>JAWWNI010000085.1:2400000-3009172 GCA_034642065.1 Darevskia nairensis | reverse complement strand
GGAACAGAGGTGTAAAAGTAATATTTTTGAAAGCTGATGTGATGGGTTTGTGTTGTGCACTGCGATACACTTAAGTATTCTTGCGCCGAGCAACAAAAACCACACAAACACACACATCAGATATTGTGATCTGTCTCCAAATAGCTGCTGAGCTCTCTGGTGTGTGCACTGAGGAGACAAAAAGATCACAGCGAGAGATGCCACCTCCCTCAAGAGCAGAAAATAACTACCTTAATTTGCATGAGGCCAATGTGCCTTTATTTATTCAGTTTAACAGGGAGGCTTCTGAGGACGCAGGAAGCCATTACACTGCTAACAGCCAGATATTCTGCCTTTGGAACCTCCATATTTTGTCGCACCCTATCTGAGGTGATTCAGAAATTGCAAAGCTGGTTCAGAATGTGGCATCAAGCTGTTAGTTAGGGTAAGTCCCAGGAAAACTATTCATCCAATATTAAGAAGCTTTATTGATTAACATATGGTTTCTGGGCATGTTGAATGGGCATGTTCTAATTTTAAAGCCTTACGTATTTGGGGTTCATAGTGTACTTCCAAGCATTCCCCTTCAGCAGAAATTTTCAAATACAAACCAACGAGCATCATTTCAAATTACCTTTTCTTCTTGGTCCAGACTTTTGCTCTTTAGTTTTGTTTTTGTTTGCTTTAATTGCTTTGCAGCATGCTTATCTGATCTAATATAATGCTTTTATGTATTTATTTTTTAAAAATCCACATTAGAAGTTTCCCTTTTCAGTCTTGAAAAACTCCAAGAAATGGAAGAGGTTCATGACTGCCAATGACCGCTCCCCACATTAAAGGGGGGGCTTTTGCGTGGTCGCGCACAGCCCCCCCGGACTACGATACTCCCGGCAAAGTGGCTGGCTTCGCTACACACACACACACACACACACATACAGCCAGATACCTGGAGGTTCCCGCTTAGCCTCGCCAATTAGCCAATCCCGGCTGGGGGGGCGTTGCCAAGGGGGTTGGCCAGGTAGAGTTAGGACCGCCCCACACTCACAATAGAAGGTATAACTTACCTGTTAGTCCTCAGTCGGCTCCAGAACTTCTGCCACCCTGCCCTCCCTCAGTTTATGCTTCTTCTGCAGTTTAAACTACTTCTTTACAGCTATGCGGGCGCTGCTGCTGTCTTAGATGGTTGCCGTTGAGGGACTAGGAAGGAATTTCCCTGCATTGGCAGGTTTTGCCTTCCCCGTAGCAAAATGTCACAACTTTGATGGTTTTTAGGCCTTGGGCGGAATCCTTTAGTCTATCTTCCCTCAATGTGGGGGGGGGCGTGAAGCGGTGACCCACGCCGCCCCCTGCGGCGGCGATCCCAGGGTTCCCCATTAAAGGGGTATTTTGAGGGGAAGCATTGGCCATACGCCAATGGGTTGTCAATGCTCTCCCCTACGACACGGCGAAATGGGGGGGGGGCTCTCTGCTTGAACAGATATTCTCCAAAGTCAGACCAATCCCCACACATTTTGGATAACCCTGATGCTCCCCAGATCCCTGGCCGGGGACTGGGAGGGATAAACGCCCCATGCCTAAGCCAAGGTCTTCCTACGTCTGAAAGCTTAATAAAATTGTGGCCAATTTGAATCCATAACATGTTGTCCGGTGTCATTATTCTACCCGGTGGTGGACTGGGTTTGGGGGGTCTCCACCTGTCTGCACAAAAGGACAAAAGGACAATCAGTCCTGTGGGGAAAAAAGGGGGGCAATTTAATTGTATCCATATAATTAACATCAACACAGGTCACTTCTTTTATGCACTGAAAAGTCTTGGCAATTCAAAGGGAGTTACATGTATTTACAATTTGGTACCATATCCTATAGTCATATAAAGGGTTGACCACCCACGAGGCAAGGTGAAGCGACCACCTCAGGTGGCAGAATCCACAGGGACAGCAGATTTCAATGAAGATATTTATTTTCCCCATGTTCCTGATGCAGATCTTCACTTACCCCTTCTTCCATTGTGGGAAGAGGGAGCCATTTTGTGGTTTGCTTCATGTGCCAAAATATCTTGGGCCAGCCCTGGTCATAAGTGAAGTGCTTGCAGAAACAGAACTGTTTCTTCGTCCTACCAACAAAATGTCTTAACTAGTTTCCTAAGAATCTGGCCATAGTTTTTGAATATTCTTTCTACCAGTTTGTTGCTGGTTAGGGTTAGAGTTTTGTGGCCCTGTGTTAGTCTCTTGTTTTGGATTAGGTTGGCCTGATATTTGACACATAGCATCTGCGCAAAGAAGAAAGCCCTTTTCTTTCTAAAATGTTGCACTCACCATGAGTATAAAAAGTCCATTAAGATCAAATATCAACTCTCACCAAAGCGAAGTTATATATAAAAAGTATTCTAGTGAGAAAAAGAGTGGATATAAAGGGAATGGATGAAAGGAAGCAAGAAGAAACGACCTAAATTTGCTGACTAACAGCAGTTCCAGGACTAAAAGGCCAGAAAATACATTTCAAAATAAACAAAGGGAAATGACAGCAATGCCTTTCAAAGAAATAGACAAAGCTCTGAAGAATTCTCTTCTGTCTTCTAGCTAAATATGACATTGTAAATTGTTGGACATGGGTTGATTAAGCTCCTGTCAATGTATATGGCTCTAGAAATTCATTACCATGGAGGTGGAGAAAATATTGTAAAGCCAGGCAGAAACTCATGAAAAAAAGTACCCAGTAAATTTTATTAGCATATTTTCTACAAAGGGAAGAGAGAAGGAGGAAATTCAGGTGGAATAAATCTAAGGACACTATTAGTATAAGCAACCTTTCTGCTACAATCCCCCAAGAGAAACTGAGGAAAGACTGGTGGAAACTTTAGTTTTCCTCCATCCATAACCTTAACCTAGACTATTTTGCAAGCCTTATTAAAAACTGAGGGCTCTTTTTATAAGATCAATGAGATGCTGAAAGAACACACACTATGCAAATATTTTGAGTACAAGTAATAGTTGTTGTTCTTTTAAAAAGCTAACCTTCCCACTTAGAAACAAATATAGAAACCAGGTCTTCAGCACATGTTCCACGACTGAGCAGTGCAAATAACACATCACAAGAACCACTTTCCACAGTGATGTAAGTTAGTTATCATTTGTATTTATATGTTGCCTCATAAAATAAATCCTGTAGGTGTTGTGCAGAAAAAAATAAAGCATAACAATAAAGGAGTGGTGCAATAAAATACACACAATAAGCTTAAAAATCCAACCAGCATAAAAGCTGAATGCAATATAAAAATATATTAAAAAAACACAAAGAGCACTATCAAATGCAGAAGCAAAAAATAATTGACCATACCACAAAGACTAAAAAACAAGATCTTAACTCAGCCTGGTGCTGAACGGACAGCGACGTTTGTGTCAGGGGAGCTTCTTTAGAGAGATCATTCCATTGCCAGGAGGCCACCGTCAAAAAGAGTATTTCTCAATAGCTAATGTCCTGGTCTTGTACATAAGTTCAGGAGGGGGCATTCTGTTCTGAGATCCCAAGCCATGCAAGGCTTTATAGATCAAAACCAGGAACTTGATTTGAGTCTAGCATCATGCCTTATATGTTCATAATACCTAGTCCTAGGTAACACTCTCATTGCCACATTTACGTGATTGTGCTGAACTGCTTTTAAATGCTGTTAAATCCACCTTGAAAAGTAGCTTGGAGATTTGGTGGTAGGACAATGGCTGAAAAGGTAGAAGGTGAAAAATCCTGGTGTTTGAGAGTACTGCATAGATGTGCACTGAGGGATGCTTGAGGAATTCAATTACTGTATCATGAATTCTGATACAAACCAATCCTGATCCACACGTCCCAGACTAAGAGCAAAAGAATAGCCTTGCTGGATCAAGGCAATTGCTCATCTAGACCAGCATCCTGTTCTCATAATGGCCAACCAGATGCCTATGGGGAGAAGAAGAAGAAGAGTTTGGATTTGATATCCCGCTTTATCACTACCCGAAGGAGTCTCAAAGCGGCCAACATTCTCCTTTCCCTTCCTCCCCCACAACAAACACTCTGTGAGGTGAGTGGGGCTGAGAGACTTCAGAGAAGTGTGACTAGCCCAAGGTAACCCAGCAGCTGCATGTGGAGGAGTGGAGACGCGAACCTGGTTCACCAGATTATGAGTCTACCACTCTTAACCACTACGCTACACTGGCTCCCACCCTGAAAACATTTTAAGAAAGAAAAGAGAAGAGAGAAAAATGCAGATTAAAGTGAAAAAGGAATGAAACAGGCTCGAGGGTGAACAGTTGAGAAACTAACACAGACAAGAAACAGAATCATGTGCACTTTTGTAACTCAATTTTCCAGGGCCAAGTTCACAGATAAGCATTATTCCGTACACATCTGGGAACAAGAGGGATTAAACAGCTGAAAGAATGCTTGCAAAAAAATTAAACATATGAGAAAACATGCCTACATACAAAAAGATTGCATTTCTTAATTCCTACTATCAAGTGGTATCCAGCTATTCCAAGTAGACCCAACTGAAAGCAATATATACAGTATATCAGTTAAGGACACCAATTTCAGTATGACTTCAATGAATAGCACATATAGTTGTTTGAGAACTTCATCTGCAGGTTTGTACATTTTTTTGAAGTGATGGTTAGAGATCTGCTCAAACCCAATTCACAATGATGACTGAAAATGAGATGTGTGTTACTAACACTGCACAAGTTATTCTGGAGACAGGGCATTTTCACTGGTGGCTCCCTTGTTCTGGAACTCTCCCATGAGAAATGTGTTGGTCTACCTCATTGACTATTTTTAAATGGGTCTTAAAGACCTGGTTGTTTATCCTACTTTTAACTGAATAATAAAGTTGGTTTCTATTCTTAAACTGTAATTATAACTACTGCTGCTATTTTACTTCCGGTGTAGTGAACTGTTTCTACATTTTTATTCATATTATTTGTATTTTGTGCCTTTTAAATTGCTTTACGGTTTTATTTGTGTCATTTATTTTATTGTACAGGATGCTTAGCTCCAGTTACATACTCTAAATACCACCACTTGGAGCCTAATCTATGATACAGCTGAAGTTTTCAGCAACAACCATGCTGCAGGATAAATGTTTGAACTAGACCTAACAGATTTTCATATTTGCCATTACTTTCTGTGCAAAACTATGTTCTTTCCAGATTTGTGCCAAATATTGTTCCCAATTGGATTTCTGAGCAAATATAATTTTAGAAGATGGGGCTAGAAATATTTCCTGGAAAATTCCTGACAATTGATAGTGAGACTCTTTACTGCAATTGTTTGTTTTATCTACTGAAACTTCAACTCTATCCTGCCACTATACACTTAGTTATTTCTTTCTTCTTCTTTAATTAGTCACACTAGTGATTTCAGACAAAAAAGACTCATGCACCTTGGAATGACATCACTGCACTGCATTGCTTGTCAGATGTGGATGTAATAAAATCATTAAGGAAAAAAAACTCAGAGAGAGAACGAGAGAGCGAGAGCGCATGAGGGCAATGCAAATAAGTGTTTCAACATTTTCACAGGCATTGCCAAAAAAAGTAATAATAATTGGATGGGTGGAGGCATTTTCAAACACTGCTGGAAATGTTCCCAATAAACAGTGGGCATATTCAGCTCAGCCTACTTATTCATCTTTAAAAATGGGATTCATAAAGAGCAGGGAAAGATGATGATAGCACTTCAGTTATTGACTTGAATTGCATTATTATAAGGAAGGTGTAAACCAGTTAGAAGTGAACAAATCGGCACTTTGTACCTATTACATTTATTTAACGTTTTCACTTGAATCCACGTGCTTCTTTTGTGCCGAGCCAAAGCTGAAGACATGAAAAATTAGAACTTGGGGGGAGGAACTAGTTAGAATTCAGCATGCAGGGTAAATGAATTTGCAACTTTCAAATATTATCGAAGTGTTTTCGGTCACATCCAGTCTTCCACTATTATCTTGCCATGTAGCCCAGCTGGGCCAGCTCCAGGGATGGAATAATACTCAGGATACCAATATTCAGGTTGAAATGGGCCATAACTTTATTGATTACAGGTGTAAGTAGGCTTTCGGGAAGGCGATGTGTATGTATCTTGCATCAGCCAGCCCGCTTATTGGCTGATGTGTGGGTCTGGGCGATCCCAGAAGGAAGGTCGCTCTATGACTCAAGTCAAATTGGGGCACTCTCCCTAGGGTCATCATTGAGAAGGATGTTATGGCCCATCGGTCCTCAGGCATCAGAGGATCCAACCCCTTACGGCAGGTTGCCAGGAATGGCTTGGACAAGGAAAGTTCTTACCAATGCTTTTTATTCAATATTCACAGAGAGAGGCTTGGAAATGCAGCCTCTTGGAGTAATGGTGTTGCTCCGAGTAAAACCCCACCCCCTCTGTCTCTCCTATTCCTCATGAGTCATCGCTACGGGTGCTGGAAAGGGTCTTTTGCCTTTGAGTTCTCTGCTCTCCTACTTTCAATGCCTGCCGGGCTCTGGGAAAGGCGGGGTCTGGAATGCTTTCTAAAGACACTGAGTCTGTCAGCTGTCTCTCCCCTGGTGATGCTTCTTCTTCCTCCTCCTCCTCTCCCTTTATTTCCCAGCTTTCCCCCTAATCTTCCTCTGAGCTGTGACCTCCCTCAAACCCCTGTTGTAATTCTGAACTGTCTTCTTCTTCTCTGGAAGGGTCAGGCTGGGGAGGCAGTCTCCACCATTCTTCCTCTGCCCAGTCCCTGACATGTGGATTCCTGGACAGATACTCTCCTGGACCCCTTTAACAAGGTACCCTTTTTGCTAAAATTCCAATCTAATGCCTTATCTGCCATAAGTTGTGACCATTGTTAGGAGGCAGGCGGAAACCTACAGACCAGCCAATTTGTCTGCAGGAAAAAAGTCCTCCCTGATCCCAAATACAGTGGCCAAGCATTCCATAGCAAGGTCTAACTTGCACCAACCTTTGTGCTGGACCAACCAAAACATGGTGGAAGGCTGGGGAATCAATTGATAGTCTAAACAGGCGAAGGCTTGGCAAATACTCCTTATACGTATATCCTTGGGGTAGGCTTGGTTAAGAAATGCTGATGCTGGTCTGGTACCAGAGCCACACCTCCTTGCTCTCTCAGGATTGACCCGGGCATCTCACTGCTGAACCACAGAAGGAATGCACATTCCCTAATGGCCACACTGCTAAATTATCTCTGAGCAGGCTGCCTTTGCATCATGCTGCAAACTGTCAGGAAATGTCCTACACACAAGTAGAACCTTGGCAGAGACACATGTCCAACTGGCATGTTCCCTCCCTCCTGGGCGATCGTTTGGGAGCTTCAAAAGCATTCCTTAGCCTGAACATCACAGCGACTGATGCCAAGAAACATCAGCACACTTACTGATCCACAGAGTGTGCACAGTTGCGTAACAGACCTCAGCAACTCAGCATGCTGGCTAATCTATTTTATTACATATAATACACACGAGGAGCACTTCATCATGGCTCCCTCTCTCTCTAGCATCAGGCAGCAAAGAGAGAGAACAAAGGACAATAGTACCACTTCAGGAAACACAGTAATACAAACTTCCTGCATTCATCACTTTCCATTTCTGTGGAATCAAAACACATACCCAGTCATGTGACAGACAATAAACCCATGACTGCACACGGGGGGATGAATCTCAACAACAAACTGCCGCTCCCCACAATTTTTTTCAGGTAAGCAGCCAATGCTAAGATGCTGAGTGTCATAGAATGCCTAAAAATAATCTGTGAATGCCCTCCTATTAAAAAAAAACCATGCCTACAAACTTGTCCTAAAATGTCCTGATGTAAAACATTAATTATGTCTTTAAATGCCACTATAGTCATGGACTGGTTTCCACATGCCTGTGTGTCACTGGGTGTTTGGCAACTGAAGGCATGGCTTGATTCCACCAGTGTGGTGTAGTGGTTAAGAGTGGTAGAATCGTAATCTGGGGAACCGGGTTCGTGTCTCCGCTCCTCCACATGCAGCTGCTGAGTGACCTTGGGCTAGTCACACTTCTTTGAAGTCTCTCAGCCCCACTCACCTCACAGAGTGTTTGTTGTGGGGGAGGAAGGGAAAGGAGAATGTTAGTCGCTTTGACACTCTTTCGGGTAGTGATAAAGCGGGATATCAAATCCAAACTCTTCTTCTTCCACCTGAAAAGGCACTGGGTGATATGAAAGTTTTGTCCAGCGTGTTAGAGCTGTGAGGCCCATTCACACGTCCGTGCTATCACCTGTTATAAAACAGTATGAACCAATGCACAGTGATGCATGTGTGCAACTGTAAAATACCACACAATAATAATACAATCAGAAGTAAGTCCCACCAAGTTCTAAGGTGAAATTGCTTAGGGTAAAGAAGTAAATAAGGATAGAATTTCAGCTCTAGTCATTCTAAGATCAGTTTCTTTCCATGATTTATAAATGGTCATGTGCACATCACTAACACGGATGACAGAATAGATGCAAATGAACAGACTCAGCTGAAAGCTGTAGTATACTGCACATGCTTCGAATTTGGAATGAATGTTATGAATTCTTCCAGAGGGAACTGCAGAGCAAGCCTTAGCAGAACAGCTTCTCTGAAATGAGGAAACTGTAAATGAACTACTCAACAGTAAGGATATTCAAATCTGTTAATTTCCATTTCTCTTAAATTGCTCATTTTTGCCTTCTTTGCTTTATTTCTTCACATTTCCACTTCAGTTTTGTTTTGTTTTTTAAAAAAGGGTTGTTGTTTTTACAAAAATTCAGCAGAATTTTGGTGCAAATTTCTCCTAATATACACATTTTATGTGCAATTTGGTCAATCAAGCCAGATGGATGGGGTGTAAATAAAGCTTCTTCTTCTTCTTCTTCTTCTTCTTCTTCTTAAGAACATTTTTGCAAACCAGTTTCCCCAAATAAAATGCATTTTTATGATACTTTCACAGTATATACATTTGTATCACACTTCACACTAGTAAATATATTTATGTACAAATCATTTGGTTGTAGAACTGCACTGCAGAATTTGAAGAAGTGTGGATTTTGAAGGATTGTTATGATTATGATTGTGATTATGATTATGATTATTAATACCCTGTCCATCTGGTTGGGTTTCCCCAGACACTCTGGGTGGCTCCCAACTGAATAATAATAACAACAACAATAATAAAGATCAAACATCAAAAACTTCCCTAAACAGGGCTGCCTTCAGATGTCTTCTAAAAGGATGGTTGTGCTTTGGTTCATGTGTTGTTTTGGAATGTGTGCTTTAGGGAAGCTTGCTGTTAAATGCAAACTGAATCAAATTTCTCCCCCATCCTTAGTCACCAGCAACAACAGGTCTTGTAGCAAATATCAATACTGGGATCAGACCCTAGAACAAAGGCAGATGCTGACTCTGACACTGGATCTACCGTATTTTTCGCTCCATAACGCGCACCGGACCATAATGCGCACTTAGTTTTTAGGGGAGGAAAAAAGGAAAAACGCCTCCTCCTCCGTTTCGCTGGCGGGGGCGACAGAGGAAGAGAAAGCAGCCCGAATGCGGGCTGCTTTCTTGTCCTCCGCTGTTCCCCCGCTGGCGGAGGCGACGGAGGATGGGAAAGCAGCCCGAATTCGGGCTGCTTTCTCGTCCTCCGCTCCTCCCCCGCTGGCGGGGGCGACGGAGGAAGAGAAAGCAGCCCGAATGCGGGCTGCTTTCTCGTCCTCCGCTGTTCCCCCGCTGGCGGAGGCGACGGAGGATGGGAAAGCAGCCCGAATTCGGGCTGCTTTCTCGTCCTCCGCTCCTCCCCCGCTGGCGGGGGCGACGGAGGAAGGGAAAGCAGCCCGAATGCGGGCTGCTTTCTCGTCCTCCGCTGTTCCCCCGCTGGCAGGGGCGACGGAGGATGGGAAAGCAGCCCGAATTCGGGCTGCTTTCTCGTCCTCCGCTGTTCCCCCGCTCGCAGGGGCGACGGAGGAAGAGAAAGCAGCCCGAATTCGGGCTGCTTTCTCGTCCTCCGCTGTTCCCCCGCTGGCAGGGGCGACGGAGGATGGGAAAGCAGCCCGAATTCGGGCTGCTTTCTCGTCCTCCGCTCCTCCCCCGCTGGCGGGGGCGACGGAGGAAGGGAAAGCAGCCCGAATTCGGGCTGCTTTCTCGTCCTCCGCTGTTCCCCCGCTGGCGGCTTCGCTCCATAACACGCACAGACTTTTCCCCTTCCTTTTTAGGAGGGAAAAAGTGCGCGTTATAGAGCGAAAAATACGGTACTCACTATGACATGACCTAATAATGTCAAGGGTTCAGTCATCTGCTTGTCTCCCTATGTGGCATAGGCTGTCATCTGCCAGCAATACCCTTCTGCATTCAACAGAGAAAGGGTCCCTGTAATTATTTTGCATACATTTAAGATGTCACCTCGTTGTCATTGTCTGTGTGACAGAGTGGGTTCTTTGTGATGTCCCAAGGAAGACAGACACAGCTGCAAGGTTTAATCTGGTTCCTTTACATAAGATGATAAGCCGCTGCATGTTACAAACCACAACAAGCAAGGAACGGGAAACTGAATTCACAACTGAAGAAGAAGAAGAAGAAGAGGAGGAGGAGGAGGAGGAGGAGGAGGAGGAGTTTGGATTTGATATCCCGCTTTATCACTACCCGAAGGAGTCTCAAAGCGGCTAACATTCTCCTTTCCCTTCCTCCCCCACAACAAACACTCTGTGAGGTGAGTGAGGCTGAGAGACTTCAAAGAAGTGTGACTAGCCCAAGGTCACCCAGCAGCTGCATGTGGAGGAGCAGAGACGCGAACCCGGTTCCCCAGATTACGAGTCTACCACTCTTAACCAGTACACCACACTGGCACCACAGAACTGAAGCCACTCAACCCTCCGCTACCAGGCATATTCACCTTTTTCTTCTTCTTGGTTTGGCTCAATATATTTTGGCACTTGAGGCAGACCCCAAAATGGCATTTCCCCTTCCTGTCATGGAGGAAGGTGGTCAAGGAAGATCTACATCAAGAACAAGAGTAGAGGGGAGAGAGAAAGATCAACATTGGGATCTGCTGCTCTGGCTAGACCCTATCCTGCCGCCTGAGGTGGTTGCCTCACCTTGCCTCATGGGTGTGCTGGTCCTGGTGGGTATTAAATAAAGGCTGCTGCCTATTCCAACAGTTTGTACATCTGGCATTTCATTTCTCACTAGCCTCACTGCTTATGGCTTTCCAACCCTGTGTACATTTACCTGACAACTTTGGATAGCATGCATTTGATGAAGTACATTCTGGTCAATGAAAGCTTGTGCCCTGTTAAATAGTGTGTGAGCCTTTGTTTTCCTGCAAGAGTCTCGGGCTACAATTCAATAAATACTTATCAGGCATGCATTGGACTACAATATAACACAGCTACACTGCTGGAAGATTATAAGTATTATTTTTGCTGTGGCATTAAGCAGCAGCAGCACCAAACCTATGGCAAGCTGGGCTCATATATCCTGAGAGTCATTGAGCTAGTTAAGGGAAAATGTGGAAGGGCTGCTTATTCGAATAAGGATTTTAATAGTATAGAACTGCGTTTTCTGTTTCAAATCAGTATTTTATGGTGACTGTAGATGCTATTGGAATTCCAACTCTCTGATTTTTTTATTGGGTTTTTATGGTTATTTTACTTTTTATGTTTTAGGTCAATTGTAAGTCATTTTGAGCAAACTGGATGGAGGCAGGGTATACATTTATTAGAACTGTATAAAGTATTACGACTGTAGAATGCTAGGCTGCATGTGTAGGTGAAGACTTAAGAGCAAAACATAAGCGGGACTTCAGAGAGTGGAGATCAAGTAGAATGGGCAAAGATTTAGGATCTACACAGGAGCTCTACATAGCAAACGTGTGGGTTGGGTGGAGGACAACAGAAAAAAGCTCCATCATCAGAATGTCAGGGACTTGCAGGGTAGACAGGGACGCGGGTGGCGCTGTGGTCTAAACCACTGAGCCTCTTGGGCTTGCTGATCAGAATGTCAGCAGTTTGAATCCCCACGACGGGGTGAGCTCCCGTTGCTCGGTCCCAGTTCCTGCCAACCTAGCAGTTCGAAAGCATGCCCAAAAAAATATCAAGTAGATAAATAGGTACCGCTCCGGCAGGAAGGTAAATGGCATTTCCGTGTGCTGCTCTGGTTTTGGTGTTCCGTTGCGCCAGAAGCGGCTTAGTCCTGCTGGTCGCATTATCCGGAAAAACTGTCTGCGGACAAACGCCGGCTCCCTCGGCCTATAAAGCGAGATGAGCACCGCAAACCCAGAATCATCTGCAACTGGTCTTAACTGTCACGGGTCCTTTACCTTTAAGCAGGGTAGACACTGTCAGGATGTCCTACACACGAGTAGAACCTTGGCAGAGAAACATGCCCGACTGGCATGTTCCCTCCCTCCTGGGCGATCGGGAGCTTCAAAAGCATTCCTCAGCCCAAACATTACAGTGACTAATGGCAGAAGACATTAGCACACTTAGGGATTTAACCCACAGCGCCAACCGCGTCAAGATATAAAACCACAAAATACATAATAAAAATAAAAACAACAACCCAATAACTCCCCCC
This sequence comes from Darevskia nairensis, assembly GCA_034642065.1. Lineage (NCBI taxonomy): Eukaryota > Metazoa > Chordata > Lepidosauria > Squamata > Lacertidae > Darevskia > Darevskia nairensis. Next base: position 2,996,622 of record JAWWNI010000085.1, on the reverse strand, counting down.
CCCCAAAAAACCCCACATTTTAAAAGGGCATAGGATGTCAATCAAGTCAACCAAAGGCCTGGTTAAAAAGGAACGTTTTTGCCTGGTGACTAAAGGTGAATAATGAAGGTGCCAGGTGACCTTCTCTGGGGAGAGCATTCCACAGACGGGGGGGCCACCGCAGAGAAGGCCCATTCTCGTGTTGCTACCCTCCAGACCTCTCGAGGAGGAGGCACACAAAGGAGGGTCTCAGAAGATGATCTTGGGGTCCGGGTAAGTTCATATGGAAAGATGCGGTCCTTGAGGTATTGCGGTCCTGAGCTCTTAAGCTCTATACTACGCAAAAACAATTCCAATGCTAGTCCTACTCAAAGTAGATCCATTGAAACAGATGGGCACAGTTAACTCAGGTGCGTTAGTTACACTTCTGTAATGTGCTGTACACTAATGTGCTGCTCATGGAGACTTCAGCTGGTTAAACTTCAGCCAATCTGGCTGAGGGCATAAGTCCCACTGCTGGTGGATAGCTAAGATACCTAAGAACCACCTACCTAACATGACTATGCCCATATCTTGCATTCACCAAAGGTCCTCCTTTAGTTTCCATCAGTATGATACAGTGGTACCTCTAGTTATTAACTTAATTCGTTCCGGAGGTCCATTCTTAACCTGAAACTGTTCTTAACCAGAGGCATGCTTTCGCTAATGGGGCCTCTTGCTGCCATTGCGCTGCCGGCAAACAATTTCTGTTCTCATCCTGGGGCAAAGTTCTCAACTTGAGGTAACTCTTCCAGGTTAGCGGAGTTTGTAACCTGAAGCGTTTGTAACCTGAGGCATTTGTAACTCGAGGTACCACTGTAACAGGCAACTGAAGGGCTTTTTCAGCAACAGTATCCCATATGTGTAATGTTATCTCCATGGAAATTCACCTGGCATTGAATCCCATGTCTTTTATTTGCCCACACCTACCAGCATGTTAGCATAGTTGGTTTTAAATAATTGTTGTACTGATTGTATTCACCCTGCTGTGCATTACTAGTTCCTGTGCTTTCATTATATTTGTTGCTCTTTTTCTACCATTCTATTTGAGCTGCTCTAGAATTTATTTATTTTCTCCATGAACCAAAGGATGGCATATAATTGTTTTAAATAAATAAACAAGTACATTCAGGCAGCAGTTACAGTTTAGTGTGTGGTGTTTAAAAAGCTCTTTCTTCTTATAGATAAGTAAATTGATGGCATTGGAAAGATAACACAAAACAGCCATCAAAAGCATAATACCTCGGAGAAGCTGAAAAAGCAACATAAATGCAATGCACTCTGTGACATTTACACACAATTGTCTCTCTGTGAACTGAATCTAGTCAATAGAGGATACTAATATAGGCAAATAATTGCACATTTCAAGAGAAAAAGAGAAAAACCGGGTTGAAAATAAACACCTCTGCCATTGAAGATTTATGACACTGAAAAATATTTTATAAAATGTGCCTTTTTACTTGCAGGGCATATCAATAATTATCTACCAGGGCCAAGAAAATAGACCTGCAGTTGAGTGAATTAATATTACTAAATTAAAATAATGCATCGATATAACGTTCAAACATTTCTTTTAATAAATGCAAACATATCTGTTACAGTTTACATTCTCCTTTTAAGAGATGTCTAGCAACTTTCAGCAGCCTAGGTTCATCAGGATCCTGGGCATAGGATTTCTCAATAACAATAATTCAACCATGGTCCCTGAGACCTGTTACCGGTGCTGAGGTTTTTGATCTACATATCTAGGCACTGTTGACCAGGCAAGGGCTGAAGACCAAATACTGTAGTAGCTCATCCAGTCCTGGGGCTTCATGTTGCTAGACAATTGCAGGAAATGATGCTAGAAGGCTCAGGATTATGGAAAAACCTGCTCACTAGGTTTGTTATTCATGAGCTGCTTGGTTTAAGTCTAACAGTCCGTAGTAGCTTCTCTTCAAAGAGCTTATTGATGCCCAATAAACCCATGAACCTGAAATATATGTATTCATGTAAAATTAAGCAGAGACAAGTAATAATAATAATAATAATAATAATAATAATAACAACAACAATAATTTATTATTTATACCCCGCCCATCTGGCTGGGTTTCCCCAGCCACTCTGGGCGGCTCCCAACAGAATATTAAAAACACAATAAAACATCAAACATTAAAAACTTCCCTAAACAGGGCTGCCTTCAGATGTCTTCGAAAAGTCAGATAGTTCTTTATTTCCTTGACATCTGAAGGGAGGGCATTCCTTGGGGTGGGCGCCACTACCTAGAAGGCCCTCTGCCTGGTTCCCTGTAACCTCATTTCTCGCAGTGAGGGAACTGCCAGAAGGCCCTCGGAGATGGATCTCAGTGTCTGGGCAGAACGATGGAGGTGGAGACGCTCTTTCAGGTATACTGGGCTGCGGCTGTTTAGGGCTTTAAAGGTCAACACTAACCGTTTGAATTGTGCTTGGAAATGTACTGGGAGCCAATTGAGGTCTTTCAGGACTAGTGTTATGAGTTCTCGGCGGCCACTCCCAGCCACTAGTCTAGCTGCCACATTCTCGATTAGCAGTAGTTTCTGGGTCACTTTCAAAGGTAGCCCCATGTAGAGTGCATTGCAGTAGTCCAAGCGGGAGATAACCAGAGCATGCACCACTCTGGCGAGACAGTCCGTGGGCAGGTAGGGTCTCAGCCTGTGTACCAGATGGAGCTGGTAGACAGCTGCCGAGGACACAGAATTGACCTGTAACTCAGAGGTGCAGAGGCGCTGACTTGGGCCCCAGACTGTGGGTGCCCAGTAGTGTGCAGGTCATGCCATGCTGTCACAACACCAGGACGCACTGTGAGCATGCTCTGCTTGGCCTCTGCCTCCGCTTTCTACTCCCTCGGCAGGGCTGGGGCCTCGGCCTCCACTGCGGGGCTTCTGTTGGGGCCTGCCACGGCTGCAAACACAGCCCAGAAGCACGTCCACAGCCACAGTGGGCCACAACAGAGTCCCTGTGGTGGAGGTGGAGGCCCTGGCCCAGTTACCATGGTGGCACCAAAGAGTCAGAGGTAAGGCAGCGGGTGGCAGAGGAGGGCACCCACAGTGAATATTTTGTGGGTGCCCAGGCCCCTCTAGAGTTGGCGCCAGTGCAGAGTTGTATGAAGCACTGACACAGCAGGCTTTGGGTATGTTGGTGAAGATGCACCTTTTGGGGCAGAGTGAAAACTGTAATGAGTCACCCAGTTTGAAGTTATTTGTTGTCTGCTGATGTGGTATATTTTATGGAGGTTTTACAATGTTAATAATATGCATAGATAGATAGATAGATAGATAGATAGATAGATAGATAGATAGATGATAGATAGATAGATAATAACTAGCTGCCATAGAAATGAAAGAATGAGTTCTTCCACTCAGTAAAATTTGTTTTTCCTCATTTGCTCAGTTCTACAACCCTTATAGTAAACAAACAGAAAATCCTGAGGTAATTGGAAGGCAGTGTTGCTGTCAGAAAAAGAAGCAATGGTACAGGTGACTGTGGTGATTATACTGTGCTCGCCAGCCCCAGTCCTTTATACAAGTAGGAAATAATTAGCCTGGAGTACCTCTTGTTTTTGTTATGCAAGGTGGGTTTTCATGACATGCTATAACTCTCCTCAAAGGATGTCAGTGCACTTTTATTAAGTACATTTGGAAACGGAAGTCGAAGGAAATTTTGGGAGATGAGAAAATAGGGCATCAGTTCTTGACTCAAATCATATCTCCTTGGAACATTTGAATATACAGCTGAAAAGAACCGATATCACTGGGACCATGGTAACCTGGCTGGAGGGATCCTAGAGGGCAAATAAAGAGCTTGACATATTTTTGCACAAATGGCCCACATTTCAAACCTCCAGTGCCAGACACTCTCTCTCTTTCAATATGACTTATGCTGCTAGCATGAATAATCAGGACAGGAGGCAGCTTGGAGCAATGATTTGAGGTATAAATTCGGTCTGAAGGGTTTCTTTCTGTGTATGCTTCAGCATCATGAGGGATGGAGTTTATGCAGCATCGCTGGGTAAAGTTTCATGGTTATAGTGAAAAGATGGATTGAAAAGGAATGATTCTGTGGCCACCACTGACATTGTGAATGCCACAAGGAAGTTCTTTTAGTGGGACAAAGTCGATGGCAGATGGTGGGGATTTGGGAAATACCCCTCTTGTGGATGAGTTGTAAAAAGTACAACATGAGGCACAGCCTCAATATGGACTCTGCTCTAAAGCCGTTGTGTTGACTGTCATTCTCGTCTTAAAACAATATCATATGACTGTACCACTGGATTTTGTCCTAGTTCAAGCTACTCCATTTCTAGCCCTCATCCCACGAAGCTAGTGTTTTCCCTTCCCACTCCCTGCCACTTCCCACTTCCTGCCTCTCCTGACAGCTTGGCCAAACCATGGCCCAGATGAGCCACAGAGAATCAGGTCCAACAGGCTGGGCCAGACCCCCAGTGACTGTCCTGTTCTGGTGCCTCTTCCCTCGTCCTCTGCCACTGAGCCCAAAACATTGGTGAGTTGTGCAGCAACAGCACAACAGGATGGTTTCTTGAGAGCTTCCCATAATCTGTCATGGCTGTTCATCCGTGGATGGCCTGAGCAGCCCGTGCTACCTGCCTGGAGCATCTGCTTGCTCACTTATTCACTTGCATGGGCTTCCTGCCTTCTGTTCTGTTGTCATGCAGGTGGCATTTCAGCAGTCACACAAACTGTAGTGTGACAACATCCTTACAATCTTATTATATAGCATACTAAAAACATTGTACACTGGAGCCTGAGTTTGTTATACACATTATACAACATGGGAAGGGGTGTAAGCTGAGTGGTAAGTGTGTAACCAGCCATTATGCACATTTGCCAGACCTCATGGCAAATATGCACATAATTCATCCCTGAAAACGAATCACACATTTTTTTCCTGGTCAATATACATAAACTCCAACAAGCTTGGGAAATTGAATCCATTTTCTAGTAGGAACACCACCTTTTTCATGAAATCTGATTCTGGGCAAAGCTTGGTGGAAACTATAATCCCACTCTGAGGGACAAACTTCAAATCACTTTTTCAAAAGTGTACAGAAACGGCCCACCTTTATTTTGAAGACAAAGCAGCAATGAGAATCCAATCTGCAACATGCTCTCAATTGCAACTGGAGCACCCTATCAGTTTTCTGACAAAAATCCACCACACCTTGCTTTCATTTGCCTCTAAAGTGCAATTCATTGCGAAAATCTCATTCAAATGAAAAAATAAAAAATCAGGCGGGGAGGTGACTTTTCAGCAGGAAATGGCTGTGATTCCAATTCAGGTTAGAAGTAATTGGGTCTCGACAGCTACCCTTTCTTCAAAATAAGTGTTGTCAGTTTAAACATACTCCCCATCCCGCCCCCAGAAAAGGTGTGTTTATCATAATGTGTAGTTTGGCCCTGAAATACAATGGCTGACAAAACGAAGCAAGTAATAATTTACTGAGATTTACTTTTCACGTGGGAAAACCCAACACTGCCCACCAGTGAGACAGGATGAAACACACTCACAAAAGTGTAAGAGGAGCTAATTAATTAAATAGGTTTGAATAGAACAGCATGAAATGGTAAAGTAGTCTATTTCCTCTCCCCCCCCCCCCAATACTTTTTGTACTGTGGTGACTAATGTTTATTGATTCCCCCTTGTGAGATATTGAAGGATTCTTCCACAAGATGCCATGCTGTTTTAAAAGCTCATGGTAAAGTCAGCTCCTGCTGATGTACATTAAAGGGCACCAAATGATATCCACTGATAATAGCACCATTAAGACATCACCTACTGTGTATATTTGTGAATAGGGATGTTTCCTTGTTAATAGAATGGAAGTATTATTATTATTTCCTTCCACATGGCAAGAGCCCAAGCAGTTTGACACCATTTATTTAATCAAGGGGGAGTAACCAGAGTCTGGTTTGGAATTGGAACTCTCCAGTGGAAAATTCATTTTTAATGAAATACGGAAAAGTGTGACTCTGCCTTTTTTCTTCATTTTTAAAAATACAGTGTTGTATTCAAAGATGTCACCAAGAATAGCAAAAACAGCAGTAGCCTTACATCGAGTCATCAAACTGGAATAGGAAATCTACACACCACAATTATTTCAAAATGTGCATAGATGCAGAAATAATTTGCTTCATCGTAAATACTCTAGGGTGTGATCCAGCTATGCTTTACTTAGAGTAGACCCATTAAATTAATGGACATGGCTAAGTTAAAACCTAGATGAATACAACCCATTGAAAACAATATATATGCATTCTATGCCTACCCTGGATCAAATTTGCTACTTTTATTTAAACTCCATGGACTTCCCTCAAAATTCCTTTTGGGAGGAAGTTTAAGCAGGAACTTCCACCCCACCCCATTATTGATCTATTTTTTGACTTTTTATTTGTGTGACAATTTGGTGGGTGTGGTTAAACCTCAGACTAATATTAACAACAACAGCAACAATAGGTTTAATAGTAGTAATTCTGCTTCCTGGTAATTGTTTCCCAAAGGAAGGATTAGAAGCTCTAACAGAGGTGGTCAAGCTTCCCTTTAGAAAGTTGAAAATTACCTGAGTCTCCCCCCCCCCTGAATAATATATATATATATATATATATATATATATATATATATATATATATATATATATATTCGAAGAACTCCATGTAATTTTTCTATGCCAAACCAGAGTTGATCCTTCCTGGGATACTTTCCCCCAGTCATTCTTATAAAGCAGGAACAACTGCTAGCAGGGCAAAATCAGTGGGTAGAAGTTAAAATCCCACCCCTCACATGCCATCCCCAGAGTGGTTGGTGACTTTTGACCTTGCCCCCAAATGACACCCTGGCACCTTTTAAAATCTGCCCCATGCGATGCAATGTGACCAGTCATAAGCAGCTTGTGAGGACTTTGGCAGACAATGCCCCCAATGGTCAGGCCGTTGCTTCTCCTGCTTCAATTCCAATCATCTTGTCAATTGTATGGGAAGCCGTGGTATTTAAACTGGTATGTAATCAACAGAAACTTGCAGTGTAGATCTAAATCTGCCCTTAGTGCTAGGTCATATGATGCCGAGAAGGCTTGTGGCTCAGAAAGCAGAGCTGCATGTTAACTTCCCCAACTTTTGGTTATCATTAGATTGAGCCTGAAGTGTCATTCCAGGCAAATTCCTAGGGAATGGGTAGGAAAACTAAGGCTCAGGGACCGGATCTGGCCCAATTGCCTTCTAAATCCGGCTCATGGACGGTACGAGAATCAGCGTGTTTTTACATGAGTAGAATGTGTGCTTTTATTTAAAACGCATCTCTGGGTTATTTGTGGGGCATAGGGAATTCGTTCAGACGGGGGGAACTTCGCTCTGAAGTTCCCCAGCCCGAAAAGGGTGAAAAGGGGTGACCGCGACAGCGCAGCGGCCCCCAAAACCCCCAGGAAGAGCGTCCCGGGGCCGACGATCCAGCGGCAGCTCGCACGACTCTCCTGCACCCCGGTAAACCCAAGCAAGGGTTGCCGAGAGGGAGCGGGGAGTCAGAGCTCTTGGATCCCATAACAACGGAAAACCCCTGACGGGCGAAGCTGCGTGACTGGCCCCTGCCGAGCGCCGTGATTCCTCCAAAAAGAAGATTTGGAACAGGAGATTGTGAGTAAGAAAACATTATTTGGACTGTAAAAATTGGAGCTGCATGGAATTTAAAAACGGAGGTCGATTCCATGCCATTGAAACAAAGTAACAGGGAACTGAGTAGCCAAGGCAAAGTGAAAGCGGAAATGAAAAAGGAAGCTTTGCATTAGTGTATCCAGTTACCCCTTTTATTCCCCTTGATTTTGGGGGAACCTAGCTTGGAATAAGACTTGGAAAAGACTTTAAAAAATATTAAATGTGGAGACTGTGACTTTTGGAAAAGATGGCGAATGCTTTGACAGAGATGAATTGGAAAAAAATACTGGAGGTGGTACTAGAAATAAGAGACTCTGTCAAAGCAGCCAATGAAAGGTGGCGAGCTAACCAAAATAAAAATGATGACATACCAGATGCAACAATGGTGGGGAAAGTACCAGGAGGAAAACAACTCCCAGACCGTGAGAACAGCGAGAACTGCGAGGAAATGATACGATGGGAAATAAAACTCTGCAGCCGGCAGAACAAAAGAAGTATAACACTTGGAATTGCCAACAGGAGGAAGAATAAGAAGAAGAGGATTACAAATTACAAAATGGACAGGAAAAAGATTTTGAAAAGGAAAAATAAAATAGTTTATTTAATCGGACAAAGTCGAACAAGGAAGAAAGAACAGAAGAGGAGGAAGCTGCAGAGTGAGAAGGAAGAGGAACCAGGTGGTCAAGAGAACTGGTGGACATGGGCGGCACAGAGGGTGGGAGTGGGGTAATTAGGATTATATATATATGTAAAAATGGTTACTTTTCTGGTTTTGAAGATAAGGATAATGCAAATAGTCAATGGTATGAGTGAGAATAAGATATATGAATATGCTAAGGAATAAGTAAAGGAAGATATAGAAGCTAGAAACCCCAAAACGGGGGAGGGGGGGAGAATAAAGAATGGCAAAAAGGGAATAAGGCCTAGGATGGAAAATAGTTATTAGTAAAAGAAAATTAGAAATATGTGATAAAAAATATTGATGTGTAAATTAAGACAATAAAAAGAGGTTGTATATGAAGATGAATTAGAAACCTGATAAATAAGATTAATAATGAATTCAGTTGCCTGGAGTCGGGGAAGTCAGTAGAAGATATGTAACAGAAATAAGAATGGCCTGGCCCGGTAATTGGGCCAGGCCTAAGCAAAGTTAAGACATTATATTATTAAGGTCAGGGGCATGAAGAATGGGTATACCTCTGTGAGAGGGGGGGAAGATTCAAGCCTCTCATGGTGAGAGAGGGGAGGCAAGGAAAACCTGACCGTGATGTAATGTGCGTATAAAATTGTAAAATCAATAAAAATTATTTAAATATTTGTGGGGCATAGGAATTCGTTCATTTTTCTTTTCTTTCCAAAATATAGTCCTGCCCCCGACAAGGTCTGAGGTACAGTGGACTGGCCCCCTGCTGAAGAAGTTTGCTGATCCCTGTCCTAGGGCTTCGTTCAAGCAAGGTGCCTTTTGAAATAGGCGCAAAGAATAGTTTCAAGAATGTCAGCCAAGTGTCATTGAGGAAGGAGGAACACCTACATGTGGTTAGGCAAGGGGCGGTAACCACTGCATCCAAATTCAGATCTTCCAAGTCATGGCACCTGAAGTCAGTTTCTTGAACTGGAGCTGTATAAAGCCTGTCACGGCGAAGCTATTGCTCTGTTGACCAGGCCAGAGAAACATACTGTTATTTAAATCAGGCATGACTAATCCAGAAACTTCATACTGCCTGCCAATTTCAGGGGGTGATACTGTCAATATCTGTTTCCTTCTGCACCTGAAGAGATATTTGGAGTATCCACAGTTTGTGGTAGCTTGGCTCCAGCCTCAGAGTCTGGGTCTCTTAAGTTCATGCCCCGGATAGGCATATGTATTTTGCCTAAAGTTAAATCTGAGAACAATTTCTTGAGGGACAAATAGCTGTAGCAATGCTAAGGAATACAGGGATAATTCTGATAAGGTTTCAAGGTCTTTCTCCAATGGGGAACATTGCATACAGTTGAAACTTAGACGTTGAATGTAATCCGTTCCGGAAGCCCGCTTGACTCCCGAAACGTTCGACAACTGAGGCGCAATTGCTGGTCGGCAAAATCCATTGAACAAAATGGAGAAAGACGTCTTGGAAGCCATTCGACTTCCGAGGTGCGTTTGAAAATGGAAGCATTCACTTCCAGGTTTGTCGGAATTCGAAAGTCTAAACGTTCAACTTCCGAAGCTTTTGACAACCGAGGTTCCACTGTATCATTATTCCCAATTTGGCATTTTACACGGGTAAGGCAACCCTGTGAATTTGCTACACTGATACTGTTCCCACCTTTCTTTGTCTTGCTGTTCCTTTCTTCTCATGGTCATCTCAAGATTTCCCCCCGTGGAAATGTACTCTGGAAGTAATTGTGGGAAAGTTTGCCTAGAGAAACAGAAATAGGCGATATTTGTCCATAACAAACTTTCCTGAGTGTACATGCTTATCCCTTCACCCACCCACTTATTATCCATTGATCTACTGCACAAGATTTCCACAACCCTTTGAGACGGCCAGACCCAACATTTGGAAATCAATTCTTTAAATTCAAGAATAATAAATGACTCTGTATAATCACATACGAGCCAAACAAGAAGAACATAAAAGCAGCAACTTCAAAACACTCCACTGACATTTTTTACATAACATTTGCTCCACTTTGAAAAGGAGCTTGTGCAATGACTCAGAATTTGCATAGGAACGTGACAATACAGACAAAGCATTACAAATAAACATGTATTGTGTCTTCTCACATATGAAGCCAAACATAGATGCTGCTGGGTTTCTAAATATATCAAAGCTTGCCTAGTACTTTCTAGCTATGGCCATAACAGATTGAATCGGTGGCCATCACTGCTAGCCTTCAAGAATGATTTCCCTTTTGTTTTTCAGAGATCAACAAATGTTTGCTTTTAGGAGCCCTACTGGCCACAAATAAATTAATTTTACACAGCACAACAAGGGCCGCCAGCGATGTTTGCACAGCTGCCAGCAAAGTAAAACGTGTAACACAAAAGGGACCAACATGATTGAGTGCTCTGCTGACAGCTATACTGAGTCTCCCTTTCTTCCTTTCCAAATCCCTCCCAACATTTGCCAATATTTCACTTCCCTGCTGAGTTATGTGACTGTGCTGAGTGTTATATATGCCAAGTGGCATGGGTGCATGGGTGCTGTGGAGAAGGGGGACTATGTTATATGAGACAAAATATAAAAATCCTTAGCTAAGAATGTTGTTATTGTTTCTATATTATTCAGTTGTAAGGATCATAAGGTGGATATTCAAGGCAGGGCAGCTATGGCAATGGCTTGCCTCTCGAAAAGAGTACGGGAGAATGTGATGCTAATGACCAATACTAAGATGAAGGTCTACCAGGCTTGTATGTTGTGCACGATGCCTTATGGAAGTGAGTTGTGGGCAACTTACACCCATCTTATGTGCTACGTCAGGAAAATTTTGGGCATCACAGGGCACAACAGTCTCCAACAAAGATGTGTTCTCCCAAGCCCACATTCCCAGCATGATTGCACTCCTGTCTCAGTGACGTCTATACTGGCTTGGTCATGTCCAAGAATGGAAGATGGCAGGATTCCCAAGGTCATGCTCCCATAGCTGTCAACTTTCAGATTTGAAAATAAGGGATTTTTCCCAACTTTCGGATTTGAAAATAAGGGATGTCGCGAGGGCGGTGCAATGGCACCAAGTAGCCCCGCCACCCTGCGCTCCAGAGGCTGCGCGCGAACGGGTGAGCAAAAGAGCGAGCGCATAGACGGCAGGCAGGCTGTCTGTCTGGTTGGGCGTGAGGGTCTGGCTGCACAAGGCATGCAAGCTCTGCCCCCAGTCGGTCTCAGACTCCTTATTGGCAGCCGAGCAACGCAGCTGAGGAGCCTCCCTGGCCAGCAGGGAGGGAGAGGAGCTGCTTCCTTTGAAATCCGGGAAATTTAAGGGATATCAACAATCCGGGATAGCAGCAGGAAACGGCATTGGAATAAAGGAGTTTCCCACAAAAAAGGGAGGGTTGACAGCTATGCATGCTCCATGGGAGCTAGCTTCAGGCACCAGGCCTGTTGGCAGACCAAGCTGGTATTACAAAGATGTCTGCAAACATGACATGAAGACTGGCAACATCAACCCTGCTATATGGCAATCCCTTGCAGATGACTGCAGTGCCTGGAGACAGGCAGTCAGGTTGTGTATCCACAGCAGTAATCAGAGGAGGAATGACCACCGGGCGCAGCACAGGGAGAAGAAACTCCATGGTGCGTCTGCAGCAGCAAAACCGGACACCTTCATCTGCCCCAGCTGCAACAAAACATGTCTCTCCCATTATTGGTCTCTACGGCCACAGCAGGCGCTGTAACTCTCCAATGGTTTGACGTACCACCAAAGGCGGACTCTTCCATTGACTCCTGAAACAGACAGTTGCCAACAAACACAACACACTAAGGCAATCATTCGATCAGCGCAAACATTTCTGCTTGCCATTGAGCTCGCAGGACTCATTGCACTGGCCTAAACAAGTGTAGCAATGCAGCTGGATCTGGCCCTTAAATATTATTTTATTTTTTAAAAAAATAAATAAATCATAATGCTTGTCTCTCATGGCAAAAAGTGCCTTCTGTTCCAACCTCTTGTCTTCCCTCCCAAGTATAGGATTTATGCATGCATACATACATAATTTTATTTGTATCCCACCTTTCCATTGTATTACAAACATAACAAAGGTCGTCAACAATAAATAAAACATCAAAAGTACACAACCAAATTAAACTATTTCCACATGAATCATGAGATCTAAAATGAAGATACAAAAATTAATGCCAATAACAACAATAGCAATAATAACAACAACTCTCTTTCAAATCAGAACCAGTGAAGGCGGTGAAGGTCCTGTGTGAGTGTCTGGAGGCGGTTGGAGGATAGGTGGCGGCTAACAGATTGAGGTTGAATCCTGACAAGACAGAAGTACTGTTTTGGGGGGACAGGAAACGGGCAGGTATGGAGGACGCCCTGGTCCTGAATGGGTTAACTGTGCCCCTGAAGGACCAGGTGCACAGCCTGGGAGTCATTTTGGACTCGCAACTGTCCATGGAGGCGCAGGTCAATTCTGCTTCCCGGGCAGCTGTTTACCAGCTCCATCTGGTACGCAGGCTGAGACCCTACCTGCCCGCGGACTGTCTTGCCAGCGTGGTGCATGCACTGGTTATCTCTCGCTTGGACTACTGCAATGCGCTCTACGTGGGGCTACCTTTGAAGGTGACCTGGAAACTACAACTAATCCAGAATGCGACAGCTAGACTGGTGACTGAGAGTGGCCACCGAGACTACATAACACCGGTCTTGAAAGACCTACATTGGCTCCCAGTGCGTTTCTGAGCACAATTCAAAGTGTTGGTGCCGACCTTTAAAGCCCTAAACAAACAGCCTCGGTCCAGTATACATGAAGGAGCGTCTCCACCTCCATCGTTCTACCCAGACACTGAGGTCCAGCAACGAGGGCCTTCTGGCGGTTCCCTCACTGTGAGAAGCTACAGGGTACCAGGCAGAGGGCCTTCTTGGTAGTGGCACCCGCCCTGTGGAACGACCTCCCACCAGATGTCAAAGAGAACAACAACTACCAGACTTTTAGAAGACATCTGAAGGCAGCCCTGTTTAGGGAAGCTTTTAATGTTTGATGGACTACTGTATTTTAATATTTTGTTGGAAGCCGCCCAGAGTGGCTGGGGAAACCCAGCCAGATGGGCAGGTTATAAATAATACATTACTACTACTACTACTACCCTTTCTCCACAATGAAAACTCAAGCCCCAGAGCTCATGCCATTTCTCCTAATTATTTAGTTATGAATCCATGGTAAAGGAGCGAAAGGATTAGAGCAGATTTAGGCGGGGAGGATATGAAGCTATTCACAGCAAAGACCTGCTGTATATACAAAATCAATTTGTAGAGTGCTATTTAGTTCCATGTCATTCATTACGCTACACACACACACACACACACACATGGCTGCCTCATTCTGCCTCTTCTAAAATAGTATTCCCGCCTGCTATCCTGCTATTGTTGCACAACATACAAACAGAGGTGTTTTATGCTCCCCTGGTGGATCATGTAGGGGCTTTTAAGAGTTCAGGAGCTTCACAGCTGAATTTTCTAAATTGTGTTCATAGTACAAGCCCATCCACTAGCACCACCACCCCCAGGTACTAGTTTTTGAAGGACGTGGGAAGCATGATTTAGTTTAAAAGGGGGTGGGGGTGGGACAGGGTTTGTTCATTTAATCATTGGATCTGCTGAGAAAAGTGGGGAATGAGGGGCAGATTCCAACATTGCTACCAGTGTGAGACAAATTTCCCTGCTTCAGCCTGATAAGTTTGGCATAGGGTGACTCACTGACACTCTCTTTTGCTTTCATTGCTATTTAATGCCAGAAGCTAGGCCAAAAACTAGGTATTCTCCCTGTAGGGGACCGACTCACAATCTCCCACTGGCAGCAAGATTTTCCATCATCAAGTCGAATGGGGGATTTTGTGATGGCCACATTGGTGGCATATGAGGTCAGAATCTAAAGATGCCAGCTGAAGTGAGGCAAGAGGCAATAGCTGAAAGAGCAGGGAAACCTAACTTTAAACGGAAGTGAAGTATTAGGGCTATTAATTTCATTGCTGTGCTAACTTGTTAAGATATACAGTTTATTAAATTTAACGTACAGCAGGAGAGGAGACGACGGCTCTTTGATTTGCAGAAGGGGTGTATCTACTCCAAGCTTGCCACTTCCTGCAGTAGGAAAACAACGACTTTAAAACCGATAAAGGGTGTCCCATTTGCATTTGAATTACCATTGACACAACGCATTAAAGTGACAAAAAAGCAATGGTACACTTTCTAATTTAAAGGGATATGGTGTATTTCAAGGTGCAAACACTGCGGAGCCAGGAGCACTGTTTTATGGAGCTGTTCCTGAAAGAGGAATAAATACAGCAAACAATTATTTACCACATGGCTGAGTCTGATTTGTGAATCGAGGCAGTTTTCCATTCTGGTAGAAGAGTGAGTTATTCAGTATAGGGAACACTGCGCAAATAATTTTCCCTGCACAGTTAATAGGAACTGTGAAACAATGTGGGTTTAAGCTAAATTTGGAAGTGTGTGCTGCGGGAAGGGCCGTCTTTAGCAGATGCAGCGCCGGGGTGCAAATATCCTCCCAGCGCAGAGGCGTAGCAAGCCCAGGTGGTACCCGGGGGCGGAATTTTTTTTGTCACCCCCCACCACTTTAATTTTTTAAAAAATTAAAAAAATTAAACAGTGTCACCCCCCTCTGATGGTGCCACTTTGCGAGGTGTGGGGGTTGTGTGTGTGTGTGTGTGTGTGTGTGTGTGTGTGTGTGTCTATTATCTCTTTTTTTTCAATAAAGTTAAAATAATAAAAAATAATAAAAAATGATAAAAATAAAAAAAATAAAAAAATAAAAAGTGTCACCCCCCTCTGATGGTGCCACTTTGTGAGGTGTGGGGGGTTGTGTGTGTGTCTATTATCTCTTTTTTTCAATGAAGTTAAAATTAAAAAAATAAAATAAAATAAAAATTTATTTTTATTTTTTTTAAAGTGTCACCCCCCCTCTGGTGTGGAATCCGCGAGTGGGTGCAACTCTCCCCCATGCAGCTGCGGGAGAGTGATCCCCACAGAGGCTTGGGAGTGAAGTTGCGCCCCTCCCAAGCCTCCTCGGGAGGAGATCGATCCCCACAGAGGCTTTTGAGGCTTGGGAAGGAAGCTGCGCACCCGCCAGCCATATGGTTGGCGGGGCGCAGCTTCCATCCTAAGCCTCTGCGGGGATCGCTCTCCTCCCGAGGAGGCTTGGGAGGGAAGCTGCATGCCCGCCAGCCTTATGGTTGGCAGGACACAGCTGGCGGGCGTGTAGGGAAAGGGGAGGCCGCCGACAAAGCCGTGCAGCTCCCCCACTTGCTGGCGTGCCCCTGAGAGGCCGGCACCCAGGCGCGACGCACCACTAAGCCCTATGGAATAGATGGTTCTGGTTGGGGGTATCTGGAGAGTTTGGAGGAAAGCTAGAAAGAGATTTTTTTTTTTACAATTAGAGAAATTTATTGGCTATGTGTTAATGTGTAAGGGAGCATATCCCTACATTGCTACCAGTTCAAGACAATCTGAATGTTTCTGTTTGGGGAAAACAGAATCAGAAGGTGAAGAAGCCCAGATCAGGCCCATTGATGTCACAGAAACAAGTCTGGCACAGGATCCAGACCTTTCCTTCGCCACCCCAAAACACCCAATTTCAGGGGTTGCCACCAGCTACTACTGGTAGTAGCTTCTATCTGGCATTTGGCAGGCACATTGGAGTGCTCATGGCTGGCAGCACTGTGGATATTTGGACTGCTCTGTATATATTTAACTTCATAGATCCAAACTGAATAATAATAATAATAATAAGAAGAAGAAGAAGAAGAAGAAGAAGAAGAAGAAGATTTGGACTTGATATCCCGCCTTTCACTCCCCTTAAGGAGTCTCAAAGCGGCTAACAATCTCCTTCCCTTCCTCCCCCACAACAAACACTCTGTGAGGTGACAGGTAGGTAGCCGTGTTGGTCTGTCATAGTCAAAACAAAATAAAAAAATTCCTTCCAGTAGCACCTTAGAGACCAACTAAGTTTGTTCTTGGTATGAGCTTTCGTGTGCATGCACACTTCTACAGATGCCTGAATCAGGCATCTGTAGAAGTGTGCATGCACACGAAAGCTCATACCAAGAACAAACTTAGTTGGTCTCTAAGGTGCTACTGGAAGGAATTTTTTAATTTTGTTTTGTCTGTGAGGTGAGTGAGGCTGAGAGACTTCAGAGAAGTGTGACTAGCCCAAGGTCACCAAGCAGCTGCGTGTGGAGGAGCGGGGAAGCGAACCCGGTTCACCAGATTATGAGTCCACCGCTCTTAACCACCACGCTGGCAAAATACCCCCCCGTGCAAAAAAAAAAACCCACATTGAAGGCAATTTTGTGGCATTTTATTTGGCTTAGAAGAAACTTTGCTCCTTTCTGCGATCTTCTGTGTCACATCAAGTTAAGTTTAACTAACCTCATTTCTAAGCAACTGCAGTACTATTTGTAGCTAATTGCCACCAGACAACCTACTGAGAGGCCATTCGCTCTGGAACCCTGAGAATGAAAATATCATGGTAACCGAATTTACTAACTGAAAGTCTAGCGAATGCTTCCATTCCAAGAGCCACTGCTTGCCCACCACTTTCAAACAATAAATTCTTTGAAATGGAATCCATGCAAGGAAGTTCTAAACAATCGAGGGAGCTGGTACTCCCCACCCCCCTTTGATCCAGCTCTGAAAGTTTCAAGTTACAGAGTACCTCCAGTCTGTCATTTGCCTGCTGGGAAGCAACCTCAAAAGGTAAGGTTGTTCAAAGCCTTGGTTTTCTAGGACACCTCTTAATAGCTCGACCTAGCCTATTACACTTAACGCCTGCGGTGCAAGCCTGCTAAGTGTCAGACATTAGTCTTCTAATTGCCCTTAAGTGCAGTCCCTCTTTTAATGCTTTGACATTAGGGCTTTATTTGTCATCGCCCACCACTACTCAGATGCTTTCATATGGATGGAAATGTTCAGTGGAGAGGAACTAGCAGTGCCGGGACTTCTTCTACTCTTCCACTTTATGGCACTCCTGGAAGAGAATATTTGCATTTGCAGAGATGGATCTTTTACTCTTGTCTTACTGTAGGAATATCCAGTTTTCACATGCTATTTCTGCACCTCACCAGTTAAAGCTAGTTTGGGAACCGTGCATTTCGGTTCCCCCAGAAATGTCTTCCACATTGCCACATTAAGTTATAGATATACAGATACAGATACGTAGCCTTTTAAATTATTCCACATACAGTATCATACAATCACCAAGTAAGGCAGGTCAGTATTATTGTCAATCACATGTGTCAGATGGGGAAAGCCACCGAGTGAGTCATCACGACAGAAGCAACCATCACAGCAACTGTAGTTCAGGCTCATAACCACTAAACTACACAGGTGAGCTGGTAATTCACAGCTCATCTGAAAATTGGCAGTTCTAGCAAAACAGTTTGGCTGTACCAATGCAAGTTGGAATGATTGCTAAAATTCTGCCCTTGTGAATCCCAATAGGATCTGATTCCAGGATGAATGTTTGAATCAAAATGCAGTTATCTTTAGATTTTGTACTAAACTTCTCTGTTGTTGTTGTTGTTGTTGTTGTTGTTGTTGTTGTTGTTGTTTTTGCACAACTCTCAACCCCCAAAATATCAAAATGTGTTTTGAGTAAAATATGTTAAGAAATTTACAGTAAAATATGTGCACTTGGAAGAGAATTTTCATGCAGATTTCATTTTTTTTAAAAAAAAAAATCAGACTAATTTGGAAATGGAACAGGATGAACTTAGGAAAGAATGCATGATAAGCTTCCAAAGAAAAGGAAACCAGCACACAGTGGTACCTCGGGTTACATACGCTTCAGGTTACAGACGCTTCAGGTTACAGACTCCGCTAACCCAGAAATAGTACCTTGGGTTAAGAACTTTACTTCAGGATGAGAACAGAAATCGCGTGGTGGCAGTGGGAGGCCCCATTAGCTAAAGTGGTGCCTCAGGTTAAGAACAGTTTTAGGTTAAGAACGGACCTCCAGAACGAATTAAGTTCTTAACCTGTAATGAAGGGTGGAGGGGAGTATGTGCATCGAATAGAATAGAATAGAATAGAATAGAATAGAATAGAATAGAATAGAATAGAATAGAATTTCTAGAGTTTGAAGGGGACTCTAGGGTCACCTAGCCTTGAACCATGATCCTGGGGTTAAGAATCTCATGCTCTACCAACTGAGCTATAGCAATATATTTTAAGATCACATTACTCCCATTTCTGCCTCCTACATTGCTGGCAGTTACAGTATCTAAATGAGAATTTCAATGACTATGCTTTTAGCATGCATGAGTTTGTTTCTTCTGAATAAACAGGATAGTCAGAACTGTCAGTTAGTAAAAGCTGTTCACCAAAAATGTAATAATGGGTTTTGTGTTCGATGAAACGCAAAGAGGACGCAGAGCAGTTACCTGAATATCCATACAGAATTCTTCCAAGCAACAACAAAAATGCATTTTTCGTGGATAGTCATCATGCCATGTTAAATTAATTGTGATTTCATTGTGGGGTGGTTACTGAGGTGTCCTGGTTATGGCTCATTATGTATCCCATTAAGGATCATTGGTCATTTAGTAGTCTTCAATGCTTGGCTGAATTCGTGCATCTGTGGTCTCTCATTCTTCTTGTTGTTTTTAAATGAATGCCTAATAAATTCTTAGAGACTAAAAATGTATTTTGCTGCACAAACAGATCCTGTCCCACTATAAAGATGGAGCAATCTAACAATTAGGATTTCAGAGTTAATGAACATGTTCAAGGGGCATTCCTTTAAAAAAAAATTATTTTAAATAATAACCACAGGCTATAACATTAAAATATGAACTACTCAAAGGTATAAAATTTCTACCAGTTAGACCTTGAAAACTTTTATTATTATTATTTTATTCTCAAGTGAAAACAGACATTTTGTTCTTTTCTTACCTGTACATATCCATTCTTCATGAGAAGCAGGCAGCAGAAAATGAGAGGAGATGGGATCAAAGTTGATGACTTCCTCCCAGCTTCACAATGCCATTACATAGAAATGACAGAAAACTGAATGAAAACATGAACTTCTGAAAACAGCATTAAGGAACTATCAACACAAAAAGAACAGTTTGAAAGAAGACTAGAAGGAGTTAGATAGTTGTCAACACATCCCTGTGAGATTTCCCCACATCCCATGGCTGGGAGAAATATAGACAAACATTTTACCACAAATTTGCTGGTAACTTAGAAGGGCACTTTGGGCGAGATGAAACTCTTGTGGAAGCTGCCAGCTTATCATTCCTGTTCTCGAAAATCAAGGCCTGGGGGAAATTATCCCTTGGATGAAACCCATGTGGTAGTAGTGAGTAGTAGTGAGGGGATTTACAGTCAAAATAACTGCATGTTTTGCTAAATAAGGATATGAAAGGGCGAAGACTCACAGATTTCCTGTTTACTAGAGAGGGCACTGTGTGATGTCACTTAAAAGGGTTTAATTCTTTCTACTTGCCCATTCTTCAGAACTCAGCCTTTTTTCCCACCATGCTTCTGAGGCAAAATGGACATCTGTCTGGTCTCTACTGCAAGCAGAGATTTCATTTTGAACTCAAATTTGTATTTCGTAATCTAGTAGAATTTCCCACCTCGTTTTTTGTTACTGTTACAGCTGGAATCAAGTGCAACACTTTATATAAGTAAACACTATCTTCATGCTTAAACTGTGATTCTTTTAATTAAGTGGGAAAAGGAGGAAATCCAGTATGTTACCATAGCCTGGATAAATTGCAATAAAGTTACAGAGCCTAGTTCAAAAGTTTCCACTTTATTGCTGCAAAGAATGGTGTTATAAACCCTGCTAATTGGTTTGTTTAAACTTTCTGCTCACACACATGAGTAATAGGGAGGATAAATGGTATAATATATCCTATCCTACCTATAAAACCCATCCAACAAATAGTACAGTAGGATGCGGGTGGCGCTGTGGTCTAAACCACCAAGCCTCTTGGGCTTGCCAATTGGAAGGTCAGCAGTTCTAATCCCTGCAATGGGGTGAGCTCCAGTTGCTCTGTCCCAGCTCCTGCCAACCTAGCAGCGAAACCACACCAGTGCAAGTAGATAAATAGGTAGCACTGCGGCGGGAAGGTAAACAGTGTTTCTGTGTGCTCTGGTTGAACAATGAACATGTGAAGCTGCCTTTGTCAGACCATTGGTCCATCTGGTTCCAACTAGCAGAAACTCCCCTTGGTCTCCAGTAGAGGCCTTTCCCGACCTTGCTAGCTGAGATCCTTTAAAAAGGTCTGGCTAAACCCAGAACCTTCTGTGTGCAAAGCTCCAAAGGCCAGCATCACAAATTGTTCTATGGGATGAAGGAATGAGTTTGAAATGGTGACCATAATGTGTGATTGTATGGAAACCAAGAGAAGCCTTATTTGAGTGTAGTAATAATAATAATAATAATAATAATAATAATAATAATAATAATAATAATAATTTATTATTTATACCCCGCCTATCTGGCCGGGTTTCCCCGGCCACTCTGGGCGGCTTCCAACAGAACATTAAAACACAATAATCTATTAAACATTAAAACCTTCCCTAAACAGGGCTGCCTTCAGATGTCTCCTAAAAGTCTGGTAGTTGTTTTTCTCTTTGACATCTGGTGGGAGGGCGTTCCACAGGGCGGGCGCCACTACCGAGAAGTCCCTCTGCCTGGTTCCCTGTAACTTGGCTTCTCGCAGTGAGGGAACCGCCAGAAGGCCCTCCGCACTGGACATCAGTGTCCTGGCAGAACGATGGGGGTGGAGCCAAAGAGATCATGAGCTATATAGATCTTTCAAATAAGCCCAGTAACCTTCAAGATCTTTCTGGAATTGTTTTGATAGGCTTGTTCAAACAGCTGTTGTCAGCCAAATGCCTCTGGAAGACTCCTAGCGAAGCTGGCATTATCCAAGACATTTTTAATTCAACGGTGTACTGCCCCCTGATTATGGAGGTTCTACTTTGGATAGACACTTACTTTTCCAGAACTTCTTTACCAAATGAATACGAAGATAAGATGAAGAAAAACAATCTACTAACCTATTTTTTTCTTCTTTTCTTTCTGTGGCATTTCCAGTGTTGGGTATCACTGGCCTGATGAATGGTCTGGCTACATTTCATCAGGCATCTAATGATCTATCTTGTTTGGTGCTGAGACATGAGCACCTCCTCACATACTAAGATGACAGTAGCATTATTGTTTTTTTCCTGTAAAAGCATACCATGTAAATGAAGAGTTTTTGTGTTTTTAAAGAGCTTGCTTGAAGGGGTGGACTTCAGTGCTTTTGAATATAGCATTGAACCATGTTCTGTTCACACTGCAATAGAGAGGAGCTCCATTTCCTCAAAGACTGGATTTGTCAGGGACTGGGCAGATGAAGAGGAGTGCTGGAGACCACCTCCCCAGGAGCCTCCTGGAGAGGAGGAAGGGGCAGATAGTATAGATCTGCAGGACTGCTTTGACACAGGACACACCCCAGAGGAAGAAGATGATGAAAGAACTTGGGAAATAATGGGAGATGAGGAGCCAGGTAGTACTGAGTACAATTAGGTAAAAAGGACAATCACGGGAATGATAAACAGCAAAAAAGAAGGGAAATAACACCGTGAAAGACCCCTGAAACGAGGTGAATGTGAATTCAAAAAATGTGTATACGAGGTGCCAGCTATAAAACTCGTTTCACTGAAAGTCTAACAGTTTCCTCAGAAGGAAAAAAGAGGGTAATACGTTAACTATAATTCAAAAAGGCATAATTGCTGTTAAGTCTAAGGGGAGAATCAAAAGGACTTCAAAAAGAAAACTCCCAAGCAAAACGTGGTAATTGTCCACTCAAAATACCTGATTTAGCTTCTTCTCCAAGGTAAAAACCTACACTAAGGTTCAAACACAAGCCCCATAGCTTGTAATAGGTAGTACTGAGTAGGCAGGGCCCAAGCAGCAGCTGACTGACATGCTGACACTGGAGAGAGTCTCCCAGAACACATCCCCTCCCCCCAAACCAGGCGTTCACTGAGAGTAGCAGAGCAAAGGTCTCGAAGGCAGGGGACCCTTAACAGTAACCATAGAAGAGGAGAGGATTCAGTTGAATAGGGAAGTATGGAGAAGGAGGAGTGTAAATAATAATAATAATAATAATAATAATAATAATAATAATAATAATAATTTATTTATACCCCACCCTTCCTGATTAAAAACCAGGCTCAGGGCAGCTAACAACAAATTAAAAATGACTTAAAAAGCAGATTAAAAACAGCATAAAGAACATGAATGTAGCATGCCAGGGCTAACTGGCCACGTTAGTCCTGCTAGGGCCAGCAAGGAGACCAGGGAAGAGTTTAAATGTGGGGTCTTAGAAGGGTTTCTTCATAGAAAAAGGGAAGGGGGAAAAAGGAATGAAGGATCAGGCTAAATTGAAGGCCAGGCGGAATAGCTTCACTTGGTAGAGCTTCACTCGGAGTAATGTTAGATACTGAAAGGTGCTTGGTTTCCTTGCCTTGGCATCTGGAATAATAATAATAAAGGACTAAAAAGCCTGTGTTTTCTCAGTCTCTCTGCTTTCCTGGGCAATCAGCCAGGAGGCATCGACAGCACCATGGCAGGGTAGGTCAATGATTCCATGAATGCAGTGGCATAGCTTAGGCACTGGTCTTCAATGGGTGAATCAGGATCGATAGTTTAGCATTCATGACCAACCAAAAACATCCCTGTCCACAGAAACTAAACCCTGATCTTCCATGGGTGTCTTCTTCTGCCATTAATCTCCTCATAAAAGAACACTATTTGTGTAAGTAATAATATGCAAGAGAAAAGCAGTAAAGGTAACACATAACTAGTTCTTAGATTCCCAGGTTATCAGCGTCAACCACTTTGCTGCTGCCATTAGCATTCCCATGATGAACTAGTGGAAATACTTAGATATCACCCGAATCATCATAATGCATGTAAGCCATTGCAAGCAGAGGACAAAATTGGGGATTTGAGATCTGGGCCTTCTGCAAGAGTTAAGCTCTCCCCTTCAAAAACCTATGCCAGCAAGACAACAAAGTTTCTCACCCGTTCCTTTGGTCCATGGTCCAAGCAAAATGTAGGGTTGATTCTGGAGATAGTTAAGGAGCAAAGAATTGGTCCTGTTGGAGCTGTGAGCTAACTAATCATTGAAAACCAGGGTTTTATGTAAATGGGAGGGGACTTTCTCTGGAAGTGGGTAACCTAACTCCAAATCCTTTAAACTGTGTTTGTTCCTTCTAGTGTACTATTGTGTTTTGTGAGATGGGTTTGAATTGAAGAGGACATAACCTTAATTTGGGAAGACCACATATTTATCTCTGTAATTCCTGAATTATAAATGTACCTTAAAAGAGAACCTCATTGTCTGTAGGTGATAGGACATATGGTTTGTAAGGGTTGTCTGTAGGTGATAGGACAGATGGTTTGTAACCACTATTGTTACACTACTACAACTGTAACATCTTTTGTGGTATATCACAAATGCCAGAGATGACCAGGCAATTGATTTGAATGATTTCTGACATTCTCAGAGCCACTGATTCACCATTTTTATCTGGAACAAAATGCTGACTTGCATTCTAACACAAAGCCTCTGTATTTGTCCCTTATTTAGTGGTCTAATGCTTTTTTCTTAATGCAAACAGAGAGATGGCTGGCTAGTATATCTCTTGCACGTAATCCTGTTATTGTAATGATAATCCATATTGACTGTGTGATTGCCACTGAAAATTATCTGTGTAGGACTGTTTCTTTATGCTCCACTAATGGGATTTTGCAGATTACACTGAGTGACACACACACACACACACACACACACACACACACACACACACACCAGAAATTCATGGGGGGAAACAGACAGAAATGATCTACTTATATTTCTGTTCTCTAAAGTAGTGGATGCATCCCAGGTGATCCCAGGGCACCCTTAAAGCCCATATATGCCCACCTACTCCTGATGATAGCAGACCACCTTATTTGAAAAACCTACCACTTGGCTACCACCACTTAACTCCTCCTGCATTGTACAGCTTCAGGGGAGTGTGTGGAGTGTTTCAGATCAAGCAAGGTAACAGGGAAGCTAAACAAGTCTGGTTGTGCTCCCCAGAAGATGCCTCAGAATCCTCTCCAGAACATATGGGATCCTTGGCTGATGGGGTGACATGAAATAGAATGACTGAAAACCACTGCTTCAAGCATACATACAGGGCAATTGGACCCATAAGAATGGTAAGATATTTTGCTTGTTCTTTTGCTGCCCTTGAAAATCCTTGGATGTTTTGCCGTAGCAAAAATACCAAGCACTGCTTTACAATATCACTTTAGACCAAATTCAGTAGCAACTCTAGGTTTCATGTTGGTGTTTGACAAGAAGAATGTGCACATACAATGGTCTCTGACTGTAAGTTATGGGGTCCTATCATTGTACTACCTGACTCTCCAGTTCTAAAACTTTGCGCCAGAATATTTGTTCTGATGCTGCATCACTTCAACAGGAGCAAAATGTCCTAAGGGTTTTAATTATTTTTGACTAGGAATGCAAGAAGCTTAAGCAAGATCTTAAGTATACTTTACTGCTTGTATGAAATATTTCTGAGAAATTCTACTAGTTTTATTTTTTAAAAAAATAAAATAAAATTGAACTCTGTTGGAAAATTCCTCAGATGTTTAGCACCAGCAGGGAATTCATCTCAAATTCCTCTTTAGCTAAAATTAGATAGAAAATTAGGGTTGTGCATAAGAAGAGACTTGATAGATCAGAACACTAGTTCACCAGCCTTCCAGAAACTCCACAAGTAGGGCTTTAAAAAAATAACATTCCTACCCTGCTGTTTTCTACCAGGACAGCAATCAGAATTCATAGTTCTTGTGACAATGGAGGGATGAAGACAGAGAAATAGAAAAAAAAAATAATGCTAGTCTTTAAGAAACTCTTTGATCGCCCCTCAAAATTTATATTCCTGAGTGAGAGCTTCCCAAATTCTCCTTAGACATGTTTGGCATTATCTCTACACCTGCAAACTTAAAGCATGGGTTCCTGAATGCCAGCTTTTTATGGATGGTTTTACCTTAGCCTACCATGTCTTTTCCATTACAATTTACTACTTCATTTTGCCATGCAAGAAAAA
Organism: Darevskia nairensis; assembly: GCA_034642065.1. Taxonomy (NCBI): domain Eukaryota; kingdom Metazoa; phylum Chordata; class Lepidosauria; order Squamata; family Lacertidae; genus Darevskia; species Darevskia nairensis. Next base: position 2,971,087 of record JAWWNI010000085.1, on the reverse strand, counting down.
AAAAATCCACAAAGGGCAAGGCAACAATCCATTGATGGCTTCCCATTTTAATCTACCATACAGTAACTCACCAGAAGCCAATATATGTATGTACTAATAAAAGAAAACTCAATTGTCATGCGTTAGAGAAGGAGAAAGCTTCCTCGCAAATGAACTTGCATGATTTACTAACATCAAATGTAATTCATTCTCATGAAATATATGTTTGTTATTGCAATCAGTGTATTTTCCAGCCCATAACTTAAAACATGTGTGTCAATATAAAGTGACCAGACCAACATAATTTAAATGCAAAACAGCTTCACTCACAAGAAACCAGTATGATTTATTCTTGCCGATAAACACCATTGCCATCAGTCTGATTCACTATCAATCAGGCCAAGATACTATATGCAACAATCAATACGAAACAGCACTTTGTTTATTCTGTCACATGGAAACCCATCTTTGACTCCCATCTTTATGAGATAGATCCAGGCTGTATTAGTCACACTTAGTTCATATTGAAATCAGTAGGGCTTTAAAGGTTAAACATGACTAACTTTTGATTTCAATAGGACCAAAGTGTGATTAACTTATTTAGACCCAATCTATAGTAATAGTTTTGGTCACTGGGTAGGTTCTAGATGTTTGTGAGACTTGGCCTCTGATAAAGTGCTCTATAGTAAATAATAATAATATTAATAATAATAGGTAAAGGTAAAAGTAAATGACCCCTGGGCGGTTAAGTCCAGTCAAAGGCGACTATGGGGTGCAGCGATCATCTCGCTTTCAGGCCAAGGGAGCCGGCGTTTGTCCACAGACAGCTTTTCGGTTCATGTGGCAGAATGACTAAACTGCTTCTGGTGCAACGGGACACCATGATGGAAACCAGAGTGCACGGAAATGACGTTTAACTTCCCGCCACAGTGGTACCTGTTTCTCTACTTGCACTGGTGTGCTTTTGAACTCCTAAGTTGGCAGGAGCTGGGACAGAGCAATGGGAGCTCACTCCGCCATGAGGATTCGAACCTCCAACCTTCCAATTGGCAAGCCCAAGAGGCTCCGTGGTTTAGACCACAGCACCATGCCCCACCCATCTGACTGGGTTGCCCCAGCCACTCTGGGTGGCTTCTAACATATCTAAAAATATAATAAAATATTGCAGATCAAGAGGTTTTCCTATACAAGGCTGCCTTCAGGTGTCTTCTAACGGAATGCTCTTCCACCACTTGTCAAGGAGATACTTATCCTTGGCATTCCACAGTTTGGGTGCCACTACCAAGAAGGCTCTCTCCTTGGTTCCTGTAACCTCACTTCTTGCAGTGAGGGAACCGCTAGAAGGCCTTCAGTGCTGGATCTCAGTGTCCGGGATGAATGATGGTGGTTAATGCACTCCTTCAGGTATACAGGGTCAAGGCCATTTAGGGCTTTAAAGTCAACACCAACACTTTGAATTGTGTTCGGAAACACAAGAGCAGGCTCTTTAGTTTCTCGGACATAGGAATCATAGGAACATTGGAAACTGCCTTATATTGAGGGAAACCATTGATCCATCTAGCTCAGCACTGGACACATCAGGGTGGGGAACTGCTGCTGGCCATCAAGACAAACGCCTCACTGGTTCAGCTGACCATTGCCAGGAAGCAGAGTCACAAGTGAGTAAAGTTCCTAGGCAGGTAGAAATGCAAAACTAGCTGAATAGAGATTTATTTTTCAAGAGCATATCCTGACTGCTTCTCAGAGCTCACATAGCAGGGCCTTTGTGGCCTCGCCTTTCCTGGAGCCTTAGCTGGTCCAAATAAGAATGGCATGCAAGAATGCTCACAAGGGAGCAGAACCAGGACGGAAATGGTCTCCAGTCAGGCTTATGTAGAATATAAGAGTCCTACTGGATCAGACCACAGGTTCATATTCAGTTCTCCCAGTGGTGTTCGGGGGTTTTGTGTGTGAAGGGGTTGGCTATTTTGTACCGCTTTAGTGTTTTATATTTATATCGTTTGACTGAATTTCTCATGCATTTTGTATTTTATTATTGTAAATCTCTGGATTTGTGAAGCAACTAAATGTGGCCCTTGGGCTGCCCAAAAGCAGGACCCAAGCACAACGGCACTCTCCCCTCCTGTGGTTTCCACCAACTGGTATTCAGAAGCATACTGCCTCCAGCTGTAGAGGCCCAGCATAGCCATCATGGCTAGTATCTCTTGACAGCCTTATCATCCATGGATTTGTCTAATTGTCTTTCAAAGCCATCCAAGTTGATGGCCACCACCGCACCTTTGGGTAGTGAATTCCATAGTTTAACTAGTTCACCACTAGGGTAGTGAATTCCATAGTTTGTTTGTCCTGGCTGTTAGGGCAGGGAGCGTTTGGCAGGGACCAGAAGCAGCAGAGGAATGTGTGTCTGGAGAGGAGGGGGAAGCAGGGCACAGTACAGAAATGTTAGAGTCTGTAAACGCTGGGAACCAGGAAGACGTGACAAGTGAGCTGGCAGCCTCCCAGGTACCCCAAAGATTAAGCTCTGAATTGGAGGAAGGAGGGAGGTTTATGTCAGCTCGCGCCAGACGCGAGGAAAAGAGGCAGGGACAAAGAAGAGTCATAAAGTTCCCGCACTTTAGGTGCAGGAAAAGTGGGCGGAGGTCATTGGCGGTATCCAAATCAACGGACTCAGGCGGATGGTGATTAGCTCGTGATGCCTTTTGTAAATACTTGTAAATAAAGACCATAAAAACACCAACAGGTGTGAAGAGTGAAGAGTGTGATTACAGTGAAGAGAGAAATGTATCTCCCTGACACTGACTCTCCCAGCATTCTCCCATATTGGTAACCCCATTCGTGAGGCTAATTCTGGGACATCCAGTTTATAAGGGGTACATGAAGAAAAGAACAGTGGATGCTGAGCTGAAATAGCTTCAACCTTTTCTGTGGGTTGGGTTTTCTCGGGGACTGATATCCACATATCCTGTTCCATTTTTGAGATTTGCATGGATGTTAGTGGCTAAAAACAACAACCCACTTCTTGCTCTGGGAATTTGTGGGAATGTTTGGGAACGTGGATGGAGATTTATAATTTAATATATCTCATCCTAACTTGTGCTAACAAGTTCAACTAGCAGAGTAACATTCCCTTTTAAAATACACACAGCGGAAGTTGCTTTGATTCGCTAGAATCAGCTTAATCTAGTTTCCTGGTTTGTCACTATATTTCCCCTTAGTCCCTCTTAAATAAGACACAACACACGTCTTCTATAAAAAGGTATAAAATGTTTACTCACATATATGCAGCTCAAGACAAATCCCAAAGAAGGCAGGCTTGTTCTTAGTAAAGATATTTACAATAGGAATCTCCCCATTGTGGGAGAGAAATCTACTAGGCCCCAGTTGGCTGGAAGCCAACTGAGCATCCTCCTCGCAGTTCGAGTGAAAGAGTGGAATGGAATGGCCGCTGACCTGTAGGTTCTTTGTTCTTACCTTCCCAGGTGAAGCCACTCCCACATTTAGTTGCAAGAGGAAATTGTCTCAATCCATGTGACCAGGAAGTTGTGGCTGGAGGACTGAGGCAATCTCCACTATCTGCTCTAGCATTGTTGTACTTGACTGCTCTAGTGTTTACATCCCACAGAATTCAGATTCTGGACAGTGGCAAGTCTAAATATCTGCTAGTGATGTGCATGAGTATGTATGCATATGGAAAAGACTGAAAATCTTCTGACTTTCCCTGAAATGCTTTGCCTGCAGGAAAATCAAATTCTCTTTGATTTTCCATTTGGACATAATTCAGAGGTAGCCTATGGATGATCACCTCCCCAATAGATTGCAAACATATGAAAATTATATATATGGGTTCCCATGATGTTTTCTCTTCGTTTTGCATAAAGAGAGACCCCCAAATTAACTTCCCTTGAAAAGTGATGACAACTGTAAAAAAAATTCCCAAACTTACTAAGAAAAGGATGAACTGGGAAAAACGAGCAAAATGATTGTGTATATGTGCAGATTTTTGTGGGGAAATGTATATCCTTATCAACTGCATTTGATTAGAAAACCTGTGGGTACTTTCTTGACTTTTTTTATCCAACACATTTTTTCTCTCCTCTCTCTCTGCTTCACTCATAAGAAAATTAGTTGCCTCTAATGAAAGGCCACTGGCAGTATAAGGCCATACCCTGACATGCTTATTTTCATAGGATCATGACATATTTTCTCCTCACTAGCATTTCATTGAGGCCCTAGGACTGCACCCTTGTAGGCTGAGCTTTTCATTAAAATGAAAAACAGGGGAGAAAAAACAGGAGACTAATCCAATTGTCTTTACTAAAAATGCAGAGACAAGAGCATAATCTAATTGTACTGTGTCGTACCTGAAAGTGCAGCCTTGAGATTTAATTTCTTCAGCAGACTATGAGAGAGAAAGAAGAAACATGCAATCTGCTCTTGCGCACCATCTGAGGCACAAAGATGTTCATGGGTACCAGCTATTCAAGAAAATGACTTCAGCTGCTCACCGTTTAGCTCTCTCAAGACAAAACCATGAGCTGCAGCCAAGGTTTGCTCTGTGCTCTACAGCTCATGGTTTGTCTGAGAGAGCTATGCCATGATCCCTGATTCAGCACAACAAAAAAACCTGTGTGTAGCAATCTTAAAGCAGAAATCCAAAAATATGCGACACAACGGCCAATATTGGTAAGTAAATGATAAATGTAATGATTCTTTATTCTCTATGAAAAAATAAACAGACAGTGTTCCGGTAAAGCACTGTTTCGTGGAAAACTTCTTCAGCTCACAATGCTTGCTATATGCTACAACTTTCACGGAGCAGTGGTCATGGACATAGTCCATGACCACTGCTCCGTGAAAGTTGTAGCATATAGCAAGCATTGTGAGCTGAAGAAGTTTTCCATGATCCCTGATTCAGGCAACGTGTTAAGTCAAACCACAGCTTAGCTCAGCACTGCACCAAAACCAATGGGAAGGCGCAAAACTGCGCCATTCTTCTCTCCAGGAGCTCACACTTTTGCTCCTTTGCGCTAAACTTCCTTAATATAAGCGCCATTTTGGATTGCAATCCCTTACAGGGGTCAGATCATTCTTCTTTCCTTTTGTAACAGCCCTCATAGATACTAATTCTAGAAGGCTACTGGGTGTGTGTGCTGATTTCGCTAAAATAGGAGGGGGGAATCAAGGGGTGGTTTGGGGATTTCTCCCATGGTTTGGGCACTAGACAGAGGCCCAGTTTATGCAGCAGAGTTAGTTAGAATCCCTAAAACCAGCAGGCACTAAAGGTCCAGTCAGAAACTGGCCAGTGGTATTCCTACCCCTGGTGTGGAGATTGCTTTGCCTTTATAAATTTCTGCCCTCATTTTCGCACCAACAATATTCATATTCAACCGGGGCATCAGAGCTGAGGGAAAGCCAGAGAACTCCAGTGGCAAGCATTTCACACTAGAACTATACATAAAATGCTATTTTTCATCTATTCATTGAGGGGGAGGGGCAAAATCCACCTGAAAGATCAGGAGTGGGTTACTGTTTACCTTACAAGGTAGCTAATGGTTTCCCTCTCCTCCCCTTCTTCTTTTTCAACTTTTAAAAAATGCCCCGCACTATTCATAGTACCATGTGTGTCCCTCTACACCAAGCTTCCTCAACCTCTGCCCTCCAGATGTTTTGAAACTACAATTCCCAGCATCCCTGACCACTGGTCCTGCTAGCTAGGGATCATGGGAGTTGTAGGCCAAAAACATCTGGAGGGCTGAGGTTGAGGAAGCCTGCTCTACACCTTCCTACCTTCCTAACAATGCCATATCAGGACTCATTGCACCACTCTCAAAGCATTATGGGAAATATGGGTGGTAGGAAGCAGTGTGAGGGTCTCTCCACAGATTTACAATTGCATTACCTGACAAGATCCTGTAAGGTAAGACACAACACCTACCCCTACCCCAATTGGGTAAATTTCTTTCTTTCCCCCTTCCCACAAAACACCTGCAAAAAATCACCACCCCCCATTTTTGCAGAGGAGAAATGTTTTCAGGAAATAAATGGAGGGGGAGGATTTTTCCCAGCCTTACTTCACATCAAATAATTGAATCTTCCAGCAATATAAAATATACACCAGAAATCACGTTTTTGGAATCCAACTTTTTTATTTGTTTGTTCAGTTTGTGTCTCTACGTCGGAGCAAATTCCATTGATTTCAGAAACAGGCATCTAATGTGTTAAAGAGAAATGTACTGGCCTTCCGCAGAAAGGAACAGAAAATAGCCAGGACATAAAATGAAAGTTGGTCTCCTATCTCTATAACGTGTGTAGATTATATTGTGCTAACTGAAGCAAAATAATATTGAGTATTAGAGCCAAGCATCTGAACAGCATTAACTTCACAGAAACTCAAATGAGAGTCTATAGCATTTGAGGAAAAATTGTGCCGTGCAACAATTCTGAATAAAATGCAATTTGTTTGCTGAAAATGACTCTTGTCTCGGCCTTTCCTTTATAATCTTTCCTGACGGCAGATATTTTTATCTGCAGTTTAATCTGCCAGGCTTCCCTAACATAATATACATCTTGCGATTCCCAATTTTACCACAAAAATAAACTTCCTTTATTCCCTCCAAATGACATGAGGGCGAGCAGACCAGACTGAGTTCTTCGTATTCCTCCAGAGATTTTTCATGCCAGGGAACACAATTTTGTACTGTTAACTGGCTGCGAGAATGTGAAATGTGCAGCAAGACTGAAGGATTTCCCATCACCATCACATTCCCAGGCATCCCAAATGTAATCCTAGGGAAAGGAGCAGCTATTGACAAGCAACTAAGGGACAGATCCCTTAACAATCACTCCATATCAGGCATAGGCAACCTTGGCTCTCCAGATGTTTTGAGACTACAATTCCCATCATCCCTGACCACTGGCCCTGTTAGCTAGGGATCATGGGAGTTGTAGTTCCAAAACATCTGGAGAGCCAAGGTTGCCTATGCCTGCTCCATGTCTTATGTAGCATCAGTGTTTGTCATGGGGTGGAGTGGTTTCCGAATCAGGGTCCATGGGGCCCTTGCTGAACATGCAACTTAGGACTTGGGGTCAAGAACTGAGTTCTGGAGTGCAGCAAACAGAATATACTGCCCAACTAACCATGAAAAGGAAGAAGTTCAGAAGAGAAAAACTTAATTGTGACTGATGTTGCGCACACACACTTTTTCAATAAGGACAGAGTATTAGGTGTATGTCTGCCACCTTTGTACTGGTGCTCAGTGGTAGGTCACCCAGAAACGTCCCAGGAATCTCCAGATAGGAAAACACCACAGCTTGAAATTCTAGAGAGCCACCTCCAGTCAAGGTGTTGAGTAGAGGATCTCAGACCCAGTGTGCAAATGTGGCTTCTTTTCTGGGAGCCAGTGTGGTGTAGTGGTTAAGAGCGGTAGACTTGTAATCTGGTGAACCGGGTTCGCGTCTCCGCTCCTCCACATGCAGCTGCTGGGTGACCTTGGGCTAGTCACACTTCTTTGAAGTCTCTCAGCCTCACTCACCTCACAGAGTGTTTGTTGTGGGAGAGGAAGGGAAAGGAGAATGTTAGCCGCTTTGAGACTCCTTCAGGTAGTGGTAAAGCGGGATATCAAATCCAAACTCTTCTCTTCTTCTTCTGCTCTGATTGGTCCCTGGGAATCTCCCCAAGTCACGCTCCCTCTCTTTAGGCTGTGCTTCACAAGTTTTCCTGGCTGGAGTGTAAACTTAAGATAATCCTTCTTTGCTTGCCTGAATAGAGTATGGAGAGAGGTGCCTGAGTGTGTTGGATTTTAGCTCACTGTCAAAAGTTAGGCCTCTATGGCCCCAACCACCACTGGGAAATGCATGTCAGTTTGCATTTCTTAGTGCAGGAAGTATTAATCCGATGTGTAGAGATCTTCCCTGTTCTAATTAATTCAAGAGGGTTCTGGAAGCTCCTTTCTGTGAAAGAAACAAGCAGAAGGTTCATGATGTTTGGGTTATTCCTTCAGAGAAGCTGAGTACAACTGGCTTAAACTAGTTATGTTATCTCTTCTGTCAAGGTCATGCTGACTATAAAAGTAAGGCCAGAAGGAACCTGGGTTTCACACTTTCTATCTCTTTTCCTTCTGCTGTGGTGTTCTGTATATAGTGTTAAGGTTTAGACTTATTGTAAGTCATTGTAAGTTTAAGTTAAGTGTGCTGCAACTGGATTTTTTATGGACAGTGTCAATGCTGAATGTATTGGATTTGTTACCATGATGCACATTTGCCTTCAGTAGCAGTAAAGCTCTGCTGGATGAAATATTAATTGCCTCTGGTCAATTTTATTTTTATTTTTTTATTTATTTTTTTTTGGGGGGGGAGGAATCCTGCAACGTGTTTAAGTTGTTACTCTGCTAACTATACATTGGAATCTGCTCTGGATCAATAGTGAGTAGAATTCCATGACAGTGTAGCCCCCAGAAAATTGCTCATGAGGGGAACCAATGATTCACCGTAACTTGGCCCATGAGGCAGCTTCCAATTTTCCTGTGTTGAATTACCTACAGTACCCCTCACATATTCTCATCAAAGAGGTGGCGCCCAGGGAAGAAAAGAGAATAAACCTTCTCTTGGGGATAAGTAAATAAATGTTCCCATTCTCTTGCATTTCATGCATGAATTCAATGCAATGAACAGATCAGCAAATGTAGTTTTCATTTGGGTTACTGAGATTTGTTATGCACGTGGAAAAGTACAGATGGCATGCAATTATTCACGCTGCCTCAGAAAGCTGCTATGACGACACTATTAAAGTATGAGAGTTGATTAGTGTGCTCATCATGATTTCCGGGGGGAAATAAGCACTTGAAATAAAATCCCCAGTGATTTTTCAGATGCTCAGTGGTGCTTTCAGCTACAAGGTTAACAAGTCACTGTAATTAACTGTAGGGATCAGATGACCTAGACGTGTCTTTTTTTCCCCCATCCAAAAGTTCAGCTATTATAATCCATTGCTTCCATTTCATTAGAGTTAGCTGATGAGTTTTACAAAAGTCCTCACATGGCCTGTCAAAATTTGATATATTTCTTTGCATTGTGCAAAGCTGTTTCAAGGCACAGAAATGAGCAGAGACAGGCTTCTTCTTCTTCTTCTTCTTCTTCTTCTTCTTCTTCTATAAATAAACTAGATTACTTTAGCTAAAGTTCCGAGTACAGCAGCAAACATTTTGGACTTTGAGTGGAGGATGGGAGGCAGCGTCATTAGGGTGAATGGGCCTTGCCTCCACCAACCCTGGTATGTCCTCCATGTTCTTGCTTTCCTACTTACAACCAATCCAGGGGCAAAACTCCAGCTCAGTTTCCTCTTCCTCCTGATCCTCAGCGTTGCCCTTGTAGAACTCAGCGGGGAGCAGGAAGGGGAGAAAACCAGAATTAGTTGACTCTTCCTGGTTCTAGCTCCACCTACTGTTGAACTCCTTGCCTTCTGATCAACCAGTCTCAGCGGGCAGGTGGTGCAAAATGGAGATGCTACCTATTCTGTCTATTATGTAATCTCATAACTTGAAATAATTTCTCCTGCCTCTGTTACTCCTTTGGCATTCTGTTCTCAGGATGATCACCTGGAATTCACCTAGAAGAACCATAAAGACCATCACATCATTGGTGGGATGGGAGGGGTTACAGGTATTCTAATGTTTCACTGAAGTCTCAAGAACACCAAGTTTAAAAGCGAGATGTATTCACAGTTATCCTGTTTTCACTTAAAAGCTTCTCACTCTTGTTCCACTTTTCCCTCCCATTTCCATCCCCTTTTTTATTATCCCACTTTTTCTAGATGAATTGATCTTCAATAGAACACATTCGTGTCTGAAAGGTTTTGGCAGATGGCTCTCCTTTATCCTCATTATTCCATTATCGTTTCTATTCATCATTGGAAATTGCATAACTGTCAGATTCTCAAGGTACAATAGGAGTAATTCATAGCTGAAATATTAAGTCGCTAAAGTGGGGGCATTGTGATGAACTTAAACAGGAGTTAAATAATAATAATAATAATAATAATAATAATAATAATAATAATAATAATAACTGGAGAAGGATTTAAAAACTATTTGTCTCTCTTTGCTGCATGGAAGGAAAGTGGCCTTTGTACAGCATTCTGTCCTTTCTCACACGTAAACACCTTTGATGGCAACGAATTGACCTTGCCCCTTTCTTGAAACTTTTACTGAGGAATCCATTCACATAACTGCATATTTTACTAAGGAATTATTATGGAATCCTTTCAAAATAATGCAATTATTATTTGCTAGCAAATGATTCATCATTATGACAGGAGTGTGAGAGAGACAAGGAGAGAGAGATGTCATGTATTTTTGAATTTGTGTATAGGTTACTCCTCCAAGTGTCATGACTGAAGGACAATGTTGCCCTAACACAAACAATACTTCTCCCAACCTCAGACCTTTAAAATAATAATAATAATAATAATAATAATAATAATAATAATAATTTATTATTTATACCACACCCATCTGGCTGGGTTTCCCAAGCCACTCTGGGCGGCTTCCAACAGAAATTAAAATGCAATAGTCTATTAAACATTAAAAGCTTCCCTAAACAGGGCTGCCTTCAGATGTCTAGTAGTTGTTTTTCTCTTTGATATATGGTGGGAGGGTGTTCCACAGGACCTCAGTGTCCGGGAAGAACGATGGGGGTGGAGACGCTCCTCCAGGTATACTGGACTGAGGCCGTTTAGGGATTTAAAGGTCATCACCAACACCAGTCTTGCTGCCGCATTCTGGATTAGTTGTAGTTTCCAGGTCACCTTCAAAGGTAGCCCCACATAGAGCGCATTGCAGTAATCAAAGCGAGAGAATGCACCACTGTGGCGAGACAGTCTGTGGGCAAGTAGGGTCTCAGCTGATAAACAGCTGCCCTGGACACAGAATTAACCTGCGCCTCCATGGACAGCTGTGAGTCCAAAATGACTCCCAGGCTGCTCACCTGGTCCTTCACTTTTTAACTGGCAGATGTTAACGTATGGGAAAACTGAAAATGATGACACAGATGGGAGAATGGGCTGAACTTGCCCCTAACCTACCATCACCTGGATGAGGACAGATTTAGCCACCTCTCAACATGATCCCAGATTTCAACTCAGTTACCTTGTCCCATAGAAATTGATGGGAGCCTTCTCCCATCAGATTAACACTGCCTCTTCAAAGGCAGTTATTGATTTCATTAGAGTATGGTGCCAGAATGTGATACAAAGTGGCATATATTTCAAAAAGTATACAGTGGTACCTCGGTTCTTGAACGAAATCTGTTCCGGAAGCCCGTTCGGCTTCCGAAACATTCGAAAACCAAGGTGCGGCTTCCCATTGGTTGCAAGAGCTTCTTGCACTTAGCAGAAGCCATGTCACACGTTCGGGTTCCAAAAAACGTTCAAAAATGGAAGCATTTACCTCCCGGTTTTTGGCGTTCGAGAAACGAAATGCACGACAATGGAGGTGTACGGGAACCAAGGTTCCACTGTATTCAAAGACTTTAGTATCACTGCATCTGGATCCTTAGCAGGATTTAATAACTCAGAGAAATCCCAGCTAAATTACAAAACAGACTTTCAATTTTGGCTGCCACTTATTTTTATCTAGATAGAATTAAATCAACAGAGAAAAGTTTTTACTAAACTATATAGCCCAGAATCTGTAGAATCTCCATAAGGAACACTGTTCCTACCAAAACTTTTTTTTACTGTTCTTGAAATTCCTTGGACGTTTCTTCTCCTGATTTGAAATCTCCAAAATATTGCCTGAAAAAAATTATGACAACTCAAGATATAGCTAAGGTGAAAGATACATTATATAATTTAGCATGTGACTTTTACTTTTCTTGAAAGGCCACATGCCCTGACCATATACCCTATATACTCGAGTATAAGCCTAGTTTTTCAGCACATTTTTTGTGCTGAAAAAGCCACCCTCGGCTTATACTCGATTGAGGCAGGCAGTGGCTCCTATGAAGCTTTCCCAGGTTTTTTGTGGTAAAATTGGGTGCCTCGGCTTATATTCGGGTCGGCTTATACTCGAGTATATGTCCATAGAAAGCATTACTGCATGCAAGTAGAGCCTAAATGGATGAAAACATATGCCCTTCATGTTATTGGATCACTTGATCTGTGAACCTTTAAATAATGTGCTTTTCAGCGGCTTTGTGATGAGCTAATTTGCCTTAAATGTCACTTGAATTCTACGTAGTGTATCTCAAATATTTCCCCTTCACTTTGCCTATTTCAACTAAAGATGAAATTAAATTGCCCAGATTATCCTGCATTACTTATTCCATCATATATCTTGAATATTTAATTGAATCTGTAATAGAGAAAAATGTAAACAGTTTTGATTAGGCAGTTCTATTACCTGTCACTCCTATCGCAATTAATCACTGGATTTCTTTCTAGTTTAAATACAACAGCTATTGCCACCTGATGTTCTTCAGTTGAATTTCACTGTGGTGTATGGGTTGATGATAAAAGATGGACTTCATCATTACAGAATAAAATTCAGAAGCGACTGACACATAGTCATTACTAGCTATTAATTAATGCCACAGTGAGTTCAGCAGCCTTTTCAGTCATCATTAGATGAGTATTATTTTTATCTTTTTTCTTCTTCTTGCAGTACAGCAATAGAAATGCAATACAATCATATCAGAAAAAAAATATATGTTCATGGTTGAAACCAGCTCTGGGCTTGGCTGGGCACTGGATTGGGACCACGGAGGACTGAACACAGCACCAAAAATATATTAAAGATTTTGGAACTGAATAATAATAATAATAATAAGAGTTTGGATTTGATATTCCACTTTATCTCTACCTGAAGGAGTCTCAAAACGGCTAACATTCTCCTTTCCCTTCCTCCCCCACAACAAACACCCTGTGAGGTGAGTGGGGCTGAGAGACTTCAAGAAGTGTGACTAGCCCAAGGTCACCCAGCAGCTGCATGTGGAAGAGCGGGGAAGCGAACCCGGTTCCCCAGATTACAAGACTAACGCTCTTAACCACTACACCACATCGGCTCTCAGAGCCCTGAGCCCTGATACTAGAGCAATATGGGAAATAAAAATGGAAGGAAGCCCTTGTATGAGACAAAGGGAAGAACTGAATGCAGATAGAAGAGGCATTTTTATGGCCAGAGTTCTGAAATATATGGATTCCAAGAAGGAAGGGGTGATGTGGAACAGGGCTCAGCTATAGTATTTTCCTCTTCTTCCACATGCAGGTGGCTGTGCCTCCATGGGGACAAATCAACCCTCTTTTTTACTGTATATAATTTGGATCTATTCTATTTTCTCCCATTGCCAACCTCCCATCTCAATCCTCCTCCTGGGCCAGTCGCTTCATTGCATTGCAATGCAGAGGTTAACTAAAATCATTCCTGTTTGAACGGGGAATTTCAATGAACCATGTCTTCCCAAAAATTTCAGTCATGAAGGGCCATCAAGATGATATATTGTTCTTTATTTCCCCAGCATGGTACACCAGGCAAAGCAGTCCACTGTCACACTGTAATGGAGTGTAACATCCAATCATCCATGCCACAATTCATCATAGGGCAAATTTGGGGAAATCTGAGGTTGGCTGAAAGGGGAGGGTTAAAATGTTTTGGTTTTTTTCTTTCCACGTAGCAAGAAATGTAAGAGGCAAATGGTTAAAAATGTTTGAGATTATCTTTTTATGTTAAAGAACCCATCTAACAGAGACTAGTCTACAAATTAAAAATCATTTTTCTGAGCAGATTCTTACATTCTAAAGGACAGGGATTCCAGATTACAATGGACACTCTGTTTGAAGCATTAGGTATATTTCTAAACAGGCAAATATTCCATTTACTGCCCCCCCATTCCCTTCCACAACCATTACAATTCCAGATTTTTAACTTTAACTATTGCGTTTTATTCCTTTAAAAACCTTTTAATGCCACTTTTCCATGAAAAGTCCATGAAAATGAACTTATAATCAATAAAAACTACAACTATGAACAAGCAATCAATATTATTAAAAAGAAAACAGATTCACAAAGTTAAAATGAAACTCAGAACTCCAATAACATACTGACATTCCATCCTAGAAGGTAAAAAAAGGTAAAGGACCCCTGGACGGTTCATCTCGCTTTCAGGCCGAGGGAGCTAGCGTTTGTCCACAGACAGCTTTCTGGGTCATGTGGCCAGCATGACTATACTGCTTCTGGCACAACGGAACACCGTGATGGAAACCAGAACGCATGGAAATGCTGTTTACATTCCCTTGACAATGGTACTTATTTATCTACTTGCACTGGCGTGCTTTCGAACTGCTAGGTTGGCAGGAGCTGGGACAGAGCAATGGGAGCTCACCTTGTTGCGGGGATTCGAACCACCAACCTTCCAATCAGCAAGCCCAACAGGCTCAGTGGTTTAGACCACAGAGCTACCCATGTTTCCATCCTAGAACCAGCAAGTGAGACAAAAAAGGCACAGCATAATATGGATGTGACCAGAGCATGAATCTCACTGTGACTAGGTGTGTCCTCTTTTGATACAGCTGTAGTTGGCATATGGCAAAAGCTGGGAAAAAAACACTTTTAGATACTGATGAGACCTGGGCTCCCTCACCCATTCCCTGCCAAGTCCAGGAGCACTCTAAACCATGGGCTTGCTTTTCAAAAGGACCTAGGTCTTTTCAGGGAAGCATCAGTTGTTATCCTCCATCAAGAGCCATGATCTCTCAACGCACATACCTCCCTCTTGCCCAGATTTAACCTCATCCATCCCAGAACTGCCAGTTTGGGGTTTTAACAACCTCCCTGGTACCAGAAGATAGGTTGGGGGAAGGCAGAGCTGTGAGTCATCAGCATACCGGTAACATTGCAAATCAAACCTCCAGGTTACTGAGCAGTTACATGTATATCAGGTGGGGAACTGGATCCAGATGACAGGTTGACCCCTGACCACCCTCCCCTCCCTCAACAGCCCATGTCTGATGGGTGGGGCAGCCTACCTGTCCATCACCTGATGTCACAATGGTGTCATATGACCCATTTTCCTTTGCCTGGGTGGTTTCAAACTTTCCAAGTGCTGCTCGGCAACTCTTCCAAAGGCACAGGGCTGATCAGCTAATCAATGTTGTTTGTATCCCATCTTAAAGTAGCTGAAGTTATCTTCTCTGATCAGTGATCCTGGTAGTGTAGAATTCAGGTAATTGATGATCCACCTTCACGGTTTGAGGTTCAAACACTGTGGTATGTAGCATCACCTATAGGACACCCTTCGTCTCATTTTTGATGGTACAGTGCTCAACAGAGCGTCAAGTTAGTGACCCTAAAATGTCACGTTCGTTAAAAGATCAGCACTATATTTAGCTATAAAAATGTCATTTATTCAATAATTTAAAGTAGTCCTAATTACTGTGGACAATATTTAGTCCTCTGTTTACTCCATGCCTACTGGTTCCCCCACTCCCACCCCATTTTTATGTGGTATGGAAATATCTCTACTAGTAGCAATGCAACATTAACATAATTTATAAGTCTTCTTAGACAACATTGTTGGAGAATAAGAGTAAATTCTAAACCTGAAACATAAACCAATGGATAATCAGTCTGGAAAGTGCAAAAAAAAAAAAGAGAGCTCTTCATAAATTATTAATGTTTCACTATCTGAAATTTGAACTGTCACTGTAATGAATGGAAACTCAATTGTATTAATATTTAAGTATACCAAAACTAATTATCAGATACCGTTGTTTGCATAGTAGGTGATTTTGAGTTGTTGATAGGGAAGGACTCCTGCCTGAAACAAAAACTTTTGCAGATCCTCTTTTGGCATTTTGAATCTATATAATTTTATTTTGTTAATAGGTTTGAACACATTGAACCATAGCAGGAAACATATCAGCCAGACACACAAAACCTTTTCTCTGGTCAAACTGGTCAAACTCTCATCCTCCTCTAGCTACATTTTTGACCAGCATAATTAAAGCTAGACTTGGACTTTGTGGGTAGATACTGTACCGACCAATCTTTCCCAGAGTCCTCTACATAGTCAGCTACAATCCACTGCAGTAGTTTTCAAAACTATATTTGAACTTTGTAGATTCTAGGGCACTTTGAAGGGGTACTTCAATGAGACTGGTAGCTTGTTCATCATCATCATCATCATCATCATCATCATCATCATCATTTTATTATTTACACCTCGCTCATCTGGCTGGGTTGCCCCAGCCACTCTGCACAGCTTCCAACATGCATAAAAACATAATATAACGTCAAACGTTAAAAACTGCCCAATACAGGGCTGCCTTCAGATGTCTTCTAAAAGTTGTGTAGTTCTTTATCTCCTTGGCATCTGATGGAAGGGCATTCCACAAGGAGGGCACCACTGCTGAGAAGGCCTTCTGCCTGGTTCCTTGTAACTTCACCTTTCGCAGTGTGGGAACCACCAGAAGGCCCTCAGAGCTGGACCTCAGTTTCTGGGCTGAACGATGGGGTGGAGATGCTCCTTCAGATATACTGGGCCGAGGCCGTTTAGGGCTTTAAAGGTCAGCACGAACACTTTGAATTGTGCTTGGAAACATACTGGGAGACAATGTAGATCCTTTAGGACTGGTGTTACATGGTCCCAGCAGACACTTCCAGTCACCAGTCCAGCTGCCACATTACTATTTCTAGACAGATAAACTGCTAAACTGACTATGTAAAGTGCAGTGACAATAGAGTAATGGATGTCTACTTGGAATTTACGCGAACTGGCTCCATACCCAATACACTCCACAATCTTCCTCAATGCTCCGATGTTCCATGGCAGACATCAATATGTGAAGGATTTGCTGAAGTAGGAAAAGCCTGAAAATGACTGACCTACTTAACAAAGTTCTTCTCACGTTCTAATGTAAATACACTTGGCTCCTTGCCCATGCTTCACTAAAACTCACATCCTGCCCCTTATTAAACACTTCAACAGAAAAGCCAAGTCATTTGCCAAAATGATCATGTTGAGATCCCTCCTTCTCGCAGAAGTCTCCAGTGTGATTGGCTAGTGCCTCTCCTGAATGCCTCATGTCAGCCCCTTCTGTTCTTCATTTCCCTAAAATAAGCGCCTCATTTCCGTGGACGAGTTCTGAGTGTTCCTGCCAGGTGCAACCCCCCCACCCCACCCCAGTTTGAATGCTTTTCAAAATTAGAAATGGAATGCCTTTCAATTTGGTGTCATTCAGATTATATCGAAATTCAAATGAGTGCATCTCAACCTATTAAGTAAAAGTTTTCAAAAGACATAGGGATTGTTTGTGCTGCATGAGCACAAAAACTTTTTAGCTAGGGTTCTTCACAACAAAAAATTGTCAAGATTTTTGTTTTAAAGAAATGAAGTTTGACATATAATCTGTTTCCAGGCTGCAACTTTGTATTAAAAAAAAAAAATAGCCTGCAGTGAATGTTTAGATCTGAGTTATAAACATCTAGAGGTAAAAAAACATTATGGTCTGTAAAACTGCTGACAGACCCTTCTCTACAAGTACACTAGGGAATATTGCAAAAATTAATACATTATGCACTTCCTTACAAAGGTATGTTTTTTCTCGCTGTCTGCAGAGTTCAAGGGCTTTTTCCTCTTCAGTCATCACTGCGGTGACAGCGATAAACAAATCAAAACGTATACAATTGCCTCTAAAAATTTTTTTAAAACAAAATTAAAAACTAGTCTCTGCTCTCAAATCGGCTGCAAAATTGCCACAAGACTGGATTTGATCCTAGACAAGGGCAGTGTTTAACCAAAGAAAAGAAAGCACAAGTTTTAGTTAATTCACTGGACATGATTATTGGTTATTACTGGTATGTAATGCCCAAGCACTGCACACTGGGGGGATATAGTAGAAGTGAGAAAAGGGAAGACTTGGTGAACTAGGGGTGACATCCTGACTTTTCAATGATTGCAGATATTGAACACTCACACTTCATAATGTGGGTGCCCTTCGCGGGATCACGCGCGGGACTACAGTTCCCAGGGAGCTTAGTGGTAAAAGGGGGCTGGCTTGCTTCTCAGTGTTATTATTCAGAGGCTCACGCCCAGTCTCAGTAATGAAGTTTCTTGCTGGGAGGTGGGGCCAGCCCCATTTATAAATAGGGGGTGGAGCCAACAACAGCCAGGCAGTCGGCTCTAGAGATTCACCCTCCCTTGGTTTAATGTTTTCTTGTTTGCAAGTTAACTTTTTCTTCCTGTTTAGCGGTCGGTGCTATGGTCTTTGACTGGTCACTGTTGAAGGATGGGGAGAAATTTTCCTGCACTGGCAGGTTTTGTCTTCCCCATAGCAATTCGTCACAACTTTGGCGGTTATGGCCTTGGGTGGAATCTTGTAGTCTTTTATTCCCTATAATGGGGGCTTGGGGCATGAAGTGGTGAGTCACCCCCCTGCGGTGTCGATTCCAGGGTCCCCTCTTAAAGGGGTTATATAATGGGTGTCACTGGCCAAACATTGAAAGGTTGTCAGTGAACTACCCTGCGTGCGGGGATATGGGCTGGGCTGCCTGCTACACTTATGTCTCGCAGAGCACCCCCATATCCCATTTACCCTGATGAGCCCTAGTTCCCCCCGGCTGGGGAGCTGGGAGGGGTACACGCCCAAGGCCTAAGCCAAGGTGGTGGGGGATGAGTGTTCAGACCCTTGGGCTCTCACTTGTGGGGTGCCTCAGGGTTCCATCCTCTCCCCCATACTTTTTAATATCTATATGAAGCCGCTGGGAGAGATAATCAGGGGGTTTGGGCTGGGTGTTCATCAGTATGCGAATGATACCCAGCTCTACCTCTCTTTCAAATCAGAACCAGTGGAGGTGGTGAAGGTCCTGTGTGAGTGCCTGGAGGCGGTTGGAGGATGGATGGCGGCTAACAGATTGGGGTTGAATCCTGACAAGACAGAAGTACTGTTTTTTGGGGACAGGGTGTGAGTGGGCGCACGCACGAGAGAGCCACAGGGATGCTGCGGAGTTTCCCCAGCCACTTTGGGTGGCTCCCAGCAAAATATTAAAAACACGATAAAACTTCAAACATTAAAAAACTTCCGTATATAGGGCTGCCTTCAGATGTCTTCTAAAAGTCTGGTAGTTGTTTATTTCCTTGACATCTGATGGGAGGGCGTTCCACAGGGTGGCCACCACTACCGAGAAGGACCTCTGCCTGGTTCCCTCTAACCTCACTTCTCGCAGTCCGGAACCTGCCAGAAGGTCCTTATAGCTGGACCTCAGTGTCCGGGCTGAACGTTGGGGGTGGAGACGCTCCTTCAGGTATACAGGACCAAGGCCGTTTAGGGCTTTAAAGGTCAACACCGACACTTTGAATTGTGCTCAGAAACATACTGGGAGCCAATGTGGGTTTTTCAGGAATGGTGTTATATGGTCTTGGTGGACACTCCCAGTCACCAGTCTAGCTGCCGCATTCTGGATTAATTGTAGTTTCCAGGTCACCTTCAAAGGTAGCCCCCCATAGAGTGCATTGCAGTAGTCCAAGCATTGTGGAACATCCCACAATGGCATCCGACCTGGCAGTAAGCATCATTAACAACATTTACAAAAAAGCAACTAAACAGTAAACTAAGCCCTGTAAAGTCCATAAACTCAGTTGGTAGAGCGTGAGACTCTTAACCTCAGAAACATGGGTTCGAGTCCCACATTGGGCAAAACATTCCTGCATTGCAGGGGGTTGGACTAGATGACCGTCATGATCCCTTCCAACTCTGCAATTCTGTGATTCTCTCCACACCCCATGACTCATAAGTAACGGTGTTGGGAGAGGCATCTCTGGAAAAAGGTGATAGCACTTACACTGGACTAGACAGCCCAGTAGTCTGACTCTATAAGGGCATGGGTGGCGCTGTGGTCTAAACCACTGAGAAGAAGAAGAAGAAGAAGAAGAAGAAGAGGAGGAGTTTGGATATGATATCCCGCTTTATCACTACCCAAAGGAGTCTCAAAGCAGCTCACATTCACCTTTCCCTTCCTCCCCCACAACAAACACTCTGTGAGGTGAGTGGGGCTGAGAGACTTCAAAGAAGTGTGACTAGCCCAAGGTAACCCAGCAGCTGCATGTGGAGGAGCGGAGACACGAACCCGGTTCCCCAGATTATGAGTCTACCGCTCTTAATCACTACACCACACTTGCTCTCCTCTCCTCACCACACTGAGCCTGTTGGGCTTGCCGATCAGAAGGTCAGTGGTTCGAATCCCCGCGATGGGGTGAGCTCCTGTTGCTCTGTCCCAGCTCCTGCCAACCTAGCAGTTTGAAAGCACGCCAGTGCAAGTAGATGAATAGGTACTGCTGTGGCAGGAAGGTAAACGGTGTTTCTGTGTCCTCTGGTTTCCGTCATGGTGTTCCATTGTGCCAGAAGCGGTTCATGCTGGCCACATGACCCCGAAAGCTGTTTGTGGACAAATGCCAGCTCCCTCGGCCTGAAAGCGAGATGAGCGCTGGAACCCCATAGTCACCTTTGACTGGACTTAACTGTCCAGGGGTCCTTTACCTTTACCTTTATGTATAAGCAGTGCTTTTTTCTGGGGGTACGCGGGGGCACGCATACCCCTAAACATTTTGTGAATCTAAGTTTGGCTTCATTAAGGGGCAATATTTCAATATGAGTAGGAAAAGAAGAGTGCCCCTAAACATTTTTTAAAGAAAAAAAAGCACTGCCTATAAGTAGCATCATATGCCAACTATGGAATCCTGAGCTGCATACTCAGTTACCTCAACCCAATTCTTTATAATTTCAGCATCAAGCAGTGTAGGTACCTTCTACTGAAAGGTGCTACTGCCTAGAAGAAATATGTTCCATATCTCATTTGCTGTATGTGTTATTTAACAGATATTCCTAAGATTAAAGTTCAACAGCAGTAACAGTGACTGGAAGGGGGGAGCTTTGGAGAAATGACATCTTTTTGGCAAAAAACGAAACAGAGCTGAATAGATTAATGTTGAAAGAATGAACACAAAGATGATTTAATTGATGGAATAGGGTGAAATATTTGACAGACTACGGTAAATGTTTTCAAGGGGGGAAACCTGAGAGACTTGATAAAATTCATATTGTTCGCAGAAGCAAGAGGAAAACGCGTTTTGTGACGATATCTACTTTGTAGGCAGAACAAAGGCTCTTGCCAAAATTAACTCTGTCCACACGCTATCATATGGAAACTTGAATAGCAGCCTTTAAGATGGACATACTCGGCTGTTTCCCACTTTACAGCTTTTGCAACATAATATGAAACTGAAGATGAATAAGAAGAATAAGAAAAATCCAGGCAGATCATTGGAACCCAGTGCAAACAATCTTTACTTGTAGGTTAACAATGCACAGAAGGACATAATTCTGCACACATGTGACCCTGAGCGCATAGAGAGCTCTTTTAACTTTCAGTTTAGCAAACACACTTAGGGACGCTCTGAGGGACATTCCATTGTTCCCAGAACACTTCAAGGAGATGTTTGCTCAACACTCCAGTGCTAACTCAAAACATAACATCCTGACATCTGTGCCCCTCTAGGAAGACAATAAAAAACCGAGCCCACCAGGGTCAGAGAAGTATGGAACTGCAGTGATTCAGAATTTACACAGTGTAGGGAGAAGCCAGGAGGGAGTCACAAAATGCAGGAACACAAAATGCAGAATCAAATTATTCATTGATACATTGGTGATACACAGACTTTTATAGAGTAAGTGCAATTACTGTTGGGTAAATCCATGAAACAACTAAGGCGAAATCTAGATCAAGAATCTAAGATCAAAATTTTTATATCACTGATATCAAACATTCCAGTCCCAAAGGTTTTCCCTTGCTCAGATTTTAATCTGTACCAGAGAAATATCTGGTTTTCCCTTTCATACTCAAGCTGATGAGGATGATGCTCCCCTGCAGGTAGAACATTAGAAAACTACTGTGATACTAAGGGTTAGATCCAGACTAACAATGCAATCCTAACCATTTCTATCTGGGGAACATCCTACCAAATTACATGGGACTTATTCTCAGTTAAGGTAATATAATAATAATATAATAATTTATTATTTATACCCCGCCCAACTGGCTGGGTTTTCCCAGCCACTCTGGGCGGCTTCCAACAAAATATTAAAATACAATCGTCTGTCAAACATTAAAAGCTTCCCTAAACAGGGCTGCCTTCAGATGTCTTCTAAAAGTCTGGTAGCTGTTTTTGACATCTGATGGGAGGGCGTTCCACAGGGCGGGCACCACTACCGAGAAGACCCTCTGCCTGGTTCCCTGTAACTTGGTTTCTCGCAGCGAGGGAACTGCCAGAAGGCCCTCGGCACTGGACTTCAGTGTCCGGGCAGAATGATGGGGGTGGAGACGCTCCTTCAGGTATACTGGCCCATTTAGGGCTTTAAATGTCAGCACCAACACTTTGAATTGTGCTTGGAAATGTACTGGGAGCCAATGTAGGTCTTTCAAAACCGGTGTTATGTGGTCTCGCGGCTGCTCCCAGTCACCAATCTAGCTGCTACATTCTGCATTAGTTGCAGTTTCCGGGTCACCTTCAAAGGTAGCCCCACATAGAGCACATTGCAGTAGTCCAAGTGAAAGATAACTAGAGCATGCACCACTCTGGTGAGACAGTCAGCCTAATTAAGATTGCAGCCTAAATTAGTCATACTATACCCTTGTTGTAATCAATGGTCCTTAAGTTAATCACTAATTTGCCCCATTGGGACTAAAGCGTGAGTGGCTAACCTAGGACCCTTCAGATATTTTTGAGCTCCAAATCCCACCCGTCCCAGTTAGTACCACCAATGGTTGGGCATGATGGGAGTTGTAGTTCAACAACACATGGCTGTTGGTTCCTGCTTGTTCTGCATCAGGAAAGATCCAATTAACTGTATGGGCATGGATGCACTATACAGTTGTTTTTGTTTGTAGTTATATTGTTGTTGGTTTGTTTATTCTTCTGACAATCAATATTTTTTTTAAAAAAAGAAAGAAATAGAAAATGTTGAGGGTTTGGAAGAACATATTCATTTAACTCTATATAATTAAAAGTAGCATATAGCTTTAATGAATTTAATCCCCAAATTTATTTTCAATTATTTATTTTATAGTCTAGACATAAACCTGCTCTTTATATTTATAGTCCCAAAGTCATTTCTATTAAAGATTAATAAACCTTATTCACAAGACACCTTAAAATTGGAAGCATTAAACAAAAAAGTGTTGTGGCTGGGCCCATAACCCTGATGGAATACTTCATCTGAATTACACTCAAGAATCCCCAATGGGCAACGCAAAAATATTTTACTGCATCTTACATCATTCCAGCAAAGGAAATTATTCAGCACAACAATGCAGATTAATTTAAAAGTGACATAATTGATTGTTCTAAAGCTAAGGGCAGCATACAGGACTTCTACTGTTTAGAAAACAAAACACTTGGTTGCAAAATGAAATCATTATAGTGGCCTGTTTGTTTTATTGGAGAAATGACATTTTTAAATCTGTGACTGCAGGATCGTCATAGAAACGTCTAGAACAGAGATTTCCACTGGAAATGTCAAACGTGATTCAAAAGAATCTCAGATGAAAGGAAGTCACAAAAAGCTGTTCCTGATGGAAAGTTGTCATGGCCATAATAATTCTCCTCTCCCTCCAACAACTGCTATTTGCCTTTGGTGTGGGGAACTGCCATTAATGCTAGTGGTAGTTTTCCTCACAGGGCAAATAGCAGCTGTTGAGGCAGCAGTGGCAGAGTGATTTGGATCAGGATAAATTCCTTCTCCCTCCATGCCATGGTACCAGTCTGAACCCCCTTTCTCCCCAGCTGATATTTGCTACACAAGAGCCAAGAGTGCAAAGCAGAATCAAGACCTTTTGAACGTGCAAAGATTGGCCGTTGGTTGTTGTTTTGCTCATTCAAACTTATAACCCTTCCGAGCTCCGTTCAGCCTTATGTTTTAAAAACACTGTAAATGCAGCCACTTAATTTAAAGCACTTTTAAGGACCATTCACACAGCAGGAAATAAATGAGGTCAAAAACTGCTTTATAAATAGCCACACAGCCATTCCCAATTGTCTATGGGGCCATCAGGCATGCTGTTTCGACCGGCCCTCACCTCGGAGGAGGCCCAATTACAATGATTTAAGCATTCATGCTGTGCTTAGAGGTTTTTATGTTAAAGGACTTTATTCTATGAGAAGAGGCAGTAAAGGGAGCATTTAGTGTGTTAACATACTTCAGGGCTGCTAAACTCCTTTATGCGGTTTAATGTGAATGCACCCTCTAATGTTCACGGGGGCATGCACTGAGCAATTCTGTGCAGAAAATGCCACCAAAATGTGTCATTGGTGCAGAATTCAGCATCCCGAGAATCCAAGTTTTTACTTGTGCAGTTTTCATCTGCAAGGCCAATGTGCGGTGAAAGGGGTGTAGTATATTTCTAAGATGCCTTTCCTGAAACAGTTCAAAGCCAGTACGATTTTTTTTAAAAAAAAAATACATAATATCATACAATTACACAACATTGGTAATTAAAAGCACCTATCATTAAAACAGACCCTCCAAGTGCCCATATTATCCAGGGATGTCCCTAATTTAGAAAAGCTGTTTCAGTTTCTGATTTGATCCCAGAATGCCTCACTTTTCCTTAAAAAGGTAAAGGTAAAGGGACCCCTGACAGTTAAGTCCAGTCACAGATGACTCTGGGGTTGCGGCGCTCATCTCTCTTTACAGGACGAGGGAGCCAGCGTTTGTCTGCAGACAGTTTTTCTGGGTCATGTGGCCAGCATGACTAAGCCACTTCTGGAAACCAGAGCAGCGCACGGAAATGCCGTTTACGTTTATCTACTTGCACTTTTTTGGCATGCTTTCGAACTGCTAGGTTGGCAGGAGCTGGGATCGAGCAATGGGAGCTCACAGGATGTCCCTATTTTCCTTGGAGAAATTTTGGAGGGTACGGAGTTATCCAACCCCTGAGCCGTCTGAAGGCAATCCTGCTAGGACAAAAGGAGGCAACAAAATCGTGCTAAGCTACAAGGGACTTGATACTTGTATGTCAGTGCTCTGTTCACAATGGTAATAGATTGTGACCTATGTAAACTAAGGGAATATATGCAAATCTGCAAAATTCGCAGAATTCACAGAATTCAGACTTCTTGGTGCAGGATTTATTTGACAGAGAAATTTGGTTATTTTTATGCACATGGCACACTAACACACCCTTATCATATCCCAGAGCAACATGATTACAGAATTAATCATACAACTCACATATTTTGGAACACAGAGAGTTAACTACCAAGCACTGTCTTGACTTCCCACTTGAAGTGAAACTTCATTGAAAACATCTTACGTTCGCACATCTTCAGACAGGGACCAATTGATGTGGTCATTTGTATTGATTTGTGCAGGCATTTGATTTAGCTGATAATTATTTTCGTTTGCGGGAGATAAAAAAAAACCACACACATGGCTTTCTTTGAGCAAATCTGATAAACCTTTTATATCTGTGTAACAGAAAGGCAGTTAATCATTGACAATCAAGGAATTAGATTGAACCAGTGAGAAGTGGCATACAAAAAAAAAAAAAAAGGAGGTTCTATGCTGCAATCCTAAACACATACAACTATGAAGTGAGTCACACTGAACCCAGCAAGAAACTTCTGAATAATGTCCTAAGGATTCTGCTGCAAGTCAATATTATATTTGGCATTCTGAATCTTTCTACACCCACTTGAGACAGTTGAAAATTACTGAGGCCGATCCCTGCGGAAAGCAGAATTACAGGATGAGAGCCCAGAAGTCACATATTCAGTCGCCAGATTTTGTGCTGCCGTGATAGATATTCGACGAAGAATGGTCTATGCTACAATTCAATCCGAAACTGAAGGCCCATATTGTGAGATCTGCACTTCTGAAGCCCACCCTATATAGCTGTGTTAACCGATCTTTTAATTTTTCTTATAAATTTTTACTCATCCATTATCTATGCTTAATTAAGTATTCTATGTCTATGTTTAAATCTACATTTGGTTCTTGCTCCCATTTATTTAATAATTATTCGCTTAGATTCATACTGTGATGCTATTTATTTAGATGTTTTGCTTCCGCTGGTCTATGACCGTAATAAAGTCCTTGACTTGACTGGCAAGTGCAGGCCTATACAAAGCACATTACAGTAGTCTATCCGAGAGGCTGCCAGTGTGTTGATCACTGTGACCTGACTTTCCCTGTCTATCAACAACTGTTAATGCCACAGAAAATATAAAAATAGTAAGATTAAAAGCTGAAATGTGAGCAAGCGAAGGTTGGAACGTGAAGGTTGTGCTTGCAAGAAAGGCATGAGAGAAGGACAAAACAACACATGCACATGAGCTACTGCTATAACTGTTGAAGAATCAGGAGGGAGGGAAATTTAAGAATTTTGCTGTGCCTTCTCATTAAACTAGAAGAAGCCGGTAGAAGAAGGAAGTACTGCAATGTATGGACATAGCTGACCCTTTGCTTGACTTTGCTTGAAAATGTATCAACGCTTGTTTGTTTTTTTGTTACATATTTCTTGTTCCACCCTTCAACTACTTGCTGCTTATACTTGTGTCACACCTTGGCCTTGCAACGCCTAAACCAGGCTTCCTCAACCTCGGCCTTGTTTTTGGCCTACAACTCCCATGATCCCTAGCTAGCAGGACCAGTGGTCAGGGATGATGGGAATTGTAGTCTCAAAACATCTCAAGGGCCAAGGTTGAGCAAGCCTGGCTCAAACAAACACCCTGTTTGACTTGTCAATTGGAAGCTGGATCTTACTGGCCATCCAATGGTTTGACTTCAATCCCTGAAGGCACACTCTTCCATTGCCTCCCAAGAGAGACTGATGCCAACCAGTTGGTCACAGAAACTCAAGAAGCAAGATAAGAAATAATTGTTAAATTTAGCCCTGGATTCACGGTCAAGGGAACAAAAAAGACAGATGCAGAATGAGGACTGTGAATTAGACTGTCTTTCTGACTGGAGAACAAGGCCAATAAATGGGGCACATCCATTTTTAGTTTTGAAGACGGTTGGGAGAAACCCACCTAAAAGAAAATGAAAAGTTATGTATCCTATGGGCATCTTGTAGTACCAGATCAGGACTGTGGGCAACTGGACTCAACTCCAGACTTTTGGAACGTTTTCTGACCTCAGTGAGCCTGTGGTTAGTGGAGGGAGTTAGCGGTTTGATTTAGTTTAGAATTTCTTTGCACTTCTCCCAGATTGCTATTGAAATAGGACAGCCAAAAGTAAATTAAGGAGCATCTCTCACAGTTCTTCCCTCCAATAGTTTTCCAAGTTTCTTATTTTTTTCCCTTCAGCCTCTGGCTTGCTTTCTTCACTTTATTACAGAATCTGCCAACCTTTAAATCTCAGGAAAGCACGAAATGCATCACATGGATATAATTTTCACATAATTTCAGACAATTCTTGATAGGTATAAATACTGCATGACTCAGAAGCAAGTCAAACTAAGTTTTAATTTGTAGAAACTGACATGCCCCATTTTATTCCTTTCATTAAAAAGTAAGGGGATTAATATTTAATTTTCAACTGTCAGCAAATCCATTATAATTTCAGAATTTGACTTGCTTGTTAATTCTAATACTCACGTGCTGCTAATGTTCTCCTGACCAAATCTGGTCCATCTGGTATAGGCAAGCATTCTATGACCAGAGAGATCACGTAAGTTGTTTTTATACATCATTGTATTGAAAGCTAATGTTCTTATTTTCTTGATCATTACAGGCCTGAGATGTTTTTCTCCATTACGGCCACCATATAGGAGGATCAACATATATTTTATGTGTTGTTGTTTAAGACTGAAAAAGTAGCTTGCCACTTCAGCATAGAGTGGAAAGTTAGCCCCATGCCTTTTTATTCTTTGGGTTTGATTGGAGTAATGCATGTGCCATGAGGCTACCCTGTTCAGAAGTTTCAGCTGATGAAGAAACTTCCAGAGAGAAAAATAATACCAAATTACTGCTTATAAAAAGATAAATTGTTCAGAGATAGTCCTTTCTCCAGACCTGACTGAGATCTGCTTAGCTCTCATATGCCCTCATATGCCCTTAGACCAGATCAGCCAAAAGGACTCAACTATACCTCTTATATAAAGTCAATATCACAAAGATATTTTTAAAAGAGTATTATTAGCTCTTTCTTCTATGCAATACAACTCAATGTGCCTCATCTAGTATGGCCATTTTTGGCCATATTAAAAAGCAAGCTTCTTTCCATTTCAAATAGCTAACATGCACAGAAACACCAATAAAGAACTGGGATGTGACAGGGCAAAGGCTTAAAGCCCCACTCAAACTACATGACAAAAGTTGCACCTTTTCTTATTTATTTATGTATTCATATCCCATCTTTTTCCCTGACAGGGACTCAAGGCAGCTTACAGATAAAAAACATCTAGTTTGGTCCTCAAACGCCCAGAAATCTTGCAGTTTGATACAGGGCATGATTGAAACATCGGACACGAAACCCACACTGCTTTCGTGACAAAAAGAATTCAAATCAGAATATAACAGCCTGTTGTGCTTTACAACCATCATAACTGGAAAAATGTATTGGCAAACTTAAAGCTTATCCACAAGACAATATTAAGGAGTACATAGAGCCAATAACATAGACATAAACCCTGTAAATGAAAGCCATTCTGCAAATAATGATCTCAGCATGTTTATAAAGCAGGGACCGCAAGTGTAGTTCCTAGCAAAATGAGAATTCATCAGGTGTGGAGGGGAGACACTGATTAATAAGACTATTATTTTTATTGATCCAGATAATTTCAGTCAATTAATGAGCTTGATTAACACTGCAGCCCTGACAACAATGAATAACTGTTTTTAATCCAACAAAATCTGGAGGGTCAAAGTTTTCCCACAACTGTTGCAGGCAATGGGGATGTTTAATGCAATACATGTTGCCAGCAATACATACCCTATTATCAGCCTTGCTGGAGAGTTGGGAGCCCTCTGAATCTTTAGAAGTTTCCCAGGCTCTAAAATGCTGAGGAAATGTCCAGGGATACAGATTACTGTATCGGATGACAGAACACCTTGAAGAGAGGTAGTGTCTTTATTCACAGTTATTCAGACTAGACCCATACATGTTGTAGGGCCACCTCACATACTGCACTTGATGGCCACAGGAGCAGGCCAATTTAGAGAAGCTGATTTAATTTATCCACTCAGACCCCACCCCAACGCACAACATCAATGGGGTTCCCAATCTGTATTCCAGGGATGTCCAACAGGTCGATTGCGATCTACTGGTAGATCCCCGGGAGGATTTGGTAGATCACGGCTGATCACTGGGTCCCTTTCCTAATCTTAGTAAAATAGAATCTGGCCCTGCCACCATGCCCCACCCTCCAATGTTCACAATCTGCAGAACAGAAGATGGAGTTTACTCAGTGAGGCTGTTTGTTTGCTCAGCAATCTGTGAGTGGCTCTTCCCCTTTCTCCCTCACAAGAGCTTAGCCTTGATTTCCCCCAAAATGGGGCTTTCTTCCTCCCTAAAAAAAGTTCAATAACTTTGCCCTAAACCACTAAAAAAACGGGGCTTTCCTCCTACCTAAGAAAAGCTCAACAACTTTGACCTGAACCCCCCAAAAGGGGGTAGATCACTGCCAGTTTTTAATTCTATGAGTAGATCGCAGTCTCTTGGGAGTTGGCCACCCTTGCTGTATTCTATTCAGTCTAGGTGGAGAAAGCAGCCGGAGGATGAGGAATGGCAGTTTTGGCCTCAGTATCGTGATAAAGTATCCCTCCTGCTGAACAAATGAGATCCAGATTCCTTGTCACTCTTGTTAAATCATCCTGCTATTCTTTTAAACTCTCACCAACCGTCTCTTGTGTTATATTACACAACAAAATTGAGTATGTTACGCTTTTTATGAAACTAATCCTAAAGAGAACAGAAGATATACTGCTTGGCTCCAAACAGTTGCTGAGCAAGATTCTTCTTCTGATGATTCCACTTTATAATGTTCTCTTAATCCCATCAGAGAACATTAAGTCCTTGGTGCTACACTGTCGTCTGATTTATCTATGGATAAAACAAAAACAAAGCCAAAGAACACACACATTTAGTTCCTTGCAAGAGCTCTTTTTTATTATTACTTTAGAAATATTGCCAGCATGAGACCTTTGGCTCAATGCGAATGAGGGAATGATCAGGGAAAAAGTGGTAAACATCTTTGTTATTTCAAGGATAGATTAGTATAATTCCCGGTGACATTCAGGGAACCCATGCTCCATGAACATGATCAAATGCTTACTAGTGATACGGGAAGAACACCAGTGATTATTTTCCCCCTCCTTAGGCTGCAGCCCTGAACACATTTGCTAGGGAGTAAACTCCACCAGACTCACACTGGGCAATTGAGAGTCTGAGTAAATGTACAGGTTTGCACGATACACTTTTTGGTCCAGTTTACATTTAAGGGCTATGAGAATGGATGTAGTCATCCCCAGGCATGGAACCCAACCACGCTAGCAATGCAGAAGCACCATCTTAGAAGCATATACTTTATCATTTGGCTATTTGAGAATGAATACAGCAAAAATAACAATTGCAACCTCATAGGGGTCTCGGAAACATACAGCCTCTCTGATCATGCCCTAATTTGGGGATTGCCAACCCAGCACATGTGGGTCTCAAGACACCCATTAAGACATTTATTGGTGCCCATAGGCAAGCCCCCCCCCAAGACCCTGAGTTTTCTTTTTTCTTTTTTTTAAGTCTCTAGCCCTCTTAGAAAGAATGTTGTTTGGTATTCAATGCAGGCAGGAATGGAAGCCATTTGTGACTGGAACCCTCAGCACTGTCAAAATTCAAAATGTGCTCATGTGTCCCTGTAAATTAGCGACTCCTGCCCTATTTCGTGATATAATCCATTGCAATAAGGAGTTTGCTACCAATGAAGAAGAAGAAGAGAAGAGTTTGGATTTGATATCCCGCTTTATCACTACCCGAAGGAGTCTCAAAGCGGCTAACAATGAATTTTAGGTGAGGCAATATTCTCCCAGACAATAACTGATTTTATTTTTCTCAGAAAGGAGAAAGTGTTTAGGCTGAACTACAGATTATTGGAAACCAGGAGTCTCTTGGGAGCTTTGGAAAGAACTGCCCAAGGTCCAAATTTGGACTAAGAAGGATGCTTACAAAATCTCCCCCATCCAAATAGTTTCTTGGTGGGGTTCCAAATTGCCTGTTGTTGCATTAACCATTTGCCATTTCTCCATTTTTCATTTTTCCAGATCCACTGCATCTGCTGCTTATTCTGGCAGATCGTGCCACAGGATTAGCCCCTAAATCTTAGAAGAACTTCAATTTCAATTAGAAAACCTTCATTTTTTATTTTATTTTTACATACACAGAGCTGTGAGATTAACAAATAAAATCCAGGTTCTGCACCAGGGTAACATAGATTTTGCAATAAGGAAAGCTTGATTCTACACTTGTATACTTTACATAAACATACATGATTTTGCCTGCTATGTATAATTAATTGGGCATTTTTATTATTATTCCATTTCTACTGCTTATAGGGAGGACTAATGAATTAATAAACGCGGGTGGTGCTGTGGGTTAAACCACAGAGCCTAGGGCTTGTTGATCAGAAGGTCGGCGGTTCGAATCCCCGCGACAGGGTGAGCTCCCGTTGCTTGGTCCCTGCTCCTGCCAACCTAGTAGTTCGAAAGCACGTAAAAGTGCAAGTAGATCAATAGGTACCGCTGCAGCGGGAAGGTAAACGGCGTTTCCGTGTGCTGCTCTGGTTCGCCAGAAGCGGCTTAGTCATGCTGGCCACATGACCTGGAAGCTGTACTCCGGCTCCCTCGGCCAATAAAGCGAGATGAGCGCTGCAACCCCAGAGTCGGTCACGAGTGGACCTAATGGTCAGGGGTCCCTTTACCTTTACCTAATCAATTAAGGCGTGGCTCTCTGGCCAAAAACCTTTCCAGGAACATAACCACTTCCTGAAATTTCACCAGATGTCTGGGGAGAGACTCCACCAGGCAAGGCCTCTCTCCACCTGCCTTGCCCCACCCCCTGGCCCTGGGACTCCTCATAAGGGAGCTGTTCCTGAAGAAAGAACTGTGAGGGGAGAGACTCCATCAGGCAAGGCTTTTCTAACAAGGCCTCCTTCCAACTGCCTTGCTCCACCCTCTAGTCTTTGCTTCTCCATTTGTATTGTATTATTTTATGTATTTTATGCCGTTTTATTTATTAGTTTAGAAATTGTTGTAAATGTTGAGTGGATTTTTGTTTAACTTTTGTATGTTGATATTGTTTTATATTAATCTAATGGTTGTTGAGCGTTACTTTTTGATGTAGTTTGTTTATTTTGAAGTTTTGTATTATCATATTTTTGTATTGCATTGGATTGTTGTGAGATTTTTTGTTTCTTCTGCTTGTAAACCGCCTTGAGTATCGTAAGATAGAAAGGCGGTATACAAATAAAAAAATATTATTATTATTACACACTTTCAATAATCTCTTCGAAACATTAAGAGTTTAGAAATCTTTGAAAAAAAATCAAAATAAAAAATACAATGCCAACTTTATTACATGTACACACAATTGCAGCATGAACACACAGCCTTGCTCAGTGGCGAAGCTATCTGCTCCGGCACCAGAAGCGGCATACATCCAGGAGCGTGGCTGGCACGCATCCCAGGGAGCATGGCGCGTGTCCCAGGGGTGTGGTGCGCGTGGGGGTGTGCGACAAGCGGTGTGCATCCCGGGGCATGTGGGGCGAGCGGCGAGCGTCCCGGGTTGTGGGGGCGGCCGCGATGTCACCACACTCCTGGACGGCACTGGGGGCGGAACGCCCCCCTCCTTCATCCACCAGTGGCCTTGCTTCTATACACATAGATTAGTCATGCAATAAGGTAATGACATGGCACACCCAGCACCATTTAAAAGAACTGTATGGGCTTTCTCAACCAAGGCAGAAACAACTTTGCTATTCCTCCCAGAGAGGAAACATCATTGTATAAGCTCAATGGCATATTCAATGTGCATTATTTAGTATTTGCATTCTCAGTGTTCCTTTTCTGAACGGCAATGCAAAGTTAATTAAAAACATTCCCCGTAGAGAAAACTTCAGTTTCATCTACAATTTCAAACAATTAATTAACTTTTGCATGCTCTCAGGTAAGTCATGCCTCTTGCTGTGCAGATCATTTTGCAGAGATGAACACTCTTATTGGTGCCACGGGAACATGTCCCAAAGGCAGTGAAGTTGGAAATATGCAAAGTATACAATGGAAAAGAGACAACGGCCTTTTATGACGCTAAAACAGAGGTGGGGAACTGGTAACCCTCCAAACATTGTTGAAACTCCAATTCCTAGCCTCCCCAAAAATTGCCTCTGGTGCCTGGGGTTGATGGTAGGTGGAGTACAAGAACATCTGGGGGGTCTCCCAGATGCCCACCCCTACTCTGCAGCAATGTTGTTCCTTCTGTTTCCTATAGCCTTTGGACGCGGGTGGTGCTGTGGTCTAAACCACTGAGCCTCTTGGGCTTGCCGATCAGAAGGTTGGCGGTTCGAATCCCCGCTATGGAGTGAGTTTCCGTTGCTCTGTCCCCATCTCCTGTCAACCTAGCAGTTTGAAAGCATACCAATGCAAGTAGATAAATAGGTACCACTGCAGTAGGAAGGTAAATGGCATTTCCGTGGAATTAGCTGCTCAGCCCATTCCTACCTACAGCCTCTCCAAAATATGCAGAGAATTTTGAATATGAATATGAACCACCTCCCTTATGTTTTCTGCAGCACTAGTGCAAGTTTGCATCTTCTCTTATAATTACTGATATGCTGCTTGCATTCCCATGTAGGACTATTTATTAATGTTCATATTAGGGAGAGAAAATATAGCCCACTAGCTGACCAGAAATCTAATACCACTGAAAAGAAAGGAAAAACTCTTTTGAAGAATGACTCTCACAGGGGACATTAAAACCAAAGGAGAAATTGGTTTATATTTTGATGGGATCTGTTGTGCTCTGCAAAGCTCCATTTGGAAGTTTATGCTTTCTCCTGGGAGGTCATAACACTCGTTGTTAAGTACATTTGTACTCTATAAAATAATCTTCAGATCAGATTCAATCAATCAGTCAATTTGTAGAGAAGCACCTTAATATGGGGAGACATTTCCTAAGATTTGCTTTGCAGTGTTTATTGCAAGTTCACTGTAATAGTCCTACTGTGACTGGTCAAAGCCCACAGAGCAAAGCATGAAATCACCAAGAGACAAACAGAAGGCCAGGTTAAAGTAGTACAGGATCTGCAAATGACTGTGGCTGTGAAGGACTCTCAGATAGACAATGAATGCTACAAACAGCTTGGAACCAGAATACTGAAAAGGCACACGTCCTGGGGGCATGGCGCGCCGTGGGCAGGACCGGTGCCACAGATTTTGGCGCCCTAGTTGAGGGGGCGGGGCACGTGACGTCATTGCACATGATGTAAAGTGCCCCACCCCCTCGCCTAGGGTGCCCCGCGCCGCCGCGGTTTTCGCCACTGGTTGGGGCTGCACCGGGCGGCGGCGGGGGGTGAGGGGCATGCTGGCCAGTGCCCCCTCCATTTTGGCACCCCCGCCGCCGCGGTTTTCGCCCCAAGCTACTTGCTCCACCGCTGGTTGGGGTGGCACTGGGCGGCGGCGGGGGGCGGGGGCAGGCTGGCCTGCGCCCCCTCCATTTTGGTGCTCTAGGCGACTGCCTAGTTCGCCTAAATGGACGTGCCGGCCCTGGCCATGGGCAGCCGCGATGGCACCCCACCGGGATTGTGGTGCGGGAGGAGTTGATCACGGTGAGGGTTTGCCAAGCATGCCTTCCTCTTAGCATGTTTCTCCCTTTCATTCTGAGTTCGAGCGTCTTCAAAGCCCATGACACCTTTGGTAAAGGCTGTTCTCCAATTGGAGTGCTTGCAAGCCAGGCTGGGTTTTTGGAAGACGCCTGTGTGTGGATTTGTTTTATGTGCGTAGATCAGTGCACGCTGACCAACGCACAGTCTTTGCAGTAAGGCTCTATTCCAATGGCATAAGTATCACGGCAACCAGTAGATTCTTACAGTATCTGCTGCAGCCTTCATCTGCCTTTGCAGCCGTTGTGATCAAACAAAACCAAAACTCCAAAACACCAAATTGGCTAATAAATATTGAAAACAGTTTACGCAATCAAACATGTTAAAATGAACACATTAAGGTGCAGCGTGCAAATCCAAGCCTGTAAAAACTCGATACACTGATGGCATAATACTGAGGCTAATGATAATGTCCTAGCGTAATCAAATTACGCAAAAGTGTTGCAAATGGTACTCTACTGAACGCGCAAAGTCTTTTGTGAGGGAACGGTCACAGTCAGGCAAGAAAACATGGTCATGCATGATGGTAATCGCAGATAGGCCCTCCTCGCCGTCCCTCAGCGAAAGTAGATCTGAAGACCTGAATCCCGGATATAATCCGGTTTCGCAGGAGCTTCTTCAGTTCATTGTGCTGTTTTTACAACACCATACAATGAAATTATAGATTCTCACAGGCACAGAAAGTAAGTCAGCAGTTGTAACGTACCGCTTGTTATCTTCCTCCTGTTCTGCCATTGAGGATTTCTTGGATCATTCTTTGTCTAGCTCCTCCCCTTTGACCTTACCTCCTTGGGTGACTCTGCTGGGAGTACGAGACTCCCAATGGCTTCACTCACAGGGGTCATAGGAACGTGCAAGCCCACTCACCACAACAAGGTGATGAGCCAGCAAGTGAGTAACCTGACTAGTCTGGCGAGGCAAATACCCAGATCAGACAGGTGATTGCCAGATTCAGAAGAGGATGATTGTGGCTGCTTCTTCTGCCCTTTGCAACAGGTACCAACAGGGACCGCTGGTAATCAGGGCATCTCTAAGTGCACAGCGATAAGAGTGTTAGACACAGTCATATAAAAAATTTACAGGTGCTGGAATGAAACCCTTTTGTTTGGCATGTCACTTTTTATTAAACATGTCACTCCCCCCCTCCACTATCTCACTTTTACTTGTTTTTTTTCTGAGTGAAA
The DNA here is from genome assembly GCA_034642065.1 of Darevskia nairensis. NCBI lineage: Eukaryota > Metazoa > Chordata > Lepidosauria > Squamata > Lacertidae > Darevskia > Darevskia nairensis. Next base: position 2,935,011 of record JAWWNI010000085.1, on the reverse strand, counting down.
GCAGTATAAGGAGAAACATGGTACTTGTCAGCTTGCATTCATACCCAAGCATTTACTCTGTCCTGTCTAATAACAGACTTTCTGGTTGATTTTTTTTTTAAGCCACAGTAAAATCATGCTATCACAATACTGTACTGAAACACTAAGGCTGCAATCCTGAACACATTTACTTGGAAGGAACACATTACACTTGAAGTAAGTGGGGCTTATGTCTGAGTAAACCAGTGGATTGCAAAAATAGTAATGCATGGCAAGGAAGTTGATGTGTTTCCTGAACTGGTGAACAGATCCTCCTCTATCCCCCCCCCCTATTAAAATTATATGATCTTCAGCATGAAACAATGAGATTTACAGGAAGTGGAAAAACAAATAACACCGATATGATTCTTAACTGTTAACTCCAGGTAGGGTTGGAGTGTGTGTGTGTGTGTGTGTGTGTGTGTGTGTGTGTGTGTTGTCACATAAAATCTCTTTGTTAATCACAGGAAGACTGCATATTGCTAGAATACCCAGTTGGCTTACAGTGGAGTTCTTCAAGTAGAAACTGGCCCAGCTTGCGTCCATGGCAAAGGGCAGTTTCTGCACTCAGTGCAAACAATATTCCCAAGTATACTGTTCTGTTATCCCCATAAGAGTGAATAGCAACAATTCACTTACATCAGAGAAATTCTAGGGCTACATTAAGTGGCTTAACAGGGGTGGAAATCAGCCTTCCCCTTGACTTCCTAACGTAACCCCAACGTACTTGCTTACCCTTGCTTCTTTATCTCTGAATACCAGGCCTGCGCAGTTTGTGACCCACCAAGCTGAACACAATTCACTAGCTATGAAGCGTGTTCTGTTCGGGGTTCAGTAAAGCAGTCTCCTTGGCACTGCAAGGGATTACTTCAGTACATGGGTGGTAATAGGAACGGGGAGAAATTAATTTGTTTTTCATGTGAACCTATCTGACTTGCACTTCCTGATAACAAGACACAAACACACCTTTCCTTTGAAATTCATGTGCTCTGCTCTGAATTTTGCAGTTGAAAAATGTGTACAGAAATTCATGTATTACGGAAACACGCACACCGGCACGTGTACATTGGTAAAAATAATGCTTGAAAATGGATTATATTAGGGAAAATTACTTGCAAGAATGTGTATTTTATGCAATTTTCTCTTGGTTTCTAAAAATGAGCAATGTAGATGACGCAAATAGTGGAAAGTTATAACCCTAACGTAAGATGTTTCTTCATATTCGCCATTAAACGGAATCCTTGGAAAACAGATAATGGGAACATTAAGTGCATTAATTTGAAAACCAGAAACTCAGGCCCATTCAAAAATGAGGCATAGTTCACATAATGTTGGATTATGCATTCCATGAGCTGCAGAAGAGTAAACCTCTGTCTCCAATTAGAATCAGAACCAGAAGATATGTAATTTCAAGTCTACCTTGCCCACCCAGCTTCTTGGGACAACTTATTAGAATGCACTGGTGATATTTAACAAGCTCTATGGAATGGAATAAAGAGAATAATAGAGTAGCAGCCAGTGATAACAACGGTGTCATCCTGTCATAGGATCCTGGTGGTATAAATCATTAGCACTTTGTTTTGCAAGGTTGCTTGTTTGTTTGTTACTTTAAAATATCTGGATTTTTAAAATCTACATCTAAAATTCAAAAAGCAAGACGAACACATAAAAATAGATACTTTGGGATTCTCTGATCCTAGCCTACCTGAGCTCTCCCTTTCAAGTTCCCAAAGCAGAAGCAATATTGTCTGTTTGTTTTTCACAGTTCTTTGCAAAACCATTTTTGCCCCGACGGAGAGAAGGCATGCATTTTTTACAGAATTAGATGAGCACATAGCCAGCCAGCTTTGGTTAGCAGGACCTCCCCCATGAGTTATAATTTTAATTGGCTAAAGAAACAAAGGAACTTGACAGGAATCCAGCCTATTGAGGGCCCTGTTCCGTAATTATCTTTTTCTGGAGTGTCACTTTGAGAAGCCAAGTGAGGAGGTGGACCAGCAACCCCACCCTAAAGTGGTCACCACCAGCACTACAAATTCTACATTTTCCATACATCTAGATCAGGTATGTCCAACACTCTAGAGACTAAACAAAATAAAAAAATAAAAAAATAAAAAAATTCCTTCCAGTAGAACCTTAGAGACCTGTAACTGGATCTCTAGAGACTGTGATCTACTCTCAGTAAAATAAAACTGGCAGTGATCTACCCATTGTCATTGCCCAGAGTTGTTGAGCTGTTTTTTTTGGGGGGGGGTGCAATTGGACACAGCACCGGGGGAACACCCACTTGACGCAATGGAGGAACATAGCAAGGGCAGCGGAATAATTCACTTCCCAGTTTTCTTTTTTCCGGCGATCGATTACAAACCCCCGATCGACCGCAATTGACCATGATCACCTGGGGATGTACCTGTCGATCGCGGTCGACTGGTTGTACATGTCTGGTCTAGATGAAAGCTTGGCAACTGGGCACAGAATGAGGCAAGAATTATCTAGGTCAGGGGACACAAACTTTTTTTTGCCAGTGGGCACATGTGCAAACTGGTGAAACTATGAGAACCACACTACAATCATGACTTTCAACATAAATTCAGTGGGGACCCCAGAATTGCCAAGGAAGGCATGTGTGGACATATGAGTGTCCACAGGTGTCATGTTGATGACCCCTGTATACATTTACCTGGGAGTAACACCCACTGTTCTCAAAGGTTCTTACATCTGAATAGACTGGTGCAGAATTAAGCTACTACTAAAGATCCACAGCAGGAGCAAACGAAGCTGTGAAATGAGAACAGGTTCAAACATTGTTTATGAAATAGTTCAACCTAATGAATTATCAGTTCTTTAATCAGGTGTATCTGTGGTTGGAGCAAAACATGTTCCTCACCTTATGCCTGCATAGCCCAATCTGCACTGAGAAGCATCTCAAAGGTGTATGTGAAGATGCTTGCTGGCGGATATCTTATTGTCATTCTCCTAGGGCTAATTAATGCTAAATAAGAGTATCTACTTGCTTGGAGGGATGTGGTTGTGCTCTGTGGTCTAAACCACATCAGAAGGTCGGCGGTTCGAATCCCCACAACGGGGTGAGCTCCCGTTGCTCTGTCCCAGTTCCTGCCAATCTAGCAGTTCAAAATCAAGCCAGTGTGAGTAAATAAATAGGTACTGCTGCGGCAGGAATATAAACGGCATTTCCGTGCGCTCTGGTTTCCGTCACAGTGTTCCGTTGCACCACAAGCGGTTTAGTCATGCTGGCCACATGACCTGGAAAGCTGTCTGTGGACAAACGCTGGCTCCCTCGGCATGAAAGCGAGATGAGTGCCGCAACCCCATAGTCACCTTTGACTGGCCGTAACTGTCCAGGGGTCCTTTACCTTTACCTACTTGCATTAGACATAGCAGAGGTTTTGAGGATCAGTTAGGCTTGTACTTACATGATCCCTTATGCATATTAGTTATTGCAGAGAAATTCCCTTGTAGCAGCTACTATGCTGAGGCAGGAACCACTAGAGTTGATGTGAGTATGATCCCTTTGCTTTGGGACCATGCTCATTGCTCAGAACAAAGCCAGAATCATCACCTAGTCTCAGGGTATGTTCAGAATTCCAGTTGAATCAAGTCTCTCAGCAACATCAGTTTTGAGCAGTGGAACTGAGCAGAATACTATGTATGGGCAAGCAAGTGTTCGAAACATTAGTATTTCAGATATGTCTCATTTGATTTGAAGAGAGAACTTCAAATATCTCCTCTGCTGTACCTATGCAATCCATTTCAGTGCAGTTTACTGACAATTTACCAGCTGGGAACATGAAGTACCCAAGTGAACTCTACAGGTTTAATGATCAAAATGCTGCATAAATGCCTCTGTAACTGCTTTATGGATGTAATGATTGGAAAGTGCACCTGAGCATCAAACCAGAACAAGGTCTTCATTCTGCTTTCTTTTCCAAGGTGCTGATCCTCTAAAAGACATGCTCAACTTCAGTGGACTATAGTGAAAACTCAAGAGCTCTGGACCACACCAGCAGTCACGACATCTTGCAGAATAAGGCCCTTGGGCTAATGGGGAGTAGGGGACATGCACGTAGCTCACATTATTTGTCATTCTTGTTGTTCATATAAGGAAATCGATCTGGGCTGCATTTGGGTCATATTTGCAGTTAAATTACAAGACCTTTCATCACGACCTATTATCAAAATACCGTGATTGTTTAAGGGAAGGGGTGACTAAGGCCTTCCGTGTGTCATTGGATTCCACCTGTCATCAGTGCCAGCCACAATATGCAGGAGTGATGGAAATTGTGGTCTATCAACATCCCTCTTTTACACTGAGCAAGGGTAAAAATTTTCAGGCAGGTGGTCAGGAGGAGAAAACTTCTGTTGCTCATGCAAGCATAAATAAAATTGGACCTCTTTGAGTGACACATCAGACACTGAACCCCACCCCTTGAGGGGTTTCAAGTCTTTCTTGACTTGTACACCCCTAACTACAAGAGTTATGCCAAGAGCTTTGCACACAATTAACTTGTATTAAAGTTGAAGTAGAGGCACCAGCTTGGTTGCAGGAGTTGCTGAAAGGAGTACAGGCTACCATCCAACCATCTTATGGACTCCACCCCTGATTTGTGCAGGGTTTTCTCCTTAGCCTTTTCTTCTCCTGAAGATGTCACACAAGGCAATGGGAATCTTACTGATCAACCAGTTAGCAAGGAAGGAGGACTGGATTTGGTGGGGAGAGGAGGACACTTGAAAGCACAAAACCGAGACTGAAGTCTCCCAGCATCTTTTACCAGAGTACGGGCACTGTCTTTGGAGAGGTGGGACCGCAAAAGTTAGTGGATTACAGCTTCTCCTCATGTCATTCATGCCTATTGTTGATTCTCTTATAAATAGCATTGATTAATGGTTCCCTAAGAAATGCCTTCATTGCTTGCAAATTTATGCAAATCCACAATTAGGTATGAGCCGATTATATTTGTCAAATCAATCAGACATTGTGTCTATTTAAAGCAACGATGGAGCCATGCTTTAATAATGAATAATTAAAGATTAACAAAGCCTATTAATAAATGATCAGGCATTTTTGTGGACAACTTTTAAAAGAGAAATTTACACATTGCATGCTTGTAACTTGCTGTTTGTAACTTGTTAACACTATAAAAATGGTTTCTTGTTCTCTTTGTGCTTTTGTCGGTTAGTTTTGCAGGTGAGTCAGAGAAGCTTCATGCAATCTGAAGGATAACTGGTGGCAAACTGTATCAGATTTACGAATAAACTAAACAAGCTATATCTTAGGGTCCCACTCTCTTGCCCCCCATATACTTCTTCTTAATTTTATTTCACTATTAATATACTTCTTCTTAATTGTGTTTCAGTTCAATAATTACTTTGATAAAATACATATTTTGTTATGTACAAATGGCTTTAGATACCTATTAGGTCCATAAATTACCATATAGTGTATTTTCAACACAAAATACAACGACGATTTGTTGTTGACAAAGGACAGCTGGACATATAAAGGGCCCCATTACCTTCAGAAGCTTAGGGTCTCATCAAACCTAAATCTGGCCCTGATGGCAAATATCCCTGGATATAGCTGTAACTTGCCAAAGGTGAATAAATGTTGCACCACAATCATATAAATTACTTGTAAAGGTGGAAAATGGGAGAGTTGGATTATGAATCTCCTTAGTTCAATTCAAACAGGAATAATGGAAACTTAGAAATGTACAGAAGTGAGAGCTGGACCGTAAAGAAGGCTGATCGCCGAAGAATTGATGCTTTTGAATTATGGTGCTGGAGGAGACTCTTGAGAGTCCCATGGACTGCAAGAAGATCAAACCTATCAATTCTAAAGGAAATCAGCCCTGAGTGCTCACTGGAAGGACAGATCCTGAAGCTGAGGCTCCAATACTTTGGCCACCTCATGAGAAGAGAAGACTCCCTGGAAAAGACCCTGATGTCGGGAAAGATGGAGGGCACAAGGAGAAGGGGACGATGCAGGACAAGATGGTTGGACAGTGTTCTCGAAGCTACCAAGATGAGTCTGACCAAACTGCGGGAGGCAGTGGAAGACAGGAGTGCCTGGCGTGCTCTGGTCCATGGGGTCACAAAGAGTCGGACATGACTAAATGACTAAACAACAACAAAGTTGATGCTCTGGCTCTCAACAGTCTCATATGCCTCTTTATTTCAACTCCATATTACTACCCCATCTGTTTTGAAAATTGGCAAGGGTGGCAGGGCAGATACCAGCAGCAGCAGCAAAAGTAACCTCTGTTTTGATTAAAGACAATAAGACATAAGAACTAATGGCTACAAACCGTGCATGAATAAATTAAGGAAGGAAAGAGAAAAGGGCACAGAAACAATGAGGAAACAAGTGCCCAAACGAGAAGTATGGTATGGTGGGGAGAGGGAGCAAGAGGAGATAAACACAAAGATGGACAAAATATAAGGTTTCATCTCAGTTTGGGGGATGGGTTTGTTTGTTTTTAAAGTAATGTCTTCCTTGGAAGAATATTTCACAAGAAAAAACCTAACCTCTCTTCCTGAGGAATGTTTCTTTATCAAGAGACCAATCCATTTGATACCCTAGTTAAAAGCCCCAAAATTCTATTTGCTTCCTTTAAAAATCTTGTCCTAAATAGTATTTTAGACACGCTGTTCAATTTTTGTTCACCTATAGCAGACAACAGAATCAACAGATAACAGTAGAGAAACAAGGTTGTGCATGTTTCGTTGGAGAAATTGAATTTTCTTCTTTGCCGTCCATCCTTTTTATATCCACTTATCTCTCCATCTATTGCTTTCCTGTGTTTCCTTGTCTCTCTTTTAATACAGGAAACAGATTTCTTCGCTTGATGAACGAGCACTGCCAAAGCTCATATACTTTGATGCCTGAACACCTTTTGCAGTAATAATGAAAACTGCCACTTCCTAACAGGTGTACTGTTAACTCAAGTGAAAAGAAAAATCCCAACAGTAAATTTATGGACTGCTGAGGCATAGTATCAAGACAGGGGTTTTGTTTGTTTGCATACAGAAGGCATTAATAATATTATGAATTGACTAAGGAAGGGTGAATCCTTCTGTTTCTCATGTGTCAGTTTTGCATGTGTGCATTCCTAAGTCTGTCCCCTTTTCACATTCCATTCCATTTTTTTTTAAAGAGTCTGTGCAAAAATGTGAATGGGCTCCATGCACTTCCAACTGCATACATACAATTGCACATGTATATCCACAACTGGAGGGACCCAGGTGGTGCTGTGGGTTAAACCACAGAGCCTAGGGCTTGCTGATCAGAAGGTCGGCGGTTCGAATCCCTGCGATGGGGTGAGCTCCCGTTGCTCAGTCCCTGCTCCTGCCAACCTAGCAGTTCAAAAGCACGTCAAAGTGCAAGTGGATAAATAGGTACCGCTCCGGCTGGAAACACCGGCGTTTCCGTGTGCTGCTCTGGTTCGCCAGAAGTGGCTTAGTTATGCTGGCCACATGACCTGGAAGCTGTATGCAGTCTCTCGGCCAATAATGTGAGATGAGCGCCGCAACTCCAGAGTCGGACACAACTGGACCTAATGGTCAGGGGTCCCTTTACCTTTACCTATCCACAACTGGAAACCCTGGAGTGCCCAATTCATTACTTTCATGCATTCAGCAAAAGGCAAGAACGGGCTCAGAATGTAGGTATGTACCAAGGTTCCCAACTGCAAGTATTATTAATAATAATAATAATAATAATAATAATAATAATAATAATAATAATTCATTTCACTTTCATATCATCATATATATCATAAGAGTGGTACCTCGGTTTAAGAACAGCCTTGTTTACGAATGATTCAGTTTACGAACTCAGCAAAACCGGAAGTAGTGTTCCTGTTTGCAAACTTTACCTCGGTCTAAGAGGGGAAGCCAAACAGTGGAAGGGCACCGGCGGCAGGAGGCCTCATTAGGGAAAGCGAGCCTCGGTTTAAGAATGGTTTCGGTTTAAGAACGGACTTCCAGAATGGATTAAGTTTGTAAACCGAGGTACCACTGTACAGTGGTACCTCGGGTTGAGAACTTAATTCATTCTGGAGGTCCGTTCTTAACCTGAAACTGTTCTTAACCTGAGGTACCACTTTAGCTAATGGGGCCTCCCACTGCCACCACGTGATTTCTGTTCTCATCCTGAGGTAAAGTTCTTAACCTGAGGTACTATTTCTGGGTTAGCGGAGTCTGTAACCTGAAGCGTCTGTAACCTGAGGTACCACTGTATATGATGAAATAAAATGAAAATTATATATTGATGGTATCTAACACCGAGTAAGTTGGCAAAAATATATAAATCTAAATCAAGTAAGTGTTGGAAATGTAAAGAGAAAGAAGGCAGAGAACGGGGTTTGACTAAGGGCAGGCTAAGGTTGGTGGAGTACTGGTCTTGCCTCTTCTTTACCTACTGTGGTTACAACATATTTTGCCGCTGTTGTTTCTGAACAGATATCATTCAGGGTTTACTCTCTAGCAAATACTTGCAATGGTGGGATGAAATGCCTGCAAATGATGGAAGAAATTGCATGCACAGTCTGCAACCCTGAAACGTACTGTGAAGGAGCAATAACTATTAAAGAATAGGACTTGGACAAGTGGAAGAGCTTTAACATTATATAAAGGTACATAAGATATAAGCATGCAAAGTTAGACAAGATGTAGCCTATATGTTTTAAAGATGTGGGGCATTATAAATGGCATTATAACTTAGCAGTGTATAAATTGCAAGATGATTTCCTCTTCTTTTTATCTAGCTGAAGCTAGAAACTGACAATGTCTCATTTGTAATAAAAGATTTATAGTTATGGAAATTAACTCGACTATATCAAGATGTTTGAAGAGATTGAATTTCTCTTTTTATAACAAGATTAATAAAATAAGAAATTGAATTAGTCATGACATGTGCTGCTTTTGAAATATCTGCTGTAGAATTAAAAAAGTAAAAAGTAAATGTTTTATAATGGGGTGTTAATAGTTTCCTCTTTAAAGGCAAGAACAACAAATGTGTGCCATTCTTATTGTGTTATTAAGTGAATGAAACACAAATACTTAATGCACTGTAGAACAATGTGGGAGAGGAAAAGTAGGGAGCCATTACCAGATGTCAGGGACAGTGATGAGAAGGGCTGCACTGAGGATGAATGGTCCCCCTGATCCTGATCTGGATCCTGAATCTTCCCAAGAGCAGGAGGACAGTATAGATTTGGAACAGTGGTTTGCAGAGGGACATAGTTCAGAAGGCAGAAGCTGGGAAGTACTGGATGGGGAACAGCTAGGAGAAGAAACACTGGGTGAGAGAGGGTTAACAGATTCACTGTCTCTGGAAAGCATTCATCCACTCTCCCCAAGGTCAAGAAGAGCTGAGAAAGTAGCTGAACAGAAAGCTTACAAATCACAGTGGACGAGCTCAGATTACAAGACATAGAAGTGACATGGATTATTAGGGATATAAGGGGGTGTGATCCTTAATTGGGAGCACCGCCATTTCTAGGAGATGGGTTCTTTGTTCTCTCACTGTGATTATTAAAGTTTCTAACCAGTAAGAAGACTCATTTTCCGTTGTTCTGCTTATCTACTGTCACAGGGGGAGGAAGCTGATTCCCTGAAGCCTGACACCATAGAACAACCATCACAGTCTCTGCACATGCAGGACGGGATCCCCCTTCTTCTCCACCCCAAATATTTGGCCAAGTTCATGCTGTGTCAAGTGCACTGCGATATGTCTTGCTGTGCTGAGTGTGTGATGCTGCCCTTCTGCATAGCACAGAGGTTATCTGGGAGTCTTATTACTGACAACAACACCCCTGCCCACAGGCTACTTGTGTGTTTGTGCTGCTTATGGGCTACCCAGTGTCAGGGACTGGGCAGAGGAGGAATGGTGGAGATCGCCTCCCCATCCTGACCTTTCCAGGGAGGAGGAAGACAGTATAGATTTACAACAGGGGTTTGAGGGAGGTCGCAGCTGAGATGCAGTGGAAAAGCTGGTAAACCATGGGAGAGTCAAAACAACACCCTGCTGACACGTTGTCATTTGAAAGCAAATCACCTTCACAAGGACAATTTGCTCATACATAGGTTTCCCACCTGACATTATGTGGAATACTATGTACAGAGAAGGGACACGGGTGGTGCTGTGGATTAAACCACAGAGCCTAGGGCTTGTTTGATCGGAAGGTCAGCGGTTCGAATCCCTGCAACGGGGTGAGCTCCCATTGCTCGGTCCCAGCTCCTGCCAACCTAGCAGTTCAAAAGCATGTCCAAGTGCAAGTAGATAAATAGGTACCGTTCCGGCGGGAAGGTAAACGGTGTTTCTGTGTGCTGCTCTGATTTGCCAGAAGCGGCTTAGTCATGCTGGCCACATGACCCGGAAGCTGTACGCCAGCTCCCTCAGCCAGTAAAGCGAGATGAGCGCTGCAACCCCAGAATCTTCTGCAACTGGACCTAATGGTCAGGGGTCCCTTTACCTTTTTTTATGTACAGAGAGGATGAGAATATATATATTTTTGGTCACTCGTCACCAGAAACTAAAAACATCTTCTCAACATACAGCCTCTCATACAATCAGCTATTTATACTTGTATCTATTAGGATAATGGAGAACTGTGCATGTGGTTGGTTTTCCATCTCTCTGGGGTCACTCCAGTCTGAGAATAAGATCTAGCCAAAGTTAATGAGTCTTAAGTTTGACTGCTATCAACGAGAGAGAGTGAAACAGTGTTCAGGTAGCTAGGATGCCCCCTGATTCCAACCACCAAAACATGTTCACTTTCTAAGGATGCTAGCCAACCTTGCATATAGCAAAATAAATAAATAAATGCTATTTTCTTATGCACATCACATAAGAAAAACAGGCGACCTGTGTTTCTGTAGTGAAAATTCTCATGGAATAGCACTCAAAGGTTATTCCTCTCTTTTAATTAATTCTTCTGGAAATATTGGCTTCCTGTTAACCAAAGGCCAGAATTGCAGAGTGCATTTTGCTCCCTTCCAAATTACACAAGAAGGGAAGATGGAGAGCAGCACCACAGTAGTTAAAAATGTGATTTCCTCTGAGTTCATCTTACCTTGGAGCTAAACTGTGGTTTGATGTCTCCTGGTCAACTCATGTACTGGGAACTGTTAATTAAAAAGAGTTGCCCTACTCTATTAAAGCTCCCCATAGACTAATTATTAAAGTGCTGTGGACCATCACAAACCTACAAGCAATTGAAAGTCACAAAAGGACTTGCTTATATTATGAACCCTCGGTACCCAGAAGAGCTTTCTTCTGCACTACAGAACATGCACAATGGGAAGTAGATTGCCTTCTCTATTGCTATTATGCCACTGAAGGGAAGGGAAGAAGAGCGAGAAATTGCTAGAAATAAACATACATATTCATTAATGTTTTCAACATCATTCTAGTGAGTCAAATTCCCTACAGGTACAAAAAGTCATCTTGTTAAGTTGCTGTGGTGGGTGGGATTCTTCCTCTCCCTTTGCATTTATTCAGCTTGGTTCTATGTTGCTGAGATGTAAATCTTAACCTTAACACACAGAGAAACTAGGCAGAATTGGTTGGGGAAGTTTTGTTAAAACATCTACTTAGGAATGAGTGTAATGATAGAATTTTGTGTCCCATCCCCCCGCCTGCTATATTACAACACAGTTTCTAAGATCAAAAGAAATTGAATACCTAGATCAGGGTTATGAGATCTCCTGCCAGTCAACAGCTGTGCCATAGTAACACCAGCAGCCATGCAAAAAGCACTTAAGCCAGATACACAGTGAAAACAAGAGAGCAATAATAAATATTTGCAGTTCCCAGTTGCAGCGAGCCCATGAATATCAGGGTTGTGTTATCTATTCAGTGGCCTGTGGTTGCCTGAGCTTGAGTCTGGACTAAGGATTCTGAGCCCTTGTGTTCTGATTCGTTACATGATATCCAATCACATCACATTTCAGTTCAGATGAGGCGACGGTTCCCCAGCAGTGATTTCAGCTTCTGGAAGCTAAAAAGGGCTGCATGCCTAGCCTAGCATCCTACCTTTGTTGCCAGTGAAGTGTAGGTGGGTTCCCATGAGGCAAGACACAGTGATAACAGCAAGAACCTTTACTGAACTAACAGAATTGGACAACAGGGGCAATGCAACTGCTTATATACATTTCTGAAGGCCTGGGTCACTCCCACTCCCAACGTGATTGGCTGTCTAAACTTCCAAGCTGCGAATTATAACTCAGAGTTTAAGGGCCAATAGCAGAGGCCCAAATCATGAAATGCTCTGTGATTGGATATCATGTATCGAATCAGAACACAGGGGCTCAGAATCCTTAGTCCCGACTCAAGGCAAACACAGACCACTGAATACATAACAGGTTGAACAATGAGAAGAAGTTATAAAGGCAGGACAAGACAATGAGGATCAAATAGGCCACCAATTTTATGCCACCAATTTATTGATTACAGGTGTCAGGTCTTGGCACAGGCATTGCGTTTGTACCCTGAATCAACCAACCCAATCTGCTCACTGATTATTCCATCAGGGTTAAGGAACACCTTATGGCATCCATCAAATCAGGGTGTGTATGTGTGTCCCTGCATGCACACGAAAGCTCATACCAAGAACAAACTTAGTTGGTCTCTAAGGTGCTACTGGAAGGATTTTTTTTATTTTTTTATTTTTTGACTATGACAGACCAACACGGCTACCTACCTGTAACTGCAGCACATTGTTCGGGTCTGTGCCCTGTCAACCCCTGTATGGGTGTTCAAACAGAGCCCCCACTGACCCCTTTACCAGGGTGCCCTAATTCTTTGGAGGGGGGCAGAGGGCTCCAGTCCACCCGCTCCATCTAGACTAAGGATACAACCCAATGCCCTATCCACCAGCAGGTTGTGACAGTTGCTATGAGGTCGGCTCAATTTGTCTGCAGTCAAATTCCTCCCTGCCCCTGAATACGGTGACCGCAGCAAGATCTGAAGCATGACTTGCCCACTCACCTTTGAGCAGGGCCAACCAAAGGGAGGGAGGCTAGGAAATGGTGACACAAGAGGAGGGCAGTACTGCTAAAGAAGGCAAGGGACACTTTTTAATTCAAAAAGTATTCTCGCTGATGCTGCTGAAGTACGTTGGCTGGAAAGCTGCAACAGAATGAGAAAGAATAATGCGTGATGTGTGGAGGCAGATGTAAGAGGGTGTCTTTTGGGTCCATTTTTCAGTGCCGCACTCTGGTGTGAGCCAACTGACTTGCACCACAGCACGTCTTTTGGTCCCATGTTCTAGCATGCCCAGAGCTCGGTAGCCAAAACAGGACATCTGGAATGGGGGTCAGAAGCCGGGAAGGCTTCTGTTAATCCGGGATGTCCCGGTTAAATCAGGACAGAAGTCTCTAGAAGGGATAGATGAAACTGTCAATTTGGGGTTCTCTTAGTTTCTCATAGGCTGCTGTCAGAAGGTCAGGTGAGTGCAGCTGCCTACTATACCATCTGCCCCTGCTCTCAGGTGAAATAACAGTTTCAAGGGTAGCGTGAACCATTTTGTGAAGCCAAAGTAAAGTATAACTGCCCCAGTTTTCACTGAGTTGGCCAGCTGGTAATTGAGCTGTACCACTCCAGGCTGCAGATGAAATGCTCACATGAGTAAATGGATACACACACACACACACACACACACACACACACACACACTGCTTTAAAAAAAATGTTTAGGGGTATTCTCATTTTGACTCAAGAAAAATCAGCATTTTATAGTTCAAATCAGAGAAAATAAATACAGTAAATGGATAAAAGTACAAAGAACACACATTACCTCATATTACACAGCTGACCGCTCACAGGACCTTCCACATTGGCATGAGCTTGTGTGCACTAACATCTTCCCAATTCCTCTGCTTGCTGTTGGTATCCGTTGCCATCGGAGGTGGTAGCAACCAAACTGACCAATCGGCATTCTAGATTCCAACTCCTACTTCACACATTAAACGCTCGCTTCCATCTGAGACTCAGGAAACACTGTGACAGGAAATGAGGCCACCATTGGGGGTAGCAACAGAACTGATGATTCACTATGCTAGAGAAGAAACAACAACAAGTTTCTTCTCCCGTTAGATTCACAAAATGTTTAGGGGTATGTGAACCCCTGCGTCCCCCCAGATAAAAAGCAGTGTGTGTGTTTGTGTGTGTGTGTGTAATTTCTCAGAGGAGTCTTGGTAAACATAATATTGACTTTTCCTTGCTCTGCTAATACATATGAATCAAAGAATAGGAATGCCCTCAAACCCAATGAAGAATCCCAAATTGCTTCCATTGGGCAGTGATCTATATATCTTATCATTCCAGTGTCTTCAGCAGTGACGATCTGCCAAGTCAAATCATTTCAGAGGATCCAAAAAATAACCATACTCTGATCCACTGTCATAAAGATGTCAAATAAAGTGTACTTTGCTTTAGGAGGATTATTTAGCAGGAAATTAGATTTCTATAGCTCTTCCTCATCATTTCTGCAGTTGACAGCCTTACAACACTCGTAATTTCCATAAAAGCCCTCTCTCTATTATCAGCAGAACATCATCTTTATAAGTGAAGAAAAGCGAAGAAAAGAAGATTGCTAAATCATTATGTTTTTCTTCTGTATTTTTAGGTCATTATATACAATAGGTTAAATCCACCGAGCTGTAGTGAAGAGTCAGGTAGGAAGGGGAGCATGGATGCGTTCCTGAGCTCCTTAGAAGAGAAAGATGAATATGTGAATCTATCATAACTGCTGGTGACTGGGAAAATGGAGGAAATCAGCAATGACTGGCTGCTTAATGCTCACCTGAAATTGGAGATCATGGTATGGAAACAGTTGCGGCGTACAGTATGGAAACAGTTGCGGCGCTCATCTTGCTCTATTGGCCGAGGGAGCTGGCGTACAGCTTCCGGGTCATGTGGCCAGCATGACTAAGCCACTTCTGGCGAACCAGAGCAGCGCACGGAAACGCTGTTTACCTTCCCGCTGCAGCGGTACCTATTTATCTACTTGCACTTTGACGTGCTTTTGAACTGCTAGGTTGGCAGGAGCTGGGACTGAGCAATGGGAACTCACCCCGTCGCGGGGATTCGAACCTGCCGACCTTCTGATCGGCAAGCCCTAGGCTCTGTGGTTTAACCCACAGCGCCATTTGCTAAGGTAACAAAGTCAATTTGCTCTTGTTTTGGAATGTCCTTCCAAGTGTCCATCCCAGTTATAGTGAAGCAGTGCAACAGAAGAATCTTGATGCCCTGTTAATTAAGTGTCACTAGACTTTGGCCATTTGGAAAGAACTGGAATAATGTGTATTTCTCGCCCATCTACTGAATTTATCCTGGAGCATTGAGAAGCAGCACCATAGCTTCTGAAGGCACTTTGTGATTCCCAATTAACTGCAAGTCATGTGGAACACATGAATGCAAATAATAATATCAAATATTGAATAATATTAAAACTGATTCACACAGATCAGCTTGTAATCTGCAATATAGCCTCTGAGATCACTGTTGTCCCCATATTGATGATTATGAGGAGGAGGACGACGACGACGACGATTGGGTGGGGGGTGGGGGTTAAGGGGCTTGTCTAAGACCACCTAAAGAATTCATGGGAGTGCTGAGAGCCAAATCCAGAACTTTCTGAACAGTAACTTGCTCACTACACTACATTAACAAGACTGAAACCTGAAACTGTAGGGACTCGAGGCCCTGGTATCGGAAAAAGAAAACCAGTATTGTAAGAGAAAACACAAGACACCTGCAGAATAATGTGAAGCGTTTGAGAGTGTCAATTTACATTAGAAATGCTTTATTTGCATCATTTGAATTATTTATTGCAAGCTACTGTTGAGTCTCGATGGGAAACTGGGGCAATGGTTTGGGAAGGGGAACTCAATTGTAGAGCACATAGGTTAGACCATGGGTAGGCAAACTAAGGCCTGGGGGCCAGATCCGGCCCAACTGCCTTATGAATCTGGCTTGCGGACAGTCCGGGAATCAGCATGTTTTTACATGAGTAGAATGTGTCCTTTTATTTAAAATGCCTCTCGGGGTTATTTGTGGGGCCTGCCTGCTGTTTTTACATGAGTAGAATGTGTGCTTTTATTTAAAATGCATCTCTGGGCTATTTGTGGGGCACAGGAATTTGTTCATACTTTCCCCCAAAAATATAGGCTGGCCCCCCACAAGGTCTGAGGGACAGTGGACCGGCCACCTGCTGAAAAAGTTTGCTGACCCCTGGTTTAGACTCTTGAAATGTGCCCTACAAGGGACTGGTCTTGAAGATGATCCACATGCTGCAGCTAATGCAGAAAGCAGTGGCCAGACTGGCACTGCGCAGTGGGATCGCTACCTGGCCTAGTTTAAGGTGCCAGCATTGGTCTACAGAGTCATATATTCCTTTGAGGCCCATGGATTAGAAAGATCTCTTGCTACCTCCTAACCTGTGCCTTAAGAGCTGCTGGAGTGGCCTTGCTTCTCGTTCCATTAACAGCTGTATGTCATGCTGTGACAGCAGGAATTATGGTGCCCCAGATGTGGAATTCTCTCCCTCTGGAGAAATGCACGTCTGCCACGTTAAATGTTTTCAGACGTCAAGTTAAGGCAGATCATCTCCTTAATGCATATGTAGATGGCTGGTGTGAAGAGTTATATTTCCTGTTGGAATTCTATTTTATAATTAGGGTTGGTAATGTGAATTTGTACGATATTGGTGTGCTTTATTTTAAAGGATCATTGTTACTGTTGTGGGAACCTTTGGGTTGAAGGGCAGGATATAAGACTAAAAAATTAAAATGAAATACTAGCTTGACATGCCTAAAGTGCCCACGGCTCACTCAATCATACAGCAGACTGCTTTAGGCAACAAAATTTGAAGCAGGGGTGAGGAGCCTACTTCCCCCCCCCCCCAAAAAAATTATTTTTATTAGTTTTCCCCAAAAAAATTACAAATCAAACTGAATTCCTTAATTTAATACAATTTCTTAAACAAAATCAGGTTTCCCACTCCTGTTGCAAACCTATATCCATCTTTTCCTCCTATAGCCACATCTTCTCTTTGTCAGGAGTGCATGCAGGAGCCAGGCCCTGTGACCAGCAGGGCTTCGCAGGACTGGGGCCTTCCTAAGTTTGTTCTGGAGAGGCAAGGCGCGGCCACACAGGTGAGGCCGCTTGGTAATTCACTGCACCTGGTGGCAAGAGCCGGGAAGGGATATAGGTCAGCATTTCCCTTCGGCTCTTTGCCACAGCAACATGCTTCCTGCCTTGCTGCATCTGGCCTCTTGATTCCTGCCTCCTGCTTCTTGCTCCCTGGACCTCGGCTTCTGAACTCCTTGCCTCTCAACCCTCAGACCTTTGCCTTCATGACTCCTTGCTTCTCGACCCTTGGACCCTAGCCTTCGTGAATCCTTGCCTCTCGACTCCCGGACCTTTGACTTCGTGACTCTCTGCTCCTTGACTCTCGGACCCTGGGTTCCTGGACTCGCATTCCTGTTCCCACCTCGTCATTTTGCCCCCGGTCCTGATGTCCTCTGCCAGGACTTCGTTCACCCGTAGACTGGACCGTGACACTCTTCATTAATATCCATTTCCTCATTCACTTGTTGTTGTCCATTCTAACAGCCACCCATCATTACCTCCTTACAAACAGTGCCTCATTTGTTTCTTAAAAATATAAAATCCATTTCTCGTGTGTAGTCCTTCACAATCATTATCGTCTCAGACCAGGTGTGGTGGGATAGTTAATGCTTATCTTCCTTTGTTCCTTTGTGCAGCCTTTGCAGTGTTGCACTGTAAACACTGCAAATGGTGGGTATGGCCAGGGACAAAAGTGGTCCTAGTCCTAAACCTTTATATTGTAGGTTAATTTTCACACATACATATCTCTATCCTCCCTCCAGGCAAGCGAGAGGTGTCAACGGTGTTCAATGATACATCCCAATCTTTTCGATGTTTTTATTGATGTTTTTCTGACTATCGGTCGAATAAAGGAAATTGAATTGATTGATACATCCCAATCAAGCAGAAACACTCAAGGAGGTGAGGATCAGGGCTGCTGAAGGGGAGTGGTCTAGGGGAGAGTGTGTGGCAGGGAGGAAGCTCATCCTGAGGAGAATCCTTAGGGTCAGACAGAAAGGCATGGGGTGGGGTTGCATTCAGCTCCAGGCCTAGGATTCTTCACCTTCCATTTAGAGAGATAATGGCAGAAACTAATACTTGAATGGTTCAGTGGGGCCCTTAGAAACGTTGGGTTTAGCATTGGGGTGGGAGAACCACTTGGATCTCTCCAAGGATCTTCATCAGCATAGTTCAGGAAGACTTCTACCAAGAAGAGCAGGGACCAATCAGTGTTTCACAGGCCAATAATTGTGACCCAATGCAATGTCAGTTTGCATTTCTTAGTACAGAAAGTATTGATCTGATGTGTAGAGATCTTTCCTATTCTAATTAATTCAAGAGGGTTCTGGAAGCTCCTCTGTGTGAAAGAAACAAGCAGAAGGTTCATGGTGTTTGGGTTATTCCTTCAGAGAAGCTGAGTACAGCTGGCTTAAACTGGTTCTGTTATCTCTTCTGTCAAGGTCATGCTGACTGTAATAACAGGCCAGAAGGAGCCTGGGTTTCACTTTCTCTTTTTATCTCTCTTCCTTCTGGGGTGGTGTTCCGTACATAGTACGGTTAGTGTGAAGGTTTAGACTTATTATAAGTTATTGTAAGTTTAAGTTAAGTGTGCTGCAACTGGGTTTCTTATGGACAGTGCCACTCCTGAATGTATGGGATCTGTGAACATGATGCTCATTTGCCTTCAGTAGTAGTAAAGCTCTGCTGGATGAAATATACCGGTAATTGCCTCTGGTCTATTTTTTGGGGAATCCTGCAACGTGTTTAAGTTTTTACTCTGCTAACTATACGTTGGAGTTCTACTCTGGATCAATTCCATGACATGCAAAGCCTTTCTTATACAGTGGTACCTCGGTTTACAAACTTAATCCGTTCTGGAAGTCTGTTCTTAAACCGAAACCATTCTTACACCAAGGCGCACTTTCCCTAATGAGCCCTCCTGCTGCCGGTGCCCGTCTATTGTTCGGATTCCATTCTTAGACCAAGGTAAAGTTTGCAAACTGGGACACTACTTCCAGTTTTGCGGAGTTCGTAAACCGAATCGTTCGTAAACAGGGCTGTTCTTAAACCGAGGTACCACTGTATATGCATAGATAGGCAGATGGACAGTTGACTAGGGTTGCAATGGGCAGGGGCGTAGCGTGCCGCTTGGCTACCGGGGGTGGCAAGCCAAGCGGCACCCCTGGGGGAAGGGCGTTGCTCCGTGTGCATGACGGCACAACGCGCATGCGAGTGGAGCGACGCCTTTGCCCCATGCCACGGCGAAAAAAGCTGCTGAAAGGGTTTCCTTCCCCCCCCCCCTTTCAGCGTTTTTTTTCTCTGGCTTGCGGCGCCCTGGCATGGAGGAGCGGGGCGGACCAGCCAGGAGGGGTGACTTACTTCTGAGTCAACAGACATCGGCTTGCAACCCATGTTCATCTCTCGGCTGCCAGGGAAACCTATGAAACTGGCCTTAAAGACTCCTGGCATGACAATCAGATAAAACAACAGCAATGGGGAAGGTAAACGGTGGGTGGGGTGGAATACTCCTTGAGCTTTTGAGTATGAAAATGTCTCACTTTTATACCATAAACTATGTTGGGAGTAAGTCAATGAGAAATGTATACTTAAGTGTTTTCAGAATCAGATCTGATTAGTCCACATGCCGTGTTTCAGCAGTAAAAACAGCGTGCCTTCAAACACAGAGAGTGCTATACCAGGATCATTACACTCAGGGGGATGAGTCAATGAGCACTTTCCATGGAGTAGTTCCAATGAAACAGCAGGATAAAGGGTCAGTAAACGACTCAATTAATGCCACAATTTTCAAACAACTAGAAGCGAGATCCAAGGAATTAGTTGCCTCCACACACATCCTTACAAATTTTCAATGAACGTAGCAACTAATTTCAGTCTTTGCTTTCACTAAGATAGGAAATCTGTGTCTGGGCTGCACCACTTCAGACTGGGCAAGGAGTCGCATGACTGAATGTTCCTATGTACAAAAATAATAAGAGGATGAACTCGGAAGTGTCACTGCCTACATAAAGTGTTTATCATGCTGAACGGCCTGATGGGCTACACAGTTTCCATCCACTCCATTCTTCAGGAAGGAGGGTGTCAAGATTTACAGGATGGGACAAATACATCCCTGTCAGGAGGAGGGAAATGGCATTTTCTGGACATGTCAGGCAACTCACAACCTATGCACATGTAACTTGTGTGCATTCGGTTTTATGCACTTGGCCCCCCCCAAAAAAAAAGACAAAGGGGGGCAGGCATCCCACCTACCATTGTTCCCAATGAGTTTTGACTATATGTGATTTTGGCTTTATGTAAAGGTAAAGGTAAAGGGACCCCTTTAAGTCCAGTCGCGGACGACTCTGGCGTTGGGGTGCTCATCTCGCTTTATTGGCCGAGGGAGCCGGCGTACAGCTTCCGGGTCATGTGGCCAGCATGACAAAGCCACTTCTGCCAAACCAGAGCAGCACAGCGGTACCTATTTATCTACTTGCACTTCATGCTTTCAAACTGCTAGGTTGGCAGGAGCAGGGACACATCCCCTCTGGCTGTAACTGTTCCTCTACGAAAAAAATTCACCGCACGCCACTGCAATGAGAGGCAGCGCCAACTAATCCTAGCTTTGTCCCTCATCCTGCTCCCCTCTCCTGAGTTCTACAAGGATGATGCTGAGACCAAGGAGGAAGCTGATAGCCAAGCACCCCCAGGACTGTAAGTAAGCAGGTGGGAGCTGGTTGAACAAGGTATACAAAAAAGGTATCAGGTGTTATGACGACTACAATGCAACAAAACCAAAACACCAAACCGGCTAGCAAATATAAAGGACAATTTTACTTAGTTGAGCAAAATAAAGTGCAACGTGCATATCAAAGCCTGGAGATACTTAAAGCATACAGTCAACTAGTGACAACTCTGCCAATAATGTATATAATAATAGTGTCATAGCACAGTAGAAACAAGCAAATCATTCTGCAGATAGTTATCTACTGGAAGCGCAAAGTCGTGTAAGTGGGAACAGTTGCAAGAAAGGATTCTTCACAAGGCTATATGTAGAGACAGGGGTCATACGAGAGTAGTAGTCACAGACGAGCACCTTCTCACCACCCCATGGCGAAAGTAGTACAATTGATCAGAAGTCCTGTACTCCGGATGTTAAGCAGGTTTCGCAACAGCATCATCAGTCCATAATACTATACACTAAACACGATACACCAAGGATATAAGATCACCACAGGCACAGCAAGTAAGCTGGTTGAAGGCAAGCTGAGGCTGGTGGGGCAGTGCCCCACTTGCCATAATGGACCATCCTCCTCTGGTTGTATGTAGATTTTTTTTAAGTTTGAATATTCATCTTATTCAAATACTATGATGCCAGAACTTTATCTCTGGCCTTACCTTTCTCGGCTCTAATAGTGGAGGTACTCAGATGAAAGCTTCTCAGAAAGGTCATAATATTTAAAGAGCTTCATTCAAGAAATGGAAGTCCTTTAATGACATGGATTGGGGACCTGGGTGATCCCAGCCAATCAGGATTGTGCAGAGAGCAAGAGTGTGTCGCTTCATTATATAGGCAATCAGATTTAACTGTGAGATGAAGTCCCTGTATGAAAATGAGGTCAGTTTTTCAACACGTCAAAAATACCTAGGTCTCCACAAATGGAAAGCAGTTTCAGCTCAGCTCTTAGATGTGAATATACACAGTTCCAAATCAACAGAACGTCACAAGAAGTTTCAGGAGTTTCCTTCTCTTCAATGCAGCCTCAAGACCCATTTGCTTCAGGAAATGTGCCAAGAACTTACCACTCAGTGTCTGTTATTAAAGTCTGGAAGAACTCTGGGGAATCTTCCTTTGCTTTGCGGTTACTTCTATTTGTGGGCAATTTCAGCCTGTTATTAGGCCCCTAAGAGAATTGGGGAAGTTATATATATTTCCAATTAATCTTTCAGAACTTGCGGGCACTAAAAATTCTTTCTGAAGTGAGATAGATCAGGCTATAAGTTTCTAATGGCAACATCAGAGCTAGCATTTAGATCCCTAAATAAGCTGGTTCGTTGCCTTGTGCCACTTATCTGTAGTTGGCAGAGTAAATGGAGGCCATGGCTTTAACTTCCCTGTTTTTGTATTATTGGTTTACAGCATCCTCCTTGAACTCTGAGAGATCAGAACGAAATCCCATATTCATGTTCAGGGCACCATTCTCCGTTTGAAGTTCAAATACTAGCTCAACCCTCATAACCATGTTACAAGGAGGGAAGAAACATGAAAAATGTTTCTTCTTGGGATATTGGAATGAAAATTGGTATAGCAATTATATCCCAATTCTAAAAGTATTTACATAGAAATAAATACCTTTGATTGTAGGAGAACCCATTTCTACATAAGTATGTTTAGTATTGCACTGGGAACTACCAGATCTGAAGAGCACCTGCAGTGGCTTCTAGCATCCAAAGAGAAGTTTGAATCAGAGCGGACAGCCCATCTAGTCATTTGATTTAGCCCCTAGTTCAGCCAAACCAACCTGTCAAATGCTATACAGGTAACTCACATCTTACAATAATTTTGCTTGGATGATCTCAGCTTTGTGCTGGTATGTGGGGAAAAGGAAGGAAGGAAGGAAGGAAGGAAGGAAGGAAGGAAGGAAGGAAGGAAGGAAGGAAGGAAGGGTGTAGGAAACCCACTCCCCAAAGCTGTGATTGTGGGCTTACCTGGCTTTGGGAAGCAGGGGGGACTCTTGAAGGGTCCAAGAGCCCTCTTGCCTTCTTCTCAAAGCCAGGCAAACACCTACTGCCGTATGTCCTCAAAAACCAGTACATTTAGCTGATTTCAGAAAAATCTTCCAAGACACCATTTTTGAAGTCCAAATCTAGGGCATGTCCTGGTTTTCCAGGATGTATGGCAGCCCTAATAAACATGAAATTAAAAAACCCCTATTCTTCATTAAAAGGTAGTTGAACTGCTGCATTCAGTGTAATAAAAATACTAGTAGAATTACAACGTTAAAGTAAAGCTCA
Source organism: Darevskia nairensis (assembly GCA_034642065.1). Lineage (NCBI taxonomy): Eukaryota > Metazoa > Chordata > Lepidosauria > Squamata > Lacertidae > Darevskia > Darevskia nairensis. The sequence goes on along the minus strand of JAWWNI010000085.1, from coordinate 2,911,844 downwards.
CTTGTTTCCTCTCTTCTGCCTTTGTAAGTCAAGATCAGTTGCAAAAGCTCTATTGGAGAGTAGCTTTATTTACTGAGTTACAATAAACAACCACCTGGTACTTTGCATAAACTACATGGTAAATCACAGCAACTCTACCGTGTTATTTCACAATAACACAGTAAATAACCAGCATCATCACCATAAATCAGACTCTCTCCAGTGACAGGGATATCAGTAATAACGTCTCAGAGATAGGAGGAGGGGGGGGGAGTCCTTTTCTGGTTTCAACTATGAAACTATTGTTGAGCATTCCAGCTTGCTTGTTGAGTGACAATATTGCCAGCCTCTCATTGAAAATGAGTTTGAACAGCGACAGGGAGAAGAGCAGCTAAAACATTTGACGGGTGTTTGAATCACTTGGGTTGTCTCATTTGGAACTCAATGTATACAAGATTCAAAACATTAAAAGACAGGAGTTAGCACAATGAACATTGGCTTCGAGCGCTGAGATGGACAGCAAGGGTTGACCAATGAATAAGTACAATGAATAAGGATCATTTGCTGTTGCTTGAGACTTAAGTGGTGTCAGTGGCACAGAGTGTCTTCCATCAACTTCAGCTGGTGGCTCTGCTGTGCCTCTATCTGGTCACGGACAGCCTAACTAGTGTTGTCTATGCTCTAGTAACCTCTAGGCTAGATTACTGCAATGTGCTTTTCAACTAAAGGTGGTTTGGAAACTTAAGCTAGTGCAGAATTCAGCAGCCAGGTTTCTCACTGGGGCAAGACAGTCTGAGCATCTTACACTGATCCTGGCTGTCAGGTCCAATTCAAAGTGCTGTTTCTGACCTATAAAGACTTAAATGGCTCAGAACTGCAATGCCTGAAGGACCACCTCTCCCCATATGAACTGACCCGGACCCTGAGATCACCATGTGAGGCCCTCCTTTGTGTGTCTCCCCCACAAAAGGTCCAGAGGGTGGCAACATGAGAACGGGCCTTTTCTGCAGTGACTCCCCATTTGTGGAATGCTCTCCGCAGGTTGGCTCCAGGCACCTTCATTATGTACCTTTAGGCGTCAGGCAAAAATGTCCCTCTTCAACCAGACCTTTGGTTGATTAACATCTTATACCCCTGTTACAAAGGTTCGTATAGTTAAAGCTATGGTTTTCCCAGTAGTGATGTATGGAAGTGAGAGCTGGATCATAAAGAAGGCTGATCGCCGAAGAATTGATGCTTTTGAATTATGGTGCTGGAAGAGACTCTTGAGAGTCCCATGGACTGCAAGGAGATCAAACCTATCCATTCTGAAGGAAATCAGCCCTGAGTGCTCACTGGAAGGACAGATCCTGAAGCTGAGGCTCCAATACTTTGGCCACCTCATGAGAAGAGAAGACTCCCTGGAAAAGACCCTGATGTTGGGAAAGATGGAGGGCACAAGGAGAAGGGGACAACAGAGGACGAGATGGTTGAACAGTGTTCTCGAAGCTACCAACATGAGTCTGACCAAACTGTGGGAGGCAGTGGAAGACAGGAATGCCTGGCATGCTCTGGTCCATGGGGTCATGAAGAGTCGGACATGACTAAACGACTAAACAACAACAACACCCCTGTTAAGTGTGTTTGTGGGAGGATGGTTGTTTTGTTTTGTTTTCTGTTCTTGTTTTTATTATTTTGCATTTTTATAGCATATCATATGTTGTGAACTGCCCTGAGATTCACGGATGAAGGGCAGCATACAAATTAAATTAATAAATAAGTGGAAATGTCTGTGAGGAACAAGATAGGGTAGAAAAGCAACAGAGAAGATATTGGGGAAAATGAACAGGTGGGCCTTCTCATGTTCTGCACATGGAGCCAACATACCCTGTATTCTCATCATGGGAGGATTGGATTCCGGCCAATTTAATTTAGTCATATTTTCACTATGGAAGACATTTGCAGCTTTGGTAGCCATTGGATGGAACCAGAGGTTTACTTCAACAGGCTTTGATTTACTTCCTGCATCTCATTTTGGCATAAGCCTTTGGAGGATGTTTGGAGACAGTGCCCATTTTGTAAATGAGCATGCTCACCCATTACTCAGTGGTAAACTGAAGTTTGCATTCTGAGTGCACTCTTTTATGGAGCCACAGTCAATTTCCCAAAAGAGTAGGCTATATATGCCACACTTCATATTTTCAACTTTGCAGTTAAAACACTGTAGCTTTGCCGCTTGAATTTGGTCAGTTGTGGCACTTTTCAGCTAGGCATCGCTGTGGCTTGCAAATAACCCTTGCAGACATAAACTGGGACAGCTGGAAAGCAAATAGAAGGTGGGTGTGAAGATACAGCCTCCTCTTTTCTTCTACTGCTGGTCTTTGACCGTATTAAAGTTTGCTACTACTACTTCTATTGGACATCCCTAGGATGATGACTTTATCTGCATCATCATGCAGTCCAGCAAATCATAAGACTTTCGAAAAATGCTGCACAACTAGATTTGTTATGTTTATTCGGATGAATGAATGTTGGCCATGCTTTTAACAAAAGAAGATAATTCTCTGAACCACCCCCTTTCAGTTTTGCAAACCTCTGCCAAATTCTATTTTATGGGCTCATCAATACTGGTCTGATTGTCAGGGGTGATACAGCCAAGAAAAAGACCTGGCACACTGACTAATCTCTGGAAACTCAGAGAATATGATGACTGCAGTAAGCAGACACAAAATGCACTGATTGCAAAAATAAAAATAATAAAAATAAAGTTGCTGAATAATGCAGAGGCTATAGATGCTGCAGTTTTGTTGGTGGATCCTGCAGTAATTGGAAAAGCATGGTCATAATCTTTCTACCCATCTATGAAGCAGTGTTATTCAAACAAGAGTTCATTTGTTTTTTAAACCTCACATCACAGCAAATGGATTCAGGATGAACCCAGGACTCCCTTCTTCATACATAGGTGTATTAGTCTTTTTTTCTGTCAATATCACAGCTTCCCTCTCTAAGGACTTATCCACTTTTACCCCATGCTTTCTAGGCATAGGTTCGTGCTGAAAGCTCTATGTCTGAGTATGGGTAGGTTTTTGCAGAGAAAGCACTTGGGGGGGGGGAGTGCATAGACACAGAGCTTTAAAGTTGTGCTTAGAAGCACAACACAAAAGGAAGCCTGGATGAGCCCAGAGTGTCAATCATAGCTGTAATTTGCCTTATTGCCTAAGAACAATGCAAAGCATGAGAAGGTTCATTTCTCACTAAATGATTGTAAGGTAATGGTAAATGACCCCTGGGTGGTTAAGTCCAGTCAAAGGGGATTATGGGGTTGCGGTGCTCATCCCGCTTTCAGGACGAGAGGCCGGCGTTTGTCCACAGACAGCTTTCCAGCATGACTAAACCACTTCTGGCGCAACGGGACACACAGAAACCAGAGAGCACAGAAACACCGTTTACCTTCCCGCCGCAGTGGTACCTATTTATCTACTTGCACTGGCGTGGTTTCGCTGCTGGGTTGGCAGGAGCTGGGACAGAGCAGCGGGAGCTCACCCCATTGCAGGGATTAGAACTGCTGACCTTCCAATTGGCAAGCCCAAGAGGCTCGGTGGTTTAGACCATAGAGTCACCCACATCTGATTGTGCAGAGTACTTCCTGCACATTTTGCCTCATGCCTTCAGTTCCTTGAGGATGAATGGTGAGTATATTGTTATGAGCTAGAAATCTAGAGACCATCTAAAGGTCTCAATGAATAGTGGGTGGCATAGCTAGAATCGGAGTAAAGCCCAGCCAGCTGGGACATATGGCAACTCTAGATGTGTGCATGTTTGTGTGTGCTGGAGATTATTGATGCATCACAGATATCTGCCAGGTTTGCCATTCACAAGCAGAGGAAAATGTCAATGCACCATCTAAAGATTTGACTGTGGCATGACATAGACTTCAAATGGCTAGAGATGGGGAGGATTTTCTGCCTTCCACACTTCGGAGTGGACTTGCCAAATTTTCTGCTCTCATACCACTGCATGTATCAGAACATGCATGTGTGGAATAGCCCATATTTTTATGAGCCGCTCCATGCATTGATCTGACCAACAACAACACTTATGAGTTGATCTGAAGCTTGTAGGATTCTAAGGTTGTTTGGAGCTTCTTATAAGTTCACTGGAACAACACTCTGGAGGTGGTTGGAGGATGGATGGCGGCTAACGGATTGAGGTTGAATCCTAACAAGACAAAAGTACTGTTCTTGGGGGACAGGGGGTGGGCTGGACTCCCTGATCCTGAATGGGGTAACTGTACCCCTGAAGGACCAGGTGTGCAGCCTAGGAGTCATTTTGGACTCACAGCTGTCCATGGAGGTGCAGGTTAATTCTGTATCCAGGGCAGCAGTCTACCAGCTCCATCTGGTACGCAGACTGAGACCCTACCTGCCTGCAGGCTGTCTTGCCAGAGTGGTGCATGCTCTAGTTATCTCCCACTTGGACTACTGCAATGCACTCTACGTGGGGCTTCCTTTATAGGTGACTCGGAAACTGCAAATAATCCAGAATGCGGCAGCTAGACTGGTGACTGGGAGTGGCCGCTGAGACCATATAACACCAGTCCTGAAAGATCTTCATTGGCTCCCAGTACGTTTCCGAGCACAATTCAAAGTGTTTGTGCTGACGTTTAAAGCCCTAAACGGCCTCGGTCCTGTATACCTGAAGGAGCGTCTCCACCCCCATCGTCCAGCGCCGAGGGCCTTCTGGCAGTTCCCTCGCTGTGAGGTTACAGGGAACCAGGCAGAGGGCCTTCTCGGTAGTGGCGCCTGCCCTGTGGAACGCCCTCCAGTGTGGTGTAGTGGTTAAGAGCGGTAGACTCTAATCTGGGAGACCGGGTTCGAGTCTCCACTCCTCCACATGCAGCTGCTGGGTGACCTTGGGCCAGTCACACTTCTTTGAAGTCTCTCAGCCCCACTTACCTCACAGAGTGTTTGTTGTGGGGGAGGAAGGGAAAGGAGAATGTTAGCCGCTTTGAGACTCCTTCGGGTAGTGATAAAGCGGGATATCAAATCCAAACTCTTCTCTTCTTCTTCTTCTTCTCCCAGCAGTTGTCAAGGCAATAAGCAGCTATTTTACTTTTAAAAGACAACTGAAGGCGGCCCTGTTTAGGGAAGTTTTTAATGTTTGATGCTGTATTGTTTTTAATATTCGGTTGGAAGCCGCCCAGAGTGACTGGGGAAACCCAGCCAGATGGCCGGGGTATGAATAATAAATAATAAATAATAACATTATTATTATTATTAGTAGTAGTAGTAGTACATGTAAAAAGTTGTTTTAAAAGGTCCACAAAAATATCTGTGCATCATAGCATGCAGTCCCTTCCTGGGGAATTGTAAAGAGAAAAAAGACGGCTGATTCCATCTACCTAGAAATACTTTAGGCTGTGCATGACTTACTTCCAAAGCATGCATGGATGTTTTGTCTGGAATGCTTTCACTCATCTCTTGCTTCTACCAGACTGAGATTTTCTGCTGCAGAATTATCTGACTATAGAGGTGGAGCTTATTGCAATGAGGCAGAGCACCGTGCCAAAAAATCTTCACTTGGCCTGTTCATAGAACTAGTTTTGGAAAGCACCTGGCTGGGCTAATATATTCTACAGCTGGCTGATTTTCGTGATTTTTAATGTCAGTTTGTTTCATGCATACATTCACTTACTCTGCATTAGCTGCCACAAAAGCCTGTCAACTGAGTAACAAGGTTACGGCACTTCCAAATGTAACATGCCCCCCCCCCAATTTCTATTTCAAGTCATTATAGATTCTTATTGCACTCTCCTATAGACTATTTGTGTAGATAGAGATCAGATATTGATACTTGCACAGGAATATGGCTCTTCCTCATGGTTCACTATAAATCATCCACTCTATGCAGGATTGTAGCCACAGAATTTAGTGAAAGTATCTGACTTATCAATGGCTATTTATGTGGCTATATAGCCAACACATTTTGTACACACTTCCTATAATATCCCACATGTTTTTCAGTGAGTTTCAATGAGTTTCTCCCTAAAATATATATCTTGTGCTTTCACACACACCCTCTACATTACGTATATTTCTGTGCACAATTTGTAGGACCAGAACTGCTTTTCAAAATGCAAGGAAGTGCATAATCTGACAGAGAAGATGTGTTTTGATCTGCAGGCAAGTTTGGTAAAATCACATTGGGTTGGTTCACTGTAAAAACAAAACAAACAAATTGTGCCCTGATCCCTGAGATCTAACCATCCAAATGACTCCCAATACCGTCACCCGTGTCTTGCTCATCATTAAACATACATAGAGTCACCTGATGCAAATTAACATAGATCAATTGCTTCTCTGTCGATTTCCACCCCTTTGCAACAAATGAGAATTTAGGCCGTAATCCCCCTAGGTGTAAACCCTGCTGAATTCAACGGGACTTCCTTCTCAGTAGTCATGATGCGGAGAATTGCACTCACTATTAGATTTCCATATTTATTGACTTGGAGGAAAGGCATGTAACTTGAAGAGATGCTGCAAACTGTGAAAGTTTCCTCACCCAAGTCCTAATGCTTTGTTTTAAGGTACAAATTCATTGAGATGCTTCCCTCCTTTTTTTGCAAGGTTTTATGCATTGGGGCTTTGGGGGGGGTCATTGTTGTGAGTGGCTACATGCTTCAGCTGAGCTGGATCAGTGTTAACAATGCAAAGAAAATATTTCAGAGCCTTAAAATAGATGTGTACTGGTAGGCCTCTTTGGTAATGGCTGGAGACTTAATTAAAATTAATTACAATTAAAATTGATTAGTTAATTGAATTAATGTTTAAATAGGAGTTCTTACAGCATTTAGGGGAAGACAGCGGCAATGTAATCTCCCTATTGTAGCTGCCTTGCCTGGGAATTTACACCATTTCTCATTGGGCAAGTCTTTGTCTCAACCATAGATTAATGAAGTGACATTTCCCGTTCTGTTTTATTTTAAGCGAGCAAGAGACAATGGGATTTAACACCTAATATATTCTGATGGCTCCCTGTGCTGCTTTGATAATGTTTTGTATTCTGCATCAACTATCCATTTGTCTTTATTTGCTTTGAGCTCCCAGAAACTTTCAAGAGGGCTGAACAAATACAATGTTCCAATGTCATTTCACAAGCTCGGGAAAAGGAACATAAAACCGCACACACACATCTACGACTTAAGTTGACCAAAACTTCACATCGTTCATACAACATTATTTTAAAAATCTCTACCGCATTCTTATTACATTTGTTTTTATTTATTATTTATTCTTGCATTTGTATCCCACCTTTTTTTTCTCCAAAGAGTTCAATGTGGCCTCCTCATTTATTCCTCACGGCAACCCTGTGCGGTAGGGTAGGTTGAGAGGCCGTAAGTAACTAACCCAAGGTTTCCTGGCTGAGTGGGAATTAGAACCCTGCTCTTCCAGGTCTTAGTCCTATACTCTAACTGCTACACAGGTGTCAGGCTTCAGAGAATTGGCTTCCTTCCCTGTAGCAGTAAATAAGAAGATCAAATGAAAGGAAATTCTTACCAGTTAGTTTCTTTAGTAAACACAGTGAGAGATAAACCTAGAATGGTGGTGCTCCCAATTAAGGCTCACCCCCTGCTCTGTCCCTGTTAATCTACGTCACTCCTACATCTTGTAATCTGAGTTTGTACCCTCTGCACTTTCTGCTCTGACACTTTCTGAGCTCTCCGTGTCTTTGGTGTCTTTGGGGGTGGATGCTGTCCAGAGACTGTGAATCTCTTAACCCTCTCTCTTTCAGTGTTTCTTTTGCTAGCTGTTCCCCATCCAGTATTTCCCAGCTTCTGCCTTCTGAACTATGCCCCTCTGCAAACCACTGTTCCAAATCTATACTGTCCTTCTGCTGCTGGGAAGATTCAGGAGCAGGAGCAGGGGGAGGGGGAGGCTCCCACCATTCGTCCTCAGTGCAGCCCTTCTCAGCACAGTCTCTGACACCAGGTACTGTATATCTTGTTGTTAGGGCAGCAATTGGTGCTGATCTCCAGCTGGGGTATTATTACTTTGTCAAAATGAAAAATGAAAATGAAAAATAGGGGGGAGGCGACAATGAAGGGGTGTGTGTGTGTGTGTGTGTGTGTGTGTGTGTGTGTGTGTGTGTAGACAGAGAGAGAGAGAGAGAGAGAGGCAGATATACCTGCAAAGTATATCTGCAGTCAACAGCCATCATTTAGACAACACATTTAAGGGGCTCCTTGCAGAGACTTATTAACTCTCTATCTGTGTGAATATTTCACCTGCATTATGCCTCAATAAGCAATCAATACTCTTGGTTAAGTAATTGGCTCAAAGCTGCAAATTTAATGGTTATTATCATAGACAGCCACCATGGGCAACTTCCCAGACAATAAATGCTAAAGCATAGCGAGTTTCCTAAAACTGCAACACCCACTTATTTTCATAGTCTTCATTAAACTTTATGTATAGTCAACAGCCATACAGTGACAGCTTTTCTTTCTTTTTAAAAGAAAAGTTATTAATATTTATGTACTTTCATTATTGCTGAAAAGCATACATCTTCTCAGTGGTCAGATGAGGTTGTTTGCAAACTCCAGGAGATGCAACATGGGCTCATTTATTATTAATTCAACTCATAAATTCTCCTACCATCCAAAATAGCCTTAAACAATATCCACTAAGCATATTCTGAATTCTTGTTCCTGGTTCTAAAAAAAGTTATGGACAACAGCTAGGTGTCATCAATTTTGATGGGAAGATGCCTCTCCTTAACCTCCCTCATTTCTCTCAGCAAATGATAAGAGTTTTATAGCCTAAAGCTACCTAGAAATATTATCATGCAACCATCTCAAAAAATACACACGAGGGGACTGAAGAGGAAAAGTAATGAGGGATATATTTATATATATAATGTAATATGTAATATAAGATTTTTAAATAATAAATGTTCTGAAAGTTAGTTATTTCACAGTCTTTATACTGCTTAGCAATAGTTTATTAAAATAATTATTTACCAGTGAGATGATATAAACCTTATTGGTGGTGAATCAGGCAGCTATTGGCAGAGCTATCCAACTTTAAGCTGTTGGATAGCTCAACAATTTCAACAGGACCCATTTACCAGTCAAATCTTAGAATTGTATAGTTGGAAGGGACCACAAGAGTCATCTAGTCCAATCTCCTGCAGTCCAGGAATCTTTAGCATGTGACTCGAACCCACAACCCTGAGATTAAGAGACTGATGCTCTACTCACCGAGCTACCCAGGATGAATCCCACCAAGGAGCAAAGAACAGTGCTATTTCACCCTTCTTTCGACAACAGCAACCCTGCAGAATAAGTTAGGCTGACTTGTCCATGGCTGCTTGATGAGTTTCATGGAAAAACGGGAACCATTGGTCCATATAACTCAGTATTACCTACACCAGTGATGGCTAACCTTGACACTCCAGATGTTTTGGAACCACAACTCCCATCATCCCCAGCTAACAGGACCAGTGGTCAGGGATGATGGGAGTTGTAGTTCCAAAACATCTGGAGTGTCAAGGTTAGCCATCACTGACCTACACTGTCAGTGACGTTCCGGGATTTCAGACAGGAAACATTCCCAGTCCTGCAGATTGAGCCTGGGACCTTCTACTAATCCCTCCCATAAACAGAAAAGTGCCTTATAACAAGTCTGACCATAGGTCCAGCAATCCAGGCAAGGTTAGACGACTGCCTCAGATGGCAGGATCCACAGGGGCAGCAGATCTCAATGCAGATCTCTAGCTCAGCATTGTCTAGACCGGTGCTTCCCAAACTTGGATCTCCAGCTCTTTTTGGACTACAACTCCCATCATCCCTAGCTAGCAGGACCACTGGTCAGGAGTGATGGGAAATGTAGTCCTAAAACAGCTAGAGACCCACGTTTGGGGAAAACCTTTGTCAAGAGTGACTATTTCAGACAGGAGTATCTGAACATGGATCTTTTAGGACCAGGTAAAACACACCAACCCCATTATTGCACCAAATTTATTATTATTATTATTATTATTATTATTATTATTATTATTATTTTAGAAAGGAAATTATCCGGCAGGGCAGAGCTAGTCCTGCCATTAGGCAGAATGAGATGGTCACCTCAGCTGGAAGATGCAAAGTGGGCCAGCAGTAAAATTCATTTAGTTCCCTTAGGCATCTGGTTTGGCTACTGTGAGGATGCTGGACTAGATGGGATCTAGCATGTTTTTCTTATGCTTTTTTTATGCTATCAATTACATGGAATTGGAAGGGAGAGCCATCTTGTCCTTTGTCTCAGGCAGCAAAATGTATTGGGCCAGCCTTGGTAAACAGCTAAATACATAAACGAACTAGGACAAAATTAAACAACACTGTAGACCAAACGTGGTATGGAGATAGGCCAAGTTGTGCCATTATGCAGCTCATTGAAGCGTTCAAAGCACTTTGAATGCATTATTCTTATATCACATTCATCATGACAACATTGTGAGGCTTATTATATTGTAAATGAAGGTGTCGAAGCTGAGATATAGCTGAGTCAGAACGAGGACTTCCCAGCTCTTGCCCAAAGCATATGATCATGATGGGAGCAGATACTCTGAACTATTTCACATTTTATGCAGAGGCACACACAGGCTTGGCATTATGCAGAGGCAAATGCAGATGTTCACTCAAGAGAGAGTTGCAGCCAAGGTTCTGCATAATACATATTTCTGAACTTGTCACATCCACATTTTAAAATTTAAGGTCTGTCTATCTATCTATCTATCTATCTATCTATCTATCTATCTATCTATCTATCTATCTATCATCTCTCTCTCTCTCTCTCTCTCTCTCTCTCTCTCTCTCTCTCTCTCTCTCTATCTATCTATCTATCTATCTATATCATCTATCTATCCTTGCTTGCACTCCAAGGACAAATATTATTATTATTTTGCTTTACTTCAGCCAATTAGTTATTATTTTGGATTCTTTTTCACTCTGTAACTAGCTGACCTGCTGATATCTATATATTTCTAGCATCATTAGGGACTGGAAATTAGCAGAGGCATAGTTTGCCAGCTATTGTGTACTCCGTACTCAGGATTTGCCAATTCATTATTTCTCATTTGCCTTGATTCAATCATTTCCTTCTGAATTACCTATCTTGCTTACACACACTTCAACGCTCAAAGTCAGAAGTGGAGGGATGGCAGCTGCATCATTATAAACAAGCAAAGATGGATCCAGAGTGGGGGAAAGCCTTCTGAGCAAAAAATATAGGCTAGAAGTTAGCTTTTCTTTTTCAGCTACAGGCACATCTGACAGAAAGCAAAGTACAAGAGGAGAATGACCTCTGCCTTCATAGATAATAATAATAATAATAATAATAATAATAATAATAATAATAATAATAGAATACGTTGAAATTGAAAGGCGTCGTATCGCACAATTGGCAAGAGTAGGATTTAACTGAAACAGCAGTGTCAACTTGTATTTGAAGGCACTCACTACACTACAGAACAGGAAACACACCTACCTGACAAGAGTTATAATTTATTCCTTAAATTATAGTAGAAGCAGTCATATGAAATTGTGAACCAGTCACGTAACTGAGCAGCCAATTGAAGTCATTATGTCTTAGGGATGGTTTTCCTATTATTGTGGGTTCATACACACAGAGAGAGACTAAACCTATATAGTAAGTAACTACCTGGGCAGTTCAGAAGATCAAAATAAAATAAAATAAAAATAACTGAGCTTTAATAAGGTTAGCATATACTGTTTGCACAACAGCAGATGCCCATGTTTCCAATCAGAAGCAGCTGGTTTGCCTTTAATTGAAGTTAAACATAGAGCCTAAAGATGGCTTTTCTTGTTACTCGAACTTCCAAAATATTACCTTCTGTATTCTGAATGCAAGCAACATGTCCTAAATTTTGTTTACTGTACCTGTATAACCGATGAACTTCAGAGACAGGGCTGTAAAAACCAAAGCTTTAATGTGACCTTTAATCTCTCTGACTTGGCAAAATAACATTATCCTTTTTTAATGAAACTAGGTAGTGACTCTACATGGCTTCTCCCTTCCGCCACTTACTGAACCATAGTGAGCATCATGACCTATATTTACAAGCCATAAAGCAGCATATTTTTAAATAACCTTTCATATCAACCATCAAACACAAACAGAACAAACCAGTATATATAATTCTCCATCCATTTCACATACTGGAATGTTTGGATGAAGTTATCCTGAGGACAACATAACTCATAGTATGAAAAGGTTTAGGCGATTTGAGCACATGTGAAAGGTTTATTAATATGGCTTCATAAATGTATTGAAAAGTAGATCTGAAGTTCCTCCCTTTGCAATGTGTTTATTTACGAGCTCAGAGACCAAGATATTATTGGCCTTGAAATCTCTGGGTACTGCAAAAGTAATTAAGAGACAAACCAGTTTCACTGAAGGGACAGCTGCTATCGATTTATTTATTCACTTTTAATTTGATTCGGTTAGCTGGGTAGCATTAATATACTATATTGCTGAACTGCCTTAAAATTTTATGTCCAGAATTGCTTCCCTTCTCTGTAATATGTGTATGAATCACAGCCTTTAGGGTGAGACTATGCTATTCATACACTCTCTAATAAGAGGCATCAATAGATTTGCGGCCAAAGTGGCAATACCATATAGAACCACATCTCCTCTAGGCTTTGACATGTGTCTTTGGAGGACATTTCAAGGGCATTTCAAACATTCAACTCTGAATGCTGTATTTTTGTTCCTAAAGAGGAGAAGCTTTCGGTTCCTTTGCAGATGGTTGGGAGAAGAAATCCTGGGGCTTAAAGTGCCCTGGTGCTTTTATATTTACTTTCTTTAGAAATAGTAGCAATAATAATAATAATAATAATAATAATAATAATAATAATAATGGGACGCAGGTGGCACTGTGGTCTAAACCACTGAGCCTTTTGGGCTTGCTGATCAGAAGGTCGGTGGTTCGAGTCCCCACGACGGAGTGAGCTCCCATCACTCTGTCCCAGCTCCTGCCAGCCTAGCAGTTCAAAAGCATGCCAGTGCAAGTAGATAAATAGGTACCACTGCGGCGGGAAGGTAAATGCTGTTTCTGTGCTCTCTGGTTTCCATCACGTTGTCCCATTGTGCCAGAAGCGGTTTAGTCCTGCTGGCCACATGGCCTGGAAAGCTGTCTGTGGACAAACTCCAGCTCTCTCGGCCTGAAAGCGAGATGAGTGCCACAACCCCATAGTCCCCTTTGACTGGACTTAACTGTCCAGGGGTCATTTACCTTACAATCATTTATTGAGAAATGAGCCTTCTCATGCCTTGCATTTTATAATTTATACCTTGCACATCTGGCTGGCTTTTCCCAGCCACTTTGGGTGTCTTACAGCAGATCTAAAAACATCAAGCATTAGAAACCTATTCAGGCATTATTACCTTATGCCTGAAAAAAGCACACAAATGGCATCACAGAGACCCCTGGCCCTGAATCCCCACTGGTCCCACCTCTTCCAGTGGTGGGAGAGAGAGAAACTGAGCCACGGAGGGCCACCCTATGAATTGGTGCCACAAATTGCACAGACAGAGGGGATGCATGCTATATTCTGGCAAGGGTGTGGGGGCTCGGCTGTGCTATGGGCTTAGTCCCACACCCGCTAAGCTGTTTCCATACTGCCATTACTGGGACTCACATGTGGTGAAAGTGCTGTTATGCTCTTGAGGGCTTTATTGAGAAGAGCTACTTCCCATAGGCATCTTGTTGACCCACTTGTGAGAAGAGGATGCTGGACTAGATAGGCCTTTCATCTGGTCCAGCAGGACTCTGTTTATGTCACCATGTTCAGTGCTGACTGCTCCCTTTCTTAGTAGACTGGAGATAAAAACACACAACAACCCAAGCTGCATATGTTGTGGATTGTGCAACAGATGTGCTGGTAAAAACAACTGAACTGAATGAACATTAATTTTTGTATACTGGGTTTCAGAAGCTTCCAGCTTGTTCAAAAGTAATCCCCCACCCGCCGGACTCCTTCTACGGTCTGTGCAAACTCTAATGGGATTAAAGGACTTCATGAGTGCGACACATTGTGCAAGACTGGTAGACTAAAGAGAAAAGTGTTTTTCTATTTGATGTTTTGAAAGAGCACATCTCTCAAAGAGGGAGGGAGGCTTCTAATTCTAGTGATTTGACCCCTTTCATGTTTTCCAAAAACTAAAGGAAAGTTCCCCTTTCATCGGCCAGCGAAGGGGAGGGGAAACTATTCATATTTTAAATATTTAAAGGAGCTCCTTTCAAACTGAACAGTTTCTTTGTGAAAGGAATCCTTAAGGGTATATGAAGACCTACATGGATATTTACCTGCTGCTTCATTTTACATAATAAGTGTCATGAGCAATATGGGTATTTTTGGCAACATTGCTGTTGTGTACTTTAAAAGACCCCATTCCTATGAAATTGAGCTTGCTCACCCCATAGTGGCCACATACTAACCCATCTTTGACTATAAGAACTAATTCAAGTGTTCAGAAATAACATATGGTACTGTCAGAATGAGACTACAGTATATCATCTCAAAATGCACTTACAGTATCTGTAGAGCTTTATGCAAATATAAGTTGGTCTATTAAGCCAAATCGTGTCCTCCCTTAAAGAGGGCACGTGTTGCAGTAAGACCTGGACAACTGATCCCCTGTGTTGCGGGTGGGTAAGATTAGTCAGCCACAACACCCGATTGGTATGTCCCTTGATGTTGGCTTCAATCTGGCCAATGGGGCGCAGTCCAAATGGAATGAGGAACCTATATATACCCATGCACATGATCCAGAGCTACCTCTTTCGGCGTGTGCATTCGGAACACCTGCCCACCTCCCCCTAATTTTAGGGCTTGTGCGCTTGACCTTGCTATGCCGTTGTGTGTCGTCTGTCGTTGGGACAGGGGCACGGCAGGAATTTTCCCACTTGGCTGATTGGCTGTTGCCATTTGGGTTTCGCCTGCCACGTAGCAAATCATCACTACTTGTAAGGTTGCGGATAGGCTCTGGTTCAGGTGATGGGGTGGCAGAACGCTCTCACCATCCCTATGTGAAGGGTATTCCGTTAAAGGAATCCAGGGACTCAAATGGTTTGGTCAACCCCTGAGAGGGGGTTGTGTCTGTGCCTGAGTCCAGGGGGACATTTGGGTGGCGGAGATAGCCTGTTCCCGGCTTTCCGCTTATCCAGGTGTTCACCCTTGGCTGACCTATGCTGGAACCCTGGGTCAGCGCTACCTGCATGGCAGGGAGCTAGTCGAACAAGAGTCTATGCAACAATTCACTTTCACTAATCAATAAAGTTGTGGCCTAAATTCTGCCAAAAACCAAACTAAAATTTGAGTCAAGTGTGATTTTTTTTTGGGGGGGGAGGTTTCTGGGTCTGAACATGCAAATGGTTCTGTACCCCACCAAACTCAGTCTCCTAACCACCTGTTGTCTTACAGGTGACCAGTGGGTGACATTGCTTGCCAGCTTCCTTCTCCTTAGTTTTGTTCTTGCAAGGAAGAGTAGGATTATAATTAGTGGGCTCTGCCTGTCATTGGCTCATGCTCCTCTTTTCACTGGCTCCACCTATTGTTGGCTTTCCTGCTTTCTACCCTATCAGTCCCAGTTGACACCAACCACCACTGCAAATGGCCTACTTGTGGGCAGAGAGGTTAGGGACATCATTGCATCAGATTTTCCCCATAGGAAGGCTGTGTGAGACTGTTGTCAAACATGCATGAGTGCTAGTTAGTGCATGAAGGGGTTAAGAAAATAGAACTGGATTCCTAGACTCAGCTAGGTGACATCCCCCTCTTCTCCAATAAGAGAGGAAGTGAAACCTTCTCTTCCTGTCCCCCCTCTCTCTCACTGCACCAAGTAATTGACCAAAGAAGAAGTGCCTAAGCAAGCTCCAAGCTTAGAACATGTGTTTGGAAGTATCTTCTGTATCAGGCATAGGCAAACTCGGCCTTCCAGATGTTTTGGGACTACAACTCCCATCATCCCTAGCTAATAGGACCAGTGGTCAGGGATGATGGGAATTGTAGTCCCAAAACATCTGGAGGGTTGAGTTCGCCTATGCCTGTTCTATATTTTCTACCCAAGAACATTCTGCCTGTGTTCTCCTTGCTGCAGCTTGGACAAATGCATGAATCTGACCTTTAGAGATTTTGCAAGTAAAGTATTCAAAGATACTTAACAATGTGTGATCTGTTCATTGCCAGAGGGGTAGAAAGAGAGGAGTGCTGTTTGCAAGCAAACTAAATGGGACATGAAAAGGTTTAACAGCCTATATTCCCTCATTATACTGCTGCCTGTTTTTTGTGAGTTTCAACTCTGCCACTGGGGGTCCTCACCTGCTGGGGAGTGAGTTTTGCCTGTGTTTTGAATCCAGGCACAAAGAAGAAGAAGAAGAAGAAGAAGAAGAAGAAGAAGAAGAAGAAGAAGAAGAGTTTGGATTTGATATCCTGCTTTATCACTACCCGAAAGAGTCTCAAAGCGGCTAACAATCTCCTTTCCCTTCCTCCCCCACAACAAACACTCTGTGAGGTGAGTGGGGCTGAGAGACTTCAAAGAAGTGTGACTAGCCCAAGGTCACCCAGCAGCTGCATGTGGAGGAGCAGAGATGCGAACCCGGTTCACCTGATTATGAGTCCACCGCTCTGAACCACTACACCACACTGGCTCTCCCAGCCAATTCTTTTGTTATTTACCCATGCATGCGGATCACAGGACCATATATTTTCCTCCCACAGAGGAGCCATTATTCACAGGGGCAGGGCTCTCTATTAATTAGTGCAAGGACCTGCACAATAAACCTTCCTCTCCCTCTCCTTCCCTGGAACAGATTTTTGGTGGGCGCAGAGAAAGGGGCGTTAGAAGTCCTTAATTGGATACGACCCTTAGTTTTTTCATTTATTTAAAATGAAAATGCTCACATTTGTTTTCGCTGACTTGAGCTCCTTTCAATCTCTTCGCTCTGCTGTGGCAGCATACCTGATTTGCCAGCCACTGTTTTATGTTCCCAGAATATCCCAGACCTTGCAACATTCTGCGGCATTCTAGGAATGGGCAATGGCGGTCACCACAAATTAGTGGCAGCCCCATTGATGACTTCCATTTCCCACAGAAATGCTCCAGAACCATGTGATAGGCAGTTCTGAGAAAATAAAATGACACCTGCTGGGCGACAGCTGCCCCCACATTAGCTACTGCCATGGGAGAAAGATAACTATCCCCACCCCTGAGTGGGATGATTAAATTCTTACAGATGGCATTTGTTTGGTACTGAATGAACGTTGAACCAAATGGACCTCATTTCGTTCAGTGTTTTATTCATTAGAAAATCAGTGCATGCCCCTATATAAAACGGCTATCATGTGAGCCCAGTATATAATTGACCCATGCAATACAATCTGGCTAAAAGCAATTCTTCATTCAGAGTCAGTGAAGATTATGTTATTTTATATATACATATTTTTTTAAAAAAGCAAGTTCACAGAAAATGACTCTGTGATGTAAAGAGAAAAGAAATCTCCGTCGTTGCAGGCTTGGAGCAATGGCTTTATGGTAGGGAAAGAGGCAATATAATGACAGTGTTGCTCTGTGACCATTTTTACAAGGCAAGCAAATGCAAAATGATATCAGGGCAATGCAGGGGACATTGTGAAAACAGAATGCGGAAACCAGAAAAGCGAAATCTGTTATAGAAATAACAAAATTGATTCTCACACTAAACAGTATATTGCTTTCATATGTCATACTTTCCGTCCTTCTGGCTTAGATGGAGCCAGACATGTTAAAGTCTCTCTCTTTTTATATTGTTGCTTGAATTGCCTCGCTCAAGGACAGGTAGTTACAATGCCCATGCACAGCGGTAAGCTGGCATTTAGAACCGTGTGATATATTTGCCGGTTGTGCTCACTTCAAATTCAATGCATTTGTGAAATAACTAACAATGCAGCTGCTACATTAGCAGCAGATTTCTCTCTCTCCAAAGCAGGCATATTTTCTTTCATCAAATAAAACCCTGTTTTTATGCTCCCTATGAGAGAATACATGCCCAAGTTTGCACAAAAACACACACAAAAAGACAAAGGCGCACCATCTAAGCTGCAGAAAGCTAAGCATAGCAATTCGGAATGAAGTTAGTTGCACTGAATTAAGGTTGTGGGATTCAAACTGCATTTGAATTAGGGCACATTATGCAAAGCGTTTGCTAATTATGCAAATCAAGTAAAACTCTTTTCCTACTCCAAATCACCTCTCCCCAATGCTGCAAACAGGTAATTGGGGGTAGGTGTTTACATGAAATGTGCTGTTCAACCTCAGGGCCACATTGCCTTCTGAGCATGCACCCAGGCACCCCTCTCTATACTCTACCCACGCAACCACAAGGCAATATTAAAATTCGCGGGAACACTCCAGTCTGGCAAAAGCACTTAAGGAGGATGTGAAGAAAGGTTGGTGAGAAGTGTAGAGTGTGCCAGAGGAAACAAGGGGTGTGATCTGCGGAGAATCTCAAGGGTGAGATAGTGTCAGAGACTGGCTGGATAAGGAAGAGTGCTGGGGGCCGCCCACCCAAGAGCCCCACAGGGAGATCACAGAAGAAGAAGAAGAAGAAGAAGAAGAAGAAGAAGAAGAAGAAGAGGAGGAGGAGGAGGAGGAGTTTGGATTTGATATCCCGCTTTATCACTACCCGAAGGAGTCTCAAAGCGGCTAACATTCTCCTTTCCCTTCCTCCCCCACAACAAACACTATGTGAGGTGAGTGGGGCTGAGAGACTTCAAAGAAGTGGGACTAGCCCAAGGTCACCCAGCAGCTGCATGTGGAGGAGGGGAGACACAAACCCGGTTCATCAGATTACGAGACTACCGCTCTTAACCACTACACCACACTGGCTCTCAGAAGACGATAACTTACAGTAATGCGAAAAAGAAATAATAATAATAATAATAATAATAATAATAATAATAATAATAATAATATTTATTTATTTATAACCCACCCTCCCCGGCTAGGGCCGGGCTCTGGGCGGCTAACACCAAATATAAATTGCAATAAAACATAATAGGGAAAAATAAATAAATAATAAAAACAGTTAATTAAAATGCAGCCTCATTTTAGTAGTAGCCCATAAATCAAGACCATAAAGGGAGGAAACACTGGATATTCACCCGAGTCAGCTATCCATGCTGGTCCTACATCGGCCAGCAAAAAAGCCAAAGGAAAACTTATATACCAAATCCCATATAAGGGGTCAGAGTGAGTCTAAGCTGAAGGCCAGACGGAACAGCTCCGTCTTGCAGGCCCTGCGGAAAGATGCCAAATCCCGCAGGGCCCTGGTCTCTTGTGACAGAGCATTCCATCAAGTCAGGGCCAGTACTGAAAAGGCCCTGGCCCTAGTTGAGACCGATCTAACCACCTTGCGGCTCGGGACCTCCAAAGTGTTGTTATTTGTGGATCTTAAGGTCCTCCGCGGGGCATACCAGGAGAGGCAGTCCCATAGGTACGAGGGTCCTAGGCCACAAAGGGCTTTAAAGGTCAAAACCAGCACCTTAAACCTGTCTCTGTCCTCCACCGGGAGCCAGTGCAGCTGGAAAAGCACTGGATGAATGTGGTTCCGCGGCAAGGACCCCGTAAGGAGCCTTGCTGTGGCATTCTGCACCCGCTGGAGTTTCTGGGTCAGCTTCAAGGGCAGCCCCACATAGAGCGAGTTACAATAATCAAGCCTTGAAGTGACCGTCACATGGATCACTGTGGCCAGATCAGGGCAAGAAAGGTAAGGGACCAACTGCTTAATATGGCGTAGATGGAAAAATGCCACCTTTGCTGTGGCTGCAACCTGTGCCTTCATAGAAAGGGAGGCGTCAAAGGTTACACCCAAACTCTTGACAGAAGGGGCTGGCACTAATTGAGCCCCAGCAAGAGATGGGAGTTGGCTCCCCAACCCCATGTCATCCCAACTCAGCCAGAGGACCTCTGTCTTCAAAGGATTTTACTGGCTCCCACGCAGCCATCCAGCCACAGCTTCCAAGCCATCTGGTCAGTGTGTTCGGGGCCGAGTCAGGGCGGCCGACCATCAACAGATAAAGCTGGGTGTCATCAGCACATTGATGACAACCCAACCCAAAGTGCATCGTCTTCAAATTCTGTGGTTTTACATATGAAGAAATAATAACATTAATCTCCACTCCATTTTCCTTTAAGTTATTGAATTTTCTCCCTGTCCTTTACTATAAGCATTGCATATATTTTAGTTAATACAGCTGTACCTTGGTTGTCGAACGGAATCCGCTTGACTTCCGAAAACGTTCGACAACCAAGACGCAGCTTCTGATTGGCTGCAGGAGCTTCCTGCACTTAATTGGAAGCCGTGGAAGCCATGTCAGCCGTGTCAGACCTTTGGCTTCCAAAGAATGTTTGCAAACCGGAACACTCACTTCCAGGTTTATGGCTTCCGGGAGCCAAAACAGACGAGTACCAAGGCGTTTGACAACCAAGGTACGGCTGTAATCTTTTGCTGTTTTTAGTTGTACTAAAAGTTTTTCCAAGACAGTTAATCAATGGTTAGCTCCAGGTTATCTGGCAAGGTGCGTTTATATTTGAAAACATCGACATAACTTGGGCCTATACTCAACCATTCTTAAAAAAAGGTAAAGGTAAAGGACCCCTGACAGTTAAGTCCAGTCATGAACGACTGTGGGGTTGCAGCACTCATCTCGCTTTACTGGCCGAGGGAGCCGGCGTTTGTCCGCAGACATATTTTTCAGGTCAGGTGGCCAGCATGACTAAGCCACTTCTGGCGGAACCAGAGCAGTGCACGGAAACACCGTTTACCTTCTTGCCGGAGCGGTACCTATTTATCTACTTGCACTTTGACATGCTTTCAAACTGCTAGGTTGGCAGGAGAAGGGACTAAGCAACAGGAGCTCACCCCGTCGCTGGGATTCGAACCGCCAACCTTCTGATCACCAAGCCCTAGGCTCAGTGGTTTAGACCACAGTGCCATCCGCAACCATTCTTACCCACCTGCTAATTGAAATCCACCCCAACCCTCCCAACAACCCTTCTGAGATATCTCAAGGTTCTCTCAAAAATAGCATGAAAACGGCAAGATTAAATTGGTCAGGATTTGTTCTATAGATACCTTGTATTTTGGGTAGATGTATTTCTCCGAATGCAAACATTTTCCAATTTTGAGTCAGGTTTAATCATCAAGATTAAATGCCAGCATCTTTTCAGTGAGATCTCCCCATCTGTGGAATGGATGGCTTTGACCTTTCTGGCTTCCATCCATTTTGCTAGATCGCCATCTCTTCTCCTTGTATGTTCATCTTAAGCCCGGGCTATAAATTATGTATAGCGTATGGCATTATGAGATTTGACCGTTCTGTGATTCACCTTAGGGAAGAAACATGCAGCCTTTTATACACTAAATAGACTGACAAGAGCTAGAAGCTATGAGAGCACCGCTTAACTCAAAATGATAGAGAATAGCAGTAAAACACCAGTAGGGATCAAAAGGCAAGATGCATCTCCGGGCCCAGGACTTTGATTCCCAGCATACTGAGCTCCAGATCAATAAATCAAAAGTTAAATGTTATGAACTGGCATTACAAGGATGGCAGCGGTTAGAGCGGGAGTAAAAATTGAGGTGACTTACCTTTAAACCCCACTGCGGCTAGCAAAGTTTTCACTACAGCATTCTTCTCCGTATGAATACTGTACATCCCCCAGTCATTTCAAAGCTGACTTCTTTTGACTTGTCACAACCGTAGCAATTTCTGGGGGGAAAGAGAGAGAACTGTGTGCTGTGCTAGCAATCCTACAATAGCCCTGGAAGTTGATCAGTATAATTACCCCCATATTTGAGGGGCAGCCTGGCTTCAGACAGAGAAACAGCAGCTCACTCGGCAACTTAACAGCTAAGTTGAATTGATATCAGAACCACTGTCTTTATGATAGGAGTTGCTAATCTTTTTTAGGGGGAACCCGTGGGGACATTTGAATTTTGAGAAAATGCTGTGAGCACCAGTTACAAAATGGCTGGTGTGGCAGGGGCATGTCATAAGGCTGCCACACCCAAAAGAACCAAATAAACAGTGACAGGACCAGAAAATGATGCGGTAAAGGTAAAGGGACCCCTGATCATTAGGTCCAGTCGCAGACGACTCTGGGGTTGCGGCGCTCGTCTCGCTTTACTGGCCGAGGGAGCCGGCGTACAGCTTCTGGGTCACATGACCAGCATGACTAAGCCGCTTCTGGCGAACCAGAGCAGCACACGGGAACACTGTTTACCTTCCTGCTGCAGCGGTACCTATTTATCTACTTGCACTTTGACGTGCTTTCGAACTGCTAGGTTGGCAGGAGCAGGGACCGAGCAACAGGACCTCACCCCGTCGCGGGGATTCGAACCGCCGACCTTCTGATCGACAAGCCCTAGGCTCTGTGGTTTAACCCACCGCACCACCCGCGTCCCTAAATGATGCAGGCATGCCCCCCAATTGGGGGCGGGGAGGCACCTGCATAAGCCACCACCATGGTCACCAAAGAGAAATCCTCTTTGTACATATTTTCTTATCAGAGGGGGGGGGGGATGCAGGTGGCACTGTGGTCTAAGCCGCTGAGCCTCTTGGGCTTGCTGATCAGAAGGTTGGCGGTTTGAATCCCCGCGACGGGGTGAGCTCCTGTTGCTCTGTCCCAGATCCTGCCAAAAGCACACCAGTGCAAGTAGATAAATAGGTACCACTGTGACGGGAAGGGAAATGGCATTTCCGTGCACTCTGGTTTCTGTCACAATGTTCCATTATGCCAGAAGCAATTTAGTCCTGCTGGCCACATGACCCAGAAAGCTGTCTGTGGACAAACGCCGGCTCCCTCGGCCTGAAAGCAAGATGAGCGCTGCAACCCCATAGTTGCCTTTGACTGGACTTTACCTCCTTTACCTTATCTTGTTCAGAACAGAGAGGAGGGCAGGCCTCCAATCCTAGTATTGAATGAAATCTGGGTAAAGGGTGGTGTTCAGTGTAAGGGAGAACTGAGCAGGAGCAGCAAACCATCTCTTGTGTATTGTGGAGTTTTGAGGTGATGTTCATGAAGACCCTTCATGGGTGCCATAAGGGACAGCAGTGACTACAGTGTTTAGCGTTACATCTGTTTTTGGTGCAAATCTTTGTTTTAGTGGCGCATCCCGTAAATTGTAGAAAAGATGCGCCCTTTCCCAAGTTCAAGCTATTTTGTAGTTTTTTCTTTCAAAGCCATTTTCTACTCTGCAGTAAAATTTCAAATGTTGCTACCTCACACATTTATTTCCATTAGCTTCTTCTTATTATCGTAATTAGTGGTACATAAACCCTGGCTTACATTCTGTATGTATAAAGTGCAATGCATATATCAATTAACAAATTTGAAATTAATCCAGAGAGAGCTCTCCATTATCATTTTTACCAAGCGTCATGACAAGGAATGCGAAAAGTTAACATTCTTCCCATCCCCTGAAATGCAGTCATGCAACCCTCCTTGAAGCCAGCCATGTGTGCAATCCTGAGGGCAGAGCACATTGTCCTAGCTATTGTAAAATGTACCATTTGGATTGAATTTTAATAAGACATTCAATATATTCCAGGTATGCGGCAGTGTGTGGGAGAGCTATGATTACCGTGAGAATGTCAACTTCAGCTCCCTCTCCCTCTCCCTTCTCTCCTTAGGACTGAAAGAAAAAGTTATTCATTGACATACCAGTGGAATACAATTTTTTTGTCTTAAAATAATTTCTTTGGCTTCAATGGTTTTATCTGAAATTTAACACATACACCCCTGTGTGTGTGTGTGTGTGTGTGTGTGTGTGTGTGTGTGTGTGTGCATGTATATTCTGCTATAGCATGTAAGAGCAACTTTGGTACCTTTGAAGGCATGCATTGTGTGCATGTATGCACATTAACACAAATACACATATACATACAAATGGATCTCTAAAAAGGTAAAGGTAAAGGGACCCCTTACCATTAGTTCCAGTCGTGACCGACTCTGGGGTTGTGTCGCTCATCTCGCTTTATTGGCCGAGGGAGCCAGCGTACAGTTTCCGGGTCATGTGGCCAGCATGACTAAGCCGCTTCTGGCGAACCAGAGCAGCGCACGGAAACGCCGTTTACCTTCCTGCTGCAGCGGTACCTATTTATCTACTTGCACTTTGACGTGCTTTCGAACTGCTAGGTTGGCAGGAGCAGGGACCGAGCAACGGGATCTCTACTAAGTACCAAATATACTCTTACATGTCAGATCAGAGTAAAAACAGGCTATTACATGGGTAGGCAAACTAAGGCCCGGGGGCCTGATCCGGCCCAATCACCTTCTAAATCCGGCCTGCGGATGGTCCGAAAATCAGTGTGTTTTTACATGAGTAGAATATGTGCTTTTATTTAAAATGCATCTCTGGGTTATTTGTGGGGCATAGGAATTCATTCATTTATTTTTTCAAAATATTATCCGCCCCCCACAAGGTCTGAGGGACAGTGGACCGGCCCCCTGCTGAAAAAGTTCGCTGAGCCCTGGGCTATATTATGGGCTGGGAATCTTTTTCAA
This sequence comes from Darevskia nairensis, assembly GCA_034642065.1. Classification (NCBI taxonomy): domain Eukaryota; kingdom Metazoa; phylum Chordata; class Lepidosauria; order Squamata; family Lacertidae; genus Darevskia; species Darevskia nairensis. The sequence goes on along the minus strand of JAWWNI010000085.1, from coordinate 2,887,275 downwards.
AAAGCATTTAATTGATTAATTGCTTAGCTTAATAAATTAAACATCGTAACCGATGAAAAAGCAGCCCTTGGTTGGTATTCTTTATGAAAGTGCTTGTAGAACTGCAGAGGAAAAGTATGCCTTTGGAGGCCAGTTTCTAGGTGGGTCTAATAGCCAACGTGGGTGGTCAAGGCTAAAAGATACTCCAAACCAAAGAAGATGGTGAACCAATGGCAGATGGTGGCCCACCACACAGGGCAACGGCACTTAGAGTTGGGGTTCCAGAGTCAAGTGCAGATAGTTCATGACTTGGTCACTTATACTGTATGACACATTGAAGATTGCATGGTGATGTTGGGATTCTCCCATTTGTTCGAAGAATGAAGGCCTTGTTTGGGCTATTGGGGAAGGTACCACAAACAAATGAAATCATGGGCAGGATTTGAGATAGGAGCAGTGGAAGAAAAATGATAAAGTAACTGTATTAGAGGGATTTGTGTAATGGACGAGAGTTTGATATATAACGCAATAGAAAGTGTTTAAACAAAAAGATTGTGGAAGTAGGGGTGGGAAGGCAATACACTAATTAATGTAACTATTTAATTTGAAGTCAATTAGTAGAAAAAATGAAATTCAATGAAAATTATATTGGGGATGGGGAGGATTATGCCTTTTGTTAACCTTAGAATCTGGTAGCCACAGCTCCCATGACCATAAACACAGAAGTCGAACTTCTGGTTCATATGGGTAACTAATAAACTGTGGCCAAGTGCAATGTATATCGGTGACAATATAATAATAATAATAATAATAATAATAATTTATTATTTATACCCCGCCCATCTGGCTGGGTTTCCCCAGCCTCTCTGGGCGGCTTCTAACAGAACATTAAAATACAATAATCTATTAAACATTAAAAGCCTCCCTAAACAATCATGATCAACATACATTCCTGCAGAAACTGAGATACACAAAGATGTTAAACTCTTTGATCCAGTACTTTTGTTTTTAGCTTTGGCTATGCTCCACTCTTCTGTTTCCATATGCGGTGACTTAGATCCCCCTGGAAGCTCACGAGCAATAACCCTTCTCTTTTTCGATCCTAAGGTAGGATACTCAGATATATATACTTTTTATCTTTTATCACAGATGTCCTGTGTAGCTATTATTACTAATGGACTGGTCCTCCATACGTTTGTCCATAAGAACATAAAAAAGATGCTATGCTGACATTTCATCTTATGCTGAATCTTCAATGTTTTCTGCTTTTTATTCCTCGTCTTTTTTATCATTCAATTCTTGAGTGCTTTCGGATATAAATAGCTGCCGTTTTCATTTTATAGATACATACACACACACTTCCAAAAGTTACTGAACTCTAGCCTATCCTTATTTTATAAAAGAGCCATGATATAGCCAGAGTGAATAAAAATAAAAACTAGGTTTAAAGTAGAAGCAGTATTTCTTCTTTTGAATTACCATCTGCTGTGAATGTCAAATGTTGTCAGGAGCCGCAGTGATCTTCATAGCAATGTATTATTTTGAATGCCTATACATTCCTGTGCATGTCTAGTCAATCCTATACATAACTATTCAAAGTCCCATTGAGTTCAATTGATCTTGTTTCCAGGTAAGTGGATGAAGATGGCAACCTAAGTCTCTGTTTGCATTGGCAACTATAAAAGCAGCCGTGTGTGTGTGTGTGTGTGTGTGTGTGTGTGTGAGAGAGAGAGAGAGAGAGAGAGAGAGAGAGAGAGAGAGAGAGATGTAATGAAATAAGAATTTTATGACTTCTTAACATCACCTGTGCCAAGTTCCCTAACAATGTGGCAAACTACCACCCTTGGTTGAGAATTTAGCACTGACTTTTAGATTATTGTCAAAATTCATGGTGTGTTGTTGTTGTTGTTTTAAAAAAGAATAGTTGTTTTATTTTTTCTCAAATTGTCACCATGCATCATTGTGATCAACGTTGATCTAGAGAAGATTATGAGGCCAATATGGAGATTCCTGCCCATGCTTTTAAAAAAAAGCTTTTGTAAAGCCTCTTCAAATCCATAAAATTATCAAAGGTTGGATTTAAAAAACCAATGGAATGCATCATTCATGATTGTTCTTTTCACATGGAAAGAACAAGGAAGAAATAAGCCAGCTGCAACAGATCAGAAAATGCTAGATGAAGGTGCAAATGAGTGTTGGGGTGGATTGAGCCACATATGAACATCCCTCGTCTGATTGCGCAAAGGTTATCTTGATGGCTCATAAAGTTAGAAAGCATTGTCAAGAGCAAAGCTATGGCAAAGCAAATGGGAATTTTTTTACTAAGGTGGCAGTCTGTGACATCACAATAAGTTGTGTACAGGTGAAACTCGAAAAATTAGAATATCGTGGAAAGGGTCATTTCTTTCAGTAATTCAACTTAAAAGGTGAACCTAATATATGAGATAGACTCATGACATGCCAAGCGAGATATGTCAAGCCTTTGTTATAATTGTGATTATTATGGCATACAGCTGATGAGAACCTCAACTTAACAATTTCAACTTTGGGGTTTTCATCAGCTGTACGCCATAATCATCACAATTATAACAAACAAAGGCTTGACATATCTCGCTTGGCATGTCATGAGTCTATCTCATATATTAAAGTCCAGTAGCTAATGAAAACAGTTGCTTACATAAATGGACTTTTCCACTATATTCTAATTTTTCGAGTTTCACCTGTATGTGAAAGTATTTCAAAACTCAATTAAACTGAAATAAGTTTTGTACGAGCGACTCTCTTTCTCTCGCTTTCTCTCTCTCTCTTAAAAAAAAACAACTTCCATTCTTGCTTGGTAATCAAAATTTATACCCTTGAGTTATGCAGCATATAATGTCAAATCTAAAACAAATCTGAGCAGCTCCTTTTGCAACATGGTGCTTTTCTTCCTGTCAGCACAAGAGAGGCAGAAAGCAAGAATCATCAGCGCCACTGTCTGTTAAAGGTCAAAATACATTTCATTTGGTACTCAATACACTAGTTTGAGGGGGAGGGGGAGGGAATCCAGGCTTGTTTATAAACACATATTCTTCAAATCATTTGTTCCTCCCACCCCATTGTTTCTTTCTATTATTTTGTACATACATTTGATTGAGCTTTTTAAAAACAAAACAAAACCAACCACCATATTTCTCATGCAATTCAAATTATGGGTTTTTATTTCTGAATATTGTAAGTGCTAATATGTATCTCTAGATGCAGCCATATATTTCTTATATGGTAATGACTGCAAATGATTTTAAGTGCACAAAATTTTCAAAACCTGCCCTGCGTGTAAATTAGGGTGCCGTTCTGTGCATATTTACTTGGGATTAGGTATGCACAGAATAACATCCTAAATTTTGAAAAGTGCATAATCTGCATGCATATTGAGGTTCTGACCTGCTAATAAGTTTCAGAGCTGTGGATCAAATGAGTTCGTATAGGAATTTGCAAGGATTCAGCAGGGGACAGCATGGTGGAGCTGACTTGGTTTTCCAATACCTGAGTTGCTTCTGCTTACTAAAAGGGAGGTGGGTAAGGTGGCAGAGAGCTTGGCCTGGTGCAAATGCACTGATATTGCCAATCTGGTACTCCTGCCGGTGTGGTTTCACCACACAGGCCTCCTCATAAGCAACAATGACAAAGCTTCCTCATGGGTGGGTTGACTCTGCCAGAAGGTGTGAGTGGATCAGGTCAGTTTTTATCAGAATTCAAAAAAGATTCAGTTCCTCAAGTGCAGATGAAGGGAAGGGGTTGGAGTGGTTCCCACAAAGGATGACCTAGATGTAACTACCTCGGGCTTCCTTTTTGGAAAGGAAAAGAAGGAAGGAAGGAAGGAAGGAAGGAAGGAAGGAAGGAAGGAAGGAAGGAAGGAAGGAAGAAAGGAAGGAAGGAAGGAAGGAAGGAAGGAAGGAAGGAAGGAAGAAAGAAAGAAAGAAAGAAAGAAAGAAAGAAAGAAAGAAGAAAGAATAGAATAGAATAGAATAGAATAGAATAGAATAGAATAGAATAGAAAAGAATAGAAAAATGAAAGAGCCTTCCTCCATTCTTCTAACTCCAGTTTTATGATAAATCAAAGAAAGTGTTAGGCAATGAAATGAGACAGTATAGATTTTATGGGTTTTTTTCCTCCCGCACTTTTTGCTCTGAAGCAGGTAGTGGTGAGTAAAATATACTGAACAGTTTGAAACCAGGAACAATAACGTGAACTGTTTTCTGAGTTCATCGGTGTCTCAGCCCATTAAACTGGAAGTGTCTGTGCTGTCAACTGAGGTGTGAACAGAGAGATAATTATACTAATTGTGCTGGCTGGGAAAACAGAGCACAAGGGGAGAGACAGAATGATTTGCTTGTACATGGCAGATGAGAGGCTCCGTTGCACATCAGCTTCCTGGATCTAAGATGCCATCCTCCGCTCAGAACCAAAGGAAGGTGAAGGCAGAGGGACAGAAAAACAAAGTAAGATGAAAAGAAGCCATATGGCAGGTCACCAGCAGTGCTTGCATCAGCTCTGAAGCTGGGGTCTAATTTGGTGAGCTAATGGAGGCTGTGCAGGGCCAGCACTTCTGTGAGGCAGAGTAAGGCAGTTGCCTCAGGCGGCAAATTCTGAGAGGTGAAAAGTGGCTAGAAATATGTGGTTTGCCCTGCAGTTCCTAACCTACCTTGCTGCCCAAGGATGTGGTGGAAGACTTAGTTCCATCACCAGCACTGAAGTAAGACTCAATTACCAGTCTAGTCAGATTTTCTGCACAGAATGGGAATGCACCATCTTGTCATTTGCCTCAGGCAGCAAAGTGGCTTGGGCCATTCCTGACCGGAGGCCTCAAAACTCTCCTGCCAGGTTCCCTGAAGTTCAGATCCTTTGGAAGAGGAGCTAAGGGATGGCACCAGGAAGATGTGGGAATAGAAGCCTAGCTCAGGGGGTGGCTTTAACAGAAGATTAGGCAGGCCCATGGATGATTAAACCATCAATGCCCACACGTCAAAATGCCAATGTTCTGCCTCCACTGATGGAGACAATATACCTCTCATTGCCAGTGACTTGGAATCCCAAGTTGGAAGAGCATGATTGCACTCAGGTTGGATCATGTTAGCCAGATTGATTCATATGCTGTTGGCGGGTTCTTGTTGCTGTCTTGTTGGGCTATATATGTGATAAAGGGTAACCATACTGGGGTGCAAGTGTCTTCTTTTATTTGTCCCCGTGTCAGTTTCAGTTTGTTGGTTAGTTTTCTAATAAGGCTGTTTCCCATACTATTTGATACCATTGGTCCATGCTTACCCCTGACAGGTCTCTCCAGTGTCTGGCTAGGATGCTTCTGGCTGCTGAGAGTAGGTGAGTTATGAGCTCATTGTGATGTGAGTGGGCATTCTTCTCTTGGAAGATGTTTAGCAGGGCCAGTTCTGGGGTGACTTCTAATACTTGTTTAGTTATTTTGCATTTTTCTTGTATGATGGATGTCCAGAAGAATTGGATTTTAGGACATTCCCACCACATGTGGAGGTATGTGCCTGTGGAGGTGCATCCTCTCCAGCATTTTGATGAGGTTCCTGGGCATATTAACATTAGTTTCCATGGTGCTAGGTACCACCTGTAAGTCAGTTTCAGAGTGAGGTCTTTTATTTTCACTGATATGGATTTAAAGGGAGGTTTGGACCACATTCTGGTCCATTGGATGGGGTTAATCTCATAATCTATGTTGTCCTCCCATTGTTTTTTGATTACGTCTAGATGGTTTGTGGAATTTTGGAGTAGTATTTTGTATACAGGCCATAGCTGACTGGTTCACCATTGTGTGGACAGGACATTGGACAAGTTTGGCCTTTGGTCTGATGCAGAGGGCTTTTTTGATGTTCTTATGATGGCACCGGGTAGGTCGAGGGACACAGCTTGGCTGTGTGGAGCTTGGGTGGAGCCAGACAAATGACCGGGTGCAGTTTAGCAAAAGCTCTAAAGCCAAGGCCCCCCTCCCCCCCCAAAAAAATACTCTGACCATTTGCTTCCTTTGATGATCCAAAACAAAATGATCGAATTTCCATTTTATCTATGGGGAACATATTAAATGCCAACAAATGTCTCAAGAGATGGATTAGAAAGAAACCAGAAAATCTGGGAAGCACACCCTTGCCCCCCGAAATTATTCTAGCACATTTCTAATAAGGCTTAAGGAGAAGAGGCTATATTGGCATCGTCAGCCAAACAAATCAACCTTATTTCTATTTTCAGTCCTTGGAAGGGTTTTGGTGATGGTAGGGAGATCAAACTCCAGAAGGGCTCTTGAACCAGGCTGCTTCTTATTATGTGTATTATGTGCCTGGATGGCAGAGACTGAGGAGGGAGCACAAGGGCTTCTGCCTCTTGGATTTGTGTGACTGTCCAGGCTTGTGTGTGAGAGAGAGTTTGTTTCTGGCTTGTGTGTGTGTGTGTGTTTGTCTGGTGACTAGCTGTGGGCGGAGCTAATCAGTGCCTGGGGGGCAGCGGCGCGCGCCTTGTGGCGCGCGCAATTTGACCTATCTTTTAGATAGAGGAGAGCTAGTCTCAAACATTTATTTGGGGAGACCTAAGCTTCTTTGTGTGTGTGTGTGTGTGTGTGTGTGTGTGTGTGTGTGTGTGTGTGTGTGTGTCCTGACTTCAAGCTTCAAGATGGAGGGTGAGGGAACAACTGTAACCCTCACCAAGATGGAGGGTGAGGGAACAGCTGCCTGCAATTCCTGCGCAATGTTTGCCTTCTTGCCAAAGGATGTAGGCAGCTACACCTGCAGCAAGTGCAAGTTGGTTGCCCTACTACGGTAGAAGACAAGGTCCGGCAACTTCAGGAGGGGGAGGGAACAACTGTAGTCGCCTGCAATTCCTGCGCAATGTTTGTCTTCTTGCCAAAGGATGTAGGCAGCTACACCTGCAGCAACTGCAAGTTGGTTGTCCTACTCGAAGACAAGGTCCAGCAACTTCAGGCCCGTGTATCTACGCTCCAGAAAATTAAAGAGCTGGAGCTTTTCTTGGATGCAGCAGAGCACACTGTCTGCACCAAGCAGGAGACAGGGCACATCCCTGAGGAGGAGATCAGTTCCCCAACTCAGGAGCCAGATGTATGGAGGAACGTGACTCACAGAAGTAGAATGCCCAGGGATCACTCTGAGTGTTTAGAACTACAAAATCGATTTGAAGTGCTCTCCCTTAACATGGAAGATGAAGAACAGACTCCATTGGAAGATCTCTCCCTCATCACAGTTGATGAGGTATATGAAGACGAGCAGCAAAGTCAGCCCTCCGGGAATGTGCAGGTGACCTTGGAAGGGACAGCACATGTAAGAATCCCGACCAAGCCTAAGAGGAGGCGTGTAGTGGTGATAGGGGATTCCCTACTGAGGGGTACAGAAGCAGTGATCTGTGGGCCTGACAAGAGGTCTCGAGAGGTGTGCTGTCTCCCCAGGGCCAAGATCCATGATGTAACAGAACGGCTGCAAGGAATCATAAAACGCACTGGCAAAAACCCCTTCCTTTTAGTCCATGTGGGAACCAATGACACCGCAAGCCATAGCCTCCAGAAGATCAAAAGTGATTATGAGGCTCTGGGCAGGAAGTTGAAGCAATTAAATGCACAAATTGTCATCTCATCTGTCCTCCCAGTTGAACGACGTGGCCCAGGAAGAGAGGGAAAAATAGGGGAAGTGAACAACTGGCTTCGCAAATGGTGCCGGCAGGAACGGTTTGGATTCTTAGATCACGGTCTGCAGTTTCTTGAAGATGGACTTCTGGCAAGTGATGGGCTGCACCTCACAAGGGTTGGGAGGAATGTTTTTGCCAACAATCTCAAAAACCTCATCAGGAGGGCTTTAAACTGACTTATGTGGGGGAGGGAGACAGTGGTCCTGAAGGTAGGAGTCTATCAAATGCTGAAGATGATCATCCAAATGTCAAGGACCAAATGGAGCAAACAGCACACAGACCTAGTGGTGGGAGGAAAAAATCCTTAAGTAGGAGACTAGGGGGAATGATCAATGGTTTTCAATGTCTGTATACAAATGCACAGAGCATGGGAAATAAACAAGATGAACTTGAGCTCTTGGTACAGCAAACTAAATACGACATAATAGGCATCACTGAAACCTGGTGGGATGAGTCTCATGATTGGAATGTAGTAATAGAGGGATACAATCTATTTCAGAGAAATAGACCAAACAGGAAAGGAGGAGGAGTGGCGTTATATGTCAGGGATGTGTATACCTGTGAAGAGATCCATGATTTAAAACTTCAAAGCCAAATTGAGAGTATCTGGGTCAAAATTAAGGGAGAGAAAAATAACAGTGATCTCATTGTGGGGGTTTACTATAGATCCCCAAGCCAAACTGAGGACATAGATGATGCCTTCCTGGGCTTCCGGTCGGCGTGCCGGAGATGGCGGTCGGGGGGACATGTCGCTCCTGACATTCCCCCGTCAGACCGGGCAAAGGGGTGCTCGCGCCAGCGCCGCGACCCCCATAACCCTCGGGAAGGGCGTCCCGGGGTCCGCAGGACCTGCAGGAGCTCGGACGCCGGTCCCGATCCCAGGGAATCCCTTGCGGGGCTCCCGGGAGTGATCGGGCGGCGGAGCTCAAGGGTCCGTCAGCAGCCCCGTCTGGCGAAGCTGTGAGACTGCCACTGCTGAGCGCGCCGATCCCTCCAAGATCTACAATTCGGAACTGTGAGTAACTAAGGAAAAGAAAAGCTTTAATCTGGGAACGATTCGGCCTGGCTTGAGGACGAAAACACGGAGGTCCGTCCCCTGCCATTGTGTAACAACGACAGGGCATTGTTGCACTGCTTTGATAAGTACTGAATGGAATTTGACACTTTGTATCAGAGGATTAACCCTTGCGCCTCCCCCGGTCCTAGGGGGCAGATGAAGCTAACCTAATTTTCAGGAATTCAAGGATTACTTTGGAGTATTGGAACTTTTGAAAAGTTTGAAAAAGTTTGGAAAAGTTTGGAAAAGTTATAAAAGAACTGCGTATTTAAAATGGCGGTGAAACAGGATATGGATTTGACAAGGTTGCTGGAAAAGTTGAAAGAACTCAGAGTGGAGTGCATTTCAGACCTGAAAGAGCTGAGAGCTGAATTGTGTGCTGCTGGGAATGTGATAAAGCAAAGTATAAGCAATGGTCCGATTGGCCAGGATTTACAAACAACTTCTGTGAACAACACGTCGGTCAAGAATAAACAGCGAGAGTCTATTTTGGTAAAAACCAGCTGCAAAAGACTCACTCATAGCAAGACAAAAGGAGCTGTCATCATCATTAGAAAAAAGAAAACTACTATGAGAAAAGCCAGACAATCACTGATTACAGGCAAGCAGCGGAAGGGAAGACGAGACAATCCGGACAAGAAATGGAATGGGAGCCCAAAGATTCCAGTGGACATTGTTTTGGAGATCATTTTGCAGCAAAGACAGTGGGTCGCAAAGTTGGATCCAGAGGGAATAGGATGAAGAACTATATGAAGTAATTGTTTTTGTGGCCTACTGGTTTTGATTTTGGATCTGGCTGGATTTGATTATAACATGTATCTGCAAAGTAATGATATTGGCTTGATATTTTTTCTTGTATTGATAAGTAATTCTATAATGAAATAGTCTGCACTGGGGACCGGGGGGGGCAACAGGGATGTGATAGAAGTAAAAGATAAGAATGCTAAAGATGTGAGTGGATGGTAAACGATTTAAATATTAAGATATTATTGAAATGTTAATGATGTGGAATTAGGAACCTGGTAAGAAGCAATATTTTGGTAAATGAAAGCAATGTGGGGGGGCGTGGGGAAGTCGTGGGTTAATGTTGAAAATGTATGTGATCCGGCCTGAATCGGGGCCGGACAAAAAATTTGAAAACCCAATAAAAATTATTTAAAAAAAAAAAAAAAAAATAGATGATGCCTTCCTGGAGCAGATGACCAAGCATTCAAATGGAAATGAGATAGTAGTAATGGGGGATTTCAACTATCCTGATATTTGTTGGATGTCAAACTCAGCCAAGAACATAAGGTCGAACAGATTCCTCACTGGCCTTGCAGACAATTTCATTGTCCAGAAAGTGGGAGAAGCAACAAGAGGATCAGCCATTTTAGATCTGGTCCTAACCAATAGTGATGACCTGGTTAGTGGGGTAGAAGTGGCAGGATCATTAGTTGGGAGTGATCATGCTCTTCTGGAGTTTATTATACATCAGAAAGGAGCAACCAAGCATACTAAGACTCAAATTCTAGACTTTAAGAAAGCTGACTTCAGAAAACTTAGGGAAATGCTGGGTGTGATCCCATGGTCAGTAATACTAAAAGGGAAGGGAGTTCATGATGGATGGGAGTTTGTTAAAAGGGAGATATTAAAAGCACAACTTCAAGCAGTACCAATGAGATGAAAACATGGAAGGTGCCTAAAGAAGCCAGGGTGGCTATCTAAAGAACTTTTAACTGAGTTAAGATTTAAAAGGGATATGTACAAGAAATGGAAAAAGGGGGAAACCACCAGAGAGGAATTCAAACAAATAGCCAGCACATGTAGAGACAAAGTCAGAAAAGCTAAAGCACAGAATGAACTCAGGCTTGCTAGAGAGGTTAAAAGCAATAAAAAGGGTTTTTATGGGTATGTCCGTAGCAAAAGGAAGAACAAGGAAACAGTGGGGTCACTTAGAGGAGAAGAAGGTGAAATGCGAACAGGGGATGCAGAAAGGGCAGAACTCCTCAATACCTTCTTTGCCTCAGTCTTCTCCAAAAAAGAAAACAATGCCCGACCTGAATAATATGGAGCAGATGATTCAGCAGGGGAAACACAGCCCAGAATAAGTAAGGAGGTAGTACAAGAACACTTGGCTAGTTTAGATGTATTCAAGTCTCCAGGGCCAGATGAACTACATCCCAGAGTATTAAAAGAACTGGCAGAGGTGATTTCAGAACCACTGGCAGTAATCTTTGAGAATTCCTGGAAAACAGGCGAAGTCCCAGCAGACTGGAGGAGGGCAAATGTTGTCCCTATTTTCAAAAAGGGGAAAAGAGAGGACCCAAACAATTACCGCCCAGTCAGCCTGACATCAATACCAGGAAAGATCTTAGAGCAGATCATTAAGCAAACGGTCTGTGAGCACCTAGAAAGGAACTCTGTGATCACTAAAAGTCAGCATGGGTTTCTGAAAAATAAGTCATGTCAGACTAATCTGATCTCATTTTTTGACAGAATTACAAGCCTGGTAGACGAAGGGAACACTGTGGATGTAGCCTAACTTGATTTCAGCAAGGCCTTTGACAAGGTGCCCCATGATATTCTTGTAAAGAAGCTGGTAAAATGTGGGCTAGACAATGCTACCATTCAGTGGATTTGTAACTGGCTGGCTGACCGAACCCAAAGGGTGCTCATCAATGGCTCCTCTTCATCCTGGAGAGAAGTGACTAGTGGGGTGCCACAGGGTTCTGTCTTGGGCCCAGTCTTATTCAACATCTTTATCAATGACTTGGATGATGGGCTTGAGGGCATCCTGATCAAGTTTGCAGATGACACCAAATTGGGAGGGGTGGCTAATACCCCAGAGGACAGGATCACACTTCAAAATGACCTTAACAGATTAGAGAACTGGGCCAAGGCAAACAGGATGAATTTTAACAGGGAGAAATGTAAAGTACTACACTTGGGCAAAAAAAAATGAAAGGCACAAATACAGGATGGGTGACACCTGGCTTGAGAGCAGTACAAGTGAAAAGGATCTGGGAGTCTTGGTAGACCACAAACTTGACATGAGTCAACAGTGTGATGCAGCAGCTAAAAAAGCCAATGCAATTCTGGGCTGCATCAATAGGAGTATAGCATCTAGATCAAGGGAAGTAATAGTACCACTGTATTCCGCTCTGGTCAGACCTCACCTGGAATACTCTGTCCAGTTCTGGGCACCACAGTTCAAGAAGGATACTGACAAACTGGAACATGTCCAGAGGAGGGCAACCAAAATGGTCAAAGGCCTGGAAACGATGCCTTATGAGGAACGGCTTAGGGAGCTGGGTATGTTTAGCCTGGAGAAGAGAAGGTTAAGGGGTGATATGATAGCCATGTTCAAATATATAAAAGGATGTCATATAGAGGAGGGAGAAAGGTTGTTTTCTGCTGCTCCAGAGAAGCGGACACGGAGCAATGGATTCAAACTACAAGAAAGAAGATTCCACCTAAACTTTAGGAAGAATTTCATGACAGTAAGCTGTTCGACAGTGGAATTTGCTGCCAAGGAGTGTGGTGGAGTCTCCTTCTTTGGAGGTCTTTAAGCAGAGGCTTGACAGCCACCTGTCAGGAATGCTTTGATGGTGTTTCCTGCTTGGCAGGGGGTTGGACTGGATGGCCCTTGTGGTCTCTTCCAACTCTATGATTCTATGATTCTATGTCTGCCCAACTTCCTAAAAAAGTGTTTCTTTTAATTATTATGAGGATCTGCCAGAGGGTGGTAATATAACTCACTCTGATGTGGCTTGGTGATGCCATCATATTGCAAGTCTCATTCGCTGAATAGCACATGTTCTGCTATGTGATACCCAATCAACTGAGCTATTGCAGCATGAAGAAATACTGTGGATTGGTTTTTAAATTATGCCGTAAGGTAAAGGTAAAGCTACCCCAGACCGTTAGGTCCAGTCGTGGACGACTCTGGGGTTGCGCGCTCATCTCGCTCTATAGGCCGAGGGAGCCGGCGTTTGTCTGCAGACAGGGTCATGTGGCCAGCATGACTAAGCCGCTTCTGGTGAACCAGAGCAGCGCTCGGAAACAACGTTTACCTTCCCGCCAGAGTTTACCTTCCCACCTATTTATCTACTTGCACTTTGACGTGCTTTCGAATTGCTAGGTGGGCAGGAGCTGGGACCAAGCAACGTGAGCTCACCCCGTCGTGGGGATTTGAACCGCCAAGCTTCCGATCAGCAAGCCCTAGGCTCTGTGGTTTAGACCACAGCACTACCGGCGTCCTAAATTATGCCGTATATCATGACAATCAGACAGCAATCAGCACTCCAGAAGTGAAAGAGGTCAAGGGGCATTTTGGCCCCCTGGAAGCACTGTTTGCTATAAAAATGTCTGCTGGCAGACATTCAGCATGGACCCGATACAAATGACTGATAAGACAGCTTCTACTTGCTAAAACAAGAGTGGGCAACCTGTGTCCTGCAGATATTGTTGTCTGCTGTGCTCTAGTTCATCACTGAAGCCCACAGAATTCTTTCCATGGAAATGTCAAGGAAAAAATAAGATGTGTAGCAGCACAAGTCTGTTTCCGAAGAAGAGTTCAATGTTATTGGGTGAGTTATAAGACAACTCAGAATACTAGAAGACTGGGGGCCAGAACACACTGTGCAATGCTTAAGATTTGAGGCAGGCAGGATCATGACAGCAGATGTTTATGTGTGAATGATAGCAGCAACAACAAAAAGCTCACATGGGGTTGTCGTTGTCTTCAGTTTGGCTCTGTTTAGGGGGATGTGGTCCAGAAGTTGCTGGAGGCCAAGGAATTAATGTTCCTAGGCACACCCCAGTATTAGTTATCTCATGGCAGCCATTCTTTCAGCATGCCGGGGTGAACACTTGTATCACATCTCCAGGAAGACATGCAGAAAACAAGATCTCTGTTTCATGGGTTAGCACTTGCAGGCGACAGGGAATTCTGAGTGCAATGATATCACAAGTGTGTATCTTCTTTTATGAGGTGTTACCAACGAGATGCAGAGTTGCTGCTCTCGACAGCATCCACATGTCCCTAGCAGCCTGGCCCTTAAAGCTTGAAATGTTTTTCTCTTTGTCTAGAAAAATCAAAGTCAAGACAGAGAGCTGCTGTAAAATGTTTCCCAAAATTTACATCCTTCCCCTGTTTGAAGAGCTGCACAAAGATTATCAAAAAGTTTCTCTTGTTGTATTTTCTGGCTTTGTTTTGTTTTCAGCTTTTAGTTATGTGTCCAACTAGTTTTGATGCTATAGCATGCGCGTGAAGCACTAACATGGCCAAAAGCAAGCATTTGATGCTGTCTGGCATTGATTCAGCTGTCAGGAGACAATTTAATGAAACCCAGGGAGCTGTCAGTTACCAATATACATCAGTGGTGTTATTAGTTTAAATGTTAGCTTTCTGCCTTTCAGCTGCAGAGATTCCATTTTGCAGGCTTCTGAGTTTAGGTAGGATCTGGCCAAGATCAAGAAGCAGGTGGAGGTGATGTCTGGAAGTATCCAACAGCCCATAAACCATTAAGATATTAACATACCAGTAGCTACTAAGTAGCGACATGAAGTGCATCAAGCAACAAATGATTTAGCTTTGATTTTGAATAGATACCTTATGCATGTTTGTTCTTGAAAATTAGACCAGAGCAGATCCACATCTACAAAATATATGGTGTAGGAGACAGAGGGCTCTCTGCCCTCCTCTTTATCAAATAAACCAAATGGTCCACCAGAAGAGAGGAGTAACTTCTTCCATGTCCATCCTAGAAACACAGTGGTCTGTTGCAGGAGGGCCAGAGCTCTCCATCTTTCTCCTGACAGCCAGCAGCTGGCTCTCATCCCATTTGCCTTTGGTCAGTGTTCATTTAGATGCTAGCCCAATTATTTACACTGGGTAGTTAGCTTTATTGATACCTGGCACAGAAATAAAAATGAATAAATGTTTGATTCATGGAGGTATTAGATCCTTTCTTGGACATTGTTCCAGTGGGTAAGCCTCACAGTGACAGCCTGAGCCTTTGATGGATATAATTCTAACAGCAAATGCAGACATCAAAAGAGCCAAGGTCTCACAAAGTAATAAGAAATGTTTAAGGCCAAGAGAACTTTGCAGAGCTGGAGAATGAAAGGAACAGCCCTGCTCACTTAACCAATATTTTAAAATTGGTTACGTAGAGTGAAATCTATGAATGCATTTTGAGTGTCTGTGTGTTCATAACAATTAGGAGCGCTTTTGCAACACCTAGATTTTAAGATCATGTGTCAACCTATAGTCTAAGAGAAGGGACACAAATTTATATCAACAGTAGAACGAGAACAAAAGGAAGTCACACTTCATATGCTCAGAAATGCTCTTGTCTGTATTGCCATCACCCATTTCCAAAGAGTTGTGAATATGATTGGATGATGCCTTCATTATGTTTATAATCTACAGTGGTACCTTGTGTGATGGCCTGGGAGTCAGACTCAGATGCTGAACCTGAGGGATCCCAGCCTGCACAGGATTCCCCGCCTCCAAAATCAGCAGAGCCAGGGCTAGGGCTTGAGTCTGAAGGGTCCTCACCTGTACTGGATCCTCAGGTGCAGGCATCTGCTGAGTCTGCTCTGGCTCCTGATGGGGTGGAGGACCCATTGCCTGCAGGTGCTCCACTCCCAGCCCCGTCAGGGGAAGCTGAGGTTGCCTCTGGGTCCAGCAACCCTCCAGTCTCTCCTGAGCTGCAGAGGCTCAGGGCAGAGAGGCGAAGGGAACTGAGTTCCCGCAGGAGGAGTGCTCGCCTCCAAGCCAGGAGAGGCGAGTCACCAGAGGATCGGAGCTGCCCTATGCCTTGGGGCAGATAAAAGCTGGCCAGCCCCAGCCCCAAGTTGCAGGAGCAACATTGTTGGTGACCAGTTCCTGCCAGTGTTCCTGCTGGAAACCTGTCCTGCTTTCCTGCCTGAGCTCCTGACCCGCCCTGGTTCCCTGCTTGCCTACCTGTTCCTGACTTCGCCTGACTCCCTGCCCTGCACCCAGCTTCAGTTATTACAGACTGCCTTTACGTTGTACCTCTGACCACGGACTGGACTTAGACCTCGCCTTTCGGATTCCCAACGGGACCAGCACACCTTGGTTTACGAACTTAATCCATTCCGGAAGTCCGTTCTTAAACCAAAGCGTTCTTAAACCAAGGCGTGCTTTCCCATAGCAGTGGGGGACTCAATTTACAAATGGAACACACTCAACCGGAAGCGAAACATGTTCTTATTCCAAGGCAAAGTTCACAAACTAAAATACCTACTTCCAGCTTTGTAGCATTCTTAATCCAAGTTGTTCATAAACTAAGCTGTTCTTAAACCAAGGTACCACTGTACTGATTAGGAACATGGGAAGGTTCCTTATACCAAGTCTGACAACTTATCTGTCTAGTTCACTATTGTCTATAAGATAATTCCATGAAAATGTCAGCCTACAGACTCATTTTTCCTTTGTAATAACCTTTTTCCCATAGGACACTGTGCTTTGGAGGAGGACATGGGGAGGGCAAATCATTGTTATGGGATGTTACATTCTCATATTCTTTTTGAAAAACCAATAAAATACGTTTATAAAAATAAAATAAAGAACCCACAGATCCATTTTTCATTTCCATATATTGTTAACATGTTTTAAATCATTTTAAAGATAATTTCCCAAAATCTCTTTATTTATTTATTTAATTTACTAGTCACTTGTCACCCGAAGGTCTCCAAGTGACAACAAACAAAAATATACAATACATAATAGCATAGGGGAAAAGGGGGGAGATAAAAAATACATTAATATTTCATATAACATAACATCCAGGCGGCGAGGAGGGAACATACCAACTGTATCAATAGTAGTGAACAACATTAACAATACTTAACTAATGGATACTCAATACTAAGTACAGTAATGCATACTCAAGTATCCATTACTTAGCAAATAAACAAACTTCAACCTCCCCCATCCCAAAATCATCCACATCAAACCAGCAATCAAATCCACAATAATCTGCCAACAATTTTTAAAGGTGGCATTTTACATGTGAGTAAAACAACCAGAAGCATGACATGCAGGATGACTCAGAATTTCTCTAATTATTTTCTAAAGTTTAGTTAAAGACCTTTCCAAGAAAAGAGACAATAGGTTAATGTCCCTTTATTGTACTGATAGTTTTGCTTACTCATTTGTAGAATTAAGAAGAAATTGTACATTGGGAACAAAATGAGATTAGTTTAGGACAATATAATTTACATTGGTTGAGCGTGTTACAAAATGCATATTGCTGCAGATGGGCTTTATTTTTTGATTCACATATTTAGGAAAATAAGAATGTCTCAGTTACAGATAAATTCTTGAGGTTCCAAACATGTTGGTCATATCTCGTAAAACACAACACAAAGAAAGCATTTAACCTATTTTTGGCAAACTTCTTGATTATTTTTTTCCTAGGGAAGATTAATCCTATTAAAACACAAATATTTCAATATTAATTGGAGTTGAAATCATATTAGCTAAAATAAAAAAAATAGCAAATAAAAAAAGTTTACAAATGTTACATTAGTCACAAAACTGCACTACAAGAGTGCAGTGGCTCCCCAAAATTTCACAATGGAGTCTTTGCCAGTCTGACCTGGAGAACCAGGGACCAAACTTGAGACCTTCTGCTAATACTAATACAAAACTGGTGTTCACCCGAGTCCATATTCTACCTGTATACAAATTTTCAATGAACCTTCATTAAAAAAGTTTTTCTCTCTTTGTGTGTTAAAGGTAAAGGGGCCTCTGACCATTAGGTCCAGTCGTGGACGACTCTGGGGTTGCGGCGCTCATCTCGCTTTACTGGCCGAGGGAGCCGGCGTTTGTCCGCAGACAGCTTCCAGGTCATGTGGCCAGCATGACAAGCCACTTCTGGCGAACCAGAGCAGTGCACGGAAACACCGTTTACCTTCCCACCGGAGTGGTACCTATTTATCTACTTGCATTTGACGTGCTTCCGAACTGCTAGGTTGGCAGGAACAGGGACCGAACAACGGGAGTTCACCCCGTCGCCGGGATTCGAACTGCCAACCTTCTGATCGGCAAGCCCTAGGCTCTGTGGTTTAGACAACAGCGCCACCCGTGTGTTATGAGATGCTAAATACCACGCCACCACATCATCATGCTTTTTGTGTTGAAAACTGAGCTTCCCACATGATAGATAAATCAGATGACTTATTTATTGTACTGCCAGATCTTATGCACATTAGTTTTGCTAAGCATTCAAATGTGGTTTTGAGTCAGGGATTGGTGTCAGGATGCCACAGACGATTCTCTACTTCCTAAGCAGCAATTGCATATTTGTCATCAAGAGTCCACAGCGACCGAAAGGTTTGCAAATAGGTGTTGTAGATGTCAGAAATGATAAACCATTTGAAATAGCTATGACATTTCTTTTCAAGCCTAAGGAACAATACATGATAATGATCTGGTGAAGGTTTATGAATGAAGACCAATGCGTAAGAATTCCAAGTCTGAGCTACTGGATGGAAAATGATGAGCTATTAATAGTGGAAGTCCTATACATGTCTCTCCAAACACAAGTCCTATTGAGTACATTAGGATTTGCTCCCATGTAAATGTGAATACAACTGCAGCCTAAATCAGGGCTGTGCTTTACTTAAATGGGAAGCAATGCACTAGAAAGCCAACTGCATCGCAATGTACAATTACAATGTCAAAAATCGTGAGAACAGTCAACATTGCATCCACCAATAGAAACATTGCGTAACACAGATCTCTGGTACCTGGTGTTCAGAAAAGTATTTTGAAAACAAATGGGGAAATTTACACATCTGCTAGTACAGACTTGATTCTATCCCAGTATTTCCAGTTGAAAATTTGGAATAATAATAATAGTACCCACACGTTTCCACCTCAATAACAATTTGCATGGGAGTTAATATTAGCAGCAATGTGATGAATAAGGTACGTCATGTACCTCGTCTTGCAATAATAGCAGCAGAGGATTTCAGCACGGATAACTGTGTTCAACACATAGGAATAGCTGGCAGCACAGAGACATCATTTACCAATGTCAGTCTCATTTCAATAATCACTTGAACCTGCTAATTGTCGGTAAACCTCTGAGCTACACCTTGTGTCGCTTTCCTATCTCAAAGTGCTTCCATCTATCACTGCCACTGAGCTCACTCTAGACTGCTCTCTGCATTTGAAAAGCTTCTAGTCACGGTGCTGCATAATTTACGTGGTGTTCTACCAAGGGGATATCAAGACGCAGTGCAAATTCAGCACATCATCCACTTTCCTTACTGCATGTAAAGGTGCCAGCTGTGTCCTTAATTTGGGAGGGCTCTGTAAACACATCTCAGGAGCCCTCTCAGTTTTCCTGGAAAGTACTCCACAGGCTGGATTGCATTTCTGCAACACAGTCACTTGAGAAAATGCATCCCGTTCAAGTTCCACATGATTATAAAAGGTAGGTAGATTTAATATAGCCAATTAGCTGCTGCTACTACAAACCCTTCAGGGATGCGGGTGGCGCTGTGGTCTAAACCACAGAGCCTAGGGCTTGCCGATCAGAAGGTCGGCGGTTCAAATCCCTGCGACGGGGTGAGCTCCCGTTGCTCAGTGCCAGCTCCTGCCAACCTAGCAGTTTGAAAGCACGTCAAAGTGCAAGTAGATAAATAGGTACCGCTCCGGCAGGAAGGTAAACGGCGTTTCTGTACACTGCTCTGGTTCACTAGAAGCAGCTTAGTCATGCTGGCCACATGACCCAGAAGCTGTCTGGGGACAAATGCCAGCTCCCTCGGCCTATAGAGCGAGATGAGCATGCAACCCCAGAGTCGTCCGTGACTGGACCTAATGGTCAGGGGTACATTTACCTTTACAAACCCTTCAGTACTCATTCCCTCAACCTTCCTCCCCTATGATGATTTTCCCCTGAACTGTTATCCAAAGTCACTTCCAGGGAAAAGAAAAAGATGGTGCATTTTAGAATGGAAGCAAACATTTGTATAAAATATATATTAAAATAAAGTTACTTTTGCTATAATTTCTACATCAATGTTTAAATTGTGGCTAGTATTCAACGATAGCTCAATTCACCATGAATTTGTTAAATCCTCTTCTAAAGCTGTCTAAGTTGGTGCTCATCATCGCAGCTTGCGGTAGCAAGTTCCACAGCTTCACTGTGCATTGAGTGAAGAAATACTTCTGGGCTTTTTCTAATAGTCAACTTTGGGGGATGATCTCAGGTTTATGAGAGATGGAGAAAGAACTTTCTCTATTCACTTTATCCACACTATGAATTATTTTATACACCCTTATCAAGTGCCCTATTACTTAGCTTTTTTCTTTCTTTTTCTTTTTAAAAAATATTTTTTTATTAATTCCCCATTAATAACATTCCAAACCTATGGCCATACTACTCTGAACACACCTGATCTTGTCTGATCTCGGAAGCTAAGTAGGGTCAAGCCTGGTTAGTACTTGGATGGGAGCTCCCCCCCCCTTGTTATTGTTTAGTCGTTTAGTCGTGTCCGACTCTTCGTGACCCCATGGACCAGAGCATGCCAGGCACTCCTGTCTTCCACTGCCTCCCACAGTTTGGTCAGACTCATATTGGTAGCTTCAAGAACACTGTCCAACCATCTTGTCCTCTGTCGTCCCCTTCTCCTTGTGCCCTCAATCTTTCTCTACATCAGGGTCTTTTCCAGGGAGTCTTCTCTTCTCATGAGGTGGCCAAAGTATTGGAGCCTCAGCTTCAGGATCTGTCCTTCCAGTGAGCACTCAGGGCTGATTTCCTTCAGAATGGATAGGTTTGATCTTCTTGCAGTGCATGTGTTATGGTTGGGTCTCTCCCACAGAGGCAAGGCAACGCTGGCAGCAATTAAGTCAGTTTTATTGCTCAAAACACAGAAATCACTCTGGAGCTCAGTCCCTCAGCTTCGGCTTCCAAGATTGCTGTTGCCGAGTCTGAGATACGCCCCTTCCTCCTCCCATTTTTAAAGCCCCACTGACGCTGTATCCTATTCAGATACTTGGATGAATTAGAACAGGGGTCAGCAAACTTTTTCAGCAGGGGGCCGGTCCACTGTCCCTCAGACCTTGTGGGGGGCTGGACTATTTTTTCTTTTGGGAGGGTGAACAAATTCCCATGCCCCACAAATAACCCAGAGATGCATTTTAAATAAAAGGACACATTCTACTCATGTAAAAACACGCTGATTCCCAGACCGTCCACGGGCCGGATTTAGAAGGAGATTGGGCCGGATCCAGCCCCCGGGCCTTAGTTTGCCTACCCATGGATTAGGACATAGTCAAGTACAGCAGACTGTAGTGGTTAAGTTTTTAGGAGAAGAAATTATTCATTCCCACACAGCATTTCCCTTGGCAAGTTTTTGAAGTTTAAATATTCAGTTAAGAACAATGGGCCTCTGCATGTGCAGGCTTCCTGATCTCCTGCTTATCGCTAGACACTCTTTGTGCAAAATGGATGCTAAAGGCATCCTAGATTATTGAATTTCACTTTTTCTCAATAATTCAGTCTTAACTGTAAAATATTTATAAGCACAATGTCTCTTTCACAGGGCCAATATGTTTTTAGTTAAAATGGCAGTAATGACTCTTAAGTCTTCAGCAGTTTGATAACACAGTTTAAGCAACACACACACAGGGTTATGTTCACAAGCCTCTGTGGATGCTTTCTATTCTATTTACAGTTCTTAATTGTTTGTACACATGCATGTCATTTATAGGATGTAAATAATTCAGATGGCAAAGCAAGTAAATTTCCATGTTTGCATTTAAGAAGCAGTTGGGTGAAAACAACAAATTACATGATCGTTTTAAGAAAGAACCTCAATGAAGCTGATCTTGACATTTAAGTAATTGCATGTGTGATAGCAAGTTCCAGTGTCGATCACAGAAAGATAATGCACCCTTTGAGCACAGACAAAATAGAGGGGTTTTTGTATTCGCTACTGGAGCTGTATTTAAATATTTGACTCCAAATAAAACAGTACTCCATAGATTCAGTGACGTAGGAAGCCGCTTGGGCAGCTGGAGAGGCAAACATGACATGCACCAGGGGGCGGGTCGATGCTATGTAGCGCGCACGTACGTAGCATGTGTCGTACGTAGCGACGCCGCACATGTGCTGTACATAGCGGGTTGCTGGCGGCGCCGCTCCAGCGCCGTATGGACGGTGCCTGGATCCTCTGCTTGTGGCTGCAGTTGCGAACAGAGGATCCTCTGCATGCGGCTGCAGCCGCAAGCAGAGGATCCTGACACTGTCTTTACGGTGCTGGAGTGGTGCCGCCAGCAAACCGCATGCCTTGTCACCCCCGGAGACATGGCACCGGGAGTGCACCGCCCCCCTGTTGCTACACCACTGCATAGATTGTCTTTGTAGTTTTTTGCAAACTGCAGAATTTATGTGCTACTAACTGCCTATTAATATGGTGTGTATGGGTAACAGAGACAGACAGAGAGACCCTTGCCAGATTAAGACTCTGCTGTTACTAAGGTCTCAAGCCTTTGTGGGTTCTGAATCTGGAGACTGACATAGAGGGATTCAGTTTTCCAACTACCTAGGCTTTTTCTGTGACCGTATTCACTGATGCAGAGTACCAACGTTTCTTGTTTTGCTGCCCACGGCAGTCATTTTGTGCTGGGTTTCACAGCACCTGTGCGTACCCTTCAAGTGTCCCGATTTTCCCAGGATGGTCCCGGAATTCCAGAAGCCACCCCGGTTTCCAATTTGATCCTGGAATGTCCTGTTTCCTCTCCCCAGCACCACCACCGCTGAGCTCAGGGAGAGGGATGAGCCAGCACTTGTGGCGGGTGTTTGTGTGATTGCAGTGGTGGTTCCTGAGCATGAAACCCGCTAGGCTGCATTTCTGGATACCTAAGGTATGCAAGTACAGTGGTACCTTGGTTCTCAAACTTAATTCGTTCCAGGAGTCCGTTCGACTACCGAAACTGTTCGAAAACCAAGGCACGGCTTCTGATTGACTGCAGGAGCTTCCTACACTCAAGCGGAAGCTGCGTCAGACGTTCGGCTTCCGAAAAAATATTCGCAAACCGGAACACTTACTTCCGGGTTTGTGGCATTCAGAAGCCAATTTGTTCGGCAACTAAGCTGTTCAGGAACCAAGGTTTGACTGTATCATCACCATCACCATCGTTATTATGGTCACAGACCAGCATAAGTTAAAATAGAAACACACAGTGATTTAGGAAGTAACACAGATAAAACGTGTAAAAGGAGTGACTCAAAGAAGGGGGGATGCGTGAGGAAGACTTAAAATTGCAAAAGTCACTATAGAAGGGAGGGTGCCGAAGAGGGCATATGAGCCTTCAGTTTGGGTCTGGTACGTGCCCCCAAACATAGCTGTCAACTGTCAGATTTGAAAATAAGGGATCAGCAGCCTCACCTGTCCCGGGGACAGTCTACAGTTCTCGGGGACAGTCCACGCCGCGGTAATCCCCCCAGGCTACAAATTAATTTACACCAGGCTACACACCATCATCTTTCCCCACCTCAGGGTCTCTTTTCCAGGGAGTCTTCTCTGCTCATGCGATGCTTCAGGATCTGTCCTTCCGGTGAGCAGCCAGGGCCGATGTCCTTCAGAATGGATCGATTTGATCTTCTTGCAGTCCACGGGACTCCAGCACCACAATTCAAAAGCGTCCATTCTTCATGGGGGGATTGATCAGGTTCACTCTTTTGGCTCTCTGCCATCCATTAATGACTTATTAGACAAACGTGTTGCAGACTTTGCATCCTTTAACACTCTTTTGGAAGGAGTGTATTTGTGGGCTGGGCCAGAGTGGTTGATTTTACATGCAAGCAAAGCACAAACAGTGCTGTTGTCTAATGACATCCCATTCTATGTAACTATTGGTGAGCAACGCAGCCGAGCAACGCAGCTGAGGAGCCTCCCTGGCCAGCAGGGAGGGAGAGGAGCTGCTTCCTTTGAAATCCAGGAAATTTACGGGATATCTAACAATCCGGGATAGCAGCGGAAAACGGCACTGGAATAAGGGAATTTCCCGACAAAAAAAGGGAAGGTTGACAGCTATGCCCCAAAACCATTCTTCGGCGAATCAAAGCACTGGAAATCGGGCTGCTGAGTAAGTTACATCTGGGTTTGCATCTTGAAGGAGCAAGGAGGTAAAGAGTTGCTCTGTCCATCCAGGCAATTTGTGTAGTATTGGCAGGATGAACCTAACTCATAATACAGTGGTACCTTGGGTTAAGAACTTAATTCGTTCTGGAGTTCCATTCTTAACCTGAGGTACCACTTTAGCTAATGGGGCCTCCCACTGCCACCGCGCCACCATCACACGATTTCTGTTCTCATCCTGAAGCAAAGTTCTTAACCTGAGGTACTATTTCTGGGTTAGCGGAGTCTGTAACCTGAAGCGTCTGTAACCTGAGGTACCACTGTATTGGCAGTGGAAGAAGACATGATCAGGAGTTTCTAGTTGCCGTGAGCCACGTATGAAGAAACAGCTACTGTACTTTATTTTTTAGCGATCCTGTTTTCTTTCCAGTATGTTCACTATGAAGATGAAACCTCTTCCCAACATTCTGCCCCTCTCAAAGTGGTTTGCTGTTAGTTCTGTAGCCTTCGTATGGATGTGATAAGGAGGAGCATTTCATTCTTCACCACTGTAATGTTATTATTTTTCTTTCATTCTATTTATTTCTTGTCCAACAACAATAGTTCTCAACAGACGTACAACATTGTGCTAGATTTGATGGCCTTCTAGCTTCTTATAAAACGAATATGAAATTGTGCACTGTTGAGATATATCACCTAAGCTATTTCTGCACTTGCAGGAATGAACTATTTAGCATATTCCATTTGCTCCTATGCAAGCCTCTATTTCCTTATGACAGATGGAAATCCCAATGGGGGCAAACCATCCCAGGTGACATTACAAGCTACAAGCTTCCTCTAGGCTGGTGAGGATTGGAAGAGGAGAAGAGATCACATAATCACACCTGCTCCAAATAAGGAACTTAAAAACAAATTGATTGAGTGCCAGTAAAAGAAGAAGAAAAAGTTAACACCTTTATTGCATGCAACTATTGAAATCTGGTCTTTGCAGATATTTTGCTTAATAAGGAAGGTGCAAAAACATTCAGCACTAAGACCAAACAATCAATAAAGGAATTTAAAATATAATCAGAGTCGAGTGTGGATTTCATGCTCTTTATTCAGCTCATAGTAGCAAGGAATGAAAGGTCCCCCAGAATTTCTGCTTTATATACATTATTTACACAATGGGCCCCACGTGATTGGCTAATTCCGGGGTACTCCTGTAGGCCAATCAGGTTGCGGATTCACTTCCACCTGGAGCTGGATTGGGTGGCTCCTGCAGACCAATCAGACTGCTGCATTCTGAATCCTATTGTTCTAGGACCAATCAGACTGCTGCATTTTGGATCCTATTCAACTCAGTACATAACACCATTACAAAATAAAGATTTTGTATAAACATTTGAGTAAAGTGATTTTTTGATTCACATTTAAAGGGAAGCCTATATACTTTGTACTGTCGTAAAACAACTTGTACTTTCCAAAACAATACTCAAATCAAAACAGGCCTATCCTTTAAAATGTGCAGTTATCTGAATTTTGCCATACACTTGCAAATACCAATGTGCAGCCAGTTCTCCAGGCGGGTAATGTGTTCAAATAGGTAGAGATAAAGATAAAGTGTGCATGAAAACACATGCATTCATGAAAATAACATACAAAAGTGTATTACCTTAAAAGAAATTATTTTTCAAAAATGTGTTTATTTGTTACATGGAAGATGGAACAAGCTTGTTTTCTCCTGCTCTGGAAGCTATGACCCTGCTCTGGAAGTTATGAGAAAGGAGATT
This sequence comes from Darevskia nairensis, assembly GCA_034642065.1. Classification (NCBI taxonomy): domain Eukaryota; kingdom Metazoa; phylum Chordata; class Lepidosauria; order Squamata; family Lacertidae; genus Darevskia; species Darevskia nairensis. The sequence continues at coordinate 2,861,663 of JAWWNI010000085.1, read as the reverse complement.
CTGACTAAACATCAGGAAGAATTTTCTGACAGTAAGAGCTGTTAGACGGATTCCTTCAAGAGGTGGAGGACTCTACGTTACTGGAGATTTTAAGCAGAGGTTGAATGATCATACACCTGTCATGTATGATTTAGCTGAAACACCCCCAAAGTTGTTGAGCTTTTTTAGTAAAACCCCCATTGCTGGTTTTCCAGAATATTTGCCCAATTCCCCCCCCAAAAAATCTAGGGCGCCATTTTTGGAGGCGAATTCCAGGACATGTCCTGGAAAATCAGGACTTTTGACAGTCCTAGACTAGATGTCCCTCAGGTTCCTTTCCGATTCTACAAGTATATGACTCTATGATTGCCTACAAACAAATCTGCAAAATTTAGTTAATTAAAACTGGACATGGTCTAACCAGCTTTCTGCAAGCAAATGAGGATAAATCCTCAATATACGATAATCCAGAGGAGCCCCATATCTAGTCAGAAACACCCCAAAGGCAACACAGCACAGATGATATGGCAGCCACTCTTCTTGGGCAAGGTATTTGAGCAAGTGGTTGTCTAACAGTGCCAGGCACTCTTGGATGAACCTGATTTTCCAGATCTATTAGGCTTGGTTTTGGCACGGACACTCTTGCTTCTGGGAGAGAAAGTGCAACCCTGTTGATTTTCTCCTGCTTAATCCTCACTGACCTGACCCTTATAAACATGTCTGGAAATGTGAAACAGCTACTGCCATGTCTTAATTTACAATGGCCGGAGCAGAAGCATTACCTCCAAGTCTACTACTCCATTGCCTTCCCACAAGACAATAAATGTACCACTTCCTGAAAAACATCCTACCTTTTCATGATGTAAGGCTCTATGTTCTCCCTCTGATGTTACAATGTGTCAAGAGTTAATGTGAATTATAACACAAATTCCCTGCACATCGAGGGGAAAGGTAGCTTCCCTTTGGTTCGACATGACAGATTTGCAGGCTTCATTAAAGAAAATAAAGTTTCTAGACCTGTTTTCAGAGGAAGCTCTGGTTCTATAAATCAGCGTATTCCTGCATTGTGTGTTTTGCTCCCAGATGGACAGGAATAACAATGCCAGCAGAACTGTATGAACTGCCTTTATTCATCTTAATGGCATATTCACTTCAAAGCCAAGTGCAAGCTACTTAAATGCTAACACAGTAAGTTTGCCTCCCACAAATTTCCCACCTCCAGATACAAAAATAAATAGGATGTATGCTGAGTGCAACTAGCTTCTAACAGGAGCAAGTCTTCATTGCACTGAAGTGTAACTTCAAAATGTAAATAAAAGGAATAAAGGTAAAGGAACCCCTGACCGCTAGGTCCAGTCGCGGACGACTCTGTGGTTGCAGCGCTCATCTCACTCTATAGGCCGAGGGAGCCGGCGTTTGTCCGCAGACAGCATCCGGGTCATGTGGCCAACATGACTAAGCCAATTCTGACGAACCAGAGCAGCACACGGAAACGGCGTTTACCTTCCCGCCAGAGCGGTACCTATATATCTTTTTTTTTTTTTTTTTTTTTTTTCAAAGTAATATTTTATTTTTAAAACACTAAAAATAGACAAACATACAAAAACACAAACAACAAAAAAAACATAAAAAATACACAACATATTGATATTAATATTCTTATCCTAGATCCTTAACATTCTCTAATAACTTCCTCCACTCTGCCCCTCTGTGTCGGTTCTCCTTATCTATTTACTACCAGCAATTTCCTAATATTTAATCTTATCATATCTATTCAATTACCAACTTATTTTAATTACATTATTTAACTCTACCTATGACTTCTTAATTCTATTCTTCAAACTTATAATTTCTAATGAGTATATATATTAAACAAAGACTTTAATTCTATCATACTTAACACTTATTTCTATATTCTAACTACCATCATATTTACTATATCAATCTTTTATAAACTACTTTTATACATTGACATTTCTATTTATGTTAGTTCTATACTTTATAATGTTTTTTAAGATAGTCTTTAAATTTTCTCCATTCTTTTTCCACCTCGTCATCTCTCTGGTCGCGGATTCGCCCGGTCAGCTCAGCGGTTTCCATATAGTCTATCATTTTCATCTGCCATTCTTCTAATGTCGGTAAGTCCTTTGTCTTCCAATATTTTGCGACAAGAATTCTTGCTGCAGTTGTGGCATACATAAACAACGTGTGGTCATCTTTTGGTAGAACTTGGTGAACCATTCCTAGGAGAAAGGCCTCTGGTTTCTTCAAAAATGTGTTTTTAAACACCTTCTTCATCTCATTGTATATCATCTCCCAGAATGCCTTCAACCTTGGGCAGGTCCACCACATATGATAAAATGTTCCTTCCATATTGCCACATTTCCAACATTTGTTGTCCTGCAAATGATAGATTTTTGCCAACTTCACTGGGGTTAGGTACCATCTATAAATCATTTTCATTATATTTTCTCTTAACAAAGTACATGCAGTAAATTTTATACCTGTTTTCCATAGTCTTTCCCAGTCCGCCATCATGATGTTATGTCCTACATCTTTTGCCCAGTCTATCATTGCAGATTTTACTAACTCGTCTTGCGTATGCCATTCCAACAGCAAGTTGTACATTCTTGACAAGGTCTTATTTTTTGGTTCTAACAGTTCTGTTTCCAATTTTGACTTTTCCATTTGGAAGCCAATCTTTTTATCCATTTTGAAAAGTTCGTTAATCTGATGATATTGTAACCAATCTCGAATCCTTTCTCTCAATTGTTCAAAGGGTTTCAACCTGACTTGTTCTCCTTCATATATTAACATCTCGGAGTATTTTATCCAATTTTCTTCTGCGTTGACTCTTTTATAGGCCTTTGCTTCTGCTGGTGACAACCATCTGGGTGTTTTTCTTTCTAGGAGATCCTTATACTTCATCCAGACTCTGAAGAGAGCCTTCCTTATTATGTGATTTTTAAATCCTTGGTGGGCCTTTATCTTGTCATACCATAGATATGCATGCCATCCAAATTTATTGCCATATCCTTCCAGGTCTAGTATATCTGTGTTTTCTAATAGGAACCAATCTTTCAGCCAGCAGAGGGCTGCCGCTTCAAAATAAATACTCAGTTCCGGCAGGGAAAAACCCCCTCTTTTCTTATCATCTGTTAGTATCTTGAATTTGATTCTGGGTTTTTTCCCCTGCCAGACAAATCTTGATATGTTCCTCTGCCACTTCTTGAAAGGTTCCATCTTGTCAAGTATTGGAATTGCCTGGAAGAGAAATAATAATTTAGGCAGCACATTCATCTTTATTACTGCAATTCGGCCCATCAAGGACAGTTTCAGATTGTTCCAGATCTCCAGATCTTTCTTTATCTCATTCCATACCTTTTCATAATTATCTTTAAATAGATTTTGGTTTCTCGCAGTCATATTGATGCCCAGATACTTTACTTTTTTTGTAAACTGTAGGCCTGTCTCTTTCTCCAGATTTTCTTTTTCACCTTGTGTCAGGTTTTTCCCTAGAACTTTGGTTTTGGCTTTATTTAGTTTAAATCCTGCTACTTCCCCAAAGTCTTGTATCACCTCCAGTGCCTTTGGAGCACTGGAGTCTGGATTTCGTAGTGTCAAAACTAGGTCATCAGCGAAGGCTTTTAATTTATATTCTTTGGCCCCCACCGCCACCCCTTTTATCTCTGAGTTGTTCCTTATCATGTTTAGAAGTACCTCCAGGACTGTGATAAAAAGTAGCGGGGATAGGGGGCAACCTTGTCTTGTTCCTTTCTGTATTCTGATGCTATCTGATACCACATTGTTGATAATAATTTTGGCTTTCTGGTCGGTGTATATCGCTTCAATGCCATTCATAAAACCATTCCCCACCTCCATATGTTGCAGATTCTTTTTCATAAATGTCCAAGATACGTTATCAAATGCTTTTTCGGCGTCCACAAACATCAGGATTGCTTTATCGTTCTTATCTTGTTCTAATTTTTCAAGGATGTCCACCACGTTTCTTATGTTGGTATTTAAATGTCTCTCCGGTAGAAAACCGGCTTGATCCTGGTGGATAACCTCTTTTAGAACCTTCCTGAGTCTGCTAGCCATAATATTTGCAAAGATTTTATAGTCCACATTTAGGAGGGAGATAGGTCTGTAGTTCTTCATCTGTGTGCGATCCACCTCTGGCTTTGGTATCAGTGTTATATATGCGTCCTTCCAAGACTCCGGTGCCCCTTTTCCCTTCAAAATTTCATTACAGACTTCCATTAATGGTTGAATTATCCAATCTTTCAAAGTTCTGTAATATTTTGCTGTGAGTCCATCAGGTCCTGGGGCCTTGTCCATCTTCATATTACTGATTGCAGTTTCCACTTCACTTGGTGTTATGGGGTGGTTTAGGGGGCCTTTCATACTTTCAGGGATTTTCTGTAGGCCGTTTTCAGCTATGTATTGCTCTATTTTGTCCTTTTCCTTGGTTTCTTCTTTGTACAACTGTTTATAGAACCTCTCAAAGTTTTTCCTTATCTCCAAAGGGTTCACTACGTTATTTCCATTGATTTTGATGTTTGTAATGGTATTCAATTTCTGCCTCTGTCTCAACTGCCACGCTAGCAGTTTCCCACATTTATTAGCTGATTCAAAAGTCTTTTGCTTCAACATTTTAATTTTCCATTCGATTTCATAATTGGTTATTTTAGAGAATTCAACTTGTAGCTGCTTTATTTCTTTTTGTATTTTGATATCTTTAGGTTTTATCCTCAGTTGCTTTTCTTTCTCCTTCAGTTGTTGCAAAATTAAGTCCTTTTTCTCTCTTTGCAGCCTCATTTTAATTGCCTTTTGTTGTATTAAGAATCCTCTCATTACCGCTTTGCTTGCGTCCCAAATTGTTCTTTTTTCCATTGTCATATTTAAATTTACTTCAAAATAGTCCTTTATTGTTTTCTGGGCTTTTTCACAAATAATTTGATTTCTAAACAATGAATCGTCCATTCTCCATCTGAAGGAACCCTTCGGATTTAATCTTATGTCCAGTTGTACTGGGTTGTGGTCAGAGCATGTCCTTGGATGTATTTCAGACTGGAGCATCCTGGGAGTTAATTCCCTGGATGCCCAGATTTGGTCAATCCTACTCCAGGCTTTAGTTGATTCACTAAAAAAAGTTGCTTCCAAGTCAGTTGGATTAAGTGTTCTCCATGCATCAATTAAATCTAGATTTTCAGCCATTTCGAAAAAAGTTTTTGGTAGCCTTCCATCATTGGTGAATTTTACTCTTTGCGATCTATCCATGAGTGTTGAGGCTACCGGTATGTATGTATGCTGAGTGCAACTAGCTTCTAACAGGAGCAAGTCTTCATTGCACTGAAGTGTAACTTCAAAATGTAAATAAAAGGAATAAAGGTAAAGGAACCCCTGACCGCTAGGTCCAGTCGCGGACGACTCTGTGGTTGCAGCGCTCATCTCACTCTATAGGCCGAGGGAGCCGGCGTTTGTCCGCAGACAGCATCCGGGTCATGTGGCCAACATGACTAAGCCAATTCTGACGAACCAGAGCAGCACACGGAAACGGCGTTTACCTTCCCGCCAGAGCGGTACCTATATATCTACTTGCACTTTGACTTGCTTTCAAACTGCTAGGTGGGCAGGAGCTGGGACAGAACAACGGGAGCTCACCCCGTCGCGGGGATTTGAACCACTGACCTTCTGATCGGCAAGCCCTAGGCTCAGTGGTTTAGACCACAGTGCCACTGTGCCATAAAAGGAATAGGATATATGAAACTGAGGGACTAATGTTGGGATGCCAGCTGCTTTTTTATTTGAGTGTCTGCCAAACTTTAAATAACTGGTGTCCATTCCCCCCCCCCCATTGGAATCATGCATCAGGAGTACAAAACAAAATGAAAGAAAATAGAAGTAAAAAAGATCCATGGGCAATACAGAGATAAACACTTGCACTAGTACAAGGATTAATGCTAACACAATGGGATTTTCCCACTCCCTGAGCATGAGCCCCACGCCATCCCAAAATCTGGTCTGGATGTTTGGGCAGAACCACAGAAGAGGTTTAGGGGCAACCGTGGGTAGGAAAGGGGAAAAATATCCTGTTGCACAAGAAAAAACCCTTGTGCTAATGGATCATTCCCCTCACTATATACAACTCCATATACAGACTGATGTTCGGGTTGAGAAAGCTTTTGAAGCTACTGAACGATTGACCAGGAGGGAGAGAACATGCCAGTAGGGCATGTGTCTCTACCAGGATCCTACACGGGAGTAGGACACTCAACAGTTAGAAGTGAATGCTGCTGGGCTGTAGAGGGCAACATACTTTCCATTCGAAGCAGCAGCAAAGTCCCCTAAATGGAGCTCTGAGAATCACAAAAGTCACCAATGACACATTTTGTCATTGCAGGGGAATGAAGAGTCTCATGAAAGTGGAGGGAGACGTCATCACAGCCAGCCCAGCCTTAGTCTGATACTCCAGCAAGTCCACTTGCGAATCCATCCATTGTGTGCCAAGCTCTTACCACCACCACTCACCAAAGAAGCAGCTGGAAAGTGCTTTATGAGGATGACACAAAAAAGTTTGGCCTATCCTATCCTGCAATACAAACTTTGTCAACCTGGTAGCCTCCATACGTCTTGGTCTACAACTCCCATAATCCCCAGTCAACATAGCCATGCTTACTGGGGTTGACAGGAATTGTACTTTGGGAGGGCACCAGATTGGCAAAGGCAACTATACTATATCAACACATAAGATTAGATAATTTATTGTCATTGCACAAGTACAAGCACAATGCTATACAAGTGCAACGAAATTGCATGCCACCCCGTAAAAAACAGAAAGAAAGAAAAAACAAAACAAAAAACAGCACAAAACACACACACACCAAAAAAGCCACACACACACACACACACACACACACACACACACACACACACACAAACACCCATCACAGCTCTCCAAGGTCATATTATCTGGTTACAGCATTTAAGATGGTTATAGCTCTTGGGTAGAAACTGTTCTTCAATCTATTTGTTCTTGATCTAATTGTTCTATATCTTCTACCCGAAGGCAGTGGTGCAAAGAGACTATATCCTGGATGAGATGGATCCTTTAAAATATTGTTAACATTTTTAAGGCAACACATGCAAGTCCACAGCAGTCACACAGTTCTAACAGTTTATAAAAAAATTGTGACTGCTGTCGATCAGCCCAGTTATTTTTTCCAATATTGCAAAGGGAATATGAAATTAATGTTGCTGGATGCAGAAATAAGAATAATTACTTTTAATCAGGCTACGCTGTTTGACATTTCAAGTTAGTACGTCAAGTCACTTGAAATGGCTTCCAAAATTGATCACACTATTAGTAGGTAGATTAATTTCTGGAAGACCAGGGTAAGTCTGATACTGAAGTCTGTTGTTTAGTTTTACCGACATAAAGACTCTTCACCTTATATATTCCATAGATCCATAGAGGGCAACTGGCACCGGGCCTGGCTGGCAACCCAGTCAGCCAAATTCAGCACCAAGGCCTAGTATTTTGCCCAGGTGATTATTCAATAAACTTCCTGTTTTTATCGTCTGTCTTAAACAGGATAGATTGAGATTGTATTGGGGGGGGGGAGTGTCAAGTACTTGAGATGCCGCAATGCACAGGTTGTGGGGGTTGGTGATTCATGAATTGTGTATGTCTGGCCTACAGTGATGTGGCTAGATCAAGTGGGTAGCTCAACGTCTCCGATTTGCACCTGCTCGACCTCTGTGGATATTTACACAGAAATAGCTGAAGGAAAGAAAAGGAACATTGAAAGCTAAAAATGTGAGAACCCTGAGCCTGCATTATCGAGCATTTGGTGGACTATACAAGTCTTTTGTGCAGCTTGTACTCAAAACCCATCTATTTATGGGATGGGTGTATGAGAGATCCAATTCCAAAATGACTATTATGGCTTTACTACTACATACTCTCAGACATTTCTCCAATGAAATTAAGGGCATCCTACCATAAGGCTGGTGGTTCGATTCCCCACGGCGGGGTGAGCTCCCATTGCTCTGTCCCTGCTCCTGCCAACCTAGCAGTTCGAAAGCATGTCAAAGTGCATTTAGATAAATAGGTACCACTCTGGTGGGAAGGTAAACAGCGTAAACTGCGTTTCCGTTCGCTGCTCTGGTTCGCCAGAAGCGGCTGGCCACATGACCCAGAAGCTGTACGCCGGCTCCCTCGGCCAGTAAAGCGAGATGAGCACCACAACCCCAGAGTCGTCCACGACTGGACCTAACGGCCAGGGGTACCTTTACCTTTGCCTTTACCATAACTTCCAATATTTCTCCAATGAAAATAGGGACAGCCTAAGGAAAAGCGGGACATTGCGGGATCAATGACGGCTCAAAGACACTCTTGCTATCCTGCAAAGATCCTCCGTCTTAACCCAGTGTGGCTAGATGTTCTTCACCCATGCAGCACTGCAGCTTCACTTGGACCAATGTAATGGAAACTTTCCTAGCACTGCATCAGCTCTGTCAGATTCCATCTCAGGCTTGGCCACTTGATCCATCCTTGTGCTCTGAATGAGAGGGGAGAGCTACCCATCATGCCCTCGGGAACAATACAGGGATGGGGCACAAAAGGGGAGCAACACCTGCCTTTTTGTTGATCCATTGACCAACTTCTTCTCTCCAGTGGCAAGCAAAATCTCAAAGATCTGAGACAGATAGAAATAAAGAATAAACTGCCTACTGTCAAAATAGTCATCTAAGCAGTTTGCAGGTAAAAAAAGAAACGAGGGTGGGGTTTTTTCCCCAGCCAGAATTCACTAGAACTCAGTTCTGGCACCTCTCAGGTGGGCACCATTGTCATTCTAAGAGAATGAGGAGGCATTCATGTTGAGTTCCAGCACTTCTTTTTCTAGAAAAATAGCACTGATAAAAACAACTGTGTGAACGTTAAAATGTAAATATCCATAATTAAAATGTGCACTAAAACTATCCGATTAATACATTAAAAAATAAACAAGAAGGCTCAAGTTGAGAGGTTGAGGAAACGCCTATGGAAATAGGTGCATCTTCAAAACCAGCTGGAATGGCAATGCAGATGGGCCGTGCCTTTTCCCCCCAGCAGGGAATACGTTTCATAATACTGGTTACACCTGTTCCAACGTCTGCTTCCATATCATCACAAGAGGGTAATCACTTGGTGGTAGCAAGATTAAACTGGACTCCATTTGTGGGTCTTAATGCCCTTACCAGGCAAAGGAGAGTGAAATCTAACGCAGAAACAGCACTGCTAAACGGTGAGTCAATGGTCAGTGCTCCCTGCATTCTCTTTACCACAGAGGGTAAAGCCATGTCCTTGGCCCAGAGATGGAAAGAAGATAAAGTCCCTACCAGAGAAGAATGGCAGATCAAGTTGGTGGATTATGTCGAAATGGCTAAAATGACCAGAAGAATCAGAAATCAGGAAGACCAAAATTTTAATACAGAATGGGGATAATTGATCACTTATCTCAAAAACCATTGTAAACAGTTAAAATCATCAATAGGATTGGAATAACACTTGTAGTTTTGTGGTGAATTATGGATATAATGGAGATATAAAAGATTTGGATTATAGTAAAAGATGCAGGAGGAAATGATTAACAATAGGACCCATAAAGGGGAGGAGGGAAGTTCAGGAGATTCTCTGGAATCTTGTTTTTATGTTGTACGTTGGATATGTGATTGTAAAATTTTAATCTGAAAACCAAATAAATAAATTGATATAAAAAACAACAGAAATCCATGTCCTGTACACCCTGACCTCGGCACTACCCCAAGACTCCAGTCATGGATGTGAAGAAGAAGAAGAAGAAGAAGAAGAAGAAGAAGAAGAGTTTGGATTTGATATCCCCCTTTATCACTACCCAAAGGAGTCTCAAAGTGGCTAACATTCTCCTTTCCCTTCCTCCCCCACAACAAACACTCTGTGAGGTGAGTGGGGCTGAGAGACTTCAAAGAAGTATGACTAGCCCAAGGTCACCCAGCAGCTGCATATGGAGGAGCGGGGAAGCGAACCCGGTTCACCAGATTACGAGACTACCACTCTTAACCACTACACCACACTGGCTCCAGCTTGTTAAAGCCATCGTTGCACGTGTTCCCCCGAAGTTGCGGCATTTGTTCTTTCCATTTACAACAGAACATTTCATTCAAATGGTGTTTCGTTTCCTTACTGAAGTGGCATGAGAGCTAACCACCGTAATTTAAAACTATTATTAGAAAGCTTAAGTTCCCAGTTAATAAAAGCCTTTATATAAAGTTAATAATGGGTTTCAGACCTATAAACCTTAGAGGGTAACATTAAAATTAGCTGGCAAGGGAAACTTGGTAGATGGAAGTGTAAATACTGGCTGTGAACAAAGGTGCTAATTCTTCTACCTACTCTATTGTTCCCCACCATTTTCTTCCCATACCACCGACATTATCTTGGTATCGGCACTGAGCAAGCAGAATAGAGAGTAGCTTTATTCATGGCCAGATACAGCTAGGGGCAGGAGAGACATTCAGATCAGTTCAGATTTAAATGCAAACCTTCTTCCCAAGACGATACATAAACTGAAATGAGCCTTCAGAGAATTTGCACTCCTCTGAATTTGGTGGTGCAGATCTCCAACGGAAAAATGTGGGAAAGATTGCATGAGAATACATATATACATGAAAGCAACATACACAAATGTATTATATTGGGGGGGGAGTGCACTGCAAAAATGTGCATATTAGGCAAAATGTTAGGCTTAAAAGCTAATGCACAGTCATGAAGATTTTTGCAAACTGATGCAGAAATGCAGTGAACGGAATTTAAGATTGGAAAAATGAGAAACTGAAAGGAACAGCTCTATCCATCCCTTTCTGCAGCCCACCTCTCACACCTTTGCACTTGCTGAATCTCCACAGATATTACTGTACCACTTTTGAGGGGGCCAAAGGTCTTAGGTCACTTCAACAGCACACATGGCAAGTTGATAATTAAATTAGAAGCTGAACTGCAGATGGGGAGAACTGCTTCAATTCTCTAGTCAGGGAGAAATCACTAACTGGTTAAACTAGTGACGGCAACCCATCTATTGCAGAAGTGGAGGACCTGTTAGGATGGCCAACCCCTGCAGACTGATGGATCCATGCTGGTTTCCTTGGTGATATGGTGGGTGGCTCTGCCACTGTCCTCATCAATCTTTGGAAATGCAGAGATGACTTAGACAGCTGACATAACTGTTGCCAAGCACCATCTCATAATTGCTGTCAAGTGGTAGAGCTCAACCAACCAAACTAGGTGAGGGTAGCCAATGGGTCTCAAACCATCAGTGAGTTAAGGACTTCCCCTGCATGCAATAACAGGCTCTGGTGGACTGAGCGGACGAGACCAATAGTGGGTCCAACAGTCCAGAAGGTGGTTTCTGCACATGGTGTAGGGGGAAATGAGGAGCAGATGGAGCTCATCCATCAGGGAAGATAGTCCATCTAGGAGAAGGAAAACTCAGGTCCTAAACATCCACTGTCTTGCAATATATCTTTGGGAGAAGAAAAGGCTAAGTAGTAAACCCTACACAAATCCAGAGTGGAGTGCCTAAGGTGGTTGGATGGTACCTTGTATGCCTACTTCCAGAACTCCTGCAGCCAAGTTGGTGCCAAATGTATTGCTCAGTGCTTTTTCTAGAAAAATAGATGCTGGTACTCACCATGAAGTTGTTATAGTAAGTGCCACATTTTTTAACAAAAGAGAGAGGGGTGATGGTACTGCGTACCATTGAGTACCCCCTGGGGCGCCTGGCTCTGCTTCTCTTTGGACCACATCAGCAAAACCCTGACACACAGTATTATTTGCCCCATATTGCAGATTGTATATTGTCCTATACAAGACATACACATAAGCATGAAATACTTGAAGTCACTGAAGGATGCAAATGAGTATTAGACTCTTATTGCCCCATCCCCACTCATGCATAGATTCTCTACTCTGAATGGAAACCAACATGTGCAAATTGCTATGACATAAGCTACAATCTCTCCGCTGCCCCCCCCCCCGCAAAAAAACAATGGTAGGCTCATCTGATCAAGGCCTTCTTAGATGGGCATTTACTTGTGTTGGCCTTAGTTGAAGAGCTCTATAGTTGTGGGTGCAAATATAACCCCAAAGCTCAATTCCATGCTCTCTCTCTCTCTCTCTCTCTCTCTCTCTCTCTCTCTCTCACACACACACACACACGTGCAACATGTCTATGGGGCCATGCATAAAGCAGCTCAAAGTGAGATCAGAACCTTGTACTAAGAAAAAGAAACTCCAGAGAAGGAAGGTTGGTAGAAAATCTGTACAGAATTTAGATGAGCTACATTGGTGTACTTATGTAAGTTTTAATATGTTCCTTAATAATAAAATTCATTTATAACTTAGACATTGGGTTATTGGTCTTTCGGCTTCTCCCAGAAAGTAATTGAACACCTGTGTAAGGACAAAGGGAATTGAGGTGTTCTGATTAGTTTTCTCTAACGATAAATTACTTATCATCTTATTCCATTTTTTACCCCTTCCTTATAGCTTTCAGACCCTCTCCCGCCTTCATGTTGTATAATAAAAATAAATAAAATAGCACCCAGTTTCTTGTTTGCTCAGCCTCACAAATCATTTAGCATTCTGTGATACCATTGAAATGGCTGCTATGACCCATTTCTGAAAGCAGGAAATAAAGAGCTCAAAAAAATGCCTTCCTTTAATAATTTCTTTGCTGAAAAGGACAACGACATGACTCAACTGCAGAGAAACAAATGAATGAATGCAAGATCTCGACTATTATACAGGATGCCCACCACTTAACCCACTACTCAAACACAAATGGATTATTCATAATTTAGAACATACAGACACACATCAAGTGCTTCAAAACCAAAGTTGACATTCTGGTGGCAGAACATTTCCCTCATCATACACCATTTCCTTGTCTTAATTACCAAATACCCTTTGCATCCACACACACAATTTTCAGAGCCTCCTTAGAGTATTTTAATATGGAGCTAAGATTCGCATAACGGAACGTCATCCTTCTGTCCCAGCTTAATCAGTCAGATTACACATTTCTCATAATTTTGTGATGCCGTTTTGACTGGAGAAAAATGGCCACAAAAATGTGTATTGCACCAAATAGCTTACAGATATGTGTATTTTAGGGGGGCAGGGGCGTTAGAGGCAGAACAAAGCATGTGCAAAGCTGATACAGCCAGAAAACAAATAGGCTTATATTTTTCCACTTCTAGTTTCCATGGAAGGACTCCTGTCCCCATGCTTAGGACAATCTGCACAGCATTGACATTGCGATTATCCACTGTTCAGAAGCTCTCTAAATCAGAGGAAAAGATTAAAATGCTTCTGATGAAAGTCCTGGGCTGTCCACACATTCCTCTTTATTCTGCATCCAGTGCCCTCCCACCGCTGGTTTGGCAAGCATTGTATCCAGGACATTAGTCACAATCCATATGTATCTTGTTGTTTCTTATGAAATGTTGTGTTTCGATGTGTTTTCTCCCAAGCCATCTTTGATCTGAATTAAGCAAATGCTCAACCTAACTGCAGCATTGTAAGTCAGCGATGTGCCCACAGTCTCAATGTGTAGGATTATCAAAATGTTGCTGGGTGCTTGAGAGAGGCAAGAGATGAAGACGGAAGAGAGAAATACAGGAGAGTCTTCAGTGAAAGGCTAGTCTCTGCTTGTTTCTTTCAGTGCTATTGTTACAAACTGTATATTGTTTCAGGACATCAGTGTTGCATCTTCTGCTACATCACAGCATGTTTTAATGTCATAATATTTGTTACAGGACTTGGTGCAAAGTCCTTTGCTCTCATTTGGCAAATGGATAGAATTTCCTGACCCAGATTTCTCCTCTAAGTTAAAACAAAAAAACCCAATTAATTCTGCCAGGGCTGTGGTTTAAAATCTTTCTGGCTCTCTCACACATCTTTACTATTTTACAACATACATGTGAATTGACATGGCTCTGATCTGCCAATTGAGCACTCATTTTGGTCTGCTGGAAATTAGGCCCTTTCATTCAAAAAGCTGCCAGTTTTTATTTCACACAGAGAGAGCATGCATTGCGGGATGCAATTTTGATAACGGGTGGAACAAACCTAATGTACATGGGGAAGTCTAGGTCTCAGGTTGGTTTGGAACGTGTTTGGAGAATGGAAGTGCAGGAGAGAAATGGTGGAACAGGGATTGCATTAAGCATCCTTCATCAACTGAAAAGCTTTAATGGAAGGACAGTTTCCCAGACCCAGGCCTGCTGCAGAACATGAGCTTAGCCCTCAGCATCATGGCTAAATGTCAAAGTCAACATCTATCAACGATGAAGACAAGAGCAACTGAAAATAGCGAAGCAAGCAAAATAATCGTTGACATTTATATTTTGAGGTTGAATCCTGACAAGACAGAAGTACTGTTTTGGGGGGACAGGGTGCGAGTGGGTGTGGGGGACTCCCTGGTCCTGAATGGGGTAACTGTGCCCCTGAAGGACCAGGTGCGCAGCCTGGGAGTCATTTTGGACTCACAGCTGTCCATGGAGGCGCAGGTTAATTCTGTGTCCAGGGCGGCTGTCTACCAGCTCCATCTGGTACGCAGGCTGAGACCCTACCTGCCCGCAGACTGTCTTGCCAGAGTGGTGCATGCTCTAGTTATCTCCCGCTTGGACTACTGCTTTGCGCTCTCCGTGGGGCTACCTTTGAAGGTGACCTGGAAACTGCAATTAATCCAGAATGCAGCAGCTAGACTGGTGACTGGGAGTGGCCGCCGGGACCACATAACACCAGTCCTGAGAGATCTACATTGGCTCCCAGTACGTTTCCGAGCACAATTCAAAGTGTTGGTGCTGACCTTTAAAGCCCTAAACGGCCTTGGTCCTTTATACCTGAAGGAGCGTCTCCACCCCCACCGTTCAGCCCGGACACTGAGGTCCAGAGCCGAGGGCCTTCTGGCGGTTCCCTCACTGCGAGAAGCAAAGCTACAGGGAACCAGGCAGAGGGCCTTCTCGGTAGTGGCGCCCGCCCTGTGGAACGCCCTCCCATCAGAGGTCAAAGTGATTAACAACTATCTAACATTTAAGAAATACCTGAAGGCAGCCCTGTTTAGGGAAGTTTTTAATCTGTAACATGTTAATGTATTGTTTTTTAATATTTGCTGGAAGCCGCCCAGAGTGGCTGGGGAGACCCAGCCAGATGGGCGGGGTACAAATAATAAATTATTATTATTAATTTTGAGGATATAGAAACCCCACCTACTTGTCCCTTCAAGGAATGTGAACCCCCAAAAAACAAGGTTTAGTTCCCTGATTTGATTTCTGTATTCAAGCAAAGACAGAAGCACACAAACTTGGAGTCTCATTACTCTGACGAAACAGAGAAATCCATGTGCTTCCCCTCCCGTCTCTGACTGAAAGGCTTGATCCCCCAATGGCCTTCAACAACCTTGCCATTCTTGAAGCAGTTCTCATGTGAGATGTGAGACAAAATGTTTCTCATTACTAAACGCTGTCAGAAATTATTTCTGCACAGAAAAAATATATATATTTGCCAACACGCAAGGGGCTCAAATATGAAGTGAATACATAAGCAATCAGCAATCAGCAAAATGCATAGCTTATGAAATATGCAGCTTTGCTTGGGCACACATTTACAATGGTGAGGGTATGGGTTTGTTTGTTTTTCCTAACCACATGAACGATACTCGGCACAAAGATTTATTCTTATTCTTATTTCTCAGAAGAAATGTGGAGCAATGCAACATTGCTTATGCAGAAAGCCCGGAAATGAATACAACATGAATTTGACTTGACTGAGTACTGAAATATCCTTCCTTGTCAACACAGAATTCAAACCAGTCTTCTAGTGAATAGAGCTGAGCGGAAAGGATTCACTGTTTCGGGGGGAATAGAGAAACACTCTTCTCTATTAATTTGGGTTTGGGGGTAGAGGGAGAGAGAACAATGAATCCAAAAATGTATTCATTGACCTTACCCTCACTTGCATAGCTTAATTTTCCCCCACAGACCTCATCACATAACCAAGCCTGAATGTTGTCCTAACCCAGAGGTTTTCAACCTTTTTAGGTCCACGGATCCCTTGACCAACCACATTCATTCTGTGGCACCCCTGTGGGGCACAGTTATGAACCCCCCCTTGCCTGCAGAGCTGGCAGCCTCTCACCCTTTTTCAAACACCCTCCCTTGTGGAGTGTTCCCTCAGCTGCCTCTCCTCTCCTCTCCTTGGGAGTCATTTTGGCAGTCTCAGCTGCCACCCCTGGTTCCTGAGCTGCCCCCCTTGCCCCAAAGAGAGGTGCCTCCTCACACTGCCCCACAGGGGCCTGGGAAGCACCCCCTTGCCAGCCACAGAAGCACCATTTGCCTGGGGAGTTTGTAGCCAGGGCTGCTGCAACAAACAGCTGTTCAAGCCTTTGGGAGGTAGAGACGTGAGAGGGCATCAGAGGAAGGGGGGAAGGAAAGAGGGACAGAGGCCAGTGCTACCCATGGCACCCCTGGCCATCATTTAAGGCACCCCAGGGTGCCACGGCAGACTGGTTAGAAGTCAATCACTTATTCAGCTGATTGCCTTAATGTGCTTGAATTGGCATGTGCTTCGAAGCCCCACCTAGGGATGGAAGGTTTTGTCAATCTTACTTCCCTCCCTTTCAAAATTTTCCAATCTTAAATTCTGCAGCACATTTCTGCAGCAATTTGTGAATTTCTCCTCACAAACACATTTTTTTTGTACGTAGTTTTAACTAACGTACGCATATTAGCAAGCAATTTCCTCTAATACAGTGCATTACCGTATTCTATGTTATTTTCACTAATATCATTTTCATGCATTTTCTCCCTTCACTTCCCCCTAATTCTTGTGTTTTTGTAAACATAGTTTGTTTGAAGAATGCCGTGCAAAATTCTGAGCACCCCTTCTGAATGGTGGCTGTGTTTTGCTGTGAATTAGGTAATGTTTGCCTTTAAATGTGAACTAAATCAAGTATACCCAGCAGGAAGCCTTCAGGTTTCTTAGGAAAGGAACATGTAAACATTTTTTTAAGCTCGTTATATATTGTTTCCCAAAATTCCTTTACTTTTTTTGCAGTTCCACCGCATCATGCCTTCCACCTCCCTGCATCTCCAACAGATGATTGACCTGGATTTATACATTTTGGCCAATTTTACAGGTGTTAAATACCATCTGTAAAGCATTTTCATGAAATTCTCTTTCAAGTCATAGCACACAGTTAATTACAGGTCCTCCCTCCATTACCTTTCCCATTATTCCATTTGGATATTGCAACCGAAATCTCTGGCCCATTATACTATTACTGATTTTACATTCCAACAGGACAAACAGAAAGGCTTTTCCACAGAACTTTCAAGACTTCTAGAAAGATCTAATCCAAAAAAACAAAAACCCTGCTCTCTAAAATGTATAGACTTCTCATTGACTGGGTGGGAGGTCAAGGAGGAAGAAGTAAAATCAGAGATGGGAGTTGTCTCATCTCTTTTGTTTCCAAATATCAATGCTGTTATATTCAGGGCCTTTTTCCCATCCGGAACTCTCCGGAACTCAGTTCCGGCACCTCTCATGTGGGCACCATTGCCATTCTAAGAGAACAAGGGAGGTGTTCATGGTGAGTTCCAGCACCTCTTTTTAAATAATAATAATAATAATAGACTGGTTATATTACTTAATGAATTAACTATGCTATATAAACTGGTATCAAGAATAGCGGCTTCAGACACACAATTGTCATAAAATGAAAACAAACAACAACTGAGATCTAATTTACACAAATGAGGGAATACTTTTCTACTGGTAACTAGACACTTCTTCCATTGCTGTATCTTTAATTTAGTTCAAAGCAAGCCTCCGGCTTTCACCTACCCAAGCACATAAATTATAGGAAGTGTAACAGTACCTGTAACTTTTTCTTAAGATAAACGATACTTTATAAATCTAAACTGTGTTTTGTCTTGGACTGTACAGTGGATGTAATAATTCAGAGCAAATGATAATCTGCTGCGGTATTAAGACCATAACCTTAGAAAAAGCAGAGCCCAGTTCCCTGCTTGACTTACAAGAGCAAAACAAGCTCACGGAAGACAGGGCTCTGTTGTCTGGCAAGTAGTCAATAAAACTGTACCTTATGACTTTCTCTCCTAAAGGTTCTAATCAAAACAATTTATTTCAGGCATGTAAACTCTTGCTTTTCGGAGTGTAGCGATTGTCAGGATGCTGTAAGAGCACTGGCAGCAACCACGGCATCATTTCACTAAGAGTCCCAGAGCTCCCCCATCTGTCTCCATAACAGACAGATTTCCTTGCTAGTTCAATCTAGCATGTCAGCCCCAGTAAAAAAGAGATGCAGCTTCTTTCATATTTTACTAGCCGTTACAACCGCTCTTTCAACGTAGAACATCTTCTTTCATTCCAGATATTATGCTCCACAGAGAACTTTGCAAATAACAACAACATCCGACTGGGAAGAAGGCAGGAAAGGAGGTACATATCTGGTATTAAAGTTCATCTCCATAGCCGCTAAAACTGCTCAACTGATCAGAGGGGGGGGGAATCACTTGCCATTATTTTGGGGCATTTTTTTAATTGGGTATGGCATTTACAAAGTGCTGGCATGGTGTCGTGGGTGGGGTTTGCGGCCTGTACTGGGCAGAATTCCAATCAGCCACAAAGCTCAGTAGGTGATACTCGCCAGTTGCTCTCCCTCACCTTAATTTACCTCACAGAGTTGTTGACTGGAAAAAGTGGAAGGCAACATACACCTTTCTGAAATTCTTGGAGAAAAGGTGAGATGCAATCATAATAAAGGAAGACATTTATTAGCGGCTTCTTGTGCTCAAGGCGGGGCACCTCATTTGTCATGCAATGGAATCATACAAATGCAAGTTAAAAACACAGAAAGGCTGCAATTCTGTAAACAATTTTTGTTGTTGTTTAGTAGTTTAGTCGTGTCAGACTCTTCGTGACCCCATGGACGCCAGGCACTCCTGTCTTCCACTGCCTCCCGCAGTTTGGTCAGACTCATGTTGGTAGCTTCGAGAACACTGTGTCCAACCATCTCGTCCTCTGTCGTCCCCTTCTCCTTGTGCCCTCCATCTTTCCCAACATCAGGGTCTTTTCCAAGGAATCTTCTTTTCTCATGAGGATCTGGTTTTCCAGGGAGTCTTCTTTTCCCTCAGGATTTGTCCTTCCAGTGAGCACTCAGGGCTGATTTCCTTAAGAAATCAGTAAACAATTACCTGGGTCTAAACCACATTTAACACAACTGGGCTTACTTCTTGCTAGAAATGTCTTATGCAAAGACCCATTCTGTTGATGAGCTAGAAGAGCTTACAAAAAAGTCTGTCCTGCCACCCTAAACTGGCCTGCTGCCTTGGAGGACTCTGTCTCATCACCAAAACTGAAGAAAATTTCAACTGCCAATGCAGTCAGTTGGTGTGCATGGAATGGGGAGGGGTTGTCTTGTTCCTTTGCTTGGACAGCAAAATTCCTTGGGTCAGCCCTGCCTGCACTAGCCACTGCCAAGTGATGAGCTACAGAATTCACTAGCTATGATTTCTGGCCCATCAGCTACAAAGTAGTCTCACAAAGAGCATATTGCACAGTCTAACCTAAGGTCACAAAAGAACGGATGACATTGACCAAATCATACAAATGAGGAACTGTGTGTTTATAAAAGTGGGAACAGGTTCTCATTCTGCAATCTGCTAATTACATATAGATGCAATCAATTTCCCACCGAAGCCAACAGCAAAACATCCAATAGATCTAGTTTTAATTGACCTTGATTGTATCTGGAGATTGTTTTCCCCACTAGCTAAATAATTAGCTTTATTCATATGCGCACACACACATTTATATATAACGGAATATTTGACATATATTTGAATATTTGAATGTGTGCGTGTGGAAAAATTGAAACAATTGTATTGTTCAATGTTCATTCATACTTTGCTAGATGCCAAGCCATTATCCAGAAATATTTACTGCAGATTCATTTCCAAATTTGGAAGAATCTGAGCATAATATAACTTTACTTACATTACACTAGCCTGCTGTTGAAATCGTGCAAATCTATATGCAGAGCAGATTTCCTGATGCAACATCCGGGTGTCATGAGACTTACAATGCTGTTGGGATCAGACTTGGATTGGCAGGCTCTGGCACAAGAGGAGAAGGGAAAAATAGGGTAGAACTAAATTGTGGGAACCTGACTTGGAGAAGGGAGGATCTCCCCTTTTCACCTTGTCTTCAGCTACTTCGGAAGGGAGAGCAGGAATGCTGGCTCTCCCCTCCAACCTTCCTGAAGATTGGCTAGCCTCAGTGGAGGCTAGGGAAGACTTTGATCAGCCCAAAGTGAGGCTGAACAGGAAACGCAGCAGTGACTGAACAGGAGCCCAAACAGGAGGGTGCAGCCTTGTTGCCAAGAACCAGGTGCCACCTTTGCAGGTGGCAGCAAACCCACCCACCCACCCACCAACCCCCGACAGAGTGCACACTTGCAATATCAATATCCCTGCAAGGTGAGAGAGTCTTGCAAGTGAGTATGGCATGCCTTATCTTCAAGGGCTTGGCAGGTTGGGCGAGGAAATTTGTTGGGACATCTTTGTCACTTCTATCAAGCTCTAAATTTTTCGCCTGGTTCCTGAGCTCCTGAATTGTGATTCCTGGTCACTGTGTTTGCTGCAGAGTTTGTACTGTTCCTTGTCTGAATAAAGATCTCTTACTTACTTACTTACTTACTTACTTACTTACGAAATAGTTACAAGTATCTGCATGTTTTGGGTGGGAGCCAGAACACTAGGGCAAACTGGGATAATAAAATGGAATGCAAGCTATCAAATCAAGTTAAGCTCCACTCACACCCGAATTAGCAGCAACTGAGCATTGGTGGACTAAGAACAAGAAGCCCATTTTTTTCATACCCATTCACCTGGAAGAATGGAAATTGAGTAAACAGATCACACTCAGTTCCATTTCTTCATAAATAAATGCACAGCCTCACCTAGTTTTAGAAACATCTTTTGGCCATTGTGATTCATTAGCAAGCAAGTTAATGAAGGCCTTCTCACAATGCAGTACTATTTCTGAGATACCAGCAGACATGAAGTTGTAGTGTGTTATTGGCACAAATATGACATAAAGCATTTTTTTTTTAAAAAAAGAAGGCAGCAAGTAAGAGAAAATAACACTTCAGTTATAAAACCTGTTACTTGTCACTTGTAATGTGTCTCTTCCACTTGATTAACTTTCTCTCTGAATGTAACACTTCCCACATTTTTTAATGGCTTTCCAAGTGATCAGAGTTGGGATGCAGTCAAAACTGCATCTTGAAGCAGCTCAAGGCAGGTTTTTCCAATGGAATGGGGAAAAGAATAGGCACACTGTCCAAAAGGAAAACAATTTGTTGCATTTTCCCCCCCAGCAGAAACCATAATTTTGTCTGCCTTCAAAAAATGGACTTCTAAGGGCACAATCTCATTTTTTTTGGGGGGGGGAGGGTTGTACTTCAGAAGGAGAGAAAATTCTCATCCTATTCTTGGATACATTTAGGAATAATTGCACCGAGGAGTATGCTTTAAAAGCAATTGGTGTAGTAACTTTATGTACCCCACTAGAGCAGGGGCTTCCAAATTGTGGTCTGTGAACCACCAGTAGTCCCTGTGGTCAATTCAGGTGGTCCATCCTGATATTGAGTTTTAATTGTATATTTATTGCTTCTTTTATTTCATATTGTGTTTTATTGTACTACAATTTGAATTCTGTGGAATGCAATGCAAATTGTAATGCAATATAAGAAATAAAAGAAGCAATAAAAGACGGTGAAAAATCGCACAGCATCTAGTGCAATAGCTACAACAGGCAGAAAAAAATCATTAAATGGTTTGCCATGCAATTTTCGAGGGTTCCATAAGGAAAAAAAGTTTGGGAACCACAGTATGTTATTGACATAAATCAAGCTGCCATTTTGAAAAGCAAAGGGATTTGTGCCTTTGGCATGCCTAGCTAGTATAAATCTAATTAATGCATTGCAACAAATACTTTCCAGGAGCATAGAACCAGTTAGTCAGAGATAGAGAAATAACCACATGCTCCCTGAAACACAGGAGGGGATGAAAGGCTGTCCCCCAGTCTTGAGCTGCCCATGGATGGTGGAGTGAGGGGGAGAGTGTGTTTTGCTCCTGTGCCTCAAACAACAGGTTGATTCATCTTTCCACAGCATGGAATTGAGCACTGATGACTATAGATCGGGAGACGGGCCATGTGCAACCTGCCAAACTGCAGGAAGTGGTCCACCAGCCCCTGCCACTTAATTTCCAGGTTGGGAAATAAAATCCCTCAGGTCGTCTTTAAAGAACAGGCACGGGGCTCTTTGATCTTAGTGCTATGCATCACTGTGCTAAAATGGGAGATGACGTCACCTGCCTCTTTACTCTGTAAGAGTGAAAGGAGGCAGAAATGCCTAGAACGATCAGTGCAAAGTAAAAGGCAGCACTTTCAGCCACTCCTCACCCCAGCACTGGAGTGGAGAGGGCTGGAAATACGGAATGTGTGTGTGAGATAGAGAGATCGCCTCTGCACGGACGTCTGCTGCAAGGATGAACGTGCAACTCCATGAGAGAAGGAGAAGGAGAGGGTGTGGATGTCTGTGCGTCCGGTAAGAGGGTTACCCTGTGTGCGTGTGGTGAACGTGCAACTATGGTGTGCGCATGTGCACTGAATGTGTAGCACGCATGCGCGCATGTTGTTGTTGTTGTTCAGTCGTGTCCGACTCTTCGTGACCCCATGGACCAGAGCACGCCAGGCACGCCTATCCTTCACTTCCTCTCGCAGTTTGGCCAAACTCATGTTAGTAGCTTCGAGAACACTGTCCAACCATCTCATCCTCTGCCGTCCCCTTCTCCTTGTGCCCTCAACCTTTCACAACATCAGGGTCTTTTCTAGGGAGTCTTCTCTTCTCATGAGGTGGCCAAAGTACTGGAGCCTTAACCTCAGGATCTGTCCTTCTAGTGAGCACTCAGGGCTGATTTCTTTAAGAATGGATAGGTTTGATCTTCTTGCAGTCCATGGGACTCTCAAGAGTCTCCTCCAGCACCATAATTCAAAAGCATCAATTCTTCGGCGATCAGCCTTCTTTATGGTCCAGCTCTCACTTCCGTACATTACTACTGGGAAAACCATAGCTTTAACTATATGGACCTTTGTTGGCAAGGTGATGTCTTTGCTTTTTAAGATGCTGTCTAGGTTTGTCATTGCTTTTCTCCCAAGAAGCAGGCGTCTTCTAATTTCGTGACTGCTGTCACCATCTGCAGTGATCATGGAACCCAAGAAAGTGAAATCTCTCACTGCCTCCATTTCTTCCCCTTCTATTTGCCAGGAGGTGATGGGACCAGTGGCCATGATCTTAGTTTTTTTGATGTTGAGCTTCAGACCATATTTTGCGCTCTCCTCTTTCACCCTCATTAAAAGGTTCTTTAATTCCTCCTCACTTTCTGCCATCAAGGTTGTATCATCAGCATATCTGAGGTTGTTGATATTTCTTCCGGCAATCTTAATTCCGGTTTGGGATTCATCCAGTCCAGCCTTTCGCATGATGAATTCTGCATATAAGTTAAATATGCGCACATGCATATACATTTAGCATGCCCACCGCTGGGATTGGCTGATGGAGGGATGGCTGTAAAAGCCTAGCCACTGTAGATCAAGCTGTGATTAAAGGCACTTGAACAGAGCTGCTATCGATACAAGAAGGTTCAGTCAGCTCGTCATAGTCCATTTGTTTAAATACCCCATTTTCATTTTCTTTTGGGGGATAGGTTTTAATAAATTTTCTGTTTTACAATTTCAAATATTCATTTTACATCCTTAAAAAGCAGTGACTTCCCTTCTTCTCTTTCCATGGTTCATTTTACATATCATAAATCCCTGCATACTTTACAAAACCTATACCATTCAGTATTCCATTATTGCATCCATCAAAGCTTATTTACACTGTTGAATTTATCTTAATGCTGCCAGGGTTTTCAGCTGTACACAATTATTTCCCATATATTCAATAAAGGTTTTCCAATCTTCTCTAAACGTATGTTCCTCTTGTTCTCTTATTCTATATGTTAAGTCTGCAAGCTGCTCATGTTCTGTCAACTTAAGTTGCCATTCTTCTTTGGTTGGGACCTCGCTCATTTCCCATTTAACATAACATTAACAAAACATGGGCCGCAGTAGTAGCATACATAAACAACCTTTTTTTGACACCTGGGAATTTCAGTCTGAATTATCCCCAACAGAAAGGACTCTGCTGCTGTTGTTTTTGGAAAAGTACTTTTAAACATTCCCCCCTCCCCACAATTCATTATGGATCATTGTGGAGTAGTGGTTAAGAGCAGTAGACTCATAATCTGGTGAACTAGGTTCGCGTCTCCTCTCCTCCACATGCAGCTGCTGGGTGACCTTGGGCTAGTCACACTTCTTTGAAGTCTCTCAGCCCCACTCACCTCACAGAGTGGTTGTTATGGGGGAGGAAGGGAAAGGAGAATATTAGCTGCTTTCAGACTCCTTCGGGTAGTGATAAAGCGGGATATCAAACCCAAACTTTTCTTCTTCTTCTTCTTCTTCTTCTTCTTCTTCTTCTTCTTCTTCTTCTTCTGTTACCCTTTTACAAGTCCACCACATATGGAAGAACGTTCCCTCCACCTCTTTGCATCTCCAGCACTTATCTGATTAAGTCTTATACATCTTAGCAAGCCTACTTAGAGTTACCGGTAAATACCATCTGTGAATCGTTTTCAAGTAGTTCTCCTTCTAAATACCCCATTTTCCACAGATCTATTTGGGATACCCAGGGCGGTCAACTCATGAGGCAAGGTGAGGTGATTGCCTCAGGCAGCAGGATCCATGGGGCAGCAGATCCAGCCTCCTGCTTCTGCTGCTGCTGTGGAAGCAACCCTAATGCCCCCTGTACAGTGGATTCTTGGCTAATAGGAGGTGCTGCTGGTCTCCCCCTACCCTTGTTCCCAATGTAGCTGTAATTTCCCTGTTTCTATTCTATATTGATGTAATAAGCAAAAAATACTAGTTAACTATGATCCCTGTGCAATTAAAATTCTTAGAAGAAGAAATCAAACACACAGGAAGGCATAAATAAAGGAAATTACAAAAGGCTGTGGCAAGCAGCACCATTTTTTAAAATAAAAAAGATACCTGATAGCTAAGAATGACAGGTTTCTTTTCTTCTTCTCTGGGGGATAAAGGGAAATGTTGAAAAACTTATTAGGAATATTTATAGTCTGAGATTAATGTCCAGGATGCAAGCTATATATTCTTTCCAGGTGGTTCTTCAAACTAAGGCTTAAATACTTAAGAAATTCCAAATAGTACAAATAGTTCTTTGAAGATTACTTGTGTATTTGTCTCAGAAAAACACAGACAAGGGCATAAATAATAATGAAACAAAAAAAACAAAAACAAAAACCCTCAGGTTTAAAATCTGACATTTCAAAATAGCAGGTTTCCTCTTTCCCTGCTGAGGCAAACAAAAGCCCTTGCAAACTCTGTTAGGGAGACTTTATGAGCTGAGCTTAGTGGGCAAGATTTAGTTTAGCCCACACAACTCTCTGCCCCTGACTTCTGGATGAAGAAAGCCTTCTGGAGCAAACTTCGAGCCTGACTCATCAAACTCCTAACAAGATTTGATTCTATACTCCTATGAAGCAGGGCCACTGCCATAGGTAAGCCTTTGGGGACACCTGCTAAGGCTCATGGCTTTGGAGGAAGCCCACTACCAATCCCTGGAGGAGAAATGAAGAACCTCCAGTCTTGGAGGGGATTGAATGTGGTCCCCCAGGCCTTTCTATCTGGTCCTCGGGACTATTCCAAATCCACAATCCCACACCAACCCTGCTTTTGCACTCTCCTAAAGTGCTTTTCCTGGAACGTTTCCTTAAACTCTGTGGATGCATACCCTCCAACATTTCTCTAATGAAAATAGGGATGCCCCATTCCGTGATGATAATTTTACTATTTATATCGCACACATCTTACTGGGTTGCCCGAGCACTCTGGGCGGCTTCCAACATATATAAAAACATATTAAACCTTAAAACATTTAAAAAAAAAAACCCTTCCTTATACAGGATTGCCTTCAGCTGGCTTGGGCGTTGGATAACTCCATACCCTCCAACATTCCTCCAAGGAAAATAGGGACATCCTACGGAAAAGTGGGACATTCCAGAATCAAATCAGAAACTGGGATGGCTTCTCTAAATTAGGGATGTCCCTGGAAAATAGGGACACTTGGAGGGTTTGTGGGTGCCTCTTGCATGCCTAGGTGGAGGTAAAGGTAAAGGTAAAGGATCCCTGGATGCAACTATGGGGTTGCAGAGCTCATCTCACTTTTAGGATGAGGGAGCCAGCGTTTGGCCACAGGCAGCTTTCTGGGTCATGTGGCCAGCATGACTAAACTGCTTCTGGAGCAACGGAACACCATGATGGTAGCCAGAGCGCACGGAAATGCTGTTTACCTTCCCGCTGCATCAGTACCTATTTATCTACTTGCACTGGCATGCTTTCGAACTGCTAGGTTGTCAGAAGCTGGGACAGAGCAACTGAAGCTCACTCCATTGTGGGGATTCGAACCACCAACCTTCTGATCGGCAAGCCCAAGAGGCTCAGTGGTTTAGATCACAGCACCACCTGTGTCCCCTATGTGGAGTACAGAGATGGGTGTGTGAGTGTCTGTAGAAACTAACCTACTGTACAAAGGTAAAGTCCTCTGGCACTTTTTTCTGGCCCCATGCACCACTGGCATGTGGCCTCTGGAAGTTTGCTTAGTGGTCCTTGCATGGATCAACATTCCCCATCCCTGCTCTGGAGCCTCTTGGTCCTGCTGCTGCTCCTCCTTGCCGACACAGCCTCTTCATCTGCCCTCCTTAAGTGCAGAAGAGAAATAAGGAGAAGCATCCTCTATCTGCCTTGCCCTCTCTCTGGGAGGTTGTACAGACTGGGTTGAAGGGAAGGGCAAGTAAGTGAGCAGAGGTAACAGTGGAAAGGAGCAAGAGGCCCACTGAGGACATCTTACACAAGATCTGAGAACCGTGCTCTGGTAGCTTTCCCTGGTAAACCACTTCCCTTATTTGTGGACTTTTTGTGGTTACTCTTTCTTAAAGGCAATTGTGTGCATCCATGCACATTTTGTTGTTTAGTCATTTAGTTGTGTCCGACTTTGTGACCCCATGGACCAGAGCACACCAGGCACTCCTGTCTTCCACTGCCTCCCGCAGTTTGGTCAGACTCATGTTGGTAGCTTCGAGAACACTGTCCAACCATCTCGTCCTCTGTCGTCCCCTTCTCCTTGTGCCCTCCATCTTTCCCAGCATCAGGGTCTTTTCCAGGGAGTCTTCTCTTCTCATGAGGTGGCCAAAGTATTGGAGCCTCAGCTTCAGGATCTGTCCTTCCAGTGAGCACTCAGGGCTGATTTCCTTCAGAATGGATAGGTTTGATCTTCTTGCAGTCCATGGGACTCTCAAGAGTCTCCTCCAGCACCATAATACAAAAGCATCAATTCTTCGGCGATCAGCCTTCTGATCAGCCATGCACATTAGCTAGCAGATATTTCTGAATGTGCTTAAGTTGTGCTGTTCTTCAAAGACAACCAAATCCATTGTATTCAATATCCTTAAGATGGATTTGTCTGGGGGTATTGATACTTTATTAACAAATTTATTTTTATCTATATACGCTTATATCTTGCATGTCTTATTTCTTGGAACCCAAAGCAGCATACATACAGTCAATTACAGGTACTGGCTGGACCCAGATGTGCTTAGTTCAAGCAGGTAGCCAATGATGGCCTCATGTACCTTCAGATCACATTCCAGGACCAACCACCCAAATACCTGCTTTGGAAGCCTCTGCAGGATAAATGAACACTGCTTATGGCAGGTAGCGACCATCAATGGTTATGCAGCTATCCTCAGTGTAGTGTACTTTCATAGGAACATAGAATTGTGGAGTGGGAAGGGACTCTGAGGACCATCTAGTCCAACCCCCTGTAATGCAGGAACTCGAAGCTGTTCTTTGTGGGATTCGAACCTGTGTCTAATCCAGCCTTCCCCAACCTGGTACTCTCTGGATTTATTTATTTTTTATCTACCACTCCCAACAGCCCCAGACAGCAAGGTCTAATGGTCAGGAATGATGGAAGCTGTAGTTTAATGTATCTGGAGGGCAGCAAGTAGAGGAAGTCTGGTCCAATATTTTATTAAAGCTGACTAAAAGCTCATTCACACTAGTTATGTGAATTTCTAGTTATGGTTCCAAGAGGTTTGCAACTATAAATCATGGAACAAACAGTGGGAATCACGGGACAAATGGAAGTGTGGATGAACCCTAAGCCACTGGTCATTGGCCACATGGCAGTAAATTCCTTAAGTTAATTAAGCACTATATACAGAAATAGTTATTTTTGCCTGTCCACAATCTATTGCCAATGCAATATGCTCTTTCCCAAACAGATTCTACAATCCTGCCTATGTCTAATTTACTATTTATTTCTGGGAGACCTGGTTCATTTCTCCGTATTGACTGTTATTTATACTTAGCAGCATATAAAATGTGTGTTCTGTAAAAGGTTTATTATTGAACAGAGCTGAGTGGGCTGGGGCATAATTGCCAATGGAATGCTCACCATTAAAAATATGATATTTCAAATGTCAAGGCAATTTTAAGAGGAACAGGTTCTGGAAAATATAGATCAACATTTCAGGCCACTTGTTGTAAAACAGTTGGATACTAGTAACTGAAATAATGCCCAAACTATCCAACAATTATAAAGCAGTCATAAAATGGTGAGCGTATAAACCATCCTACTATCTTGACACCCAGAGGACCTGAGCACAGTGGGAGCTCAATTTAATTTACAAGGGCAGCTGCTGAAGTATAGAAAAAGAAATAAAATTTATATGGGGCATTTTAAAAATTGTGATCATGCAACTTATTGAGTGTATTATGGAAGACCGGCTCCCTTTCTCAATGGCATATCAACATAGTTAGGATATTTCACTTCCCACAAATTACAAACCTGACATTTGGCTGTGGCAGTTGCCTAGATTACTAGGTGCATTTGAAAAGGAGAGGCTTTTACAACTCAAAACGGGGTATAAAGTGTTTCACCATTTGTTGACCATAAAACATCATCATAGAAGCATAGGCAGCTGCGTTATACAGAGTCAGACCATTGGTCCATGTTGCTCAGTGCTGTCTGCACTGACTGACAGTGGCTGTCCAGGATTCAGACAGGAATCACTCTCAGTCCTGCCTGAAGGTGAACTCAAGATCTGGAATGCTCTACCTCATAAGTGGGTGATGTCATTTGACTACAACTTCCATCAACATTCCTGGCCATTGGCCATGCTGACAGGAGGTGATGGAAGTCAGAGGCCAACAGTCTCTGGAAGGTTCATCACCCTTGCATTAAAGCAGGCATCCCCAAACTCAGTCCTCCAGCTGTTTTGGGACCAAAACTCCCATCCATCAACCCTAGCTAACAGGACCAGAGGTCAGGGATGATGGGAATTGTAGTCCCAAAACAGCTGGAGGGCTGAGTTTGGGGATGCCTGCATTAAAGGGGCGTACCCAATTAGCTCCCAATCTCAAGGTTGTGGAGTGCTGTCAAACATACCACATTTGAGTTTCGTTTTTGTTTTTACTTTACAAGGTTGTTATTTTACTTCACCAGACCTTAACCTATTACAGTATTTGTAAGAATGGGTTCCAAATATTATTGAATTTGTCCATGGCAAGTCTGCGTTTATATGCAAGTTGTTTATATTGTCCTATATAGAAAGATTTTTGGCAGAAGGTAACTGCAGTTCGAAAGCACGTCAAAGTGCAAGTAGATAAATAGGTACCGCTCCGGCAGGAAGGTAAACGGCGTTTCCGTGCACTGCTCTGGTTCACCAGAAGCGGCTTAGTCATGCTGGCCACATGACCCGGAAGCTGTCTGCAGACAAACGCCGGCTCCCTCGGCCAGTAAAGCGAGATGGGCGCCGCAACCCCAGAGTCGTTCGCGACTGGACTTAACGGTCAGGACTTAACATTCAGTCCTGCAAAATCCTTTCCATCATCAAGTGTATATATAAATGATTAGCATTATTATTATCAGGACCAAAGCAGAGATGAAATCTCATTGCCACACCATTCATGTCAGTTGGTGCTGGTAATCAGCCACAGTGCTCAGATTTGGAGTTTGTGGTTTGAATAAGGATGAGAAGATTTTCCCTGTTTGGGTCTGTTATTGTTCCATTGGTTGGATGTGCCACACTGTCTGTTCTGCCTGCCTTTGGCTTTATAGAGCAGCATTTCTGAAAACATACTTCAGAAATGGTGCCTGCATAGTTTGCTGTAGTTTCAGCCGATGCGCTCTTCCCCTATCCCTGCCAGACACATGAGCAATGATTAAGTCTCAGACAAAAATAAATAAATCCAGATGTGACTACATCAAGATTCTTCTTTGGAGCATGATTTGATGTGCACACACACTTGCGCACTTAGGTAACATGGAATGAGAGAGCAATATATATGCAAATAAAAAACGGTGGCAACCTTCCCATGCCCAGTGGCATGAACAATGTATGGAAATCAAACAATGGGTGGATGCAGATCACCAATGCTTAAGTGCCTTCATTGGGAAGGTGATTAGGTAATCTGGAATCCCCAAATCTCAAGGGAAATGTGGTTGGGGAGATGCGTTGCTTGTTTTGTTCCCTTTTAAATGCTTTCATAGAATCACAGAGTTGGAAGGGACCCTGAGGATCATCTAGTCCAGCTTCTTTGCAATGCGGAAAAATGTGGCTGTCCCATACGGGAATCGAACCTGCAGTCTTGGTATTATCAACACCACACTCTAACCAAATAAGCTATCCAGGCCTAAGCTACTGCAGTTGATTGCCACTTTCCCCTCTGACTCGGGACAAAAGCCCACCACGAATTTCTCCTGCAGGAACTCAACAGAATGAGGATGTTGCAAGGGTTTGGTAGAGCCAATTTACCACCCCATTTTCAGGTGGCTCATGAGTTTCAGTGTTAAAGAGCAAATTGCAACCCCAATGCTGTTGGTCTATTCTATGTCTTAAAATATAATAATAATAATAATAATAATAATAATAATAATAATAATAATAATAATAATTTATTATTTGTACCCCGCCCATCTGACCGGGTCTCCCCAGCCACTCTGGGCAGCTTCCAACAAATATCAAAATACATTAGAATATCACAGATTAAAAACTTCCCTAAACAGGGCTGCCTTCAAGTATTTTCTAAAGGTCATGTAGTTGTTTATTGCTTTGACCTCTGATGGGAGGGCGTTCCACAGGGCGGGCGCCACTACCGAGAAGGCCCTCTGCCTGGTTCCCTGTAGCTTTGCTTCTCGCAGTGAGGGAACCGCCAGAAGGCCCTCGGCTCTGGACCTCAGTGTCTGGGCTGAACGGTGGGGGTGAAGACGCTCCTTCAGGTATACAGGACCGAGGCCGTTTAGGGCTTTAAAGGTCAGCACCAACACTTTGAATTGTGCTCGGAAACGTACTGGGAGCCAATGTAGATCTCTCAGGACCGGTGTTATGTGGTCCCAGCGGCCACTCCCAGTCACCAGTCTAGCTGCCGCATTCTGGATTAATTGCAGTTTCTGGGCCACCTTCAAAGGTAGCCCCACGTAGAGCGCATTGCAGTAGTCCAAGCGGGAAATAACTAGAGCATGCACCACTCTGACGAGACAGTCTGCGGGCAGGTAGGGTCTCAGCCTGTGTACCAGATGGAGCTGGTAGACAGCCGTCCTGGACGCAGAATTAACCTGTGCCTCCATGGACAGCTGTGAGTCCAAAATGACTCCCAGGCTGCGCACCTGGTCCTTCAGGGGCACAGTTACCCTGTTCAGGACACGGGAGTCCCCCACACCCGCCCGCCCCCTGTCCCCCAAAAACAGTACTTCTGTCTTGTCAGGATTCAACCTCAATCTCCAGAAGTAATGCTATGTGATGACATAGCATCATCTGGTGGGGCCGTGCAGAAAAATGGCAGCATCCAAAGAGCAGGAAGGGATGGGAGATGTTGTAGACACTGCACATACCTTCTATTGTATGTGCTCATGAGTACACAGCTGAACTTCTGAATAGGACTAGTTAGGGAAAGGGTTCTGTAGGCTTCTTCCCTTCCACCACTTCTCCTTTGCAAACTGCCTCATCCCCACGCTGCCTTGCAGAGCAGAACCAGCAACCAGGATTTCAAGACCTGAAGCAGAGGCCAAAGGCCCAGTTCTTTTGCCACTTGGTGCAGAAGCCTCAATTCCTGCAAGTTGTACTGCAGGCAAAATGATGAGAAAGATCTCCCGCTTCCCATTAAGGCATTAAGCCTCCCCTCGCCTCAAACATAATAAACAATACAAAATAAAGAACTGGAGTCTGGTAACTAAACTTTTCTGGCTCTTCCTGACCCACTTTCATCACGTACTCAAAAGCACATCAGCAAGGCAACAAAGTTTTTATGATATATTATTTAAAAGAGGCTTTTTAAGGCAGTGAACCCAGGAAGCTAAAGATTTCATAAAATCACCCCTTTGACCATTAAAAGGATTGAACAACACATTATTTTTCGCTGGTAGTGGAATTTTCAATTTGCTCTGCTCCAAAACATGTGCTTTTTATTTAGAGGTAAATGACCCAGATCTTGCCTATATGCATTCTTGCAGGCAAAGTTAGGTGGGGAAAGTGGCACTTTCTAAGGCAGGGGAGAGCTAGTGCTTGCTCTTTTAGCATCCTCTCTAATGCAAGGTTGCCAACTTCTTTTTTTAACCAGCCCCACTTCCAGCGGCTTTAAGAGCAGCTTGTTCTTCAGAGATCAGCAGGAGAAGGATTCCACAGCATGGTGATCTGAAGATGGTCAGGGAAACATTTTTATGATCAGCTGGCAGCCTTCCCTAAGAGCTACGCTCTGCTCTTTTGTATGAGTCTCTCCAATTGCTTTGATTAGCTTGTGTTGCACCCAGAGGCGGTCAAGAGCAGGGCTGTTGATCTAATCAGCCCAGGTGTAGAAGTTAATAAATGACCTCTCATTTATTCCATCCTCTTGAATTAGGTGGTGTTTTTTTTAAGATACAAAAACAAAGCTTGCCCGACTCTTCTTTCCGCCTTCTTGTCTCTCCCCCCCCCTTTTCTAAATTTCCCTTTTCGTTTTTCCTTGGCAAAGAACAGAGGGAAACGCTACGTGGAAAGCAAAATGAAATCGGTGTCGTTGCTTTCAGCACTGAGCTGTGGTGATTGAAAGGCTGTTTATTGTCCTCCTTCGTGTTCTTAAGCTGTTAAATACAGAACTATGTACAATGGGAGAATGCAGGTAACAGTGGTGAGTTACCCTTGGTACATATACATCATCGTCCCATGAGGTGAGAAATGTCATTCCGCTTCCCTAAAGCGTGGTTCAGAATTATGGGGATGGTTCGATCCCCAGCATCTCTAGTTAGGGGTGGGGGGAAACAACTTGTCTGAAATCCTGGAGACCCACTGCTAGTCACTGTAGACAAAACTAAACTAAAGGGGACAACGCGTGTTCTCCTTCATGGAGAGCACGTATTGCGGTGGGGGCGAACAGATCACCCCTCCGGTGCTTGGCGGGATCGGATAGATGGCCACAGCTACGATTGGGTCCTGGGTTGTTGTTGGGGAGATTTAATTGTTTCAATTTGTGATGGAAAGCCCAGCGGGTATATAACCCTTGGCACGCCCTGTGATGTTCCTCTTTGCTGCGTGCAACGGATCTCCCGCCCTTCCTCTCCCTTTTATTAGGCCTCTGTGTTGACCTTGCTATGCCTGTCATGGGGTCGTCTGCTGTTGGGGCAGGGGCCTGGTAGGAATTTTTCCAGTTGGCTGATTGGCTGGTACCGTCTGGTTTTTGCCTACTGGGCCATTCCATTGTCACGGGTGGGACACTTGGACCATGTTTTTTGGTATTCACACATGTGTAACAATGTAAATATACATAAAAATTAACAACCAAAATTTAAACTATGTTCTTAATAAGTTACTGAACATTTTACTATTTTTTAAATTATTTTTATGGATATTTTTGACAATTTTATTAAATTTTAAAGTATTGTCACGGGTGGGACAAAAAAAGGACACTGAGCTTGAGATAAGTTTGATTTATGGAAAAACTCTGTGAGTTGGGAGGTGAATCAATAATAAACTCAGCATATCTGTTTAAATCAATGTTTATTGGTTGCAACTATGCAATCAGAAATTAAGTTTAAGAAATTTAACGATACAAAATTGGGGAAAAAATGCTATCACGGGTGGGACAATCATCAGAAAACTTTTAACTTGAACACTTCTGTGAAGGCTACGTGGGTGGACTTTTGAAAAGAAGGTCCATAAACTAGACTTCTTTTGTCTTTAGCTTAAAAAAAATGGTTAGACTGCATGTTTGGAATCATGGAAGAAATTTTTTTTCATGGAAGAAAAAAATAATTTTTTTCTTATCAGGCTCATTTTTCATGGAATGGCCCTACTGCGTAGCAAATAGTCACAACTTGTAAGGTTGGTGGTTAGGCATTGGTTATTGTGTTCATTGGTGGAAGGGTAAAGATTGGCTGTGTCTGCCCCTCCAATGCTGCTGCTGTGCGGGGAATTCCGTTAAAGGAATCCAGGGGCTCGCCATGCTTTTGTCCGTATCCCCCGGTCGGGGGCCAGGGCCACGCAAGAGCCCCTGGGAGCATTTGGGGAGAGACGTTGGGTCTGACCCCCGACCTCTCTTTTTTCTCTCCCCTAAGTGTTTTCCCTTTCCTGGCGGTCGTCAGTTCTGTCCCCAGCAGGACAGATAGTCTAAACCAATGCCTATGCAACCACTCACATATCATGTATTTCAATAAAGTTGTGGCCAAAACTATGCCAAAAACCAAAACCTAAATTACTGTCTGAGGTGTGAGTTATTTGAGGGGTGGTTTGGGGACCTCGACACGCAATGGTTTAGCTACATAAATCAGCTCCCTGTGATCTTGATATTTGTTTAGTTTCTAGGTCAGGGTGGTCCAACACAACACTATAATGCTGTCCCTTGGACGTAAACCTGGAATTTTACAAGATTTTTAAACATTTGGTTCCTTTACGTGGTTTTGTATGTACTGTGGTATTTTATGCATTGTGACTTGCAGTTATTTTTATCAATGATACCTTTAGTCATTATTTATTGTAATGGTTAAGAGTAGATTTCTGTTTAATTCTTATTTGCTGATGTTTTGAGAGTTATTGTGTACTATTATATTCTAATGGATGGTTGAATATTACTTTATTTGATATAAGTCGTTCCATTTTAAAGTTACATCTTATTATGACATTTTGTATTGGATCAGATTACTATAAGTGTTCTTTGCCGTATATATATATATATATATATATTTTGCGGTAAACCACTTTGTGTATAGCAATATAGAAAT
Source organism: Darevskia nairensis (assembly GCA_034642065.1). Taxonomy (NCBI): domain Eukaryota; kingdom Metazoa; phylum Chordata; class Lepidosauria; order Squamata; family Lacertidae; genus Darevskia; species Darevskia nairensis. The sequence continues at coordinate 2,826,138 of JAWWNI010000085.1, read as the reverse complement.
GTGGTGTACAAATTAAAAGTGAAAAAAGTGAATATATATATATATATATATATATATATATATATATATATATATATATATAGCTGTCAATCCCCAAAGCCACGCAAGTGAGGCTCTGGGCTTTGGGAAGGAGGCATGAGAACTCTGATAGGGTCCGAGAGTCCTTCCGCCTCCTTTCCAAAGCCTACTTAACACTTTCCCAGCACAATACACACCCATATGGAAGTAAGTCTCATTCATTTCAGCATGTATAGTTGTGAACTTGGAGGCACATGGCATTGAGAGTTAGGGAACATTTTCCTATATAGCAAACTTCTATATTTGTAAACTGGTAACACTGTTTGACAACATTATTGGAGCCTAAAGGGCAGGGGGAAGCAGGGCCGTAGCTAGGGGGTGGTGAGGTGGGCCCCCGCCAGGGACACAGGTGAGGGGGGGCACAAAATCGGCTTAAAATATGTCCTTAAATATGTCTATAAATAAAAATATTGATTATTGCCTCATAAGAATAGAGGCGGAAAGAAGAGCTAATTTGTCCATGGCTAGGAGGTGCAATCTGGATGGTTCTGCCAGGGGCGCACGATCACATAGCTACAGCTTGGGGGGGGGGGAGAGACAAGATGGGGGGAGTCACTACCTTTTATCCTTAGGAGGGAGAGCTTGTCATCACATCTTGCCAGTTCTAGAGGCAGTTGTTGCCCCATTTGGAATGTGCATGTGGTGGTCCTGGTGACCACTGGCTTTTTAGTCTCTTCAAACAGTTATTACCTGTAAAACAAAACCGGGAATGATTTTTTGGGGGGTGAGGTGGTTTGAGGTAGCACTGAGCACTGTAACATTTCCAGGAATGTGTTGGGAAATTCAGAAATGTGTGAAATCAGAAGGACAGAAGCATCTCAACCTGCAGCATTGCTTCAGGAGATGTGGATCAAATTTCTCAAGCATCCCTAGTCAGAATACACAAATGTTGTCCTTTCCCAAATTGGCACACAAATTAATAGTGTATTAATTATGTCTATCCAGCCTTTCAGGCTTATAAAAATAATAAATACAATAATATAATATAATAAATATTAAAAGCCAACAAGATAAAACAGGCCAAAAGAAGAAGAAGACTGATTCTACCTAAGATACGATAATAAGATAAGATAAGATAAGATAAGATAAGATAAGATAAGATAAGATAAGATAAGATAAGATAAGATAATTTATTTATTGTCATTGCACAAGTACAAGCACAACGTTATACAAGTGCAACGAAATTGCATGCCATCCCGTAAAAAAACAGAAAGAAACAAACAAACAAAAAACAGCACAAAACACACACACACCAAAAAAAAAAAAAAAGCCACACATACACACACATATACACCCATCACAGCTCTCCAAGGTCATATTATCTGGTTACAGCATTTAAGATGGTTATAGCTCTTGGGTAGGAACTGTTCTTCAATCTATTTGTTCTTGATCTAATTGTTCTATATCTTCTACCCGAAGGCAGTGGTACAAAGAGACTATATCCTGGATAAGATGGATCCTTTAAAATATTGTTAGCCTTTTTAAGGCAACGGGAACTGTATAGTTCTTCCAGAGATGGGAGAGGATGACCAATAATATTTTGGGCTGTGGTTATGACCTTCTGAAGTACCTTCTTCTCCCTGGCTGTGCAGCTGGAGAACCAAGCACAAATACAGTATATAAGAATGCTCTCTATGGAGCCTTGGTAGAAGGACACCAGCAGTCTCTCACTCAGATTGTTCTTTAAAAGTCTGAGGAAATAAATTCTCTGCTGGGCCTTCTTTACCAGAGCAGTAGTATTTGTGCTCCAAGTCATACCCTGCTCTATAATCACTCCCAAAAACTTGAATACAGCCACCCTCTCCACCTGGTCCCCGCCGATATACAGGGGCTGAATATCCACCTTTCCCCCCCTATAATCCACCACCAGTTCCTTGGTCTTGGCAGTATTAAGAGTCAGATTGTTATCTCTACACCAAGCACAGAACTGCTCCACCTCATCCCGATAGGCGGACTCATCCCCTCCTGAAATGAGCCCCACCACAGTAGTGTCATCAGCAAACTTGATGATTTTGTTGCTGGAATAGATGGCTGTACAGTCATACGTATAGAGGGTATAGAGCAGGGGACTCAACACACAACCCTGTGGTGAGCCGGTGTTAAGGCTAAGGGCTGTGGACATACGTGACCCTACTCTAACCCTCTGAGAACAATCTGACAGAAAGTTCAAAACCCAGAGTTCAAAACCTAGTTGTCTGGTTCAAAACCTAGTTGTCTGGTTGCCGCATTCTGCAAAAATTGAAGATTGGGGATGCTATTCTAGATGCTCTTCAATGGCAGCCCTATGTACCAAGCATTACAGTAATCTCCCCTGGATGTTACTTATGCATGGATAGCTGTCACCAGAGCATCTCTCTCTAGGAAAGAACAAAGCTAGAGTGTGAAGCAAAGTTGTTGAAAGGCCTACAACCTCAGAACCTGTGCATTCATCAGCATCAGCAGATCTAAAAAGCATTCCTATACTGTCAGTCTGATCCTTAACGGGACACGCCACCTCATACTTGGTTATCACCCATCTGTCAATGGAAGAGCCTGCCGTCGGGGGTAAAGTCAAACTGTTGGAGAGTTACAGCACCCACTGTGGCTGTAGAGACCATTACAGGAGAGACATGTTTCATTGCAGCTGGGTCAAATGAAGGCATCAAGTTTTGCTGCTACAGGGGCACCATGGTGTTTCATCTCCCTGTGCTCCTCCCAGTGGTCATTTGTGTCTGGTCACTGTTGTGGATTCACAACCTGACTATCTGTATCCAGGCACACAGTAGGGTTGATGTTGTCAGCCTTCATGTCATGTTTGCAGACATCTTTATAATGAGCACTCACACTTTACATTGTGGGTGCCCTTTGCGGGATAGCGCGTGGTGCTACAGTTCCCAGGGAGCTTACTGGCAAACGGGCTGGCTTGCGTCTCAGTGTTAACTTTTGGAGGTTCACACCCAGCCTCAGTAATCAGGTTTCTTGCTGGGAGGTGGGGCCAGCCCCATTTATAAATAGGGGGTGGAGCCAACAGTAACCAGGCAGTCGGCTCAGGGGATTCACCCACCCTACCCTCCCTTAGTTTAATGTTTTATTGTTTGCATGTTAACTTTTCCTTCCTAAACCCAGAGGGAAAGCTTCTGTTTTTTCCTTAAATGATATTTTAAATATCTTTTTTAATTCTTCATGTGTATTGCACCAAAATCGTTTTATAATTCTGCATCCCCACCAATTATGGTACATTGTTCCTTTTTCCATTTTACATCTCCAGCATACATTGAAGTTTTGCTTGTAAATTCTGGCCAATTTATCTGGTGTTAAATACCAACGATATAACATTTTCATAAAATATTCTCTAATTGTGTAGCAAGCTGTAAATTTCATGTCCTGTTTCCACAGTCTCTTCCATTGTTGCATTTGTATCAAATACCCAAAATCCTGGGCCCATTTTACCATAGCTTATTTGACCTCCTCGTCTTTTTATTCCCACTCCAATAATCAATTGTACATTCTAGATAGGTTTTGGGGCTCTTCAACAATTCTCTTTGTAATTTTGACTCCTGTTCTTCAAATCCATTTTTTAAAATCTTGATTATATAAGTGAGCAATTTGATGATATTATATCCAACTAGAGCAGTATTGGACGTGGGTGGCACTGTGGGTTAAACCGATCAGAAGTTCGGCGGTTCGAATCCCCGTAACGGGGTGAGCTCCCATTGCTCGGTCCCAGCTCCTGCCCACCTAGCAGTTCGAAAGCACGTCAAAGTGCAAGTAGATAAATAGGTACCACTGCAGCGGGAAGGTAAACGGCGTTTCCGTGCACTGCTCTGGTTCGCCAGAAGCGGCTTTGTCATGCTGGCCTCACGACCTGGAAGCTGTACGCCGGCTCCCTCAGCCAATAATGTGAGATGAGCGCCGCAACCCCAGAGTCGGTCACGACTGGACCTAATGGTCAGGGGTCCCTTTACCTTTTTAGAGCAGTATTGTTTGATTTCCTCATAAGATCTTAATTTTAATTGACCCTGCTCCTCTTTTAACAACTGTTGATGCATTGCCCATTCTGTCTCCATATTTTTCTTCTTTACTGATAAAACCTCCCCTAGTGCCAACCACCGTGGTGTTTTTGGTCTTAACACTGTGTTTATGTGTAAAGGTGGTGTCTCCGATTCACATTAACAGCCCGGCTCAGTCAGCTTGGTATTTACAGTCTTTATTACATACCGGTATGTACAAGAAACTGCTACAGTTCAGGATTACGCGTCCGAACCTGTTGAGTCAGATTCAGGGAGTGGCTTCCTTCGATTCCCACGCCAACAAAGTAGATGTGGGAATCTCGCAAGACATCTTTGATCCTTACGTTTCATTTCCCTCCTTGTCTGTGCTGATTTGAAAGCTCCCTCCCTTCCAGAGTCTGAGCTCCCTTCAGGAGCCTCTGGGCGGTTGAAGGGCTCTGTAGCAGCATCTCTGAGCCCTTCCTCCACCACCTGGCTAACCTCTGCTCTCTCTTCTGCTTCCTCTGGGTGGTTGAATGGCTCCACAGCATCCCCAAGCCCCTGCTCCTCCTCTTCGGTCACTTGCTCCTCCGAATTCTCCCTGACATTATTGAAGACAATCTTACTCGACTACGAGTGATCGCCAAAGAAGAAGAAGATACATGTGCACAAGCATACAATATGCATGGTCAAGCACCCCCAGCCAGATGGACAAAGATTTCAGCACTTACAAATGTAGACCACTAGGTGGGTAGTCTGCAGATCGCACGTGTGTGTCAGAGACAGGGGAGAGTGAGGAAGAGGCAACACAAAGGTATGAGAGGAAAGGAGAGAAGACAGAATAGTACTTCTCACAGCTGTCCAGTACACAAATTGCATGAAACTGTTTCTGAAATTGCCTACAACAAGTACAACATCCCTTTCCATGTTCAAAGAAGCTCACTTTTAGCACAATGTGATCCAGTTCCTTCATTATTTGCTGCTCTACTCATTGTTTAATCTCCATTTCAAACATACCTTTGATTTAAACATGCTTGTTTGTGGGTTATTTTAAGTAAGATGTTTTCTGTAATCAAGACGCTACGCTATGTTTTGCAGTTATTACATCTATTGCATTGGTGGTGGTTGAAAGCAAGCTCTTATTCCTTCTATTTTCATTAGCATACGTTATGGAACTATTTTTAGAGGTCATTTGCACAATTAAGGCCATTGGGCAATGTGCAGATGATTAGATGAAAATACAAAATTGAAATCAATTTAGAATTTGAACACACTGGTAATATGAGTTTCAACAATCTATAGTTGTAATAATTGTTACTATTCTCATTCACACCTAGAACTACCGGTATTAACACTACTGTTGTGTTTCCACTAGTGGTTGGTTCCTCCGACCTGCTGCCAAACTTCCCCAACAAACACAGCCGCTTCTCACCAACAAAACCTTACCACACTAACTGCTTAGATGGTGGCTGGGGGATCATTTTGGCTTCCTCCCTACAGGTAACAAAAATATTGTTATTGATACGTTTCATATGGAGGGGAACAATATACCATCTAAGTTACCATTGTGACTTGTAAAATCTTTTTCTTAGCACAATATCTGCAAAGGTTTAAACACTGTTTTTCCACTGCCGGATCTAGCCATTTTGTGGTAACAATTCTCCAAAATTGGCCTCCCATTTGTCTACATAAATTGATGTTGTAGCTTGCATTTTCGGTTATAGATTGTACCATCATATTCTATTTATTTAGACAAATTATAAATGCTTTATAATAATAATAAACCACGATGGAGTTTACTTAATGTAATATGAAATAATTATCAATAATACATAAATAAAAGCAGTCAAAACTTAGAAACAAGTATACATAGTTAAAGTATATGTTTTGTTAGGCTTGCTAAAAATAATAATAGCAGGCATGTAAAAGAATATTGTGTCTACTCAAATTAACAGGCAGGGAGCTTCACAGCATAGGTGCTGCCACAATTCCTCACGAATGCAGAATCCACATCTTCCTACAAATCCCTTAAAAATTTGGAATATAATCACAATTTCAGCTTCTGCCGTCTTCTGACATTACCATTATTATTATTATTAATGTTGCCAATATGTTATCTGATAGTATTGAAACAGGTGTGGCCTTTGCCCACCTGTTTTCATTGCAACATCTTTTTTGTAGATAACTTTTTATTAATTTTCAATTACATTTCAATAATAGCCTCATTATATTACGGTTATTAATGCCAATCATTCAAATACCAAAGCGATTACTGTGATACCACACTATGAATCTGGATAACACAACATCATTTTGGATGACTAGAATTCATCCAAACATTCCTGAAGCATATAAAGATGGGAGGTGGTTAGGGCAGTAATTAATTAGTATCATGGGGGGGGGACTGAAAAAATATAATTAAGGAGAGCTCAAGTGATATTAGAATATAAGGCTATAGTAAGCATTTCATACTAATGGGGATTATTAGTTAATGTTGGTTGCGACCTCTGAATATGGTGATTTTGGCAATGCTACATCTGATGGACAAGCAAAATAAAAATTACAGATGTGGGATATAGTCATTCCCATTAGTGAAATTAATGGGAGCTGAGCTGCTTTCAATGGAGTCACAATTAGAGCCCTGGTCATCAGACTCCGGAGATTTGTAATAAGTCAAAGAGGCAATTTGTTGCTTGCTTCCTAATTTGATATGGGATTAACATAACTTACTACATGTGATAGCTTTTGGCTACATGATGTGGAATCAATCAGCTGCTCCTGCCTTGTCGCTTCAGAACCCCAGGCTGTTATTAATGGCTATCTTTACTAGTTCGCATTGTTACCAATCACAGCATAATTACAAAAGGATCAAGAAGGAGGGATGGATTCATTATTGCCTCATTGCTCTAGGCAGTTCTCCAAAAGAAGACTGATGCACATAACCCATTAGACCAAGTCATATACCCTTTCTACATTGTCTCTACATGTGACACAAATTCAATCTCCTTGTATAATAATCATAATAATAATATTTATAACTTGTCCATCTGAATGGGTTGCCCCAGCCACTCTCCCTGACATCATGTCATCTTGTTTGCGAGCCACAAAGTTCCCAGGAGAACAATAAAACACACTGACACAGAGTATTTTCCTTTATGGGTTCAAATAGGCCACAACTTTATTGGTTACAGATGTGAGCAGTTTGGTTTAGGCATTGGGGTGAAGCCAGGCTATATCTTGACTCCAGCCTGGCTTTAGGGAGTCCACAGAAGGGTAAACCACCAAACAGGGGCACCCCGAGGGGTTCCCGTAGGGGCTGTGACATGGCCTTGGCCCACGTCCATGCTTCAGACAGTATTCACGCCCTGGATCCCTTTAACAGGAAACCCTTACTGAGGGGGGGGGGGGGCAGGTGAAGACAACAACCAACCCTCCAAGAAAACAAAGGCTAACCTCACAAAAGTTGTGACGATTGTTACCAGGTGGGCGAAAACCAAATGGCTGGTGCCAGTTTGCCAAGTGGAAAAATCCCTACCCGGCCCCAGCAACATGGCGACCAACAATTGCCATAGCAAGGACAAATTTCATCCTGTTTCCTGTTATGTCTTTGCCTTAATTTCTCCAGTTCTTCGACATCAAGCAAACCAAAGATGATGTTCCCTTATACAACCCATTCTCTTTCACTGCATCTCAGTGTCTAGAATTCTCTCTCTCTCTCTCTGTCTCTGTCTCTCTCTCTGTCTGTCTCTCTCTCTCTCTCTCTCTCTCTCTCTCTCACACACACACACAGAGAGAGAGAGAGAGAGACATGGTGCAACAAATAATTCATATCAGATGAGGAAGTTCTGTCTACTTTACCTTCTGTGATGTAGACACCTTGAGTACTATTTTTTAGAAACCTTTAAAGAACATGATGATTTGATTAAAATTGGGAAAGTCAGAGGGTGAGGTTTATGGATTTAATTAAGCCAAACCACCACCTTTGCCTCCATTATTCAGGCACTGGTGCCAGTTCCCCCTTCCTTCAAATATCTCCTTTGAAACAAGAGTTTGCTACAGAAGCCATTCACACTGGGTGTGATGATCTAGTGCCATATTAACGTAGCTCCTGTAGGGAGAGATAAGTATCTGAAGGCAAATATTACATGTTCAGAAAGCTCAGGCTGGATGACAGTTGTCATTTCATTTCACCTATTAGCAAAATCTGAGGTGACTTTTGAGCAAATTGTCTGATAAACTTCAAAGGAAGTAAAAAAAAAAAAAAAATGCCAGTAAGACTAGCAAAATGTCTTAGGTGCCTCTGAATATCACCTTAAGCAACATTTGAGGTGAATTTGGAGGGCCCTGTTCAGGAAAAATATCTGAAGAATTTCAAGCATTTCAGAGATATTAGAATAAATTATTGGGTGGATGGGGAAATTCACATGAATCTTTGCCAGGGATCAGCAATCTTTTTCAGCTGTGGGCCGGTCCACCGTCCCTCAGACCATGTGGTGGGCCGGACTATATTTTGAAGGGGGGGGGATGAACAAATTCCTATGCCCCACAAATAACCAAGAGATGCATTTTAAATAAAAGCACACATTCTACTCATGTAAAAACACACTGATTCCCGGACCATCCGCGGGCCGGATTGAGAAGGCGATTGGGCCGCATCCGGCCCCCGGGGCTTAGGTTACCTACCCTTGATCTTTGGAATAGGCAAAAAATCTCTATGAAATAACATTTTGAAGTAAAAGCCATACTTTGATTTTAGATGCATACACAACACCTGCTAGTTTTTACAAATGCTTGCATTATTATTTTTTACATGAGGCACTAAATACTAAAATCAACGAGTTTCCTTTTCCCTTTTTTTAACTTTTCATGCATTTAATCTCATGGGTGTTTTTCTTGTCTTGTTATGCATTGTTCTCCCATTTAGTTGCTGGCATTTTCAACTTTTTCTTTCCATAACAAAACTTCATGTTTAAGAAACAGTGCTGTCCAATTAATCTGATTAATTAAATAAATGTTGCAGCCCTGTTAGTGAATGTACCCTGGGTGATGAAATGAATATTCAAACATTTCAACAGAGGGAGTTAAAGTTTTGGAAACCCCTGTACTCTCTCGTGCCAATCTTGCGGGGAGAAATTACAAACAGCAAAATATAGCTCTCAGCAAACAAGTGATAAAAATACAGAGTACTTTCCACTGGCATCAAGTTTTTCATCCGTAGCCATTAAAAATATATATATACAGTATAAGAAAAGGCACGAGGAAATGGAGATAAGCAATCGTTTGCACCAGACAGAAGGAAATGTATGTCCCTGAAGAAACAACTAGGTTTGATGGCAGCAGCAATTGTGACCCAACCTGTCTCCTCTCAATTTCCTATAATGTGCGTCGTGATCAATTTCCTGATTGGCCCAGGATTCTCCCTCAGAAAAAAACCCAAAAAACCTTCACATGGCCTTTGAATGCATGGCTAGATGAGGCATAGTTTGCATGTGTGCTAGCAGCAAACAGTGGGGCTAGCAACCCTGTTGCAGACCCTCCAAGTGTCCCTAATTTTCCAGGGACAGTCCCAGAATCGTCATGTTTTCTGATTTGATCATGAAATGCCCCACTTTTCCTTAGGACAGTGGTGGCTAACCTTGGCACTCCAGATGTTTTGGAACTACAACTCTCATCATCACTAGCTAACAGGACCAGTGGTCAGGGATGATGGGAGTTGTAGTCCCTAAACATCTGGAGTGCCAAGGTTGGCCACCACTGCCTTAGGATATCCCTAATTTCACTGGAGAAATGTTGGAGGATATGGAGTTATGCAACCCCGGAGCCAAGGAGATAAGTAAATATACAATCTTTAGAAGACATCTGAAGGCAGTAATGTATAGGGAAGTTTTAAATGTTTTATTACATTTTTTTATATGTTGGAAGCCGCCCAGAGTGGCTGGGGCAACCCAGTCAGATGAGCAGCATATAAATATTATTATTATTATTATTATTATTATTATTATTATTATTATTATTAATGAATAAAAAGGTAAAGGGACCCCTGACCATTAGGCCCAGTCGTGACCAATGCCGGGGTTGTGGCACTCATCTCGCTTTATTGGCCGAGGGAGCCGACGTACAGCTTCCAGGTCATGTGGCCAGCATGTCTAAGCCGCTTCTGGCGAACCAGAGCAGCACACGGAAACGCCGTTTACCTTCCTGCTGGAGTGGTACCTATTTATCTACTTGCACTTTGACGTGCTTTCGAACTGCTGGGTGGGCAGGAGCTGGGACCGAGCAACGAGAGCTCACCCCGTCATGGGGATTCGAACTGCCGACCTTCTGATCGGCAAGCCCTAGGCCAGGCATCCCCAAACTGCGGCCCTCCAGATGTTTTGGCCTACAACTCCCATGATCCCTAGCTAACAGGACCAGTGGTCAGGGATGATGGGAATTGTAGTCCAAAACGTCTGGAGGGCTGAAGTTTGGGGATGCCTGCCTAGGCTCTGTGGTTTAACCCACAGCGCCACCTGTGTAGGATGTCCCTATTTTCATCATGGAAATATTGGAGGTTATGCTGTTACCCCCTTTACAAACACACGAGTGGAATCATGGGAGATAAGGAGCACACTCAGCTTTGTACCTGGTGGGAAATTGGGGAGAAATAGAGAGTTTGGAGGGTTTAATCAGCCACCCTTTATCCTTCAACTATGTTTCACAGGTCTTGTGCATTCATAAAATATTTTAAAATGCAAGCAGTTATTGCACAACAACAAACTGACTTTCCCCTTATAATAAATCCTTGCTGCATTCACAAGCTTATCTGGAAACACCTTGTTTATGAAGAATTTATAGGCCTGGTTTATTTATAGAACACTATGAAAGTTGTGTACCACAGACACCATGTAGCGAGGGCTGAATAATGGCAGAGGAGGTATTGTATTCTTTTATTTTTTTAAAAAAATCAGACAAATCTGTTGAAATAGTCTAAAATTGATAAAGACTGTAATAAACTCCAACACCTGTTCATTGCCTTAAATGAATCCCAATTTATCTCTGTGTTCTGTTAGCTCCAAGAGGTGAGAAGCACACACTCTGAGGACAAACCCACCAAACAGATGCTTAATGCTTTGGCATATTAAATTATGTACGGCACCTGAACATTTTTCTTCATTAACGTGCAAATTGCATCAGAATTTCACCACAAATTTGTGTCTGTCCTGTGCTCTAAGGAAATGACACACACACACACACACACACACACACGTATTTAATCTCATCTTGAAATGTAGAAATAATGACCGCAGAGTGGCTCATGTTTCCCAGTTCCTTCTGAGAGTCATCAGGATGGCAAAATAGCCTCTCTCTTGACTTTTTGACAGTTGTGAGTTTTGTACCTGCTGTGGGAAGTGCGAGGCACTGGCAAGCCATCTGTTAATACGGATGGATTCTGTTCCTTAGCGCAGTGTTTTTCAACCTTTTTTGGGCTAAGGCACATTTGTTTCATGAAAAAAATCACGAGGCACACCACCATTAGAAAATGTTAACAAATTTAACTCTGTGCCTATATTGACTATATATAAAATACCGGTAATTCTCTTGCATAGGAATCAAATAAACACAAAGAAATGAGGAAGTGACTTCTGCTCCTGGGCAAAGTAGCAACCCAATGCACCTGTCCGCTGAGCAACCTGGCTGGCTCCGAAATACAAACAGCCCCGGGACAAGGGAGAACGGAGGCACCGGCGAGTCTCGTTGTTCCCCACAGCAGGTTTAGGAACACGGGAGCCTAGCAAAGCCCATTTGCCCCGCGATCACCAACCTCGCCTCTCCGGCTGGCGATGGGCTTCTGACTGCAGCTGCTGCTGCTGACTAACCGGGCCAGCCGGCGCCGCAGCGGAGAGCAATCATGGTGCGACCGCAATCCCGAGCTTCACCCCACGGGCATCGGGGGACCCACAGAGGTCCTCTCCCCAATTGCCCTGCTCCCTCTAGATGCGTGGAGGCTGCTAACCGGCTTCAGGACGAGAGCCGCGAGCCCCCACGAAGCACCTCCCTGCGATGAATGGCGACGGGGAAGCACCCGCTGGAACCGGCGCCGCCAACCGGCTCCCGCCTTCCCGGGGCATGGCTGCTTCGTGGGCGCCCACTCCGGAGACCAAGCCTCATGCGGCCGCTCACCTGCCCGGCAGCTTCGCGCTCCGCTTCCAGAACTGCTTGCTGCTTTCTGCGGCCATGACTGGGGGGCAGAGGCCGAGCACCCCGCCGGCTCCGGGAGGGAGGGGACGAGCCGGAGCGGTGGGGCCCAAAGCCTCCGGCCGAGGCCGCTTCACCGCCTCCCTCCGGGAGCCCCGTTGCCAGGCCTCAGCGCCGACATCTTGGAGTCGGGCGGGCGCGGCCCAGCCATTGGTTGCCTGAGCCAGAGTCCCCCTAGCTGGCCAATCCTGAGTCAGATTCCTAAAGCAACGTGAAGCATAAGCGAGTGGGGGGGCGCCGCCGAAGGGAGGGCGGGACCAGGAGCTGCGCGCAAGGCGCGAGAGGCAGGGCGATTCACCTAGTAATGCACGGAGGAGGGGGCGGGGAAGGAGGAAGGCTGCGGCCTTTTTTAAAAAAAAATCTTTTGAATTTTTCAATTTTTCCCACGGCACACCAGGCAAGCGGAACAGTGGTTGAAAAACACTGCCTTAGCGAAAACACAGTGTGACTGTTCAGTAATGGGGAAAGGAAATACACTGAGCATTTGGTTCTTTTTGTATTAGGTTTCTGCAAAATATATTCCACTTTGGAGTAACCTGAGGGGTCGAAAGTGATCAGTTCACTCTAGTAAAAAAAAAACACCCAGAAAATATGTTGTTGTTAGAAACTTACCTCTCCGGATCCCATTCAGTAACATTGTTCCCCCTAGTTGGCTGCAGCTGTGTCCTTTGTCATAGGTAGGATCCACCCAGTCATGGGTCACATAGAGATGATGTCACAATGCAACCTTAGTCCTAGGCAATAAGATTTGACTTTGTGAGGATGTCTCCAAAGGCAAAGGAGGGCAGTTGAGGGCCTAAATCTATAAAGTTTAAGCATGTGGCATCTGCCAAAACCTTACCCCCAAAACTCCCAAAATATATTTTTCCTTCCCAATCCTAAAAATAATTGAGCACCCTCAACATGCTGAGTTAGCTAAGTTTGCATTTAGTTAAATAGCCTTCTCAGACATCATAGGTGGTCACATAAGTCAATTCTTTCCACAAGTAGCAATTTGCCCACCATGGCGTAGAATTTCACACAGTTTATTCTGATATTTCCCTATACCACAGGAAGCTTAGAGGAAATGTGCATGGGCTTCTTTGACTTATTGCGTTCCCATAGAATTTGGCTTGTCAATTGCCATGTTTCAAAATGATAGCCAATGAAGTCTCAAGAGTAATCAAAAAGGATTATTTATCACTGTTGCAGGAAATTATTATTATTTATTATTTATGGATTTGGGGCTGGTTTTGTCCAGGAGAACAGATTATGCACCTATACTTAAAGGGCCAGGATTTTAGCCCAAGCCACCAAGCCTCGCTTGCCACTTTTCTTATGCTCTCAGTAAATGAGAAATTAATTTCCAAGAGGCTCACTTCTTCCAAAGAGCATTTCTTTAAAAGCCCAACAGGTGCTTTCTTTTCAAGAAATGAGTGGGCTGCATTTTGAAGGCCCCACTGAGTGATTTGGTTTGCAGCAAAATGTGTGCTCCCTTCCTCTTGTTCCTTTGTTTGGAATGCAGCCAAGTCAAGTATTCATGCATGGGGAAAGTGAAGATGACAGCTTTGGACAGGAGGCTGATGCTGGGCTTGTTCTTGCTGCATGCAGCTATTGGCACTGAATGTCATGCAAAGGTCATCAAGATATGTGGAACGAAATGGCCATCTTAAAAGCCTAAAATGTTGGAGGAGCAGCGCTAGAGACTGACCATTAAACATCTTTCAGCATTCACCACCAGCAGGAATTTTGTCCAGCAGCAATATTATACATCAGAACAATAGCCAGCTCAATGAGGACAATTGCTGAGGTGCTTCAAACAGAGAGAAACCTTCATATGCTTACTTTGTGTTCGGGGAAATAATCAGTGTGGAAACACAAAAAATTAACTTCCTTCATGCTGTTGGTGGAAAGATTAACCTCATGATCCTGTGCCATTGATTTAACTGGTGTATACTATGCAAGCTTGTTTATATTCTCCATGTACAAAGAGAGTATACTTCTAAACACCAAACATTAGGGCAAAAATGCTTGTGAGCTCCCAGGGAGCTCTCCAAGACAGTTATGTTTGGTGGGTGCATTCTGCAGCATGTCATTGATGCAATAATAGTGCATTAATGGTGGATCAGACTGGACTGTCCACAAATCATTCCACTCTGTTCTGTAATGCTTCCCCCAATGTTACTGCATTGTTGCCATCTGGAGAAGAATTATTTGGCCACATTCACACCATAAGAATATTGGAAGCTGTAGTTTTCAAACAGTGTGCTGGGAGTTGTTAGGAGCCCCTATTCCCCTCCCAGAGCTACAATTCTCAAAGTGGTTTAACAGTCAATCCCTCAGTCAGCAGGAAGTTTGGGGACGTGGAAGCACAGCAGTATGTCGACCCTGAAACTTTGGCAGGTACCTACTGTACTGCAAGTGGGGTCTTGTTTAGCCACCCTGATACTATCTTGAGCTCAAATCATAATGAATGCACCATAGAAAGGGTATCTGGATGAGCTTCTGGCTGGTCATGGTTGGATACAGAAGGCTGGTCGAGGTAGGCCTTTAGTCTGATCTAGAATGGCAGTGCTTACATTCTTAAGGCAAGTGGAGAAGAGCATCAGCTTGGCTGGAACACAGACAAACTCCAGGACCAAAGAAAGACGTATTCAAATCACATCTGAGCCCATGGCAGCTTATCATTTAAAATGAAAAGCAATACGGGTGGATAAGTCCCTTGCTTTGCATGGGACTACCTGTTCTTTTGCTGCTGGTACCCTGGCACAGAAATGCCTGCTCTCCAGTATGAGATCTCAACCTTAAAACATTGTCTCTTTGTCTGGGGCAAGACTGGGTAAAAACATTTCCAGCACTATTACAAACAAGATTAGAATAGAATAGAATAGAAATTTATTGCGGCTATAAGCCCATATATACAAACAAGATTCTAAACTCTGCTTAGTTAAAAGATCCTTAGAAAAAGCTGAGTGTATCTCTTTTCTAAATGCACATCACAGAAATTCCCAAGCATGCTACTTATTTACACCTTTGCAGGATAATCGGGATTGAAATGAGAAAGAAAAGATACATGCTGCAGTCATCCAACAAAGAACATGCATGTGTATGCTCTCTGAAACGTTAGGTGATTTCTTTTGCTACATTATATATTTTTAATTCTTGGCAGCTATTATTTATTTTTTATTATTATTTATGAATCCATTCCTTTGAAACTTCTCAAGAAGCATGATGATGATGATGATAGCTTTAATGTAGCCTCTGTTGTTCTGCACCCATTCCTAGGCCCTGTCTATTTCCTCTGGGAACTGCAGTAAGAGAAGTGTTCATTTTTGAAGAAAATGGGTGTAGTGGCAGCTGCTACATTAGCAGTTTGGGTGATAAATGAAACCTTTAATGTTTTGTGAAGTTTTATATAATATGTACATATATATATATATATATATATATATATATATATATATATATATCTTCAATGAGTATGCAGATAAGGTGAGCCATATTGAAATGCAATGGACTCTGCAAGAGGTCGTGGGATTTGTTTTGCTGCTTAGACGGTGAAGAAATCGCCATAGCATTTGGCAGTATTCCAGCACCAGGTTGCTGAGGCCCACTTGCGATTTATGGAAGGCAAGTGATACAAACAAGATTCCACAAACCAACCATCTGAAATGACTGGGGAGAAATCCATCATGGTTCCTGCGCTTCAAGTCGGGAAATCCACGATGGTCTTGTTATGTTTTATAGTGCTGAAGCACAAGCTGAATCATTTGTTGTCCCCCATGCCCATGTTGATTTATGGTGCATTACACAAACATGTAGCCAGCTGCAAATCACACTCTGCACATGCCACTTGTGTCAGATGTAAAGAAACTCCTGGCCAAAGGAAGGGCTGAGAGATGCAAACATTCCGAGAATTTCTGAGCTAAGTGAAAAGTTTTGGAAAGACTGGAGACATTTCTTTGAGGGCTTCCATATGGTGAGGGGCTGAAAGCAGAACAGCCTGAAAAACATGTATTGTGTTATATAAATCCGCCTACCTCAGCTTGTTTTCATATCAAGAAGGATTATTTTCCCCATCAAATCACCACCCTTTCCTCTGCCCACTTTCATACAAAGTGAATTTGAACTTTGGGTATAACACTCAGGGAAGTGTGATGGAAGAGTTTCCATGACCTACTTGGAGAGAAACACATGTCTGGTTTTGCTTATGAAATTATGTAAAATGGACATATTGTTATTAGTCCAGCCATAGAGGCGAACTAAGAAACTATTGGCATTTCCCAAATTCTAAGAGTCCCTGATTAAGTTATGTTAATAGTCCTGAAGGAAGACCCACTACCTGGATTTTTGAAGGATGCGTATGGAGACATCTGGGAAGCATGACTGACTGGGCCCACAGCAAGTTGTAAAACATGACAGACATTAAAAATTAAAATAAAATATAGTATCCTCGTTAATTTACAATAATGTATACTGCAATTCTTTTCTTTTTTTGCCAAATCATTTTTATTAGAGTTTCCAATACAACAAAAACACATTGAAACATTCCAAATTACATTCCAAATTATTTATCCAATTATCAATAAAAAGAAAAAAGAAAAGTTCCAATTCTGCCAAATTATTATTTGAAGGTTTCCCATGCTTCAAACTCCGGAGGTATCTGATCAACTATTGTCCATTGTTTTCCACCCTTCCAATATTTTCACCGCCTCTGATGTATTCCAACAAGCAAGATAAATCAAAACAAACAATATCTCTGTGTGGGTTTAAATCCGTATTTCATCACCATGCAATCACCTTGCCCCTTGATTCTCTGACTCCAAAAGCCTAATCATGGACAGTCGCCATCTTTATTCAGTCCCGATAACATCCAAACATATTTTTCCTCAGCTGTTATTCACCTGTCTGCTTTTCATTGCACCTTTTCAGGAGGGTTTGCCAGGTATACTGCAATTCTATGCACATATTTTCCAGGCAGTAAGTCACACTGAATTCTTTAACACAATCTGCGTAGATATGCCTAGGATTGTGCTGTCAATGAACTCAGCCTATCATGAGACTCAATAGGCAGAAAGCAAGACTAGTCCTAGGCAGAGTGAGGCAGTTGCCACAGGCAGCTGATCTTGGACATCATGAAAGGGCGTTTCATAATAATTTGATTAGCTATGGATACATACTAGGTACCTTGACTTGGAGCATCAACAAAACATCGACCACATGGGCTATTGAAACATGTTTGATGGCTGGAATGACATTTTACATAAAAATCAGATTGTATTCTTAGTGGTAGCAGTATGGCAGGGAATTTTGTTATATTAGAAGATCAACCCTGTTTCATTGAACTTTGGTGTCAAAGGGCTTTGACACTGACAGCAAAACTCACACAGAGAATCTGATGAAGAAACCAGTTAAACAGGACTCTGCCTGCCATCTTTTTACTAGTTTTGTAAATCAAAATTGACAATATAAGCACCTGCATCCTCAGCATCGACCACTCTGGAGATTTTGAATTTGTTGAATGAATGTATTCTATTTCTCTTGTATTTGTTGCACACAACAGATCTCTTTGATTTATACTTTTTTTTTGAGATTGCACACTTATTTTATATCTGATCCTTTTAGATTGCTATGGATTGTTAAAAATGCATTTGTTTGTGTATTTTTCCTTGTTTTGGATTGTTAAAAATGTTTTTGGTTTTTTCCTTCTGTCCAACTGTGTTACAAAGATAACTCAGGGTCTGTAAATAAGATGATGATGACTTAATAAAAGTGAACAAAATCAGCATATTAATCTGCCTATAGCTGCAAACACACACACAAACCAACCAACAAACAAACAAATGACAACGAAAACGACATTGGAGTGGTTTATGCACAGGAGAATTCCATATCTGTTTTAGTAGAAGAAACATTATAGTAGTATCTGAAGAAGTGTGCATGCACACGAAAGCTCATACCAAGACAAATTATGCAGTCGAGTTTCCCGCATTTGGGGAAATCGCAGGGGTCAGCACACCCGCAGTGCAATGGATGAGCCTCACCCTGGGGAAACCTCCTTCATGATCAAGGTGTCTCCCCTGCCAGGAGAATTCCATATCTGTTTTAGTAGAAGAAACATTATAGTAGTATCTGAAGAAGTGTGCATGCACACGAAAGCTCATACCAAGAACAAACTTAGTTGGTCTCTAAGGTGCTACTGGAAGGAATTTTTTTATTTTATTTTGCTTTGATTATAGTAGTAGTTCCACTGCATTGTAATTTTAACTAAAAGGCACGATCAACCCCTGGGCTCCATGCAAGGCAGAAGAATTTACAACAAAACCCTGTGCAATACTGATTGCTCCCTTTTAAAAATCAAAATTGGATTAACAGATCTAAAAATCACATTTTTCTACCTCAAGAAGACCCCACAATTGCAATACATCACATTTTAACTTAGCTTTGTGACATCTCATCCCCCCCCCCAAAAAAAAGGTTTTTGAAAAATTATTATATGATTGACCACAGGACAGTTATATCTATAGCTATTGATTAGCCAAAATATTTATTTTATAAGTGTTCAGAGCAAAGCTTGATTTAAAAAATGCATTTAGGTCCGTATAGATGACTCAGGAGAACACATTTATTAAAAACGATCTTTGAGTGCAAAAAGTTTATGACAGGGACAACTTAGTTATAATTATCACATTGCAGTAATTAGAAAATGAAGTGTACATAATGCATGGCTCTTTCACATGAAAAGGAAGAGCAGTGATTTTGCCTCTTTTCAAGCTTCCACAGTTACCAGAAGACACTAAGGTCGGACTATCTGGAATGGAGACAGCTCATGGACCTCCA
The DNA here is from genome assembly GCA_034642065.1 of Darevskia nairensis. Classification (NCBI taxonomy): domain Eukaryota; kingdom Metazoa; phylum Chordata; class Lepidosauria; order Squamata; family Lacertidae; genus Darevskia; species Darevskia nairensis. The sequence goes on along the minus strand of JAWWNI010000085.1, from coordinate 2,807,038 downwards.
AACAAGAGAGACACCAAACATCCAAATTATAGTAAAAGATTATTATTAATAATTTTATTATTATTTAAAATGTAATAGATAGAATAGAATATTTTTTTTTATTGTCTTTGTCCTCTTCGGGGACAACAAAATTACTTGGCTGCTCCATTCACCCAGATAGGGCACTCCACGCCAAAACAAAACAACTACAAAAACACTGATTAAAACCATACAGTATGATACAACATAACAGGTAAGATTAGATGACTTTCAAAGTCCAGGCTTCCCATTCAAGGCCGAGATCGCTCTGGAGAAGAAGCTGTTTCTAAGACGGCTTGTTCTTGTCGTCATCGTCCTGTATCTCCGTCCCGATGGCAAGAGCTCAAAGAGACGGTGACCAGGATGCGATGGATCTTTCACTATGTCCAGTGCCTTTCTGTGGCACCTCATGGCATAAATCTGCTCTAAGGTGGAGAGCGAGCAGCCAACAATGCTCTCTGCTGCCTTAAAACTCTGTACAACCCCATCCTGTCCTTGGTAGTACAGCTTCCATACCACACACATAAGCCATAAGTGAGCACGCTCTCAATGGCACAGTGATAGAAGGCAAGCAGCAGCTTTTGTGGAAGATGGTTTTTCCTTAGAACTCTCAGGAAGTACAGTCTCTGCTGCGCCTTCTTCACAAGCCCCCTTATGTTTGAACTCCAGGACAGATCCTCCTGTAATTCAATGCCCAGAAATCTGAACGTTGTTACCCTCTCCACGCAGATTCCAACTGTGCACTTGAATACATGTAGTAAAAGCACATTTTTGGTATCTGGTTGTTGCTTTTTAAAGAACTCTAGAAATTAATGTGGAAGGGGGACATATTAGACTTAATAATGGAAACAAAATGATTCCGACAGTGCCAGATTTACGTATAAGCTAAACAAGCTATAACTTAGGGTCCCACTCTCTTGGGGGCCCCCCAAAAAATTAAAGGAGAAAAAATCTGGATGTGCATTTCCAAAATATAAGATAAAAAACAAATAAAATAAAACCTGCATACAGCAACAGTGTTTTGTTGTGTAGGCTCCTATTTGTTATGAACAAATGGCTTTAGATACCTATTAGGTCCATAAATTACCATATATTCAACACACAAAACAGCGACAATTTGTTGTTGACAAAGGACAGCTGGACATATAAAGGGCCCCATGACCTTCAGTAGCTTAGGGCCTCATCAAACCTAAATCCGGCCCTGGATTCAGCCCAGAAATGGACTGGGTTTTCCACTCTGAAAGTGTGTTACAATCTTGCAGCATATACAAATCACAGGGGTGACATGAAGGCGGGATTTCATACAGTCAGCACTTCCATGGGATCTCAGCCCACTAGTAAATGATCCTGGGGAATCCTCAAACTCTCTGAACCCCAACCCATGACCAGAAATACAAAATGGTAACAGGAGGGGTGTTTAAGGGGCCTGAAGTACAGAAATGAGGTTGCCGATTAAAGCACAAGGCCCTGAGAATGCAGTGCAAATTGCAAAATATATGAAAGGAGCATCATTTAGATATTTGTATTCAATGCAGAAGAGTAAACTGATTTACAGTTCCTGGCAGAGCCAGATTAATTTTTATTACATGAACTGAGATCCTGAAATCCTATTAACCTCAGAGGCAGGATAACTGCTCATAATTTGTGAGAAATATAGCTTTCAAAGTAACCTGTCCACAGCAAGTTGAAGATTTTTGAGCCACTGCAGGATTGAAAATGTAGGTGCTTTAACATTCTGTACTGATGCATTTTACGTCGCATTTAATTTGAGATTGAAGTCCACTGCGTCTGCTCCCCAGACGTAAGAAATGTGGGGTCTGGTCTGGATAGCTGGCGCTAGTGGCAGTGGGGCTAAATATGAATCCAAATAACTAATTTCTCTTCCTTCCTGTGCATAGAGATAGAGGGGGAATTCACAACTGAACTTGCATTTGAAACCAAATCTTTCAAATTCACACTTTCTGAAACAATACTAGAAGTGAAATACAACCATCCTTCAAAATTCTCATATATCCCAATTTTGTGATGCAGTTCCCTGGCCAAATGATGTTTACAAAAATGTATATTTTAGGTGTAAGTGTGGATGGAATTCAGTATATTACTGAAAAGAACATAAAAATGCATTGTATTCTGATTTTTTTTAAAAAAATTTATTATTACATTTATATCCTGCCTTTTCTCCAGGGAGCTGAAGGGTGATATTCATGGTTTTTCCCCTTCCCCATTTCATCCTCTCAATAACCCTAGGAGGTAGGTTAAGCTGAGAGGACGTAACTGGGCCAAGGTCACCCACTGAGCATCATGGCTAAGCAGGGATTCAAACCTGGTCTTACTGGTCCTAGTCCAACACTCTAACCACTTGTTACTCAAAACTGCATACAAGAATGTGTTTATCAAGATAAATTCACACTAAAATGCTGAAGAATTTTCGTGAATGTTTTTTAAAAAAGGTATTTGCAAATTCTTGAAGGAATGTGGAGAAATTGATTTAAGCTTGGAAAAATGAGAAACTTGCCAATGAGAGTCAAAATGGACAGATTCTTTCATCCCTATCTGTACAAGATGACTTCAGGGGTCAGCAAACTTTTGGTCCACTGTCCCTCAGACCTTGTGGGGGGCCAGACTATATTTTGAAGGGGGGGGGATGAACGAATTCCTATGCCCCACAAATAACCCAGAGATGCATTTTAAATAAAAGGGCACATTCTACTCATGTAAAAGCACGCTGATTCCCAGACCATCCGCAGGCCAGATTTAGAAGGCGATTGGGTCGGATCCGGCCCCCATGCCTTAGTTTGCCTACCCATGCCTTAGGGTCTCAGAACTTGGAGAACTTACTGGATGGTTAAATACACATCCAGCTAGGGAAGCCATTTTAGTCTTTTTCTTCTTTGGCGATCACTCGTAGCCGAGTATGATAGTCTTCCATAAACATGATTTTAACAGTGAGTCCGTGAGGCCAATTCTGGATCCACACATCCTTCCACAGTGGGGACATAGGTTTCCTGAACGGAATTGATCATTGTGCCTTCCTCGTAGCATGTTTCTCCCTTTCGTCCTGAGTTCAAGCATCTTCAAAGCCCATTTGGGTTTGGGATGGGTTTTTGGAAGATGCCTGTGCATGAATTTGTTTTATGTGTGTAGATCAGTGCACGCTGACCAGTGCACAGTCTTTGCAGTAAGGCTCTATTCTGATGACATGAGTATCACGACTTCATCCGCCTTCACAGCTGCTGTAACATACATGTTATCTTCCGCCTGTTCTGCCGTTGAGAACTTCTTGGATCATTCTTTGTCTAACTCCTCCCCTTTGACCTTACCTCCTTGGGTGACCCTGCTGGGTGTAGGAGACTCTCAACGGCTTTGCTCACAAGGGTCATGGGAACGTGCAAGCCCACTCACCACAACAACGTGATGATCCAGCAAGTGAGAGCCATTTTATAACTAAGTCCTCTTCAGGTGTTCAGCCTGGACATAAGAGGGCCTGTGGGTGAAAGAAGAATGCCCAGTGCATGGCCAAGATGCAACAGGCAGGCCGAAACATGTACGCTATCCCTCTGCACAGTTTTGCCCCTGCAGGTTCAAGCTGAACACTTGATATGGCCTCTATGTTGCCATAGCTCAGCCCCTTACCACCTGGCAGAATAATTCAGGTGACCAAGCTGAATGGTTTAGCTGCATCTTTATGCAATCCATCCTTTTCTTGCTTCCCACAGAATATTTTGGACATTATCATGGATGCTATTACTAGCAGAGTGCCATGGACTGACTCCAACTGTGCTGACGACTTCCCAAATTCTCCCAGCTAAGGCTGACAGGTGTGTGCTACTATCAGACTGGCACATTGTCTACTAGCCAAAGAAGCTTTTGCGGCTCATAGAAGGTGGAGATATGTGCTTGTTCGTTCATGAGAAGCAGAACTCACACACTCAAAGAAATACTCTGCTTTGGGGTTTTTTTTTATTATGTCATTTTATCACTGAGGAGACCTCATTTTGGCTTCATCTCCACCCTATTTCCTTCAGGAGGAAGGGAGACAGGAGGAGTCATTATAAGGCAGAAGGAGAACAGAGCAGGGCAGGAGGTGAGGAGATGGGTGACCTTATGCCCCTAAACTCCCCTCACATATTTTGACACTGGACTATCTCGAAATCCGCAAACCTGAAAAGTGTTCCTATAATTATTTTCCTTCAGGAGAAAAAAAAGGGGGTGGGGAGAGAAATGTGCATGGCTGGTACAAATAAATAAATAAATACGGCACTCTTTTATTTTAATCTAATTCAAATAAATGTGATGCAAGTCAAGCTATAAATTCGTGTAGCATTCCCTGTGCTAACTGGATTTCAATAAAGATGTTGACATAAATCACTCTTTTTTGCCGATACACTGTGGCTCATTTCAGTTAATCAGCAAGAAAATAATCCAGAAATTACTTGAAAGGCTTCCAGTTATATTGAATGAAATTTCTATTCAATCAGGAATGCTGGTCAGTGCTTTCTCGCCTCCCGCCATTAGACACCTCACCAGAGATCCATTTTACGCATCCCGGCCAGTCCCTTGCAACCACTAATATCATGTGGCAGCATAAATATGAAGGTTATTAATATTTTAAAAATCTAATTTTCTACACATTATAGCTGTAATGAATTTTGATATGACTTAGGTGCCGCCAATTGCAGATTGTGACATCTCAAATGCTTGGCAATCAGCATGGCTGATTGGATGCGTTTTAAGTTTGAATATCCCTGAAGTGCTTGATTTACAGAGCAAGCAGTTCATGATGTAAGCATGGCTGTGAAGAAATGGCTTCAATGTCATATGTATTAATCTAGAAATTACCTAAAAGGCTTAAATATAAAAACAAGCAAATAACAAAATAAGATGTTAAAAATAAGCTGTGCTCTAAGGTGAATGAGCAGCAAGCTGGCGCACCCCACCCCCAAAATCTCTTCCCTCCTCCTTTGGCCCTCAGCTGAGGGGAAATAAATGAAATATTGCCTTCGTGTTATGTGCAAACCAGCTGTCATGGTTTGTTTCCTGTCAACAAACCACAAGCAGTGAGCCAAGGTATGTTCGCACATGATACAATCCATCTCTGGCTTGTTTTCTTTGCAGTGTGCTGAAGGAAAGGAGTAAGGGAAGAGCAACGCATGGACTTTTGAGCAGCATGCCCCAGCACTTTGCTTGCTCACATTAAACTATAGTTTCTTTTTAAACTATGGTTTCATGTTATATGCGAACTGGGCTTATCTGTCTTGTCTTCACCCCTAAAAGATATGTAGTGTTAAGGTAAAGGTAAAGGGACCCCTGACAATTAGGTCCAGTCGTGACCGACTCTGGGGTTGCGGCGCTCATCTCGCATTATTGGCCGAGGGAGCCGGCGTACAGCTTCCAGGTCATGTGGCCAGCATGACTAAGCCGCTTCTGGCGAACCAGAGCAGGGCACAGAAACGGCGTCTACCTTCCCACTGGAGCGGTACCTATTTATCTACTTGCACTTTGACGTGCTTTCGAACTGCTAGGTGGGCAGGAGCAGGGACCAAGCAACGGGAGCTCACCCGTCGTGGGGATTCGAACTGCTGACCTTCTGATTGGCAAGCCCTAGGCTCTGTGGTTTAACCCACAGCACCACCCTCATCCCACAATAGGTAGTGTTGCCACGAGCTATTTCTTGAGCTTACTTTCCCATACCTCTTCATTTCTTTTCAGACACGGTGGATTTTAAAGGCACCTGCTTGCCATGCAAGATATACCAGCACCCTTTTTCTAAATACACTTTCCTGATGCTTTTTTTTTGGGGGGGGGGATGAAGTTCTCTTGAGCAGGAGAGGGTTCAAGATATTTAGCTGTCCACAGGCAACCAAAATGTAAGACACCAAATCGCGGGTGGCGCTGTGGTCTAAACCACTGAGCCTTGGGCTTCCCGATCAGAAGGTCGGCGGTTTGAATCCCCGCGACGGGGTGAGCTCCCGTTGTTCGGTCCCAGCTCCTGCCCACCTAGCAATTCGAAAGCATGTCAAAGTGCAAGTAGATAAATAGGTACCGCTCTGGCGGGAAGGTAAACGGTGTTTCCGTGTGCTGCTCTGGTTCACCAGAAGTGGCTTAGTCATGCTGGCCACATGACCCAGAAGCTGTACACCGGCTCCCTCGGCCAGTAAAGCGAGATGAACGCCGCAACCCCAGAGTCGTCCGTGACTGGACCAAATGGTCAGGGGTACCTTTACCTTTACCTTTAAGACACCAAATAACCAAGAGGGAGAGGAAGGAGGAATGAAGGATTCTGCAGGCTAAAGAAGCACTCAGTGTTAGACAACTGTAGAGTTGCAAGACAAGTTTGATCTGTCAGGATTCCAATATGAAATAACTCAATCCTTTACTTTCAGGTAGCTGTATTCACTGCAACAGTTTTGGACCTTGGCATCTCAAATTTCAGTGGTGCCCTGTGTGATGCCAAAATCTAGCACACTCCCCAAAAAGCCTCTCGTCTTCCATTGGATGCCATAGCTGTACAGACCCCCAAATCTCTTATTCACTTCCATCTTCTGCCAAAGTTTTGTACTAAGTTTCCTCTGTTTCAATCCATAAACTTCAGCTTTGGAAGCCCAGGTGACCTCGTTGCTGAGAAGTGCTTATGCAAAATTATGGCTGTTTATGGCTGTTCCTAGACTGGCATGGCCAAGCATCAATGATCCACACTCTGATAGTTAGGATTACAGAACCCGATCCTCAACCCAAGAGATATCCTTCTGGGCATTCGGCCTATTGTTTTGCTCACAGCAAGTTTGCCAATTGGACAACCGCAGCACAAAACTTTGGCATAGATGTGAAGGAGATAGGACAATGTTGGTTTTTTGTGTGTTCACCAAAGGGTATGTCATTCACACGCTTGTAGGTGGCAGCAGACTTGCCACACAAAACTTTGGCATGGATATGACAATGACAGCTTTTTGAGTGTTCGATGGGCCACTCTTCTGGGTATGTTGGTTTTACACCTGAGCACAAAACCTGTGACTTGCAGCTTAAAACTTGGGATTCGTGGAACAAAACTTTGGCATAGGTTTGAAGGGGATTCCAAATTTGGAACTTCGTAGTTAATAGCTCCCTTGCAGATTAATGTGCTGATCAGAACATAATTATCCACTGGATTTCACACTTCCTGAATGTTCCAACACCGTACTTGGCTTAAAAAGAAGTGTCTCAAAATATGTTTAGAAATGTGTCTATTGTGGAGGGTGGAAACAGTTTCGAAATGTTTGCTTTTAAGTATTTTCAAATGGCTGCTCTGATAAATGTGTCCATCCCCTTCCCAAACCACAGTGGCTCCATCACCCTCACTGGTGTGATAGTGAGAAGATCAGACAGGAAATAGTCAGTATCCCACTTAAGTGGAAAGTCTTGCAGTTCTCCCTGTAGCTTAAAGCAGAACAACAATGATATACTAGCAGTATCAGTCACCCATCTAGAAGACGTCTGGGCAATTCCAAACATCATAATTCATGGAAAAAATAGATGTGGAATATTTCAGAAACATCCCTAAGAAGTACCTAGGAACTATGGTTAGCACATCTATAGATAATGAACCTATACACTAGGATCCTAACTTGAAATCAATGGGATTTGAGAAAGATCAAGGTTTAATTATTATGACTCAGGGATAACAATGTTCATAGATACATTGTTAGAACGAGGACTAGCTTCAAGTATGGATCTGTATTGTGTGTAATAAAATCATGATACTATTAGAAGACTTTTATAAAGCAAATCTCTAAAATGGGTCATATGTACCTTCTTTTATGATTTTTATTGCATTTTAAAGTACTGTCTGCAATAAAACCACTCTGCTGGGGACAGCACAATTTCTTTTAAAATAATTACATCTAAGAACTGCTTGTGGTCCGAACCTTGCCATGCAGCAGTTAAATATATTAAACCAGCTAAAGTACTTATATTTCTGAGATACTTGGCAGCCCTTCAGAGTCACTAAACTACAACTGCAGTCCAACTGCCTTCAGAGCCAGCGATGCTGTTACTGCAGCAGGCTAACTCCCACAAGTAACTGATCTACTTGATGTATGTTCATGTGGATCATATGGGTGATCTATGTGAATGAACACCCTTTTCATGCTGGAAAAGGGACGCTAATAAAATATGGTGCCTGCTCCTAAATTAGGGGGGGGGGGATGCAAGATGATTCCTACTTGGAATTGAAGATACAGAAGGCGAATGAATGGGCAGCTCAGGCAAGCATAAAAACCTCCAGAAAGACCAAGGCTCATCAAAACAAACAAAAAAGCTCTATTTTGGAGTGGGCATCCATTTAAAAATGTACTTGTTCCCTCGCTATTGTCCTTCATATTTTTAACACAAATAAAACAGAGTTGTGGCCTGCTGTTTATCACAATCTACAGCTCCCACGTAGCAAAGCCAATTATAAGTTTGTCAATTTCATCCTCATAGCAATACCCACATTGCTGCTGAAAAATGTTATTAAGGGCGAAGTTTTATGCTACTAATAACTCCGCTGGAGAAGCAGGGGCAATTTTACATAGCGAATTAAGCACAGAAGACTTCACAGCATTTTTAAACTGGGCACTTGCCAATTTTGTTTGGTTTCAATTAAGGCTCAAAGCTTTAGTCAGTTTAAGGGCCTGTCTAAATGCGTATGTGTTTATGTTGTATAATTTGCCTGCTTGCCTATAAAGCAACTTTTGTATCCACAGGAACATGCAGGAAAGAAGACTGAACCCAACTAAGCTTAGCTGCTTAAACCCAGCTCTAACAATGGAAGTAAACTGCGATGAGGAGGAACAACCTTAGAGTAGCCAAGAGTGGCAAGGTTGCATAGGTGGGAGGTAAGGATGGGGGAAGAATTTTATTCAGTTTACATAAAAAAAAAACAACAAATCTTTGTAATTTGCATTTTCCAAAAACAGCAGAAAGTCCAAAATGTCCAAAAATTGCTCAAAATTCACTTTTCCAGATTTTGCAATGCAGTTCTCCAGCCAAGTATCATGTACGAAAATGCATATACAGGGATAAAGGGTCCATAAAAATGCATCTATTAGTGAAAGTACCATGCAAAATGCATTGTGTTGGGGGAGATTCCACTACAAAAAAGTGTACATCAGGCAAAATTGCATACAAATACGTAGATTAGGAGAAATTTGCACTAAAATGCTGGTGAGTTTTCATGTGGAGCTTTAAAAAAAATTCATGGAAATGTGGAGAACTGTATACAGATTTGCCCATTCCAAGCTGAGTCCCCCCCCCTTGCACAACTCTTGGTATTAAAAGCAGATTCCCCCCACCTCCTTGGTATGTATAAATGGCGTATCTACTTGGGAACCCGTTCAACACCAATGCATTTGCTTTGAAATCTCTGAAGGTCTGCCAGGCAAACTCAGACTTTAGTGTACACAGCTGAGTGTGAGGAACTGTCCAGTCTACTGGCTCTCACTATCAATGAATGCGGCAGCTAGACTGGTGACCGGGAGTGGCCACCGAGATCACATAACACCGGTCCTGAAAGACCTACATTGGCTCCCAGTACGTTTCCAAGTACAGTTCATAGTGTCAGTGCTGACCTTTAAAGCTTTAAACAGCCTCGGCCCAGTATACCTGAAGGAGCTTCTCCACCCGCATCATTCAGCCCGGACACTGAGGTCCAGCTCCAAGGACCTTCTGGTGGTTCCCTGACTGTGAGAAGTGAGGTTACAGGGAACCAGGCAGAGGGCCTTCTTGGTAGTGGCGTCCGCCCTGTGGAACGCCCTCCCATCAGATGTCAAGGAAATACCGGTAAACAACTATCTGACTTTTAGAAGACATCTGAAGGCAGCCCTGTTTAGGGAAGTTTTTTATGTTTGATGTTTTATCATGTTTTTAATATTCTGTTGGGAGCTGCCCAGAATGGCTGGGGAAACCCAGCCAGATGAGCAGGGTATGAATAAATTAGTAGTAGTAGTAGTAGTAGTAGTAGTAAGAGTGTGACCTTAAACACACCCAATTTCAGTGGCTTCTCATTGCAAGGGAAACGTGATACTGGTAGGCAAGTTGTTCTCTTTGCGGTTCTCTAGAACATAGTCAGAAAACAGAAAAAAGAAAGTTTTTGTTGGTTTATTGGTGGTGGAAGAACAGTTTTTATCTGCTGCCTGCATACTCCACCACTGCACTATATTCTGGAGGGAAGATTGTGTGTTCCGTATCTTCCATGGGCCACCACTGGCTGAGGAGTCAGAGAAGACTCCAACTCACATCTAATCTGCCGCAAGTAAGGCCTTACTTCATTTACGCTGCTTCATGTGGCTGCTTCTACTCGTGTCCCAAGTCACTGTCACTGTTACTTTGAACAGACATCTGCTTTTAGGGTGGCTGCTTCAATGCAATTACTTATCAGTAGCTTCTGAGTTTCTCATTTTGGTCTCCTCAGGAGCAAATCCCAAACCCCAGGAAGGAGTCAGAGCCTCAGGGTCATGGGGAAGACTCTCCCGAAACAGGGGAGGAGCACTCTGCCTCAATGCTTTTGGCCAGGACAGGCTTAAGCCAGAACAATAAGTCTCACAGTGCGGGCTGGTAAATATTTGATGCTGGTATTCCATCTTTGGGCCCACCTAATGGCAACCTGAAGAGGACCTCTGCCTGGGAGTATGAGAAGCCACACTTAGGAGTCTAGATTTCCCCATCTCTTCTTTATGTTCCTACTGGGCTTCTCTTCCTTCTCCTGACTGCTCTGCAATGTTCCATACATCCTCTATGTCTTCTTGCCCTTTGTTTGCCCAAGGCTTTGCAGCTGGGGTCTTTTCTCTCCACAAGGCTGGTGACCGAGAGTTTCCTGCCCTGCTCCTTCATCTCCCAGAAATAGAGTCTCTAGACAGTGCCCAATGAACCATTAACTTGTTGGTGGTACCTATTGGGGGCAACTTACAGGGCCAGGCACTAGAGGAGGAGCCAGTTAGCCTGGTAGCCCTTTTCATTTGCAAATAAATATAATGGACATGAACATGCTGTGCAAGAAGCTGGAAATACCTGCAAAAATAAAGGGTTTGCTTTTGCACTCAGTGGATATCATCCTGAGCTCCAGAAAATTATATGCAAATTGCAAGTGCTTGAATTTAAAAAAATAAATAAATGGGCCAGATCCTCAAAACTATAGCAGGAAATCTATTTATTATACCATCTGATTATTTTATTAGTTTAAAACCATTGAGAGTCCTTCTTCTTTGAAGTGGTGTTAGATCCTGTGTTACTGCACTTCATAATTGGTTCATGAAATAATCCCCATCTGCTCAGGGCAAGGGAGACCACAGGAATAAAGTGATTAAGTGTTGTCATCAGATTTGAGATCCCACTGAATTCAATGAATTTAAAATACTCTACTTTGTGTAAAATATCGCAACATTACAGAGCGATCATTTAAATATGTTCATACAGCATCTCATTTGCAGCAAAAACTGGCATGCACAGTAATGTGAAATATGACCATTTACGCAGTACTGGAAAGTTTATTTGTAAAAAACTGTGAGAGCATGTATCAAAATGTGGAGTTTTAAAGCATACTGAAAGGCACAGGGGATTGGAAATGGATGCCAGTATGTTCAGCAAAGGTTTAAAAAGCCATTTCACATTGTGCCTATGAAGTGAAGATCAATCTAATCCCCCCCAGAAAACCATCAGTACAGCCAAAAATGTTAGACTGTAGCCTTTAAGTCCCAGCAGGTATCATAACTAGCCTGAGGGTTCTCTGGAGTTTCATTTCTGACATAACTGTTTGGTATTTATCTCTTTTAGCTACCATATAAGTCATATGACATTACCAGTTGCCATGTGTATGGGAAGAAGGGGGCAGCTGCATCTTTGCTAAAGCTCACATGGTTGTGTTAGTCTGTACCACATCCAAACATATGGATTACTCCTGCATACTTGGGACTGATGGAGTCAGTGTTTCAGGGGACTAATGCCCCTAAATTAAACACTAATTAAATTAAATTAAACACTAATGCTAGTGTGGTGTAGTGGTTAAGAGTAGTAGACTCGTAATCTGGTGAACTGGGTTCGCTTCCCCACTCCTCCACATGCAGCTGCTGGGTGACCTTGGGCTAGTCACACTTCTTTGAAGTCTCTCAGCCCCCCTCACCTCATAGAGTGATTGTTGTGGGGGAGGAAGAGAAAGGAGAATGTTAGCCACTGTGAGACTCCTTTGGGTAGTGATAAAGTGGGATATCAAATCCAAACTCTTCTTCTTCTTCTAAATTGGCAAGCATATCTCAATTAATATCAATAAGACACACACACACACAGTTCAATAAGACACACACACCCCAGACAAGTATAGGTATGGATGAGCAGTCAGATGCAACAACTCCTGCAGACACACTTTTCAAACAAACAATGGGAGGTTAGAGAATTCCATCAAAAATGGAAACAGAAGTGGAAACTGCCACAATTTGCATGTTCATCTGAGGTGAAGAACAGAAATCACGCAAGCAAACATAAGGCAATATTCACTATCGTTGGGTTTTTCAGTCCATAAATGCTACATAGATAACTACATTCTCTTCTGCGTTGGTTTCAACATTTCCCCCCTGCTGAAATGTCTTACATCAGTTTCAGGCATAGAGGAGAGTGAGATGAATAAAGTAGGTTTTAGCAGAAGCCAAACTGCAGCAGGATGGAAACAGCGCTGACTGTGAGAAACACAGAATAGGATGGCAACTGCTGCTTCTTTACATCCCTAGTTGTATTGAGAGCCTTGCGAGTGGTGTTCCACTCACACAATGGGACTTTCCCCTTCCTCTCCTCTCCCTAGTGCTCTAGGCAAAATCTGCTCCAGAGGTTCTCCCAACCTTCTAGAGAATATATGAGGGGTGTACAGAGTGGCTGTGGGAGGGGAGAAGAGGAGAGGGGGAAGTTCATCTGGGCAAGCAGAACTGGACAAGTGCTGTGCAAGCAAAGGGGCAGCACTGGCTATAACCCAGAGGATCCATATATGGAGATATGTTTTATAACTGAATTAAGGCAACAGATTTTCCTTTTACTTGGTGAACATAAGAACAACAGTGAGCGGGGTTAGATAGGCAGGATTCCCTAGACAGGGAGTTCTAAAGCCTGGGTGCAGAAATTGATGAGGTCCTTTATTGCATTCTCACCAAATAACAGTGGGACACTGAAAAGAGCCTCTTTTGGAGTTCTTAGAACTCCAACCTAGGAAGACTCATAAAGAAGGGAGGAGTAGTTCAAGGATTATTTCTTTAAAATATGTCTAAGTCACTCTTCATCTATGCAGACTAACTGAGTAACTTTGTACTGCTACAGCCTCTCCCCTGCATTTAGTCTTTGCCTCATCTTTGTTTGGGGCTACAATTCTCCTGAGCTAAGGCTGCCATATGTCGGGCGGTGGGGGGGGGGGATTTTCCGAAAGGCGGCGCTTTGACCTGAAAAGCTCAACAACTTTGGGGTTTTTAAAAAACAAAAAGCTTTTGGATTTTCCTTTTTTAAAAGGCTCAACAATTTTAAAGGGTTTCTTTAAAAAAGCTCAACAACTTTCAGGGTGTCGCGGTTTTTACTTGTTGAAATATGGCAACCCTACCTGAGCTCTAGCCAGGACAAATTGTAGTCCAAAATATCTGGGTAGCGCCAGGTTGACTAAGACTGCCTTACCCTTTCCTGTCTCTATAGAACCTCCTCCTTCCTTTTAGCAAACTCTGCCTGAAATAAAAACACCTCTCATGGGCTGTTTACAGATACTCTTTATCCTTATCCTCTTCCCCTCTATAAGCTTTTTGAAGGCTGCAGGAGTACTGCTGCCATTCTCATTTCTGAATGACCTTTTTGAACTTAAGTTGGGTAAAGAACATTTCTTTACATGGGAGAGCATTCGTTCTGCTGCACTGTTAGACATCTAAAGGTAAAGGTAAAGGGACCCCTGACCATTACGTCCAGTCGTGACCGACTCTGGGGTTGCAGCGCTCATCTTGCTCTATAGGCCGAGGGAGCCGGCGTACAGCTTCCAGGTCATGTGGAAAGCATGACTAAGCCGCTTCTGGCGAACCAGAGCAGCGCACAGAAACGCCGTTTACCTTCCCGCCAGAGCGGTACCTATTTATCTACTTGCACTTTGACGTGCTTTCAAACTGCTAGGTTGGCAGGAGCAGGAACCGAGCAATGGGAGCTCACCCCATCGCAGGGATTCGAACCGCTGACCTTCTGATCGGCAAGCCCTAGGCTCTGTGGTTTAACCCACAGCGCCACCTACCCTGATCTTAACCACCTCATTGAACAAGGCACAAGCTACAGATATCCAGGTCTTCCTTCCTTCTTTCCTTCCTTCCTTCCTTCCTTCCTTCCTTCCTTCCTTCCTTCCAGGAGGTACAAAAACCCTCCAGTGGCAAGGAAGAGCACAGAAAGTGCAATGCATGTATGAATGTGAACTTGACAGTGGAGGGAGGGAGGGAAGGACGACTTTGGAGTGTGGTGCTAGGTAACCTGCCTGCCGCACACCTCTCTCCTAGCAAATAAACAATATTCTGAAGCTGGATAAATGCTTTATTGAGAAGATAACATATTGAGCTTTCAGCTACTGCCGTCCCACGTGCCACGCTGGCAAAGACGGAAGCATCGGTTTTATCACATAAATAAAGCATTTCTCAAAGCCACCGAGAGCAATGAATAGCATTTCTTTTCCGCGCTGCAGAACGGTGTGCCGCAGATAGCGTGACTTCCAGAAAATGAAATTGCCACTGTTGAATTTTAGACAGCTTCCGACAGGAACAATGAAAGGGGTGGGGAATTTAGCGGGGCGCTGAGGGCGGCGGCGGCGGCGGGGAGAACTTGACTATGTATATGTACATTGTAATTCACAGGTGAACTAGTCAAAAGAGAAAGCAGAGCAGAACCTTTACAATTATAGTCTTTTTTCCCCCTTTTCTTTTCTTTTCTTTTCTTTCCCCCCCAGTGCTGCTTCTATGTCTTTACCCAGCCAGAGAAAAACCCCCGGAGAAAAGTGGCACAGCCATGGCTGCTACTAACAGTAAAGTCTTGACTTCCAGATTATCAATTTAGATCATTTATTCCTCAATATTATAAGGTTTTGTGCAGAACTCTTATATTTTATTGTGGTGGTAGGGGAGCATGCAGCCTTCTCTCCTTTTTGACTCACAGCAGCTCACCTCGGGAAAATGCCCTAGAGGAGTAAAGCTGATTTGGTCCTCAACAATTTCCTTTCTCCCATCAGACAGCAGCAACCCAGGGCATGCCCACTGTCATTTACACCTGAAGTAGTCAAATAGAAGCAGCCCACAAGCCTCTTAGACAAGCTTGGAAGGGAGGAAGCCCTCTGCCCCATAACCTGCAGCTGTTGTTACAGAATCTGTTTGCAAAGCCATACATAGAAAAGCATGAACACCACATTGAACATGCAGGAAAAATAAGGAGGAAACGAACAGGAAGGAAGGAACTCTGATGGGATAGGAGAACAAGGCAGCTTCAGGGGACATCAGTGGCCACGTAATTTGAGACTGGGGCTGCATGAGGCTACCTGCTCACCTATGCTATAGATTAGAGATGGGGAGAAACATGAGACCATTAGGATTTATAGGCAAACCTACTTAATTTGCATTTTCAGGCGGGGGGGGGGGATGCACCAAAGCACAGATGTCCTTCAAAATGTACACTTTTCTGAATTTTGTCATTCTGTTCTCCACTAATCAATGTATATCAAAAAGGCAAAGTGTGCATAGTAATGCATGTATTAGTGAAATAGCATAGAAAATACATTGTATCGGGGTAAATTGCTTTGCAGGAAAGGTGTGTCTAGGACAAAATGCCATACAAGGATAAATATATTAGCGAAAATTCACACCGAAATGCTGCTGAATTTTCATGAGCAATGGAAAAAGAAACATTTGCAAACTGATGTGAAAATGTGGAGGACTGAACTTAAGAATGGAAAAGTGAGGGAATTATTTATTGCTATTTCATTTATATGCCACCTCTCAAGGAGCTCAACATAGTGGTACATTAGGCTAAGAAATGGCGACTGGCCCAAGGTCACCCAGTGAGCTTCATGACTTTGTGGGGATTTGAACATTGGTCTCCCAGGTCTGACACCACTAACCATTTCAGCACATCAACATTGACAGAATTGACCATAGATGTTTCAGCAGGGAAGAAACTTCATGTCAAAGAAGGCCCACTGCCTTCTCTTCTCCACAATCTTCCACTTGTAGCGAAAGATGTTTATATTTGGATTTGAAAATATGCTGAGATTGGTTTTAACTGGTTGTTTTAATTGCTTGATTTTTAATTGCCCTTCTATTATTATTATTGTATTATTGTACATTCTTCCACTCACATATTTACTTGATGTTCATCAGCAAGTATAAACTATCACAACACTGCCCTCTGAAAATCAGTAGGCTCCAAAGTTAGCACTGTACTACTTAAACCTGAATTCTTATTAATGTACAAGAGTTCAAAAAGTTGTGCAATTTCACATGAAAACCCTTGGTTGATCAACGTAACAGTGAGCCAGATTAGGATAGCAGCTGCTGCTATTTCTCTTCTCTTTCACATGGGTGGGTGAGAGGGGGCTTGATTTATTCCCTATCTGCTTTCTTCTAATTATAATCTTCTTTCTTTCTTTCTTTGCTTCTGGATGGCACACATCTGGGACTCAGCTTGATGTAGCCAATTGCAATTGACATTTCCCATAGCCCAGGGTTAGTTTAGCATTAATTAACACTAGATTATTAGCATCTTTCTTCTTTATTTCTGTGGTTCTCAGGCTCTTTGCAAAACCTACTTAGCAAAGAAGAATGAATCCAAAGCTTCTGTCCTAAACCTACTTAGACCTAAGGCTGGTCCAAACAGGCATGTATGCCACCTGATTTTGTGTGTGCTTGATTTTTTATTTGAGAAACAGTTCACGCATGCTGTTCACCAATTCATGCTGCAGTACATTAAGTAATGAAGATGCATGTCTGAAGAGGCTCATTGTTAGTTTCTTGTTGGTGGGTATAACATAACCAATCCTAGGGGAGCAACTGAACTACAGGAGAGGTAATCTGAAGGGGAAAAATCTTTTCAGAGGAGTCACTTCTAGAGGCAGAGGTAACATGAGGGACTTTGTTGAAAACCCTGCTGAAATTGAGATACACTACATCTACAGCATTCCTCTGATCCACCAAGCTTGTAGCTCTATCTGGCATGACGTGCTTTTGAGAAACTGGGTCTTAGTAATCACAGCATCCTTTTCTAATTGCTCCCAGACTTCTTGTTTAATTATCTGTTCTGGGACCTTTCCTGGTATCGATGTCAAGCTCACCAGCTGGTAGTTACCTGAATCTCTCCCCCCCCCTTTTGAAGATGGGGATGACATTTGCCCACCTCCAATCTGCAAGGACCTCACCTGATGCTAAAGAATACTAAGGCCACTCCAGCAGGCTATTACTAGGCAAGCTTCAGTATGAGGATTCAGTATGAGGGGGCTGAGAAGCCCTCATTGTTTTCCTTATGGAATCACTGGGAGCACTGGAACATGGATGGGTTGGGCTCAAAACAAGCTTACTGTGAGCCAAAATCAGTTGGGATGAATCCATTCAATTCAAGCTTGGACAATACTACAAACCAATACTTTGCAACCTGAAGATCACTGTTCACTGTACTGATCGTTCCAGTAGTCTTGTTTGCAGGCAGTGAAAGATGCATAGTCTTTAATTACAATTAATTAGCATGACAGACTAGCATGATACTTAGGAGTTTCCTCCCTGCACTTTCCCACCCTGAAAAAGAAAAGTCTGGATTAGGTATTTTATTGCTGAGGTCTTTGCATAATTTTATAACTAGAGTTCCTTTGATAAGCTGGGTTGTCTACATTTTCACGCTTGTCTTTTTCTTCCTGAGGAAATTTGGTATTTCTCTGGCTTTGGAGAATTTGTAGCTGGGTGGGGAGGATGCCACGAAACGGAGAGAAATAAATAGAGGAATGTTCCTTCAGAGAAACTATGCACCTGGTCTTCAACAATTGAGTTAAATCTATCTGAAGTTCAGTTCAGTTCATTTTATTTCGCGGCCATAGGCCCATAATACAAAAATACAACACTGTGTACATTCCACTGCATACAGCAGGTTAAAACCAATGAGGCAATGAGGCAAAGTATATAAACAAATTAAACTAAAATAATTCAGTACATATATAGAATTGTGAATTTAAGTATATCCCTTAACAAAGATAGATACAACAGTACATTTGGTCCAGAAGATCTCCACTTTGAATCTACTAGTGGGGTGGGGTGTCATTTGTCGTGAAGTAAACCATTTCCCCTTTTATATGAAAGAACTGTAATCAGGAATCTTGCTACGAGCAGTGTTTTATACGGGTCATTGTCTTGTAGCAGTTGTATTAACTGCGACTCCGGAGTCTCAGCCAAGATCTCTGTTATTAAAGGAGCTATGAATCTGGTTCGAGCAACAATGTGCAAGGGACAGCAGAGTAGAATATGCTGTAAAGATTCTGTAGTTTTATTATCACATGCACATAGTGCTGAAATTTGTCCCTTAGTGAACCTATTTCTCAAAATGTTAGATGGAAAAACATTAAATCTAGCTTTAATAAAGGCCATTCTATGAGTCGCTACTGTTAGAGATGACAAATAAGTTGGAATCTGTGGTGTAAGCCCCAAACCAAGATTGAGTGGTGAGCAGGTACCACTCCCCATTATAATATTTTGCTGGGAGTCAAATTCATCCAGTTTTTGGATAAGAGTTCTTTTTGCAGAGGCGAGGTCAAGCTTGAGTAGATCCGAAGGGGACAGTCCATAGGACACGATTTTTTCGTGGATCTTTTTGGCCCATGGACTGGCGAATTGGTCTCGCCAAAGACACTGGATAAGATAAAGATTAGGGAGCCTGTGCCACAAGGACAGCCAATAGCAAAATATGCGCCTCCATAGGACATTTTCTAAGGAGGGGATTTTTAATTCTAAACGAATGGCCGCATTGCTTACACATTGCGGTAGTTTTAACAATTGTCTCAGAAATTGATTCTGAACTGTCGCCAAAGGGGTCAGGTTTACAGACGCCCCCCATAGTGGAACAGCATAAGCCATAGTCGAAATTGTTTTGGCACTAAATACCTTTAAGGCGGATGGAACGTGTAGAGCTCCGTCAGAGAAATAAAAGCGCAGGAGTGCAAACGAAAGCGCTTTAGCCTTGTTCAGGATATAAGCGGTGTGTGCTTTCCAGCCCATGTTGTGTTGGAAATATACACCCAAATATTGGAATTTATAAACCTGTTCGATGGCTTTCCCATCTAATTTCCACTTATATATTTTTCGACATCTCGAGAAAATTAATACTTTTGATTTAGATTGGTTTATAGTGAGGAAATTTGCTTTACAATATGAGGCGAAGATTTTAAGAGCTCTCCTTAGTCCGATTCTCGAAAAGGAAAGAACTACAGCATCATCCGCATATAGCAACAATGGGCACCTGTAGTTTGCGAGGCGTGGGGCATGATTTACCAGTTGGAATTCGGCTAAAGGTGTCCTCATATCACTGATAAATAAATTGAAGAGGAGAGGGGCTAAAATACACCCCTGTCGAACTCCTCTGTTGATGGGTACAAAGTTGGTAAGGTCCCCGGCTGGAGTTATTCTGACTCTGGCAGCCGACCCCTCGTGTAGCTGGATTATTAACCATAGAAGTCTTCTATTAATTCCCCAGCGTGCCAGTTTTCCCCATAGTAGCCTTCTAGGTATACTGTCAAACGCGGCCTTCAAGTCTATGAAGGCCGCGCAGAGTTGGCCTCGGGTTGGGGATGAATACTTCCGGGCTAAGTGATACAGGACTGCTGCATGGTCCATGGTTGAGTAGTTAGATCTAAATCCAGCTTGTTCAGGGCCAATCAGCTGCTTTTCATCTGACCATTTGGCAAGTCTAGTTAGCAGGAACCGTGCATATATTTTCCCGATTATCGACAGGAGGCTGATATTTCTATAGTTTCCCGGATCATCAGGGGCCCCTTTTTTGTAGATTGGGACTATAATAGCATCCTTCCACGATTTCGGAATGCGACCGGTGCTATTGATGGCATCAAAGGTAGTAGCTAGGATTTTTGCCCACCAAACCGGATGAAGTTTTAAAGCTTCCGCCGGGACCAAATCGGGCCCGGGTGCTTTGCCAATTTTTAGTTTAGAAATTAAATCGAGAATTTCATCCGGGTTGGTGCTAGGCCAAATAGGTAGATATTCGAATAAGTCCTCAGATGGGCCAGCAGCTGCTTCTGTCAGTGAAAAATATTTTCTTAGGAATATTTCCCAAACCGGGGCAGGGATAACTGACAGGGGGTACTTTTTTGATCTTCTATTTACCAGTTGCCAGAATTTCCTTGAACTATGGGCTCTGGAGGCAGCAATTAACGCCTGCCAGCGCTTTTGCTGCCACTCATACTTAGCTATTTTCTGTATCCGCTTATATACGTTTTTGGCTTGTTGGTAATTTGGGGGCAATGTTTGAGCACCAGAGGATTTATAGTCATTGTAAATAGCACAAAGGTGAGATCTTGCCTGTTTACATTGTACATTAAACCAAGGAGCACCAGTCTTGAAATGGGGCCGATTGACTCGATAGGCTGGTGCTGTGAGGAAGGTCGTACAGTCTTCTGTAATTAAGGAGAATAAGTTTAGGGTATTACTATGCTCAGATGACTCTAGCAATAAAGCAATGTGAGTTTGAACTGTTTCATTTTGAAAAAAATTTGAATATTCTTGGGCCTGGACTGTAGACCATTTTTTTCCTCTCACTTGGAGAGCAGCATTTAGTTCCATGTGCGTTGGGTGTGTAGTTTCAACCGGTTGCCAGTCCAAGGAAAGTTTGGCGACTAGAGGAAGGTGGTCACTCAGATGGACATTTTCTATTTTGAAGTAGCAGAAATTTGAAAGTATATCCCTGGAAACAATAAGATAATCAAGTACGCTGTTCGATAAGGTACTCAGATGGGTGAATTCACCAGGGATGTCTGGGGGACAACTGCCGTTTAAGATAACGAGGTTTAAACGAATTATCAGTTGGTAGAGGAGGACACCCGCCTCGTTCACTCTAACATCTTTAGACAATCTCTGTACAATAGGAGTAAGATCGAGATTTTGACCACCAAGAGGAACCCACCCCTTGGCTTTAGTTAAAGCCTCCCAGTTATCAGCAGTGCGCGCATTTAAGTCTCCACCCAAAACTGCGGGGACGTTTGGATATGTGGTATAACAAGATAGTAAATGTTCCTCGAGAGAGCCCCATTTAGAATAGAGGTCCGACCGTTTGCCCCCTGGGGGGAAATAGACATTTGTGAATCTGAAGTAATTATCTCCATCTTCTTAAAAATCAATGGCAACAGAAGCTCAGTCTGTGTCATACTCTGCCTTAATCGGAATTGAGATATTAGATTTTAAGCACAGGCATGATCATCTCCTTAATTGAAGCAGCCATTCTTCTCGGCTGGGTGACAGAGAGTGAATACAGACAGTCATAAAGCAAATGCTGCACTCGCCACAGTTCGAGGTACCATTTGAGATTTTCAGGAAGGTCAGCTTCCATTTATGATGGGGCTGTGGTGAGCCACCATCACCCCTCAAACTGCAAGCTTGCCTGATTTTGGGGTGGCTACCAGTCATACTTTTGAAACAACCAAACACTTTGTTGTTGTTCAGTCGTTCAGTCGTGTTCGACTCTTCGTGACCCCATGGACCAGAGCACGCCAGGCACTCCTGTCTTCCGCTGCCTCCCGCAGTTTGGTCAGACTCATGTTGGTAGCTTCGAGAACACTGTCCAACCATCTCGTCCTCTGTTGTCCCCTTCTCCTTGTGCCCTCCATCTTTCCCAACATCAGGGTCTTTTCCAGGGAGTCTTCTCTTCTCATGAGGTGGCCAAAGTACTGGAGCCTCAGCTTCAGGATCTGTCCTTCCAGTGAGCACTTCGGGCTGATTTCCTTAAGAATGGATAGGTTTGATCTTCTTGCAGTCCATGGGACTCTCAAGAGTCTCCTCCAGCACCATAATTCAAAAGCATCAATTCTTCGGCGATCAGCCTTCTTTATGGTCCAGCTCTCACTTATTAAACACTTTAAAAGGCATCAAAGCAAGGACAAAGTTAGAGACAGGTGCATCAATTGGTTTGTTTTTGTTTGTTTGTTTGATATACCACCCTCCATCCAAAGATATCAGGGTGGTTCACAGAATTAAATACAGGATAAAAACAAGTAAATAAGTAAAGCAAAACAGCAAAACAATAACACCCCCCCTTCCCACAGACACATTTAAAAGGCTGTAGAATAATAATCAGCCAAAGGCCTGGTTAAAGAGGAATATTTTCACCTGGCAACTAAAAATATATAATGAAGGCGCCTGGAGAGAGCATTCCACAAATGGGGAGCCACTACAGAGAAGGCACATTCTTGTTTTGCCACCATCCGGACCTCATGTGAAGGGAGCACACAAAGGATGATGAACGCAGAGTCCAGGACGGTTTATATGGGGAGAGGCGGTCCTTCAGGCATCGCAGTCCCCAAATCAGTGGGATCTTGGAAGAGGGCAGGAAATAAATCTTGGTGGTCCAACAGATTCCCAAACTGGGTGTCTGCTACCTCTGGATAAGATGCTTTAGATGAATTTTGATCGGCACTCGAACAGCTACATATGTACCAGTTTTGGGTTGCAAAGCAGCCCCATTTAGACACATTACAATAGTCTAGCCCAGGCATAGGCAAACTCAGCCCTCCAGATGTTTTGGGACTACAACTCCCATCATCCCTAACCACTGGTCCTGTTAGCCAGGGATGATGGGAGTTGTAGTCCAAAAACATCTGGAGGACTGAATTTGTCTATGCCTGGTCTAGCCTTTGGATAACTAGTCTTTGGGTAAGAAAGGCACGTGATACCATTTCTATGAAGAAGCATCGTTGAACTGTACATGCACTCTGTACATGCCCCGAGATTGTGTGCATATTTCAGCTTTGTACTGAGCGACAAGCACAGAGCGTAATGGTTATGAATTAAAGGAAGCAACAATGAATGAGAGGAAGCAAATGGTTCAAGATAAATCAATTCCAGACTATCACTAATGAGTCAAGTGTTATGTGGAAAGGCACTGGAAAGTATGGATTAAAAATTATTGAGGAAAGAGGTGTTGTTTTGTTGTTGTTAAAAATACATTTGTATCCTGCCCTTCATCTATAGATTTCAGGGTGGTTCACAGAATAAAACTACAATATAAAAACAACAAATACATAATAAAAACATGAACAAAACAAAACAATAATCCCTCTCCCCCCCCCACCCACCCTCTCCAAACACCTTACAAAGAAAATCAGGACAAATACTCATTGTGATATAACGATTCTTCAAACAAATCTGAACAAATGCTCTGTAAAGGCAGGGCACTGTGCAAACAAAACAGGATGGATGCTGAATAAAGAGGTTGTCTGGAGGGAGCCCCCAAATAAAGCAAGAAAGGGGGGTTCCTTGAAACTAGTCATTATGAAGAACATGGTGCTGTCCTCACTAAGAAATTAAGATGATTATGACGATCTTTACTATTAAAAGTGCCGGGACTAGGACTGATACCTAACTGAGACTCCCTGACTATTTTTTACTTCATTCTGTTGTGTATGTGGGGTCAAGCATTGCTGTGGGAACTGAATAATTCCATAAAATTCTCAGCCTACATGAAATCTGAAGCGATGCTGTCAAGCTGGTAGATGAACATGATGCTATTTCTAAAAGCAATAGCAGAAACTGTATAACCAGATTCAGCAAAAGATGGCTATGCTTTTCCACATCACAGTACTGTAATATTCAGAAAAGCTGATTCCCCCAAATTCCCTCTAGTACTAGGTACAGGGACCCTTGCCATCTGTTGCCTTAGCCATATGTATAAATGTGGTGTTTTGCATCCTGCTTGATAGAATATGAAAACAAAAATGCTTTCAGGTAATTAATTTTTAGCCACTCTGCATTGTCAAGATCTCAACTATTTGAAAACCATTAGTTGGCATGGAAACATCAACTTAATTAAAAATGGATTAAACTAATTAACCTGAAACATATTGTACTATGGATTGTTTTCCTTTCGAAGAAATCTGAAGCAGTGGAAACATTAGGACATTTAAAACGATCGTTTCGGCTCTTCGGTTGGTTGAAAATATTGCCTGTTTCCTGAAGAGTCCCAGAGGTTTATGCGTCTCTAAGGAGTACCTGTCATGATCAGGTGGACAGATGGTGTTAATGATAACACCTTTGCTGGCAAATTATCTGTTTTTGCAGCAATCTCCATTGTGTACGTAATGTGCAGCTTAA
Source organism: Darevskia nairensis (assembly GCA_034642065.1). NCBI lineage: Eukaryota > Metazoa > Chordata > Lepidosauria > Squamata > Lacertidae > Darevskia > Darevskia nairensis. Next base: position 2,782,682 of record JAWWNI010000085.1, on the reverse strand, counting down.
GGCATATCTGTGTTTTACGCTTGTGAGTTGTCGCTTTTTAATAGATCAAGCACGCAATAAGAAATATCCTCTAGCAAGTTCAAGTTCTGCAACCTATAAATGATTTTGGCTGATAGATGAATCATCTTAAGCTTCAGTTAATTGCTAAAGACCAGTTTGAATATGTGATCACAAGTTTTGGGTAGACTGTTTGAGAGTTAAGAGCACACGGTCAGCTGTTGATGCTGATTTGGTTTGGTACTAGTGTCTTAGGACTTATCCGAACCGTGCTGTGAAATTTTTCGTAGGGAGACAGTTACGGCCAGAGGCACCAGTTTGCAAGCATGATTGGGGGTGTGTGTGTGATGTCATGTGCCTCTCTAAGCTGGGCAGAAGCTTCCCGGACTCTGGGAAGGAGGTGCCAAGCTTTAATACTTTAATTTACTTTTTTGTGTATAGTTTTTATTAACTTTTCTATTTTACAATTTAAAATATTAATTAAACAACCTTAAAATGTCAGTGACTTCCCTTCTTCTCTTTCCATGGTTCAATTTGCATATCATAAATCCCTGCGTATTTGACATAAACTAAACCATTTAGTATTCCATTGATACATCCATCAAAACTTGTTTACATTGTTGGATTTATCTTAAACCTGCCAGTGTTTTCAAGTGTACACGGTCCCCCCCATATATTCAATAAACATTTTCCAATCTTTTTTAAATGTATGTTCTTCTTGTTCTCTTATTCTATATGCTAGGTCCACGAGCTGCACATATTCCATCAGTTTAAGTTGCCATTTTTCTTTAGTTGGGACCTCACTCATTTTCCATTTTGGGCTAATGAAACACAGGCCACAGTAGTGGCATACATAAATATCCTTTTTTGACATCTGGGAATTTCCATCTGAATTATCCCTAACGAAAAGGACTCTGTTGGCTTGTTGTTGTTGTGTTGTTGTTGTTTTTGAAAAGTACTTTTAAACATTTTAAAAAATTCATGATAAATTATTTCCCAATACTCTTTTACCCTTTTACAGGTCCACCACATATGCAAGAAAGTACCTTCGACCTCTTTGCATCTCCAGCACTTATCTGATTCAGTCTTATACATCTTAGCAAGTCTACTCGGAGTTAAATACCATCTGTAAATCATTTCCAGATAATTCTCCTTCAGTGGGTAACATGCTGTAAACTTCAGATCTGAAGTTTAATACTCTAATTTACTGAGAACATTTAGGGACATAAATGTTTCCTTTGCGTTTTGCTCTGCTTTAAAGCTCTGTGTCCAATTACCCCTCCTTTTTTTGCTTTCCCCGTGAAAACCCGCTCTTTAAAGATGAATCAGAACAAACAGCAACCGATGGAAAAGCCAAATTGCTGCTCTTTGCAGCAGGCTTTTGGAGGGAACACACAAGAAAGAAAGAAAGAAAGAAAGAAAGAAAGAAAGAAAGAAAGAAAGAAAGAAAGAAAGAAAGAAAGAAAGGAAGGAAGGAAGGAAGGAAGGAAGGAAGGAAGGAAGGAAGGAAGGAAGGAAGAGCTTTAGTGCCTGGAATGAGCGAGGCCAAAGGTAAGTGTGGATAAGCCCTTAGTGTAATGGGGAATTAAAAAGGAAATTCAGAAAGTACAGAAATATGTAGAGTTTTGTCTATTGAATGGATATTATTGCATTCTTCAGTATCTCAAAAGGTCACTTGAAACTTTGGTGGTATGTGCATTTATTGAAACTGAATTGATCAGTTAAATTAACATGCTGAAAGGTGGGGAACAAATCCCTTAATATTCACACAAACATTTTAAAATTATTAATCATCTTCCTTTCCCCCCCAATTAATCTGTTAACAGCTCAAGAAGAATAAGAAATAGTCAAGAAATAATCTTTTTGTTTCCCACTGGCAATTCTTAGTGCTCAGTCCTATGTGCTGCTGCACTTGAGGGGTATACAAAATTGAGTAAACAGTGGCATGAAGAGATAAGAACCCTTGAAATATGGACCTTACTAACTCTGATTAAGATGCTAGCCATTATCTAGTCATAGCCGTTAATATGTATGTCTATATGGGCATATTAACACAAGAAACATTTTTTTTTTTTGGCAGCAATCCTAACCCCAGTTACCTTTGGAGTAAGCCCCATTGAATCAAATTGGACTTATTTCTGAGTAGATATTAACATTAATTAACATTAGTCCCGTTAATCTGAAAACTGTACTTGTGTAATTGTAATTGTACTTGTGTAAGGCAATTAGAGGTCTCTAATACACTGTTCTTAGGGCCTTCAAACTACAATTCCCAGAACACTTTGCCGTGTTAAAACACTAGTTCAAAACTAGGGTGCCCTCACAGGCAAAGAGCTAACTTTAGCTTGCAAAAAAGTTACGTAAATGTAACTGGGGCAGAGCAAGGTTGCACTCAGAAAGCATATTAATTCGTTTTCCCGACATTTCCTTACCTGATAATTTCTGCGTTTTATGTGCTCTTTCAGAGGATGTAAAAGCCACTTCTGGAAATCCAGCAAAATCCAGTGGAAATTTAGCACTCATTTCCATGTTAATTTCTTCCAGGAAAAAAAAAACCCATTTGCAAACTGGAAAACACTCGGAGTTTTGCATGGTAATTCTCCTGCTGTTTTCATGGATCGTGCCATGTGGCAAAATTTAGGACACTATTCTGCCACACAGTTCTTTCCTTGGGTTGGCAGATAGGTTAAACCAGGCATCCCCAAACTCGGCCCTCCAGCTGTTTTGGGACTACAACTCCCATCATCCCTAGCTAACAGGACCAGTAGTCAGGGGTGATGGGAATTGTAGTCCAAAACAGCTGGAGGGCCGAGTTTGGGGATGCCTGGGTTAAACTAAGACTCTGCCAAATCTTTGTGAGACTTCAGAGAATGATAACATGGAGAAAGGGGAGACTGGAGTGCGTAGTTTCTCCAAAGCAGCAGCACTTGCCCTAGGAGAGAGACAAAAATCACCCTTCATCGCAGAATTACAGTTCCTCCCCCTTTCTACGCAAAACATTCCCTAAGAGAGAAGAGGACAACTGCATTATACATTGCACTGCAAATGACCTCCTTTAAAGGAGGCAAACGTTGAGGCCCTCGTTGGTGTACACCTGGAAAAATCGCTGGTGTGTATGGCCCTTTTTGTGTGAGGCAGCATGCTCTATATGAGGGGCCCTGCATTTTGGATCAGCTCTAGGTTTAAGAGAGAGAAAAACTGCACTGATAAAGCAGATTCAAATTTAAGTACAGCCTGCATTCTCTGTGTTGGTCTCACTTGCCATGCAACAGCAGTCTTTGAAAATAGAACTCATGTAATCCTAGCAGCAACTTCCTGTACATTCTGAGTACAGAGCTCAGATAATGTCAAAAAATGTCACAGATATCTGCAGTGTGCAGCTTGACTACAAATGTGGCAGAGAAGAGAGAGAGAGAGAGAATCCAAAAGTCACAGTCCCATTCTTTCCATTTTGTACTGGGAAATGGGAAAGGTTTTGGAGGTAGGCGAGGCCACATTGGCTTTTACTTGTTATAAATCTTGCAGCCATCTCTGGTGCATTAACAGATGCCTGTCCTAAAACACTCCAAGTGTCCTTTATATGAAGATGCCAGGAAGCCTGCCTTTATTCTACCCTTCCATATCAAGTTCGCCATTCAGTTGTTAATGCACCATGTGGTTAAAAGCCACAGTGCCTAGCAAGCACCATTCGTGAGATTGTGAGACTCCAGACCACTTGAATTCCTGCTTTATAACTCCATGCAGCATAGGAATATCAGTGACCTTTTTGAAAAGCGGAACTTTTTCTGTTTGTCCCCATGTCAGTTTCAGCTTACTGGTTAGCTTTTCGAGTAGGGCTGTTTCCCATACTATTTGATACCATTGGTCCATGCTTACTCCTGACAGGTCTCTCCAGTGTCTGGTTATGATGTTTCTGGCTGCTGAGAGTAGATGGGTTATGAGTTCTTTGTGGTGTAAGTGGGCATTATTGTCTTGGAAGATGTTTAGTAAGACTGATTCTGGGGTGATTTCTAGCACTTCCTTGGTTATCTTAGATATTTCTCGTATGGTTGTTGTCCACCTTCATCACACACACAGCCCAACAAAACAATGACAAAAATCTACCGACAGCATACAAATCAATATGGCTAACCTGACCAAAAACACCCACCCACTCCACTCACACAGGAAACCAAAGATCACAACAGCCAACCACAAATGTACAATCACACCCTACGCCAACCCCAACCTCTCTCACCGCCAAAGGAGCACAAGCGAACAACAGAGAACCTACACAAACAAAGCTGACACCAAACCCTACATATATCAAGTAAAATAGAAACATCATCACCCCACCCCACCCATCCCCTCACCCACCTCCTTCCCCCTTTTCTTCCTAATGTCTCAACAAACGAAACTGATCTGCAAAAATATGACATGGAAAAAATACGAGAGAGACATTGCACACACCTTTGTAAATCAAGAAAATCTTTAATAAATGAATGAATGAATGAATGAATGAATGAATGAATGAATAGGGGAACTTTATAAACAAAAAAGCACACTTTTGCATGTTCTTGTTCCGTCAGCAAAATGAGGCAGCTGCTCAAATGTATTTTAGTCGAATGGCTCTTCTTGAGGCTGTGAGAGTCTTTCTATAGCAGGAAGGCCTTGGGGCTGGCAGATGCATTGATAATGAACCATCAAGCAAAATGAAACAAACCAAAGTCCAATCCAAAATGTTGTCAAAAGTCATTTAAAAAAAAACAAAACACAATCATATTGGATGTTCTACTTATTTTGGTTTGGGGTTGTGGTAGCCTTTAACTAGAGCAAAAAGTTTTGATGTTAAAAGGGGGCATTAATTGGAGTGGGGGGAAGGAGGTCAGGTCAGTCCTGGTCTCAATGTTGAGATTTCTATTTCCAAGGAGCACATGTTCAAGGCAAGACTAGGACCGTGGGCAGTCATATCCAAATCCAGACCCAGTCGGGGGTCCTTCTGTTCACTGATGGGAGGTGGAACAGAGGCCTTGAACATAAGACTGGAGCCTAAACTACAGCAAGCCAAAGATAGTGCCATGTTGATCAGGGAAAGACAGAAAGTCTAGTGTCTAGAGTTTATATCTGACCAGGCCAATCCATAGGCTTCATTTACACCATATTTCAATACCAGTGGTGGGTATTATATGTACCTCCTGAGCCTGAAGATGGCTCCAAGGTCTAAGCATACACTGCTAAACATCACCCTAGACAACCCCAGATCACAATTTCAGATCAGATTGGATTGGATTGTAATCCAAATGCTTAAAGAATGTGGGTTGGTCAGCAAGTCCAAAATGAATTCAGATCATTTGCCAGTATAGGTCAAGAGAGTTTGGAAACCCATAGTTGCCCAGTTTATAATGGAGGAATATCAGAATACTTGTTGAAAGAGCATTTCATGGACATTTTGGCCATTAGCCTGATGCTGCTGAAGCCCAGTGACTCATGGGTTGCATAGCCTTTTGTAGAATTTAGATTGGTGTAAAAAATATAGAAAGCTGATCTCATACCTATTTATCTACTTGCACTTTGACGTGCTTTCGAAATGCTAGGTTGGCAGGAGGTGGGACCGAGCAATGGGAGCTCACCCCGTCGCAGGGATTTGAACTACCGACCTTCCGATCTGCAAGCCCTAGGCTCAGTGGTTTAGACCAGCGTTTCCCAACCGGTGTGCCGCGGCACACTAGTGTGCCGCGAGACACCGGCTGATGTGCCGCGGAAAAAGGGACCTGCAGCCCAGGGCTGCACAGGACCGTGGCGGCGGCGCTGCTGGAGCCCGGCGGCGAAGCGGAAGCCAGGGCGGCGCTGCTCCCTTGGCTGCTGCTGCAGCAGCAGCAACAGCAGCCTCGCGCGAGAATCCCGACCGGAAGCCTCGCGCGCGCCGCGCTACAGCTGATCCCAGAGGTAACTCTGGGTCAGGAGACCTGGCGCAGCCGGGTGGGGGAGGAGCGGTGTGCCGCGAGATTTTTTCATTGATTCAAGTGTGCCGTTGCCTAGATTAGGTTGGGAAACACTGGTTTAGACCACAGCACCATCCGCGTCCCCATGTTGATTATAGATGCTGCAATTATCCAGATTGTTCTGTCTTTTCTGCTCCCTCCTTTAGCTGCAAAAGAATAAAGAATCTACACACTCAAAGATGAGAATAAGCACTCCAAACAAACAGAGATTGAAGGGGAAACACAACCCAGTTTAAATCAGCAGCCAAGTGTGCAATTAAGCCATTTGAGCAAGAGATATAGAACAGTGGTTTGGGTTTGCATTATTCTGCTTTGCTTGGGGAAAATGGCACTTGTGGCTGAAGGATTATGTACAATTAACCTCATGAGATACACAATAATGATATGAATACTTCAAAACCTGCATCATCCTGAAAACTGCATAGTTGCTTTCAACAATGTACTTATTATGTTTTAGCAGGGTTTAGGGAGACAAAAAGGTCCATAGAAATAAATTCAGCGTGCACATGGACAATATCTACCACAATATAACACCATGTCAAAAGGCGGGAAATGCTAACAAGAATATTTCATTACTATTAGACATTAACGGTTAGACTGTCATCCACTGAACTAAATTTGAAGTGGCTGGAAGGGAATATGCTGAAGAAAGATGCTTCATAGCATAAAATACTGCAGTGGTGGAGGACCATGGAGAGTACCAATGACATTTAGCTATAACCTTCTACACAGAAGTAGTTCTGCTAATCACTAGCTCTGTTTAGGGGCAAGAATTGATATAGTGCATTGTGTTCTTTCAAACTTCATGGGCAACAGCAAAGACATGACACAATTGCCAGGAGCACATTTAGTGAAGTCAGGAAAAATATATTGCTTTGCATCAAGTCTTAAATACACGAAATTTGTTGCTGAAAAGCTGGAAGAGCTTTTGCATGTCTAGCCCTGTTCACGGTCTTCTTTTAAGAGAGAGATGGAGAACCTACAGCCCTCCAGGGGTGGTTAGGCTACAGCTCCCATCATCTCTGACCATTGACCATGCTGGTAGAGACCGACAGAAACTGAAATCCAACAGAATCTTCTGAGTAGTGTGTCGCCACAAGGCATTGTGTACAATATCAATATCTGGTGATATGTGTCATCTTCTCCATGCTCCAGCTAACTAACCCTAGTTCTGTGGGTCTCTATGGGAACAGCGGAAAAAATACCATACTTTGAAAGCGTCAACTTGTAGGTGCTGTTGGATATGACGGATGACTCTATGCAAGCTCACCTCCCACTTCACACCCATGTAAAGCCTGGTCTCTCAATCTGGCCCTTCCTGATTAATATTATTCCAGAATGTCCAATAACACTCATCAGGCTATTAGAAATGCAATTTTCTATATATGTTGTTTTTTTAAAAAAAAAATATCACAAATTGATAGAATAATTAACTTGATTGCCATGTCCACTGCTTTTGAAAAATCCAGTCTATTTAAGACAGTTTCTTTCTAATTAATTCTTGGCAGACTCTGCGCCTGTAACAATAACTCTCATCAATGTTTCATGGTAGAACCTGACAAAGTCTGTGTAGCCACCAAATTACAGTATATTGGGTTCAGGCAACTGCAAACCCAGGGGCTTTTTAACTCACTTCAGCATAGCTTCTGATTCCACTCATGACTAAGGAGGCCCCAAGATTACATTTGATCCTCATTTTTTGGCACACCAATGCAATTTACACTTCTCCGATTAATAAGTGAATTGGAGTGCAGGTATCCTCCAGTTTTTGCTCTTCTCTTAATTCTGCAATACCGTTTTCATCTAAAAAAAGAAGAAGAAGAAGTACCAAAAACACATGTAAAATGTGTATTATTGGTTAAAAAGTGCACAGAACACATTTTAGGGTAAAATGTGTGCAAAATTAATCATTTAGGATAATACGCAAGCAAATAAATATTTTACGGGGGGAATATCTATATATTGTTGCAGAAATGGGATAGAATGATTCATGAGCACATGTGAAACTGATGCAATATAGAAATAGACTACTCTATGCATCCCTGCTTCTGAACATACTGAGCTGCTTTTTCCCATGTGGGAGGACACTTTGAGGATAAATTATGCTAGTGGTTCTCAAACTCTGACCAGCATAACTTCTTGAAAATTTCTAGGGGTCATGTTGGACCACTTAATAAACTTTCTTTTTTAACAAATTAAAACACATACCTAACTCATGGTGTAATAACTGTAGTCTTCCCTTTCTAATGCAATAGATGTGCTGGTTTTTCTGAGCAGTATTTTACGAAGTCAGGTGCAGTCTCGTTTTCAGCTTGAGACTTCAAATTGATCTCACTATCACTGGTTTCATTGTTTGTTTGTTTTCAAGTACCCCATTTCCACCACAAATCCATTTCCGGAGGCTGACATCTAGAGGTGCCAACTTGAAAACACACTGGATTCTAGTACAGTCAGAATTTTTCACATGTCTATGATGGAACTGACCCCTGTGAGCTCAGAATCGGGAGTGCAACTGGTGGGAACTGGGTAAGCAAGAGACATGATTGCAATGTTGTGTGCAGTCATACCTTGGAAGTCAAACAGAATCCATTCCGGGAGTCCATTCAACTTCCAAAATGTTCAAAAATCAAATCATGGCTTCTGATTGGCTGTAGGAAGCTCCAGCAGCCAATCAGAAGCCATGGAAGCCCCGTCAGACATTCGGGTTCCAAAAGAACATTCGCAAACCGGAACAATCATTTCCAGGTTTGTAGCGTTAGGGAGCCAAAACGTCCAAGTTCCAGGGCGTTCGGGATCCAAGGTGCGACTGTACTTGCATTTCAGGAACTGAAAAAGTGTCAGCTTCTACTAAAAGAATGCCAGTCTATTGCCTAGAAGTAATGCCAAGTGCCAAATACATATTATCTATCTACTTTTCACTTAATTGATGAACATTGAATTTTAACACCGCCATAAGGTCTCCAATCAGTTTCGACTTCCTCTGTTAAGTTGGCAAACAAGTACATTGTTCCAAATTTAATCGGCTCCATTACCATTTCTTGATAGGGTGTCAGATCACAATGTTTAGGCACCACTCCTTTAACAAGCACAAGAAGAAGGTTATGCAAATATAATTGCCCAAAATATAACAATACACTCCTATACTGCCAAGTTTCACAAGCTATAATTTGCCCTATTAATTGCTTTTGACAAAGTTCTTAGTGTGTGTGATTTTGTCATTCTCTGACTCAGTTTTAGATGTTCCTTCCGCAAAACTTTCCACCTATAAATTTGAAGCGCACATTGAGTGCTCGTTCCCAGAAGATTCTGATCTGAGAAGCAGATGGGATCAGCAGGTGGCCATCAATCACAGCTCTTTGAAAGGTGCCCCAAATATTTGGGAGCACTTGTCTTTTTCAGAGTTTGCAAGTTTGCTGTGGCGAACACTGGTGAAATGTCTGTGTGACACCGAGGTCTTCCTTCATATGCAAGATGTGGCATTTTGGTTGCTACTATCTCCACTGTTCCTCTCACATCACTCCCAAGAATGTACAGAATTCTCTACTCAAATGGCTGATGTACCATGTCTATTTAAATCTGCAAGCACTCTTTGTCACCTTAGGAGTCTATGGCTTGTCTGTGATGTCAGCAGGCTAGACACAGTTTGCCATTATCTCAAGGCTCTATGAACATTCTGTCCAAATAATAATGATAAGAAGAGCTTGGATTTGATATCCCACTTTATCACTACCCTAAGGAGTCTCAAAGTAGCTAACAATCTCCTTTCCCTTCCTCCCCCACAACAAACACACTGTGAGGTGAGTGAGGCTGAGAGACTTCAGAGAAGTGTGACTAACCCAAGGTCACCCAGCAGCTGCATGTGGAGGAGTGGGGGCGCGAACTCGGTTCACCAGATTATGAGCCTACCGCTCTTAGCCACTACACCACACTGGCTCTGCACCGTAGCATCTTGCCTTTGTTCTATTGTTTTATTTGCTTGTCAAACTCATAGCTGTCAACTTTTCCCTTTTTTTGGCAGGAAATTCCCTTATTCTGAATAGGATTCCTCGCAAGAAAAGGGAAAGGTTGACAGCTATGGTCAAACCAATAGCTCATAACCAAGCTTTTGCATATATGCCGCTATATTCAGGGAGCAATCCAAACTCTCTGGCCTGGTGGGGCTTTGCAGAGTGATGGAGCCACTACAGGGTTGAAAATGGGAGCAGGCAATGCAGAAATACCGAGGGAGCAGGAAAAAAAACTATTTATGTACGCAACGGCAGCAACCTGGATGCTTCTAGCCCAGAGATGGAAGGACGACAAAGTCCCTACCATTCTTTCTTTGCTGGGACTTGTGCTTCTTTCTCAAAATGCGGCTGGTTCCTGCCCAAGAGCAAAAAAGGCTTTTCAAACTAACTATTAAAATTAAAATTAAAAGGGGGTAAAATATCCCAGACTAAATTAAAGAAAATAAAAGATAGGAGTTGAACAACCCGATGCAGCCACGTGAAGGTTTAAACTCGCTCCGATGGAGAGAAAAACCTATGCGGCTGGTCAGCTGGGCGAAAGGAGGAAATTCCCGCCAGGCACTAGCTTAAAGCAGTGTTCCCCAACCTTGGGCCTCCAGCTGTTTTTGGACTACAACTCCCATCATCCCTTGCTAGCAAGACCAGTGGTCAGGGATGATGGGAATTGTAGTTCAAAAACAGCTGGAGGCCCAAGGTTGGGGAACACTGGCTTAAAGGGACCTTGGCCACGCCTCCCAGCCGTGCTGGTTGGTCGGCTGGTGAGTGACGTGCACCAAAGTTCTACCAATCGCACAGAGGCTGATCCCAGCAACCACAAAGGCAATGAAGCGAACAGAATTTTGGCTACATTTGAAGCTAATCAAACAGTCTATAGCTTTTTAAACTAGAGAGGGGCATCCTTTTGTTTGTTACTATGTTATGTGTTTTTGTGTTTTTTTTATATTGCAAGCTGCAATCCTCAGATGAAGGGTGTTATGGAAATATGTGTTGTAGAACTACGATCCTCAGATAAAGGGTGTTACAGAAATTTAATAAATAAAACATTTAAAATCCCTGGTATTCAGGTAGAACATAACTACGGTGTGCCTTACCTTCCATGTATCCATTAACTATCCAAGTCGTTGGCTGTCACTGCCTCAGCAATGGAAAATGGGACCATGCTGTTCGAGTAAAAAGTAACGCTGACATTGTATCAAACCAAAAGCAGAAGGAGAAAAAGCTCCATCCCCAAAAGAGTCACTGTAACACTGGTGTTACAAATCTTGAAAGGAAAAGGTGCCCAGATGCATTTTCAACTCTTCTCGTCACTGGAATATTCTTAATTGTTAGTTCAGCATGAGGGCTTAAAACCCTTATATTAGCGCTATTAAGTAATGCTCTGATAAACTGAACAGCATTTGTTGGTATTCAAGAACTCATCCCAGAACCTATTCCTGTTTACTGAATCAATATAACACAAATCACACTTTTTAAGGATCAGAATATTTACCAGTTAGGAGTAAAACAATTATCCGTTGTCGAGAAGCCAGCCCTAAATCTGTCTTGTTCCTAAGAAAAGAGGTTATTTTCTTCCTACAGGTTCTTGAGTCTACAGAGAAAGAATCTGGCATACACCTTAGCAATTATGTTAATTAAACTCATAGGCCTATAATTAATGGGTTGGGCTTTATTAGTAGCACTTTTGTTTTGTAAATAGAGATAACCATTCTGATATACCAGCCTGAGGGAATTCAACCTGTGGAATGGATTAGATTATTTAAAAACCACCACTGAAACTCACAAGAATAAACTAAAGAGTTTATTTCTCCTGCCTAGGACAGTAGAAAGGCACTGCGTGATCAGTCACAGCAAGCACACCAAATGCTGTTTGCATGCAGCTTTTATACACACACTTTTACCCCAGAGTTCTGTAATCCTTATAAAGAAGATCCTTCCTCCTTCCATATAAGGAATAACCTTATAAGGTTCTGTAAACCTTATAAGGAAGATCCTTCCTTCCTGAACTTTGGCTGGGCCCTTGTGCGTAATCTTACGACTGCTCATATCTTACCCTTGTACTGTAGTCAGCCAGTTTCCTAGTGACACATATCCTGAGACCTTGTTGCTAATCTTGCCATTTGCACATGTCTTGTCCTTGTACTGTGGTAAGCCTGTTGCCAGTTGACTCATATCCCGGAACGTGATAACGTGATGTGTTCGTTCTAAGCTAATGGAGACTAACAAGCAATCTGGGATACCTATGGGCCCCCCCTTCCTTCACCATATGGTTTTCTCAGGAAGTTTATTGAGCAACCCCAGAAGCAAATCAGATAGGAGATGATCAGCAAGCAGCTCAAGAGACAAGGCACTCAAACAAACAAGGCCAGAGAGATCCACCCATCAAACTTGATCTTGTGATCCCACTTGCTATTAGTGCTTTGTGAACTGGATCACATGCCATGATCTGCTGCTGGGCTTCACTGTGTGCAGTGATTATATGCATATGTGACATGTTGCGGCACGCAGCCCTCTCTGGGACAGAGCCCCTGCCTCTACATTTCTTGTTAACAGCTAATACCTCCTGCAACAGAAATCATTAGCATCCTAACACTTTGTGCTGCATTTCAGTCACTTAATACTAAATTTAAACTATGCACAATTAGCAAGCTAGAACATTGTTAATGGAAAATGCAATTTGGTACCCAGATTACATTAGCACATGTTTTATCAAATAATTACTGTATACTGCAGAAAGACAAAACTTTGAAAGCTTTGTAGCACGTTTAAAAACGGGGTGGGAAGAACCACCCTATTTTTATTTTTGTAATTTTTCAGGATGCTACTTGAGTAGTTTTGAAAGGCCACATATGATGATCTACAAAAAACACGCAGTGATAAATAGCAGGCCTTTAGAATTTTACAAGAATAAAACTTCCTGCCTGTCCTGGGCCTTAGTCAGTTGAGGATAAATTGTCAGATAGGCTCAGCTCAAGCAACATTTCACCCTAACTTGGAAAACCTTGATTATCCTTCAAGACCTTACCTTTAGGTGTTGGGAGATGGCAGAGGACATAGGAGAACAGCAACTACAGTGTGTAAGTACCTGTATATGGTTGCTAAGTGAATATTTGCCACGTGGACAGCCAGTCTCAGCAGAGGTACCAGAAATATATGTGCATTCTCAAAATCTTTCAAAAAATTATCAAATTACAATTTATCTGCAGTAATGGTGGTGGCAACAGTAGTGCAAAGCTACCAGTATACATGGCATTTTGCAGTATAGCATAAAGTAACAAAACAAAGGCAGCCTCTGCCCTAAGGAGCCTACAATTTAAATTTGGACACTGAAGGTAATGCAGGGAGACTGATGGAAGAGACCATGGAAAAAAAGAAATTCACATGCACAAAGGCAGCCACATGTACTCAGACATTTTGAGGAGGAATTTGGGGAAAACAGAGCTTTGCTTTAGAACAATGCCTAGCTTTGACAATGGCAAGCAAAATTCTCATTTTCAGGCACTTGACTGAAAGCAGAAAGATAAACACATCTGCCCAAAAGAATGAAGTTAACCCAGCCGTAGGACTAGAAGTCAAGGAATGGGGAGCTGTGGAGCTCTGGTTTGAATCTCTAGGGTACATCTCAGTCGAATTCTAATTTCCCAATTTGTTTAATTCCAAATACAGCTAAGAAACATTATAGCCAATTAGTTCCAGCAGGACTGTTAGTCGGTGTACTTAAAGAGGCTACATGTACAGCTTTCCCGATAAACAGAAATATGTCTCATCCCTTTCCAGACTGTGGCACAATAGCAGCTTTTCTGCTTTTTTAAAAATCCTCAGCTGGGGCGACAGTTGAAAGTCCTTGAAAGTTAAATGGAATTCACCGAATTAAGCAAAACAAAGAGCTAGGACATTTTATTTAGGGAATTATTAATTTGCTCTTTTTCTCATTTTGTAATGAGCTTCATGAATTACAGCAAAGGCTCTATACTGAGAAATGTTTGGGTTGACCTTTGAACTGAACTGTGCACCATGTCCCCATTTATCATGAAGGGGGAAGGTGATAAATGGTCCTAGTTATGAAAATTGGGCATGGGTTTGTAGGACTCTGCTATGTCCACAATGATTTCGCAAGGTACTCTGTGTAACTTGTACATTGGCAAGATACTCAAAACTACTTCATGGGGGCAGGATAGGTGGTGATGGAGGAGGAGGAGGGGAGAGAAAGAGAGAGATCTGGAAAGAATGGCATTCTCATCAATGAGAGGACTACACAGAAGACCCCATGACCATGTTTATTAGCCATCACTGAGGGTGACCATAGAGCAACAAAAGCTGGTCTACTTTGTTTATCTCTCCCATAAGATAATGGATGAACAGGGAGAAGTGTGCCCTATCACAGTCTTCTTGGGAACAAGTGATGTCATGTTGTGCACAAGCAGTGCCAGTGAGAACATATCACCTTGGGCACACCAAAAAACAAAAACAAAAAAAAACACACACCACATTTTAAAAGGGCATAGGATGTAAATCAGATCAACCAAAGGCCTAGTTAAAAAGGAACGTTTTTGCCTGTCACCTAAAGGTGTATAATGACAGCACCGGCAAACTTCCCTGGGGAGAGCATTCCACAGATGGGGAGCCACTGCAGAGAAGGCCTTGTGTTGCCACCCCCCGGACCTCTCGAGGAGACACAAGGAGGAGGACCTCAGAAGATGATCTCAGGGTCTGGGTAGGTTCATCTGGGAAGAGGTGGTCCTTAAGGTATCGTGGTTCTGAGCCATTTAAGGCTTTATAGGTCAAAACCCGCACTTTGAATTGGGCCCAGAAACTAATTGGTAGCCACTGCAGTCGGACCAGAATTGGTGTAATATGCTCAAACCGTCTGGCTCCGGTGAGTAACCTGGTCTATGAATTATGTAGACATAAGCACAGAAATAGATTCATTGTCCATTGCCACATGGAACCAGAAGGCTTTCTCTTGTTCCCAGCATCTCCTGCAAGGAAAAAAAATCCCTGTTGCCGTCAGAAAGACCAGGGATGTGGAGGAGAAGTATTGTTCCTTTCTGCCTGATGGCAGCCTCTCAAGTAGAGTCCTAACTTTTGACTAGGTGTATATAAGCATTGTGGTGCTGTGGTCTAAACCACTGAGCCTCTTGGGCTTGCTGATCAGAAGGTCGGCAGTTCGAATTCCCACGATGGGGTGAGCTCCCGTCGCTCAGTCCCAGCTCCTGCCAACCTAGCAGTTCGAAAGCACGCCAGTGCAAGTAGATAAATCGGTACAGCTGCGGTGGGAAGGTAAACAGCATTTCCATGCGCTCTTGCCCTTGTCACGGTGTCTTGTTGTGCCAGAAGTGGTTTAGTCATGCTGGCCACATGACCTGGAAAGCTGTCTGAGGACAAACGCCGGCTCCCTCAGCCTGAAAGCGAGATGAGCACTGCAACCCCATAGTCGCCTTTGACTGGACTTAACCATCCAGGGGTCCTTTACCTTTTACCTTACCTTATAGGGCTGTGCTGTAAGTCTGTATCCAACCCACAGATTTTTCTCTATCTGGGGCCCACTACAAATGTTTCCCTATCATTCTTTCAACCTCTTTCCACCAGATGTTGGGTTTGAACAAGTTGTCGCCACGTTTCGGCATATGTTTCAGCGTAGCAGAAAGATCACCTACCCTGTGATTTTTCTCAGCCAATTAATTTTCACCAGTGCTCATTACCGTGTTCAGATAAGCTTTTCTCATGCATGTTTCACTCCTGCCTTGAGACTTATGTGGACATACCATAGGGGACATGAATAAAAACCCGTCTAAATGGGGAAAGTGTGCCTCAGTTTCTAAGAGAAGTTCCCATGGTTAACGGTTTTGTAATATGCAGAAAGAAAGTAGAGAGGAAGGCTATCTTCTTTCCTTTCCTAAAAGAAGATCAAACTCTGCATCAAGCCACTGTTCTTATCGACTCAATATCCTAGCAACAGTATCAACACCCTGCGTCATCCCCTTCCACATTGCCAGGGAGCTTCAATTTCTTCTTTTTAAATTGATCTTCCATAAGTTCACCTTGTGATTGAGGGCAGCATTATCTTTAATTAGAGTAGCTGAGAGCTGCTTAGCATTGTCCGGATTGTGATTTGAATCATTAAACTCTCCACTCTCTGGTTAGAAATAGTGCCTCTCTGCACTCAAGACTTTCATTCTGCCAGCTTCCCCAGATGTGCGCAAATGTGTAAACTTCTACTTTGGCAACCTGCTGTGATCTTCTAGCGCCTTTGGCTGAAGAGCTGCGGAGAAACAAGGGAAACATATGGCTGCCTCCGAGTTGTTTTTGTAACTTTCCTTCCACTGTGTTACTGTGTCTTGGGGAATTTAGAACAAAACCTGCAAGAAGCAGGGCTGGTATTATTACAGTATAAAGCTTCAGGAGGTAATTCAGGCCTGTCAAACATTTGACCCACCAAGCCAAACAAAGTCCACCAGGAGGCCGTTGAGAGGTCCAGGGGCCAGATGTTCATTTCATGCCCCCCTTCCTCTTCACTGCCACACCACTTTGCCCCCTCCACTGAAGAAAACAACAACTAAATACACATATAATTCTTTCTAAAATTATTTGTATTTGACATCAAGAGGAGCCGTTAAGTTAAAACAAACACATATTGGATAGACTTGTGATATATCCCTTCTGCACACAGAATCCTCTTTTCATGTCATTAACAACTATGAACATCAAAACAAAGTTAAACAAAATGTTTACGCATAATGACCAGCTATAGTCAGGTTATTGTAAAAGTTATATCTTCTTCCCCCTACTTACTTTTCTTTGGTAGCAAATTCAAATAAAAGATTATTTTTTAAAAAAAATTATTTCAGAAGATCCCATTCCATAGAGAGAACAGCTGGCAACATGACAACAGACTTGTGGAGCATTGTTGACCGTAATGTGTGTGGGGTTTTTTTATTGGGGGGGGTGTTTTTTACGATAGAGTCATTTGGAGAATGCTTTTTTCCCCTTCACAATTTGAAATACAGAGTTAGATAAATGCAGAAAGCTATTATGACAGTTGGAAATGTTTCTTTCTTCAAATTATCTTCAAAATACTAGGCACAACAGTGTCTGGGAATGTGTTACATCCTTCAGCGGTACCTAAGAATTTAATGTTTGAATTCAGAGGCAAGGAAAATATGATGCCATCTTTGGAGCAGACTCCATGTTTCTCCATCCTTTCCCAGGGTAATTTTAAAGGAAACAGTTCTGAGCATGCTCAGAGCAGGTGCATATTTCTGTAGGGCTACAAGCCTAATAAGTCTAATGACAACAGAAGGAAGGAGGAACCCGCAGAGTTAGGGCTAAGAAAACTGCAGCTCTGGTAAAACACAAAATTATCATAGAGTATTTCTTCCTGGAAAAACATGAGCAGGGCCACCAGGCTGTAGCAATATTTTTGGATTGGAAGTAGCTGAATGGTATAGAGAAGCGATTGACATAAATATCTCCAGGAGTCTCCCTGGTGCTTTTTTTCTGGGGGTACGCGGGGTACGCATACCCCTAAACATTTTGGGAATCTAAGTTTGGCCTCATTGAGGGGCAGTATTTCAATATGAGTAGGAAAATGAGAGTACCCCTAAACATTTTGTTTAGAAAAACACACACTGAGTCTCCCTAACTTGAAATGGAAATATATGTCAGTGTGGGTTAGGAAAGACTTTAGGGGGAACATATTTTTAAATTGTTTGAAATTTCACCTTTAAGAGGGACGGACTGTTTTTTTACACTTCCTCATATTTTCTCTCTTTAAGAACCCTACATATAGGAAACGAAATTGAGAGCGAGAAGCGAGAAGGACGTTTCTCCATGATATTCTCATTTTCTACACCACAATTTTGTTGATAGGAATTGTCCCCTTTAAATATATTGTCAGGTGAATATTTTAGCTTTTGTTTATTGCTGTTTTTATCTAACTTTATTTTATTGTGTGTAACTTTAAAAAAAAATTGAGGATTTTCTTGATTTACAGAGGTATATGCAATGTCTCCTTCGGAGCAAAGGCAAGGCAAGCTTGCCCCGGCTTTGCTCTTTTTTAAAGCGCATTTCTCCCTGCTGCTGGGGCGGGCAGCGAGGAGGAGGTGGCGGAGGGGTGCGTGTCACCCCATCGCTGCTCGCCTCTCCCGCTGCCTGCAGGGGCGAAGGGAGAGCCGAGGTGAGCAGCGATGGGGTGACACCCCTCCGCCGCCTCCTCCTCGCTGCCTGCACCCCTTCGGCGGAGCGCAAGTCGGGGCAGGGAGAGGGGAGGGCCAGCGAGGAGGGGTGTCACCCCTCTTTGCTGGCCCGCCCCGCCCCTCTCCATGCCCTGGCTCCACAAGCCAGCCAGCGGCGGGAAAAGCCGCTAGAAGGGGGGGGCTATTTTCGGCGTTGCCGGGGTGAAGCCGCAGGGGCGGCCAGTGAGGGGGGGGTGACACCGCTCCTCGCTGGCCGCCCCTGCGGCTCCACCCCGGCATTGCCGAAAATAGCCTTAAAAAAATAAAAATAATAAAAATTTAAAAAAATTTTTTTTAAAAGCACCCAATTTGTCACCCTCCCCAGGGTGGCACCCGGGGCGGCCCGCCCCCCGCTCCCGCCCCCCTTGCTACGCCCCTGGGTTGGTGTAGGGTGTGATTGTTAATTTGTGGTTGGCTGTGGTGGTCTTTGGTTTCCTGTGTGAGTGGGGTGGGTGAGTGTTAACTTGAAAGCAAAACTATGATATAATGATAATAATAATTTATGAATGCCTACTCAGAAGAAGGTCTGCCAACTTTAGCTGGACCTGCCCCATAGACCTGCAGCCCACAAACCTTGTACCAAAGGCACAATGCTACTGAATATATGCCACTGAAAATGAAGAAGTTCTGTTAAATAGCAGGCTTTTAAAAGTTCAGAAATACTGAAAATTGAAGCAAATAGGCTGTCATTATTTTTCAGGCCCACCTGAAAAACGTATGTCATGATAAAGGTGGGGTTATTTCAGATTTTCACTGTTCTTTCCTGAATATCATTTGCATGAGAAATGCCTAGATTATGAAATTTCATTTCAGTGACTGGCTTATTAAATGTGAAGAGTAATTAGATGCTGAGAAATGTGTACAGACTTTTTTTCATTTCAGTTTTATTGGTCTTTATTATGGGCAGTAAACGCATGTTCAGGGAGGAAATACAGCTATAACTTTATGCGGAGGCATGATGTTAAATAACTATAAAAAGTCACAGTAACAAACAAGGAATCATAGGTAAGTGCAGCATTTTCTGTGGAAAGGTCTAGAGTCAAATATTCTTAAACTCGTTTATTAATTGGGGGGAGCAATCAATTTATCATAACAGCTGTGTCAAGTCTGGTTTTGCACCGCCCTCCTCCATTACGGTTTCCTTGTAAACATTTCTTTTTTACTGCAATTTTCCATGTTTACTTTCCTCACTGTAGAAGATGTGCAAGTAGGTGTCATGCATAGCACTTTGAAAGGCAAAAAAAAAAAGGGGGGGGGGCTCTTTCAAAAGATTTTAATGCACTTTTTTTTGGAATGAAATCTCTTGAACAAGACACCTGTCATTGGCTTCATTATCATTAAATCACCTACGCAGAATCTGGAGGGAATACCATATCTTTAGTGTGATTGCTGCAAAAAAAAAGAAAAGAAAAATGAGCATTCTATTAGCAGTGCATTAGCTCCTGGGAGTTCCAAACACTTAGGGAAGGAAGTTGGTTTTTAACTCCAAAATATCTGTTACTCTGAAATGCCATCAGTGCCGGATTTACATATAAGCTGAACAAGCTATAGCTTAGGGCCTCACTCTCTTGGGGCCCCCCCAAAAAAAATTTAAAGGAAAAAAACACTGGGTGTACATTTCCAAAATATATGATAAAAAACAAATAAAATAAAACCTACATACAGTTAGAGCTTAATAATTATTTCACTATTGATATACTTCTTCTTAATTGTATTTCAGTTCAACAATTACTTTGATAAAATACATATTTTGTTATGTGCAAATGGCTTTAGATACCTATCAGGTCCATGTAGCATATATTCAACACAAAAAAACAGTGACAATTTGCTGTTGACAAAGGACAGCTGGACATATAAAGGAACCCATTTCCTTCAGTAGCTTAGGGCCTCATCAAACCTAAATCCAGCCCTGAATGCCATGTTTTATCCTGAACCACATCGATAGTAATAATGCCTCAGAAACACAGTATAAGAGACTAGGGACTTTATTGCTAGCTGAGCAGAGCCTGTTCTGGCTCCTTCACAGACAATACTGGGGGTCAAACTAACTGGCACATGAAGAATATGATTTCATTTCATATATCTATTAAAGATTTTTTTAAAAAAAAACACACAGCAGGACTATGTTGTGTGGAGAGGAAGTGCAACCTTTTCTCCCTGAAATATCTCCTGTCCGACGTCTCCGGAACCAGCACCAGAAGTCCATGGGTCTGTACCAACCATCCTCTGCTACCACTGTCAGTAAATTCCCCGCCTGGGGCAGGTTGTGAAGCTGCCCCAAAGCCAGAGCAAAACTGTGTGCGCACATCCCCGGCTACAGAGAGTCCGGTGGCGCAGTCATATGTGATTGTTCCCAGCATGAAGAACAACACACACAAGCCATAATTAAGGCTAAAACTATTTATTGTAGGAATAGTGCAGAGAGAATCTCTGCTGCCAGCTCAAATAGACAGAGCTGCCATTAAACAGTCTGTTCGCCGTGAGGACTGGCCAGAAGAGTAAGTACAAAAGTACAGAATACAACAGTACAGTGAATACATAAACATTCCATGTAGGAAAACAGATAAGGCAGCTTTCTCACGGTTTAGTGCGACAGGCAAGTGTCAGGCCATCCTTCGTTGCAGCTGTGTGCTGCTCGGCTTGGACAAAAATCATAACAGAACAGTCCCTTCTAGGGAGAAGCTTCCTTTTTTCTTTCACCAGGACCACAGTGTAGGAGCACAGGTTAAACTGCTTCTCCACACCATGATCCCGAACCCACTGATTGCTTTTGAAAAAAGAAAAGAAAACCAACAAAAACAGGTATTTAAAATGCAATCATAAATGTCATGTATTCTTTAGTTGGACCCTAAAACTATCAACAGCAATGGAAAGTGAAACAGGTCTAAAGTAATTATTTTGCCCCAAAACTACTGTCTTAGAATCCCTATACATACCTGCAGAATCATTAAATTTCCAATCATCACAAGAGATCCCCTTGTCATATGCCACCTTATACACCCCGTTTGCTGATTCCCAAAAACCCCAGTCTAGTTCACACAACATTCAGGTTGCTTTCTGCCCTACAGCTTGCAATTCCAAATAATCAGAACCACCAAAGAACATTTACACTGTTCAGACAAACAGCAAATGAAGTGGCAAGTCTCTGTCAGGGTTCTAGTAAATTCAGATTGTAGGAGGGAGATGTTTCAGCATGCAAACTTTCTCGAGGGAGCCATTTCTCATGCTGCTGGTGAGAAACAAATATAGCATTCCTTCCTGTTTGTGGTACTGCAGTCTCTTTGCCCTTTTTGTCTTCCTAATGAAGAATTCCTTGCTTCTTCTATGTTTTCAAAAATCTATTTCATGCACACCTATGCATGAAATTGAAGCATTGTTGTCAACCACAATTGCCAACTTTTGAGGGGGGTGGAATCTTAAGACTTTTTTTGCCAAGGCACAAATGAGAGCCTTAAAAAGCAGCCACTGTTACATAAGAACGTAAGAGCATACAGTGGTACCTCGGGTTACATACACTTCAGGTTACATACACTTCAGGTTACAGACTCTGCTAACCCAGAAATATTACCTCAGGTTAAGCGAGCGAGGAGGAATTAAAGAACCTTTTAATGAGGGTGAAAGAGGAGAGCACAAAATATGGTCTGAAGCTCAACATCAAAAAAACTAAGATCATGGCCACTGGTCCCATCACCTCCTGGCAAATAGAAGGGGAAGAAATGGAGGCAGTGAGAGATTTCACTTTCTTGGGTTCCATGATCACTGCAGATGGTGACAGCAGTCACGAAATTAGAAGACACCTGCTTCTTGGGAGAAAAGCAATGACAAACCTAGACAGCATCTTAAAAAGCAAAGACATCACCTTGCCAACAAAGGTCCGTATAGTTAAAGCTATGGTTTTCCCAGTAGTAATGTACGGAAGTGAGAGCTGGACCATAAAGAAGGCTGATCGCCGAAGAATTGATGCTTTTGAATTATGGTGCTGGAGGAGACTCTTGAGAGTCCCATGGACTGCAAAAAGATCAAACCTATCCATTCTTAAAGAAATCAGCCCTGAGTGCTCACTGGAAGGACAGATCCTGAAGCTGAGGCTCCAATACTTTGGCCACCTCATGAGAAGAGAAGACTCTCTGGAAAAGACCCTGATGTTGAGAAAGATGGAGGGCACAAGGAGAAGGGGACGGCAGAGGATGAGATGGTTGGACAGTGTTCTCGAAGCTACTAACATGAGTTTGGCCAAACTGCGAGAGGCAGTGAAGGATAGGCGTGCCTGGCGTGCTCTGGTCCATGGGGTCACGAAGAGTCAGACACGACTGAACGACTGAACAACAACAAGAACTTTAAAAAAAGAAAAAAAGAAAAAAAAGAACTTTGCTTCAGGATGAGAACAGAAATCGGGCAGCGGCGGCGCAGCGATAGCAGGAGGCCCCATTAGCTAAAGTGGTGCTTCAGGTTAAGAACGTTTTCAGGTCAAGAATGGACCTCCGGAATGAATTAAGTACGTAACCTGAGGTACCACTGTACTGTCTCAGGCCAATGGCCAATCTACACCAACACTGGTCAACCAACCAGATGCTCTACATGTTCTGCTGTGAAGATAATGAATTTTCTTCATCTGCTTCTCTGCAATGTCCTTATCCTTTTTAACACACCTCCAACTCCCTTGTCATCCAAAGAACCAACTGCCTCTGTAGCCTTTCTCCTGCTACTAGTGTACTCTAAATTTAGTGGTGGTCATTGTTATGTGTTATGTTCCTAATGACCCACTGCCAGGATCCCTCCACCTCCAGAGAAGTATCCTCAGTATGAGGGGATAGCTGTTCATCCTCCAGGGAATGAGTCCCTTCTAGGGGATCATGTTTCTCTTCCTTAGAGTGATGTCATCCTTCCAAAATACCCCTTTATTGGGAAAAGGGAGACAGGTGGCACTGTGGTCTAAACCACTGAGCCTCTTGGGCTTGCCGATCAGAGGGTCAGCGGTTCGAATCCCTGTGGCGGGGTGAGCTCCCGTTGCTCTCTCCCAGCTCCTGCCAACCTAGCAGTTCAAAAGCACACCAGTGCAAGTAGATAAATAGGTACTGCTGTGGCAGGAAGGTAAATGGCATTTCTGTGCACTCTGGTTTCCGTCACAGTGTTCCATTGCACCAGAAGCTGTTTAGTCATGCTGGCCACATGACCCAGAAAGATGTCTGGGGACAAATGGCGACTCCCTCAGCCTGAGAGAGAGATGAGCTCTGCAACCTCATAGTCACCTTTGACTGAACCATTGAGGGATCATTTACCTTTTACCTTTACCTTTTACCTATTATCTTGGGAGTGGGACATAGCTATAGCCTCCCTGAAGGTTCATCCATCAACTTTTCTGCCTCTCTCAAATTGTCTAGGTGTGCTGGTCCCGTGGGGTACCCGAAAGGCGAGGTCCAATTCCTGTCCGTGGTCAGAGGTGCAACGTAAAGGCATTCCGTGGTAACTGAAGCTGGGTGCAGGGCAGGGAGTCAGGCAAAGTCAGGAACAGGTAGGCAAGCAGGGAACCAGGGCGGTTCAGGAGCTCAGGCAGGAAAGCAGGACAGGGATCAAGCAGGAACTGGTAACCAACAATGTTGCTCCTGCAACTTGGGCTGGGGCTGGCCAGCTTTTATCTGCCCTGAGGCATAGGGCAGCCCCGATCCTCTGGTGACTCGCCTCTCCTGGCTTGGAGGCGAGCACTCCTCCTGCGGGAACTCAGTTCCCTTTGCCTCTCTGCCCTTCGCCTCTGCAGCTCAGGAGAGGCTGGAGGGTTACTGGATCCAGAGGCAACCTCAGCTTCCCCTGACAGGGCTGGGAGTGGAGCACCTGCAGGCAATGGGTCCTCCATCCCATCAGGAACCAGAGCAGACTCAGCAGATGCCTGCACCTGAGGATCCAGCACAGGTGAGGACCCTTCAGACTCAGGCCCTAGCCCCGGCTCTGCTGGTTCTGGAGGCGGGGAATCCTGTGCAGGCTGGGATCCCTCAGGTTCAGCATCTGAGTCTGAATCCCAGGCCATCACACCAGGTCAGCAAACACGGCCACAAGGGAACAAACTCATTCCTGGAGAATCAGAAGCTCATTGCACTGAGGACCCACCCACAACTTCTGTCCAACGAGCAGGTAGTCATACATATGACAGACGGTTCAAGCCACTGGGAAGCCTCTATACCCCCTGCTCGCTTTCTACCTGCATAACTGTTTTTGTAGTCTATTGACTTACT
This sequence comes from Darevskia nairensis, assembly GCA_034642065.1. Classification (NCBI taxonomy): domain Eukaryota; kingdom Metazoa; phylum Chordata; class Lepidosauria; order Squamata; family Lacertidae; genus Darevskia; species Darevskia nairensis. Next base: position 2,758,239 of record JAWWNI010000085.1, on the reverse strand, counting down.
TCATTAGCAGTTTAGGATTGGATTCAACTAATCTGGTGCCCAATTGAAGCTACACATGGAGTTCAACCAGTACAGTGGGGCTTTTCTCCCTTCTTCCGCCCATGTGCCCCTGTGTCTCCCCCAAATATAGAGCATCAGGAGGACCCTCAGAACAGCAAACAGAGGAAGCCGATGCAAGATTTTCTGCCTGGCAAGCAGAAATGCTTGCAGTAAAGGAACTATTAAATTAGCGGATATTGAATTCCACATTTAGGCTTTGCTTAGATCAAGGGGGGGAAAGGATGAACAGAGTAGTATGTGCTGGTCTCCTCAGCCTGCTTCCAAACTCACTCAAGATATGTCACCTTTATCACCTGGCACAGAGGTATGTCAGCTAGAACTCTCCTCGCTATATGCCTGGCTAGTTCTCCCAATGAACTGTGGGTGTGTGGCTCAGATTCCCGAGAACAGGAATTTGACAAGATGGGTGAAGCCATGTCAGTTTAGCTCCTTGGGAATGGCGAGTGAACACTGGCTAGTAAGATAACTGGGAATGAAGTCAATGTGGAAGTGATCTTCCTTCCTGAGAGTCCTAATTAAAACGTTTAATAATAATCGGGGGGGGGGGCACCTAGCTTTTACTTGATTTTTTAAAAAATGAAACAACACAATTTAAAAAGTTCGAGCAGTTTTAAGTTGCCATGTAACAATTCTCACCTGATATGGATGATAAAAAGAAATAACACCCTCACTTGGTGGGGAGGGGTGTCAGGAAATGCTGTGTTTTCGTCCAGGGGAAAAAATACAATAGAGGGGAAATGGTCTCTCTTCTTAATGTATGACATTAAGGTTCACTGCCTATATAGATCAGAGAAAGCTTTAAGTGTATATTAATGCCAGTATCTCAGAATTATCTCCTTACCCATAATGGATTATGCAGATAGTAAAAAGAAAGCCTCACACAGGGTACTATAAGAATTAGATATTCCGTATAATGTGATAAAAAGATTTATTTTGAATTTGGGATTCCAGAGCACATTACAGCACTGCAGCTTAACAGTTGTCTTCCCTCTGAGAACCGAGAGAAGTGAGAAATAGAAAATGATCATAAACACGAGAGGTGGGAAATTAACTTTGCCCTATTACTGAATTACCTCTAATAAATAGGAAATACATATTGCTTTTTGAACCTCTCTCCATTTTCAAGAAAGCAATTTCCCGTGGGGGTGGGGTGGGAAACTTGCTCAAAAAACAGGTAAACAGAGCACTTTGGGTGTGCTGAGCTGGTTCTGTCGGTCTTCCGATCCTGCCTTTCAGTGTTACCATTTCATCATCAGAAGTTTTCATATACTTGCTGGGCAGGATGTCATCATCTGACCTTAAAATCCTTCAGCAGTTTGTCAACAATTCACTTAGAGGATCATCAGCACCCAGAGGGGTGCCAAGTTGAATAAAATATTGGGGGAGGGCAGGTAATCCCCACCCCACATAATTGATCACAAGATGTGGTGTGCACACACCATTTGAATGGGTAGGGCATCCCGCTCAAATATTTTAGGGGGGGGGGCAAAGGGACCTCAGCCCCTAGGAGTTGGCTCCTATGAACACCCATAAGCACCTGCTGAGATAAGCTACATATATGTGTCTAGTGTGTCTTCCAGAGTGCATTGAAACGCTGTTCACCTTCCCGCCACAGCGGTACCTATTTATCTACTCTCACTGGTGTGCTTTCGAGCTGCTAGGTTGGCAGGAGCTGGGACAGAGCAACAGGAGCTCACCCTGTTGCGGGGATTCGAATTGCTGACCTTCTGATCAGCAAGCCCAAGATGCTCAGTGGTTTAGACCACAGTGCCACCTACATCCACTAATTGGAACTTTTTCTTATGCAGTGTTCCTTATTGCAGTGTTTCCCAACCTTGGGCCTCCAGATGTTTTGGCACTACAACTCCCATCATCCCTCGCTAGCAAGACCAGTGGTCAGGGTTGATGGGAATTGTAGTCCCAAAACATCTGGAGGCCCAAGGTTGGGAAACACTGCCTTATTGTATGGGTGAATCCGGGAGTCTACTTTGCTGAGTTGATGGCTCACTAGCAGTGGAGATGGGATGGTCAATCTGAGCTTTGACTTTGGCTGGCACTTAATTCCTGGGCTTGAGGTTTAGTGGCATCTTCTTTTGGTCCGTCAACAGGTTGGTATTCAGCTAAAGCAAAAGTGCTGTGAGATAAGAAAACACCCAAGTTCTAGGAAGAAGTGGATATGCAGAATCTGTAACAAGAAAGTTTTACAGATTTGCAATATTTTCAGCTGTTCAACTAAAGTTCTGAGACAAAGTTTTGAGCTTGGGTCAAAGAGGTGAAACATCTCTCAAGTCTGTTCTTATTCAACCTGAAGAATCCATATCCTAGTCCTAAAGAGAGCAGGAAATATTCATGGCCTTCACAAAAGGGTAAAGGTTTGAAATCTAACCTTATACCTGCAACCCTTCAAGCACCAATTTTAATAAGGACTCTACCTGGTATTCTCTCTGCCAAGGGCTTGGTATTTTAGAACATGCAGAGTGGGCAGAGCATAATACTTTTTTTAAAAACCCACCTAACCTTTAGAAAGATGAAAAGCCAAATACCTCGTTGTGAGCCTAGTACTGTTAATTTTATTTATTACTGTTCGTATCTACAATTATTAAACATATATCTTAGTGAGAAATAGTCCTACATCACAAAGGGTAATATATGAAAATAACAAAAAAAAGTTCATGTGCTTTTTTAAAAAAAATATATAGCTTTGCATCTGAGAAAGCTGGCATGAATACCAACGTTCAGATTTGCATTGTATTACTTGTTTATGTAGCATTGCTTTCGCATCATTCAACAAGATAGCAAGGACTCCAATACTAATTTAAAATGTCCACAGTACCATCTAAAAGCCATAATAAAGTCAATAACTAACACTGATCATGCTTAAGATCTGAGGTACCTGCTACTTCACTCAGTAAAGTGACTCCAACATTGAATGCTCTATCAGATGCCCCTTTCTATTCTGTTTACATGACTAAGCCAGCATGGACATCACTGAAACGGAAGTGTGAACATGCTGGGAATGTGAGCTTGGAAGAACACATCTTTGTTTGAGACTCTGTCCTGCCATGTGATGCCCAAGATCTTCCTGCCAACCTAGCAGTTCGAAAGCACGTCAAAGTGTAAGTAGATAAATAGGTACCGCTGCAGCGGGAAGGTAAACGGCGTTTCCGTGCACTGCTCTGGTTCGCCAGTAGCGGCTTTGTCATGCTGGCCACATGACCTGGAAGCTGTACGCCGGCTCCCTCCACCAATAAAGTGAGATGAGCACCGCAACCCCAGAGTCGGTCACGACTGGACCTAATGGTCAGGGGTCCCTTTACCTTTACCTAGGATGTCCAGGTCAAGCTTTGGCCATTCTGATTGCAGTATAGGCTGCGGTCTTGACCTTTTCCACTATTAATTGTATATTACAACAAGTCACGGATAGTACAATTGCATTAAAATAAAGGCCAGTTTGCAAATTATGCTGTAAAATTATGTTCCTAAAACCCCCTAAATATATATATTTTTTAAATGTAACAGTTGCTTCAGAAGATAAGAAGACAAGCTCTGTTTCCAGAAAGAAACCGCAGCTTGCTAAGTTGCCATGAAAAAACAAGAGCAACACTTTACCCTTGCATAATACACCCTAGGCTTATAGTATCAGTTTGGATCAAACACAGCCTACATCCAAACACAGATATAAAGTCTTGTGTGACATGGTAAGCAGGCAACTGTCACTTTAATTTTAAATGTAATAGCAAGGATTACATAGCCACAGAATCAGATATATGGCAAACAGCTTAAGGATCAATGGAGCTTTAGAGAAAAACTCTGAGCAACAATGTTTAGATGGTCTCTTGTAGTCTCGGTGCCCTTAATTTCTTTTCCTCTCCAGAAAAAACATGTATATCTAAATAATTCTAAATACAATGTACAGCAGGGACAAATAACTAGAATCCCAAAAGACTTCCAACAATCAAGAGAAATCATACTGTTTTAAATGGGGGTACAGTTTGCTATTGCTTATTTATTTATTGCATTTTTATTTTCTCCAAGGGGGTTTGATGTGGGAAATGCATCAAATCAAATATTTCTCAAGAAACCATAGTATCAGCATGGATTGCAGGTGGCTAATATCATGTGAATGTGACTTCAAAAATTAGCTGTGGGAGCACTCTGGATGGGGAGTAAGCAGTAATGTGAACATACCCACAGATTAATTGCTGGATCTAGAAAATCCAGAACCATATGCTCAGGAGACAGAAGATGCTGCTCTGTTATGCAGGCAAAGGGAGCCCAGTATCCTAGTATTTAGCCAGGCCAATTTAAACCTGAGGCTTCTTGCTGATGGGCAACTGCGAAACCAATGTTCAGTACCTAAACAGAGCTCTGAGGCCTAAGCACATATTAGAATCCTCCATTCATTGAGTTTTCTCTGCGGCAGAAACTACAATAAATCCTATTTGGAAGGAAATTGTGACTCGAAATGTATCATATGTTTATTTTACAGGCTAATGTACAAAACTCTTCCATACTGAGAAGAATTAGAAGCGGTCAAGAAAAGAACACTGGTAAATCTGGAAACCAAATGTGTTCCTGTCAGGATTTTATGATGAGAAATCAATCTGCCTGTTTGGATCTACTGTTTGTCATCATTGTCAATATGTCGAAACTCTACTCCGCAATCTGTTTCCCTTTTAAATGCTTTTCAATCGGACCACGCTTAAAATCCTGGTTTAGTCTTCTGAAATTGTGCAATAAAAGGATGGCACTTGGATCGGAGTGGGGGTGGGGCAAGCATAAAATGTCCCTGCTTTTGTGGCAAGACAGTTTTTCATTTTTTTAATTGAAATTATTGTCACGTGTTGGTTAGGAAAAAAGTTATGCAGCTCTCCTCGAAAGGAAAACCTGTTGAGTTAAATGGGACTTACTCCCATTGGTGTGAGTACTGGAAATCGGGTCCTCCCTCAAAGAGGGCAAGTATTGCGGTGCGACCTGGAAACTGACACCCTGTGTTGTGGGTGGGTTCGATTGGTCAACCACAACACCCGATTGGAAGGTCCCTCGATGCTGGGTTCAATCTGGCCAATGGGACGCAGTCTAAGTGTATCAAGGGACCTATATATGCCCATGCATGTGTCCCAGAGCTTCCTCTTTCGGTACGCGCATTGGAACACCCGCCCACCTCTCCCTATTTTTAGGGTTGTTGCACTTGACCTTGCTATGCTGTCTTGTGTCGTCTGTCATTGGGACAGGGGCACGGCAGGAATTTTCCCCACTTGGCTGATTGGCTGTTGCCATTTGGGTTTCACCTGCTGCATAGCAAATCGTCACAACTTGTAAGGTTGTGGATAGGCTCTGGTTCAGGTGATAGGGATGGGAGAACGCTCTCGCCATCCCTATGTGAAGGGTATTCCGTTAAAGGAATCCAGGGACTCGATGGCTTGGTCAACCCCTGAGAGGGGGTTGTGCCCGTGCCTGAGTCCAGGGGGACATTTGGGTGGCAGAGAGAGCCTGTTCCTGGCTTTCCACTTATCCAGGTGTTCACCCTTGGCTGACCTATGCTGGAACCCTGGGTCAGCACTTCCTGCGGAGCAGGGAGCTAGTCAAACCAGAACCTATGCAAGCACTCACTTGCTGTAATCAATAAAGTTGTGGCCTAAATTCTGCCAAAAACCAAACCAAATATTTGAGTCATGTGTGAATTCTTTAGGGGGAGGTTTCTGGGTCTGAACACGCAATGCAGCTTAAATCAAATAAAAACAAGATCCCCTATGAAATTAAGTAACATCAAAAATTATATTAACTTAAGACTCTGTGTTTAATTATCTCCTTTGCTGGTGTTTCATCGAGGACTCTAGTTTTGTGGGAAAGTTTCTCTTACTGCCTTCTAGTTTTACAATTTATATTGAAAAGATAAAGGCCACTACCCTAGGTAATGTATGCAAACTGCCCAGTGTTAAAACTGGCACTTACTGTATCTGACAGATATGGTATAAATCAGACTACATTATTAAAAATAATTGCCCTGTCATGTTAGCAATGCTGTCATCAAGGGTGAGAGGACATTTAATTCCTGATTGCTCTGCTCTGTGAGAATCTCTCCATGCCAGTTCCGGAATGTCATCCTTTTCTTTCCAAACTAGTAAAGGAAGGAGGAAAGAAGGACCTTGCGTTTTTTCTCCGCTGACCTTCATCTTGCCCAATATGAGACACGGACACTGACAGTGATGAATTGTCCTACTTGTTAATGGTGAAGGATATGGAAAAGTGCAAAGAAGGGGAAAGAAAGATGTGATTTTGATGGAAACAAGTCGCTTCCCATGCCTTCCTTATCAGCACCACTATTTTGTAGTTCGTTTATCTTTGAAGGGTAGGCCAGGAAAATCCATACCTGTAGTTCTCACTGACGTGGCAAACCTCTAGCTGAGATGGACCACTCCATCAAGCATGTGAGTCGCCACCTGCGATGCAAAGTGGTACACCCCAGACATGGGTTTATCACTTCAGCTAGAGCTATGTTAGTATTTGTACTGCTTTTGTTAGAAAATGTATTTTACAAAGAATACATTGTACTGGGGAAAAGGAAACAGGTGTAATGCAACAACTGCAAAGCAGGTGACTCCAATTGAGGTCACAGAAAGGCTGGATCATTGCCCTGTTAACTAGTTAACTGCTTTTAAAAGTGTGTGTGTGTGTGTGTGTCTGTCTTAGAACAGAGACTGGGAATCGGGCGTTGGCTGGTTGTCTCACCATTGTTTTGTTGACCTGAGGACATGGGAGTGCAAAGACTTCAAGCAGACTCTGTCTGGAAGACTTTATGAAGACAGGCAACCTATAGACTAATGGTTTATGCATTGCTACTAAAGAGTGTGTTTTTTCGGAGCAAGAAGTCCAAACCTGAAGGAGCGTCTCCATCCCCATCATCCAGCCTGGACACTGAGGTCCAGCTCTGAGGGCCTTCTGGCGGTTCCCTCACTGCAAAAGTGAGGTTACAGGGCACCAGGCAGCGGGGTTTCTTGGCAGTGGTGCCCGCCCTGTGGAACGCCGTCCCATCAGATGTCAAGGAAATAAGCAACTATCTGACTTTTAGAAGACATCTGAAGGCAGCCCTGTTTAGGGAAGCTTTTAATGTTCAATGTTGTCACTTTTTATTATTAATATTCTATTGGGAACCGCCCAGAGTGGCTGGGGAAACCCAGCCAGATGGGTGGGATATAAATAATAAATAAATTTATTATTATTATTATTAGTATTAGTATTAGTATTCCTCTCTTGGGCTCAAGGGAGAGAAACAGATTGTAGTGAAAACACACACACACACACACACACACACACACACACACACACACACACAAAATACAGGTTGTTCAATGATTGCCATCCTGACAAGTAATGATTCATCTTCAAGTCTTGTGTAAGGTTTGAGGGTGAAACTGCTGCATCACTCTGAATGACAAAGAAAATAAAATAAAAGACCAAAGAAGTGCAGTGGACTTGGAGCTTTATAGCAGGCAATGCCTCTCCAGGATCACATAACCAATATGCAGAGCCAGGGAGATTCTGTAGAAAAGCAGCTGAGATTTAGAGATAATTTCAATTCTTAAACATACTCTTCATATTGAATAATTTGACATTTGTAGCCTGAAATCAGATTACTAATACATCAGAGAATCATAGAATTGCAGAGTTGGAAGGGACCCCAAGAGTCATCTAGTCCAACCCCCTGCAATGCAAGACCTTCTGATCAATCCCATTCCGATAGATTTGCTAATATTAATCCTCATTCTTATGCAACTCCCTCCCAGCAGAGATCTGTCTGTCCCCAACATTGGCCTCATTCAGGCATCAATTGAAAGTTTGTTTCTTTATGAAATAAAGACCATGATGGAAGATTAAAGGACGGCAACATCCCCCTTGACCCTCCAGTATGTGGTATTACAACCACAAAGCAGTAGACTCAAGGAAGTCAATGAACTGGCCTGCAACTCCTCTCCTAAATAAAGTTGGTTCCTACCAATTAAGTCAACTTGGGAACAATACTGCAGATGATTTCCCCAGTGCCATTTGCAGTCAAAATAAATGGGAGCCATTCCAGAGTGCTACCCTTTTGCATGATTATCGTTTATTTCAACAGGACTTGTCTAAAAGGACTTCCCAGGGACCAGGGGCGTAGGACGTGGGGGGCGGGGGGCCCCAGGTTCCATCATGGAGGGGGTGACAAATTATCAAGGAACAATTACTGCCCTACTAGGGTAGTTCATAATTTTTTTAAATGCCTGCTCCAAAGGTCTTATCTTACACAATGGATTATATAGCTATATATGAAATTTCATGCATATCAGTTAATATCTTGACCCTCCTCCACAAAAATAGCTGTTTACTTAGTTGTTTTCCTATGTTGTGAAGGCTGAAATTTCAATTCAGTGGAGCACTTACTGTTCCCAACCCTAACCCTGCGGAAAGCCATCTAATTAGACTTTAATTTGATTTTGACATGTTTTTAGGAGGTAATTTAATTATTGTTTGATTTTATATCAATGTTATGTATCTGATGTTAGCCGCCCTGAGCCCGGCTTCGGCCGGGGAGGGTGGGATATAAATAAAAGTTTATTTTTACTTATTATTATTCCTTTGTAAGAAAATATGAAATAACGTAAAACCATTTTTGCAGGCAAAAAAAATAAAAATCAATGTTGGGGGGGGGGCAAGAAATTTTTCACACCAGGTACCACCTGACCTTCCTACGCCTCTGCCAGGGACTTGTACCCTGAAACTCGAGGTAACTAACTTGACCGTAACACCAAATGAAGTTTGTAGCCCTAAGCCATGTACCGCGGACATTGCCAGCAAGCTGCCATTCTTGCAACCTCAACTTTTTAACCCTCCCTCACCATGAACTTTTGACGTATTGTCACAGCTCTGCTTCTGAAATCCACTCACTCTTCAGCATACAGCAGTGTATTTACATGTTATAGAAATGACCACAGTACTCATTTAAGCCATCTGATAATATGGTCTGAAGCTCAACATCAAAAAAACTAAGATCATGGCCACTGGTCCCATCACCTCCTGGCAAATAGAAGGGGAAGAAATGGAGGCAGTGAGAGATTTCACTTTCTTGGGTTCCATGATCACTGCAGATGGTGACAGCAGTCACGAAATTAGAAGACGCCTGCTTCTTGGGAGAAAAGCAATGACAAACCTAGACAGCATCTTAAAAAGCAAAGACATCACCTTGCCAACAAAGGTCCGTATAGTTAAAGCTATGGTTTTCCCAGTAGTAATGTACGGAAGTGAGAGCTGGACCATAAAGAAGGCTGATCGCCGAAGAATTGATGCTTTTGAATTATGGTGCTGGAGGAGACTCTTGAGCGTCCCATGGACTGCAAGAAGATCAAACCTATCCATTCTTAAAGAAATCAGCCCTGCGTGCTCACTAGAAGGACAGATCCTGAAGTTGAGGCTCCAGTACTTTGGCCACCTCATGAGAAGAGAAGACTCCCTAGAAAAGACCCTGATGTTGGGAAAGATGGAGGGCACAAGGAAAAGGGGACGACAGAGGATGAGATGGTTGGACAGTGTTCTCGAAGCTACTAACATGAGTTTGGCCAAACTGCGAGAGGCAGTGAAGGATAGGCGTGCCTGGCGTGCTCTGGTCCATGGGGTCACGAAGAGTCGGACACGACTGAACGACTGAACAACAACAACAACAACATAATTGTTTCATCTTCCTTGCCCTTCTTTTTATATGTCTGCCCAGAAAAGGTGCTTTGACAGCATCCTATTTTAACATTTTTCTCCTGGTTCCGCTGTGCTTAATCACTTATCGTCTTCCTTGAGTTTCGCTCCCCTCTTTTCTCTCCCTGCTAAAGCTTTCCCCTCTGTTCTGCCTCTCTGCCTGATCTCCAACCTCACCCTATTCTAATAATTGCATGAACCATGTTCTGTTATCTAAACCTGTCTCCTAAAATGTTCTGTATCTTATCATTAGATTCTCTCTCAATGTCATCTTGGCTTGAGGCTTTGGCCGGCCTTGATTATTTGATCACCGGTGATGGAAAGGATGAGCTGCAAGTATATTAGATTTTTCTCTGTGGCCCGTGTTGTCACTCGGCCCCATTTCCCTTTCCATTCCCACCAGCCACTGCTATAAATACTTAATAATCTTATGATTAAATTTCCTTGTTGCTTTTCATTTAAGTAGCACCCGGCACCTGGACTTGGGGTGATTTAAAGTGCATTATAGAACTGCTTCAGGATTAAGGAAGAATTCTGATTGACTGGTAGATTCTTGTTTAGGGAGAGATTAATTCTGGTGAAGTACACAATTGCAAACTGCTAATTCATCTTATTCCAAATACAGAGATTCGTACTTTACTCAGAGTTTGGGGGATTTTTTTCCAGGGGGGGTGAATAATAAGGCACTTCTAAGTAGGGTATTTGCTAATCACAAGATAACACACTCCAGAAGGGTAAAAAGCATTAAGCTGTGTAGTATGATTATACCATGATAAGCAGTCTTGCAGTCTTTACATTACACTTCAGTGCCTGCTGTTCATCCAGTTCAAGGTAACTTTTCTTGCATCTGTGTCCAGGGCAGCTGTCTATCAGCTCCATCTGGTATGCAGGCTGAGACCTTACCTGCCTGCAGACTGTCTCACCAGAGTGGTGCATGCTCTGGTTATCTCCTGCTTGGACTACTGCAATGTGCTCTACATGGGGCTACCTTTGAAGGTGACTCAGAAACTGCAGTTAGACTGGTCCCTGGCAGTGGCCGCCAAGACCATATAACACCGGCCCTGAAAGACCTACATTGGCTCCCAGTATGTTTCTGAGCACAATTCAAACTGTTGGTGTTGACCTTTAAAGCCCTAAACAGCCTCAGCCCAGTATACCTGAAGGAGCGTCTCCACCCCCATCATTCAACCTGGACACTAAGGTCCAGCACCGAGGGCTTTCTGGCGGTTCCCTCACTGCCAGAAGTGAGGTTACAGGGAACCAGGCAGAGGGCCTTCTCGGTAGTGGCGCCTGCCCTGTGGAACGCCCTCTCATCAGATGTCAAGGAAATAAGCAACTATCTTACTTTTAGAAGACATCTGAAGGCAGCCCTGTTTAGGGAAGTTTTTAATGTTTAATGCTGTATCATGTTTTTAATATTCAGTTGGGAGCCGCCCAGAGTGGCTGGGGAAACCCAGCCAGGTGGGCGGGGAATAAATAAATTATTATTATTATTATTATTATTATTATTTGTAAATCAAGAAATCTTTAATAAAAATACTTTTAAAAAAGATTGTCCTTAAGCTATAGATAGGGACTCTAATATTCCTTTTACATTTCACCTTTACAAAGCCAAGCTTTTTAGGACATTGTGCAAAAGCCCGTGCAAATCTTATTCAAATGCATCTCAACATCCATGAGGACTGGACACTACAGTAATACTGCTAAGCATAGCTGTAGTAACAATTTAGAACATCCTTCCACAACCTGTCACCCTCCAACTTTTATTATTACATCTATCAGGCCAGGCAGCTGGGAAGGTGGAGAATCAAGCAATGAGCTCAGCAGGGAATCAGACAGTCTCTGGACAGCTCAGGTTGAGGAGCCAGGTCAGAGTCAGTAGTTTGTACATGGGCAGGTGTCACTCCATTGCCTCCTTGTACCTTTCAATCTGTAGAGACTGGAATCTGGAATATTTCCTTCCAGCCATCTGCAGTACTATAGAAATCCACAGTTCTTGCTGTTTAAAAGGTTTCACAGTCCTGCAGGCGAAAAGCCACCTAGGCTTGAGAGTTCCTGGCCCAAGGCTCTTGCATTTATCAGTCCTTACGGCTCTCAAAGAAGTACAACGCCACTCAAGTCCATATCTTTCTATTACGTTTTTTTTTTTTTAAAGAAAGTGGCTGTTCCAAGACAAAGTCATTTAGGTCTCCTGGTTGTTCTGTAATTTGGAAGTGGAATTATTCTATTCAGAGGGACACTATCTATGGGCAGCATAAGAAAATTATGGCATGTCTACCTATGAATAGATGAATGAATAATCATTACTCCATAGCTTTTATATGTGTAGGTCATTGTTGCAAGCCAGCCAATCAATAGCAAGAACGAAACCCATTTTACAATATCTATGATGCTTAGCTCATTTCTTCCTTAGTAATTAACGATTTTTATCTGTAGCTACCGTGTGCCTGATTTCAGGAATAAATCCAGAAGCAACAGAAGCAGTTGGAGCTTTAGATCCTTTGTATCAAGAGGCTGAGACATATGATTACATTTCCCATAATGAGCAGTTTCTTCAGGACATCCATCCTCCATTAGTCTCCAGAGCCATCCTCTTCCTGAATGATTATCTCATCTCTTTCCTGTACTTTTTTTTACTCTCATTTAGATTATGAATTCTTTAAAGCAGAGAATGTAACCTATTGATAAAGACTAGCACCCAAAAACCTACCCCAGGCACACACAAGGATTTGAGGAGAATGGGAGGCAGGAGTGATCTTATTCCATCACCCTCAAATTTGACACCTGCAGTCCCCACAGGTACCAATGGAGCCATTCAATGCTATGGCAGAAGGGGGGAGAGATTTCTGAGAAAGGGGTGATTTTTACAAACCCTCAGATATGTGTTTTATTTTCTAAAACCATTTTCAGAAGAACTTAGATGACTTCTGAAGTTAATACAAAGGGAGCTGGGGGGGGAGTTTACCCATTTGTTGACACTATGGGCAGAGGGCCTTCTCGGTAGTGGCACCCACCCTGTGGAACGCCCTCCCATCAGATGTCAAGGGGATAAACAACTATCTGACTTTTAGAAGACATCTGAAGGCAGCCCTCTTTAGAGAAGTTTTTAATGTTTGATGTTTTATTGTTTTTTTAATATTCTGTCGGGAGCTGCCCAGAGTGGCTGGGGAAACCCAGTCATATGAGCAAGGTATACATAAGTTGTTGTTGTTGTTGTTGTTGTTGTTGTTGTTGTTGTTGCTATGTACCAGGCACAACCCCTCAGCTACAGATATTATAGTGCCTTAATTTTTTAATAGGACTTGTATGTAGAACTCTGTCCATTGTAATGAGAATGGTTCATAGCATCTGAGGGAAGGTCGCCCTCATAATAACGTGATTGGAAACATCCCAGGATGACTGATTTTGCGAAACCATATGGTCTTTCTCCTCTCTGAAGTGTTACTTATTGTGAGGGTTGTAATAGCTTTCTTTAAATAAGGAAACAGCCACCTTGCCTTCTCATCTTGCTTTTGTTCAAACACCAACTAATTAAGTATTTCCTCCCCCCCCCCCACCATTTAGACACAGTTCTGCACTTCATTTTCAAGGTTGTGTCATCTGCATATCTGAGGTGGTTGATATTTCTTCCAGCAATCTTAATTCCGGTTTGGAATTCATCCAGTCCAGCCTTTCGCATGATGAATTCTGCATATAAGTTAAATAAGCAGGGAGAAAATATACAGCCTTGTCGTACTCCTTTCCCAATTTTGAACCAATCAGTTGTTCCATATCCAGTTCTAACTGTAGCTTCTTGTCCCACATAGAGATTTCTCAGGAGACAGATGAGGTGATCAGGCACTCCCATTCCTGGAGGCGGTTGGAGGATGGATGGTGGCTAACAGATTGAGGTTGAATCCTGACAAGACAGAAGTACTGTTTTGGGGGGACAGGGGGCGGGTGGCTGTGGGGAACTCCCTGGTCCTGAACGGGGTAACTGTGCCCCTGAAGGACCAGGTACGCAGCCTGGGAGTCATTTTGGACTCACAGCTGTCCATGGAGGCTGAGACCTACCTGCCCGCAGACTGTCTCGCCAGAGTGGTGCATGCTCTAGTTATCTCCCGCTTGGACTACTGCAATGCGCTCTATGTGGGGCTACCTTTGAAGGTGACCCGGAAACTGCAATTAATCCAGAATGCGGCAGCTAGACTGGTGACTGGGAGTGGCTGCTGGTACCACATAACACCGGTCCTGAGAGATCTACATTGGCTCCCAGTACGTTTCCGAGCACAATTCAAAGTGTTGGTGCTGACCTTTAAAGCCCTAAACGGCCTCGGTCCTGTATACCTGAAGGAGCGTCTCCACCCCCACCGTTCAGCCCGGACACTGAGATCCAGCGCCGAGGGCCTTCTGGTGGTTCCCTCACTGCGAGAAGCAAAGCTACAGGGAACCAGGCAGAGGGCCTTCTCGGTAGTGGCGCCCACCCTGTGGAACGCCCTCCCAGCAGAGGTCAAAGCGATAAACAACTACATGACCTTTAGAAAACACTTGAAGGCAGCCCTGTTTAGGGAAGTTTTTAATCTGTGATATTTTAATGTATTTTGATATTTGTTGGAAGCCGCCCAGAGTGGCTGGGGAGACCCGGCCAGATGGGCGGGGTACAAATAATAAATTATTATTATTATTATTATTATTATTATTATTTATTTAAGAACTTGCCATAGTTTGCTGTGGTCAACACAGTCAAAGGCTTTTGCGTAGTCAATGAAGCAGAAGTAGATGTTTGAATGACTGGTACTGGAAAGTAATCATCTGAGATTAGTTCCTAAGCTACTTCCTGCATTTTCTTTGCAGGTGAGACCGTGAGGTGGTTAGGGAGGCAGAGTGGGAAGCTGTTCCTTGATCTTATAAAACAGTAAAGTATCATGTTTCTCTGGCAACTCCTCATTTCTGTGTTACTCCTGAACGTCTTTGAATACACAGCTGCATGGAGGAAACCTAAATGTGGTGAGTCAGTCAATAGCAATTCTTACAACCACAGCAATTAGAACCAATGTTGCCACAATTCCAAACATCACTGTCTGTATCCATACACCCACCCGCTTGAGTTACTGTGACAAGAGCAGCTTGGGATTGCTTGCAGGTAAGAGAAAAGTCCTGTAGGAACTGACTTTGGTTCTCTGTTCTAGTTTTAGAATTTGTGACAACTGGAATGTCAGTTTCAATTTAAATACATCTACCTTTTTTTTTTTTAATCACAAGGCATTCACCCCAGGTAATGACACCCACTTTATTATACACAAGGCCATCTGCAATAGATTGGTGCGATTGTCTTCGGAAAGAGCAATAAATATAATTAGCAAAAGGGATATATTGCCCATTTCTACTTAAGGAAACTCCACTGGAGTGTGTAATGGCTAAAGCAAATAATATACCAGAGATTATCCATGCAAGAAGCTTTCATGAGGTGTTGATTAGCTTTTCACATTCTAGATGCTCTGGTGGTGGCAGATTTAGAAAGGACTGCATGATAGGCTACAAACAATAATCTTATCCGTTCATTTAATCTGATGTTTACAAAACAGAACTTCAGGCTCATATGGCTCCAGTTATTAAAACAGGCCTAAATGTGTTGCATTTGAATGGCAACTGATTTTAGACATCACCACCCTAGTCCATTAAGACAATCCACTTCTGAATCAGGGCCACACATCAGGGCTTCACCATCAGTTGGACAAAACCCATATATACAGTGGTACCTCGGGACGCGGGTGGCGCTGTGGGTTAAACCACAGAGCCCAGGGCTTCCCAATCAGAAGGTCGGCAGTTCAAATCCCCACGATGGGGTGAGCTCCTGTTGCTCGGTCCCTGCTCCTGCCAACCTAGCAGTTCGAAAGCACGTCAAAGTGCAAGCAGATAAATAGGTACCGCTCTGGCGGGAAGGTAAACACGGTTTCCGTGTGCTGCTCTGGTTCGCCAGAAGCAGCTTAGTCATGCTGGCCACATGACCCAGAAGCTGTACACCAGCTCCCTCGGCCAATAAAATGAGATGAGCGCCACAACCCCAGAGTCGTCCACGACTGGACCTAATGGTCAGGGGTCCCTTTACCTTTACCTCGGGTTAAGAACTTAATTCGTTCTGGAGGTCCGTTCTTAACCTGAAACTGTTCTTAACCTGAGGTACCACTTTAGCTAATGGGGCTTCCCGCTGCTGCCGCCGCGCGATTTCTGTTCTTATCCTGAAGCAAAATTCTTAACCCAAGGTACTATTTCTGGGTTAGCAGAGTCTGTAACCTGAAGCGTCTGTAACATGAAGCGCCTGTAACCTGAGGTACCACTATATGTTATATACATATGTGTGTGTGCAATTATGTACATAGATGTGTGAACCAGCCTGAAGTCCCTGGCACCAGCCTAGGGGATCTAGGGGTCTTGTTGGACCACAAGCTTAACAGTGTGATGCAGCAGCAAAAATAAAGGTAACGCTGCTCTAGGCTGCATCAAGCGTGCAGATCAAGGGAAGTAATAGTACCACTCTATGTTTAGTGTGGAAAAGAGGTGACTGAGAGAAGAAATGATAGCCATCTTCAAATATCTCAAGGGCTATCACATAAAAGCAGGAGCAAGCTTGTTTTCTCCTGCTCTATAGGGTAGGTCTCAAACCCATGGCTTCAAGTTATAAGAAAGGAGATTCTGACTAAACATCAGGAAGAACTTTCTGACAGGAAGAGCTGTTTGACAGTGGAACAGTCTTCCTCGGGAGGTTGTGGGCTTTCCTTCCTTGGAATTTTTTAAGCAGAGGTTGGATGGGCATCTGTCATGGACGCTTTGGTTGAGATTCCTGCATTGCAGGGAGTTGGACCAGATGACCCTTGGGGTCTCTGCCAGCTGTACAATTCTACGATTCTATAGATTCCCTGCACTGCATGACATAGGCTTAACAAAGACCCATACTTATATTGATCCCAAGAGCCTACATTCTAAAGAAGCTGTTGGCAGAATATCCATGTTTAATGTATTCTTTGGAATTGGAACACCAAGAGACAATATTCCCTTAGATGAAATACATATTCTGAGAAACATGAGGGTTTCCCAGTTCCATAGTGAACCCTACACATTTAGAATGTCTTTCAATGCATTCTGAATGGATGCATGACAGAGGTCAAATCTCACTCTGTTCTCCACACATTCAGTATACAGTGCAAGTGTACCCAAGCTCCAGCAGGAGCCAATGTTCACAGTGTTTCAAAGCTTCCTAAAGGCATATTTGTGTTATCAGGGATTTGCTGGTGTGTAATTTCTGCTGGACTCTTACATTAAACATAAAAACTGTGCTGTATGTGGTGACCCGGAAACTACAATGTGGCAGCTAGACTGGTGACAGGGAGTGGGCGCCGAGATCACATAACACCGGTCCTGAAAGACCTACATTGGCTCCCGGTACGTTTCTGGGCACAATTCAAAGTGTTGGTGTTGACCTTTAAAGCCCTAAATGATCTTGGCCCAGTATACCTGAAGGAGCGTCTCCACCCCCTTCGTTCAGCCTGGACACTGAGGTCCAGCTCTGAGGGCCTTCTGGTGGTTCCCTCCCTGCAAGAAGTGAGGTTACAGGGAACCAGGCAGAGGGCCTTCTTGGTAGTGGCGCCTGCCCTGTGGAATGCCCTTCCACCAGATGTCAAAGAAATAAACAACTATCTGACTTTCAGAAGACATCTAAAGGCAGCCCTGTTTAGGGAAGCTTTTAATATTTGATGAATTATTTTATTGTAATATTTTGCTGGAAGCTGCCCAGAGTGCAGCCCAGATGGGTGGGGTATAAATATATTATTATTATTATTATTATTATTATTATTATTATTATTATTATTATACTTACCAGGTATGACATGCCACTACATCAATCTCATACTACATCCCACAGTATGGGGATAATGGGTTTTTTTTTATTTTAAAAAAGCCTGACAAGGAGATGGTATAAATATGCATTACCTAATCAATACAATAGACTTCCAGAAAATCTCAGTGCTTGATGTGAGATGGACGCAGCATGCGATTCCTTGCCAGCATCAGCCAATGCCCTGGAATGGAGGTGGGCAAACTCACAGAGAGATGACATCAGACTCATGGGATGCATTTCATGAGATATTACTGGGAAGGTCACCTTCATCGGCAGCTTCACATCTGCTGCGACATCTAGTTCCACCCTGAGTAAAGGTATTGAAATGCTGCAGACACTAAAATTCAATACAAATGCTAGACATATAATTGTTTATTTTCTTTGTGTGTGTGTTTTTTTTAAAAAAGCACCAAATACAATTCCCATAACGGTGCCGTTCCTATTGAGATGCGTTGTTGTTGTTACTGTTCTTACATGACCCCCAAACTTGCTAATTCTGCAGTGCTTTGGGGAGGGGGGGGACTTGATGCGATGCTTCAGAGATATCACTCTACCTTTCCACAGTAAATTCAGCAGAGCTGTTAAGACTGATTAGCTCTTATAGTATCGTTGAGTAACAGATTCAGAAAGGTCTTCTGCTGTCTCCTGAACATATGCTTAATTAAATTGGCCCCAGTCCTGAAGTTATAATTTAGACTCTGCTCCGACAAAAACTCTCTGCCACAGCAGATTTGCCCCAGTTCAAGACCTCGGGAACATACATTTTGTAGGAGGAAAAAAAAAACAAGTTTAGAAAAAGAAAGTGCATGTGTGAGCAGGAACCTGGCTTGCGTGTCAAGGTCCCCAAACCACCCCTCAAATAATTCACACATCAGGCAGAATTTTAGTTTTCGTTTTTTGGCATGATTTTGGCCACAACTTTATTAAAATACAAACAATGTGAGTGGTTGCTTAGGCATTGGTTAAGACTATCTGTCCCTCTGGGGACAGAACTGACGACCGTCAGTAAGGGAAAAACCCTCTGGAGAGATAAAGGGAGCCGGGTGGTCTGACTCTCCCCTCTCCCCTCAGGCTCCCAGGGCTCTTGCACGGCCCTAGCCCCCGACCGGGGGTTCAGAAAAAAAGCACCGAGCCCCTGGATTCCTTTAACGGAATTCCCCTAACACCAGCAACAATTGGAGGGGCAGACACAGTCAATCACAACCCCTCCTCCAACCAACATAATAACCAATGCCTAACCGCCAACCTTACAAGTTGTGACTATTTGCTACGCAGTGGGCGAAAACCAGATGGCACCAGCCAATCAGCCAAATGGAAAAATTCCTACCAGGCCCCTGCCCCAACAGCAGACAACCCCATGACAGGCATAGCAAGGTCAACACAGAGGCCTAAATTATAGGGAGGGAGGGCGGGTGATCAGAAGCATGCAGCCAAGAGGGGGATCACGTTGCATACCCACCAATATATATCTGCTGGGCTGTCAATCAATAAATTGCAACATACAATTCTCCCCAACAACACCCAGGGCCCAATCAGAACAGTGGCCATCCATACGATCCCGCCCAGCACTAGAGGGGTGACTTGCTGGCCCCCACCGCAACACATGCTCTCCATGAAGGAGAACACGCTTTAGGCTGCAATCCTCTACACACCCAAGAGAAAGTCCCATTGTACACCGTGGGGATTACCTCTGAGTAGACAGGAGTAGACAAGAGGGACGCGGGTGGCGCTGTGGGTTAAACCACAGAGCCTAGGACTTGCCGATCAGAAGGTCAGCGGTTTGAATCCCTGCAACGGGGTGAGCTCCCGTTGCTCAGTCCCTGCTCCTGCCAACCTAGCAGTTCGAAAGCACGTCAAAGTGCAAGTAGATAAATAGGTACCACTCCGGCGGGAAGGTAAACGGCGTTTCTGTGCGCTGCTCTGGTTCGCCAGAAGCGGCTTAGTCATGCTGGCCACATGACCCGGAAGCTGTACGCCGGCTCCCTCGGCCAATAACGCGAAATGAGCGCCGCAACCCCAGAGTCGTCCGCGACTGGACCTAATGGTCAGGGGTACCTTTACCTTTACCTAGACATGTGGGACTACCCTGTTGGTGAGCCGAGAATAGCAGTGGATAAGCTTGGGAGAAGTTATGGAATTGGGATTGAAAGTTCACAGCATGTTCTACGTTGAAAGAAAATTATATGAAAACGATATACCGATGGTACTTAACTCATAGTAAATTAGCAAAAATGTATAAAACATGCTCAAATGTATGCTGGAAATGTAAGGAAAAAGAAGGCACCTTTTATAATATGCGGTGGAATTGTAAGGTAGTAAAAGGATTTTGGGGAAATTATATATAATGAGTTGAAGAAAATGTTTTAAATAACCTTTGTTTAAAAGCCTGAATCCTTTTAGGAATTCTAGGTGCCAAAATCCCAAAGGAGCAGAAAAGACTATTTATGTATGCGACCATGGCTACATGGATGTTATTGGCCCAGAGATGGAAAGAAGATAAAGTTCTTAACAGAGAAGAATGGCAGATAAAGTTAATGGACTATGCTGACATGGCAAAAATGATGGATTTCTGGAACAGATTACCATTGAAAACTGAGGTTCCACTTGTTACGGAAATGACAAGGGGGGCATATCTTTAAGATCAGGTTTCTGCCTCCTCCCTTTACTCTTAAGCCCCGGGTGATGAGCCCAAGCCCTTCTCCCCATCGGTCTCACAAGCACAACACACACATATTTCGATTGCCTAAAGTTGTTACAATGTTACAAATATTATGCCTGAATGTATTATTTCAACTTGACAGCTCAGGGAAGATACCTAGCTTTATAAATTTGTAGAAAATCCATACTTTAACCGGTTCTCCTCATTCCAACACCATTTTAACCCTTAAAGAAAGGTGAATTTGGGCTCCACCTCCCTCCATGAACCAAGAAGCAGGAAGTCATGTAGGCAGCAGGAACAGGGCATCCTGCCATAATTCCCCAAGTGTGAGAGCATGTACACGGCACCCCACCCAGGGAGTGACCAAGTGGGCAACAATAGACATCCACAGAGGCAGTTTAGCAAGTCAGGTGTTCTGAACTGAATCTCCAGACAAGTCCAAAGGGCAAGGATATGTAAGGAGTTTTATTGTTCTTTCGGTGATGGGTACATGACGTGTTGGGAAAGGTGTCTGATAAAGTGACCTAATGTTGAACTTGTGTAACCCTTGTATACCCCTCCCCATTTGTGACATGCTAGTGATGTAGTGATGATGCATCAATGATGCCACCCGAAGTGTATTCTGGGGGAAAGAGGGAAGTTTTAAAAGAGGATGTCACCCCATGCTTGGGGTTCTTACTCCTGTGGGGACCTGTTGTGCAACAATGAAGATTGTGGTCTACTGACCGCTGTTTCGCTCCAAATTACTTGGCTGGAACTTCCTTCTTTTACTGACCACATGGTCCCATGGGGGTCTTGCACGCAGACAAGCTGGGCTGTTGAGTAGTCTCTCACCGCGGAATTTTTCCTTAACACACTGTAACAACATTCTTCAAGTCGTGGGAAGTAGGTGTGACCTTCAAGATTTTGTGTTTTGTTGTTGCTGCTGCTGTTGGCATCTGTCTGTCTCGAGAGACAATGGAGTGCACCTCTCGGGGCAAAGTCAATCCATAACTATAAATAATGTTGAAAGAGAGAAGGTGTGATGGCCTGGGATTCAGACTCAGATGCTGAACCTGAGGGATCCCAGCCTGCACAGGATTCCCCGCCTCCAGAACCAGCAGAGCCGGGGCTAGGGCCTGAGTCTGAAGGGTCCTCACCTGTGCTGGATCCTCAGGTGCAGGCATCTGATGAGTCTGCTCTGGCTCCTGATGGGATGGAGGACCCATTGCCTGCAGGTGCTCCACTCCCAGCCCTGTCAGGGGAAGCTGAGGTTGCCTCTGGGTCCGGTAACCCTCCAGCCTCTCCTGAGCTGCAGAGGCTCAGGTCAGAGAGGCGAAGGGAACTGAGTTCCCGCAGGAGGAGTGCTCGCCTCCAGGCCAGGAGAGGTGAGTCACCAGAGGATGGGGGCCGCCCTATGCCTCGGGGCAGATAAAAGCCGGCCAGCTTTTATTACAGGAGCAACATTGTTGATGACCAGTTCCTGCTTGAAACCTGTCCTGCTTTCCTGCCTGAGCTCCTGACCTGCCCTGGTTCCCTGCTTGCCTACCTGTTCCCAACTTTGCCTGACTCCCTGCCCTGCACCCAGCTTCAGTGACTACGGATTGCCTTTATGTTGTACCTCTGACCACGGACCGGACTTGGACCTCGCCTTTCGGGTAACCCACGGGACTAGCACAGAAAGAGAGAGAGACATTTGTGTGTGCAAACTTACACAAGATGCATCCAATACCCACCCCATTGGAGAGAGATGGACATATATTAGGAGAGTTGTATATCTGTTTGAATATGTGCACCTCTGGCTGACAAACTATGTCATTCACATAGTACCAGATGAACACACTCCAGAGACTCTTGCCCACTTCCTGTCATTGAAGCACAGAGCTCAAGTGTTGAACAAGGCCTCTCTCGTTGACTTGTATTTATCAATTGTTGATCATTACATGTGTTTACTTACACAAGTTTAGAGAGACCCTGGAAGTGATGCTATTCAAGATTTCTACAGTCCAGCAGACTTATCTCAGGAAAAGAATGAGAGAATACTTAAACCACCATTTCCTTCTCTTTGTGTACATTCATCTAGTCAGAAACAATCAGGAGTATGATCAATTTTCACAGCAACAATCTCATTCTAACCAAGTTTCTCTCTCTACAATGTCTTAAAAATAGAAATGACATATTTTCAGAAAATCCTCCCGGTCAAGTCTGCACGACCCCCCTCTCATACAGCCTGGAGACCTGAACATCAGATTTGTTCCAAAAAGCTTTTCCAGTGAGCAAGTCATATACATGCAAGAGAATATTTCAAAAAGCCCTCTGAGGGAAACATTGGAGAATTTGCTTTGGGGAAGAGAACTGACATGATGAGTTCTGTGAATTCAGTTTGTTGGGTTGACTGCTCAAACCCTGGTGAGAGCCTTGGCTCCCCCCCCCCCACCAAATTTAATATCAAATGCTCTGGTCAAAGCCTATAAAAACAGGGGAGCCTTTCCTGGCCTAGTGTTCTCCCATCCACTCCAGCCTGCATGGCAAATGCTCAGGTTGATGGCAATTGGGTACCAGGTGGGGGCTGGAACCTGCATGCAATATATTCATTTAGTTAAATGAAATCTAACTCAGTTCTATAGTAGAAGTATATAACCCTATGGGTATATGTGTTTGTGTACTCAGGTGTAGGTCCCATTAGCTTATTTCCAGGTAGGCAAGAGCAGGATTTCTGCCTTGCTGGTCGAGGTCCCCAAACCACCCCTCAAATAACTCACACCTCAGACAGTAATTTAGGTTTTGGTTTTTGGCATAGTTTTGGCCACAACTTTATTGAAATACATGATATGTGAGTGGTTGCATAGGCATTGATTTAGACTATCTGTCCCGCTGGGGACAGAACTGACGACCGCCAGGAAAGGGAAAACACTTAGGGGAGAGAAAAAAGAGAGGTCGGGGGTCAGACCCAACGTCTCTCCCCAAATGCTCCCAGGGGCTCTTGCATGGCCCTGGCCCCCGACCGGGGGATATGGACAAAAGCATGGTGAGCCCCTGGATTCCTTTAACAGAATTCCCCGCACAGCAGCAGCATTGGAGGGGCAGACACAGCCAATCTTTACCCCTCCACCAATGAACACAATAACCAATGCCTAACCACCAACCTTACAAGTTGTGACTATTTGCTACGCAGTAGGGCCATTCCATGAAAAATGAGCCTGATAAGAAAAAAATTATTTTTTTCTTCCATGAAAAAAATTTCTTCCATGATTCCAAACATGCAGTCTAACCATTTTTTTTAAGCTAAAGACAAAAGAAGTCTACTTTATGGACCTTCTTTTCAAAAGTCCACCCACGTAGCCTTCACAGAAGTGTTCAAGTTAAAAGTTTTCTGATGATTGTCCCACCCGTGATAGCATTTTTTCCTCAATTTTGTATCGTTAAATTTCTTAAACTTAATTTCTGATTGCATAGTTGTAACCAATAAACATTGATTTAAACAGATATGCTGAGTTTATTATTGATTCACCTCCCAACTCACAGAGTTTTTCCATAAATCAAACTTATCTCAAGCTCCGTGTCCTTTTTTTGTCCCACCCGTGACAATACTTTAACATTTAATAAAATTGTCAAAAATATCCATAAAAATAATTAAAAAATTAGTAAAATGTTCAGTATCTTATTAAGAACATAGTTTAAATTTTGGTTGTTAATTTTTATGTATATTTACATTGTTACACATGTGTGAATACCAAAAAACATGGTCCAAGTGTCCCACCCGTGACAATGGAATGGCCCAGTAGGCGAAAACCAGACGGCACCAGCCAATCAGCCAACTGGAAAAATTCCTACCAGGCCCCTGCCCCAACAGCAGACGACCCCATGACAGGCATAGCAAGGTCAACACAGAGGCCTAATAAAAGGGAGAGGATGGGCGGAAGATCCGTTGCACGCAGCAAAGAGGAACATCACAGGGCGTGCCAAGGGTTATATACCTGCTGGGCTGTCCATCACAAATTGCAACAATTAAATCTCCCCAACAACCCAGGACCCAATCGGAGCTGTGGCCATCTATCTGATCCCACCCAGCACCAGAGGGGTGATTTTCTGGCCCCCACCGCAACATGTGCTCTCCATGAAGGAGAACACGCTTAATTGAACCAAAGAAAGAGAACTGCCTATTTATTTTATTTATTTATTTTTTGCTAGCAAACTTCCTGGAGTTATGACAGATGGGATGGCTGTTTGGAGTAGGAACATGCATATTGCAAGAATTTCTGGAAGTGTAGTGTATCCTTTTCTGTCAGTATGGACCAGAAAGAAAAAATAACCGTGTGGATAAAGTTAGGGGATAGAAGACTCCAGAGCTGTTTGAAACAGACTATGTCTATATAAATACAAAAGTACAGTCCAGACAATGTTAGGTACTCTTCCTTCCCACCGAATTCAAGGGAAAATAATTAAGTACATGGTTAATTTTCCAGAAATCAATACACAGAACACAGAAAAACTCCCACTTACTTCAATGGGAAAGTTAAACATGTGCTTAACTCTCTCCCATCAAAATAAAAGAGAACTTAATTGTGGCAGAGTCATGCCCAGGATTTGCAATAATTTTCAAGAGTAGTCAGATAAAATAGTGTTAGAAGCCCAGAACACCAATGCATTATAATCACAATTGCAGTGAACTACAGTTTAGACAACTCTTAATCATATATGCTTGTACATCAACTAGAGACCTACATAGTCGGAAGATAATTAGCAAGCTTATCCGGAAAGATATGATTAAACCCATTAAGACCAGCAATGAGGAAAGCAGTCTGATAGAGATTTCTCCTTACCCAGACGCTTCTGTTTTTAAATGACCTACTTTCTGACTTTCTGGCTTTTAGTATTCCTGTTGCATTGATTTTCATGATCCCTAGATGGTATTTATTTACTGTTATTCCTGAGAGAGCAAATAATTTCCCCTGATTTACTTTTTGTTCCCGAACCAGCAAATAGCCTGTACTTGCGACAGATTGATTACTGTGGATAAAAGAAGAGAGCGGTGTTCAGTACACTTCTGTTGCACCCTATAGGACTCCCTTTTGTTGAAAGTCAGGTTCCCCCAGTGTTAGGGTAGTAGGGGATGGGTTTTGCCTCCAGCTACAATGTTCCTAAAAGCAGCACTTTATTTCTGTCTGTAAGACTTAATAGTGTCCATTATCTCATATGAGGGAAAGGCATACTGCTGAGGGCACTGCCAAGTATGTGTGCGGGATGCATGTCACAATCTCTGTGCTAAGAATCAGGATTTGCCCCCCTTCCACATTGTAGCACATGTATTCTGTTCTGCAGGATTCAAGTCATTGTACAGGTAAAAAGGTAAAGGACCCCTGGACGGCTAAGTCCAGTCAAAGGCGGCTATGGGGTTGCGGCGCTCATCTTGCTTTCAGGCCGAGGAAGCCGGCGTTTGTCCACAGACAGCTTTCCGGATCATGTAGTCAGCAGGACTAAACCGCTTCTGATGCAATGGAACACCATGATGGAAGCCAGAGTGCACGGAAATGCAATCATTGACACCTAAGGCAGCTCCTATCTGGCCATACTCTTGCTTTTTGCATTGCCACATCTAGCATTCAGAACCTTGGTGCAATACAAAAAAGGAAAAGGGACCCCTGACCATTAGGTCCAGTCATGTCCGACTCTGGGGTTGGGGCGCTCATCTCGCTTTATTGGCCGAGAGCCGGTGTACAGCTTCCGGGTCATGTGGCCATCATGACTAAGCCGCTTCTGGCGAACCAGAGCAGCGCACGGAAACGCCATTTACCTTCCCGCCAGAGCGGTTCCTATTTATCTACTTGCACTTTGATGTGCTTTCGAACTGCTAGGTGGGCAGGAGCTGGGACCGAGCAACGGGAGCTCACCCCGTCGCAGGGATTCGAACCACCAACCTTCTGATCAGCAAGCCCTAGGCTCTGTGGTTTAACCCACAGCGCCCCCTGGGTCCCTGGTGCAATACTAGCACATGTTGAATTCTACTTTGCTTTTCGGTGTGATCCTGGGTTTGAACCAGACTAAGATCGTTGCACTAAGGCCCCATCAAATTCAGTGTGGAAAATGGTGAGTTAAGTCCTGCTGATCTCAGTGAGAACTAAGACTTCTCTTAAGTCTAGATTCAGGCCAGCTTAAGTCTCAATCCAACCCCATTTGCAACATTTTAAAATTTAAAATCTGTGCACCACAGATAGCTTAAAGAGCATAATAGCTATGCAAAAATAAGTTATATTGTTCCTTATAACAAACCCTAGCATCCAATTATCCAGCTAAGCATACAGTTTGTTGTAACTCTAATGGCAAACCAGTGTACAAGTTCTTCTTTAATTAGATCAGACCTATTGATGAAATTTCATCGGTGGAACTTGCAGTCGATGCCTGCACTCGTTTCTTGCTCATTTCTTTTGATTGCTAGGGTGTGGAAAGCAGACTCATTCAAGGCCATTATAAAAGGATTTCTGATTTATAGGAAGTGTTCATTCACATAACTAGAGAAAACTATTAATTTGCTTTTTGTTTAAAGGGAAACATAATAATACGCAGGCATCTTTGATCAATGGAATTGCACCTACTTTTAAAAAAGGTGATCACAGCAACAGATCACTTTTTAAAACAGAATTAATAGCAATCAAAAATAGTATGAAGTTTTGGTTTTGCTTTGCTAAAGAAAAAATGGTCATATAGCCTAGGGATGTGGGTGGCGCTGTGGGTTAAACCACAGAGCCTAGGGCTTGCCGATCAAAAAGCCGGCGGTTCAAATCCCCGCGACGGGGTGAGCTCCCATTGCTCGGTCCCTGCTCCTGTCAACCTAGCAATTTGAAAGCACATCAAAGTGCAAGGAGATAAATAGGTACCGCTCTGGCGGGAAGGTAAACGGTGTTTCCGTGTGCTGCTCTGGTTCGCCAGAAGTGGCTTAGTCATGCTGGCCACATGACCCGGAAGCTGTATGCCGGCTCCCTCAGCCAGTAAAGCGAGATGAGTGCCGCAACCCCAGAGTCGTCCGCGACTGGACCTAATGGTCAGGGGTCCCTTTACCTTTACCTTTAGGGTCATATAGCAGTCCCATCCTCTAGAGGGCGGTAGTTCTGGGGGACACCTGGCAGAAGACTGAACCTGCCTGAATGGTGCTGGGAGACATGTGCAACATCACACGCATGTCATTACACACACATAACATGCTCTTGCCCCCGCAGTCTTGAGGGCAGCCCTGCATCCTGGTGGCTCTTGCTGTGTGTTGGTTCCTCTCTGCATTCTCTTTTTTTAAAAATATCATTTTTTATTCATTTTCAAAGAAAAGTTTTTACAATAATAACATTCACATACTTTTTCACATCTTATACCTTTTTGGCTTTCACAGCCTTGGCTTCCTTCAGACCTTCCAATTGACTTTATAGTTTCTATATTCTAACTTATATTTCTTATTTCTACCGTTGTTTTATTATATCTCTCTCAATCTTAATCACTATAAATTCATATTTAACAACAATATTTCTTTCTTAATCTACAATGCCTCTTGTAGTCCTACTAACGTATTCAATTCAGTACTTTCCTTCAAATAGCCTGTAAACTTAGTCCAGTCTTTGATGAACTTCTGGTCCCGCTGTTCGGTTCCTCTCTGCATTCTCATTCTGCAGTGGATTGCAACTAAAGTAAGTAAGATTGGGTCTGCATTTGTGAAGGAAGAGTTGACAAGCTCTGCACCAATCTTACCCAGCAAAAAAAAAATTAAAAAAAAAATATTTTCCTCTGTTGACAGATTGTAGCAAATATCCAACATCTTCAAAGCTTAGAGACAGAGACAACGAAGGGAGGGAGGAGTAGAAAAAAAGAAAAAGAAGGGGGAAAAAACCCTAGAGGGAAAATCCTGATACATCCAATAGACTGAAATAAAAATGGAACTGCTGGTTGCGCATATTAAGTGATTAATGGACTTTGGATTAGTGCTGACTGATTTGCAAAGGCATTGCTTTTTCTTGAGATTCCGTCAGCACTAAAGACTTGCGGTAGTCTGTAAATTAATTCCTTTCAAGATTTTTTGCCAAAAAAGAAGAGGCTTACTTACACCAGCCGCTAAGGCCTGGGAGGTGGGGGGAATAAATAAAAATTGCAGGGGGAAATGATATGTCTGATAGTACAGGCACTGTGATGAATAAAGCAATGGATATTGGCACAGCAGAAAGAAAGGCAACATACTGTGGTTTTGATAGTTAGCCTAATAATAGGTTGGGGGACAGTCCTTTCTCATGCACTGTTTGGAAGAATGCCCTTCAATAGAGAGGAATAGATCTCCACTTTTTTTTCTGGGGGGGAAAACATTTATTTGAATAGCGTAAGCAGTTAGCGCCGAGCTGGGTGAGTGCAGAGCAGTTATGTACAAAACAGTTCGCTGAAAAGTGCAATCCAGTTCTGTTCTGCACAGAAGGGTATAATCCAGGCTGAAGGGGTTGAATTGTCCTTTATGTAAACACACATCGATGATTAAAAAAAAAAAGAGGAAGGAAGGGTATGGATAGTGCTGGCACCAGCGCTGAGAACTAACCTGTTCCTGCTCAGAGCAAGCAACCCGTGCATTAGAGGAGCAGCAAATAGTGCTGCTCTTACAATACAGATATTAAATGAGGCTTCCGAAAGGAGGCGAGATGGCATGTCAGAAACAGGAAGTAATTTGGGGTTAAGTGCAGTCACGGCACTTAATTTGTAAAGTGAAGCAGGGCTGATGGCAGCAAAACCCAGGAAGTGAACTTGCTTCCCAATCCTCAGGGTCAGCTTTATAATGAAGAACTTGAATTGGTTTCATGCAGAAGGGGCAGTAGATTTTTGCCAATATTTTATTTTAAAGTGTGTCATTTATTTATTTATTTATTTATTTATTTATTTATTTATGGGAGGGAGGGAGGGAGGGAGGGAGGGAGGAACAGCCTTTACCAAAGGTGTCCTGGACTTTGAATTACAGGTAGGTAGCCTGTTGGTCTGTCATACTCAAAACAAAATAAAAAATAAAAAAAATTCCTTCCAGTAGCACCTTAGAGACCAACTAAGTTTGTTCTTGGTATGAGCTTTCGTGTGTATTCTTCGTATCTGAAGAAGTGTGCATGCACACGAAAGCTCATACCAAGAACAAACTTAGCTGGACTTTGAAGACGCTCAAACTCAGGACGAAAGGGAGAAAAGCGCTAAGAGGAAGGCACGCTTGGCAAGCCCTCACTGTGATCAACTCCTGCCTGGAAAGCAATGTCCCCACTTTGGAAGGACGTCTGGATCCAGAATTGGCCTCCACAGTCACTTATGGACTCAGTGTTAAAACCAAGTTCCTGGAAGACAATCTTACTTGGCTACGAGTGATCGCCAAAGAAGAAGATGTTTTTATTCAGATACCTCTCCAGTTTCTTGAACCCTGGTTTGGATGGGCAGCACACAAACACACACACATGGTTCAAAACATTGGAAGATGAACTCATTTCAAAGGACGGTCCTGTTTCCCTCCAGATATTGTCATCAGGAGCACAACAGGACCTGAAGGGCCTGACAGGTTATGACTACTACCTGTCAGAATCCCAGAAACCCTCTTCTCTTTCCCAACTATGTATCTGACAGCAACAGCAGCTGTGACTGTGGTGAAAGTGCTGCAAGGCCTTTAGAACTGAGTATAGAACCATACTGGGCCAAGGGAGTCATTGGAAATGGATTCCTTTAGAATCTATGGGAACTACATTTCCCATGGATCCTTCTACCAGATATGATACTGTTGCTTGAGATTTCTCTTTGTATATAATTTGGCTCCTAGAGTCTGCATCTGACAGCTCTAGTAGGGCCCCACTAACACACACAACCCTTAAATTTTTATTTTTATTTTTATTTAAAAAAAAGAAAAGAAAAAAGAAAGGGAGTTTCTGCTTTTAAAAACAAAGTTCATTACACTTTGAATTCATTGAGCTGTAAAAAATAAAATAAAATAAAATCCACCTTTCCTTTAAATGGCACAAGTGACTCACTCTGGCCCATTATAAAATATTCATTATAGCTGTGACACAGCTAAAGAGAGTTTCTAAGGTCCCATACTTTTAGAATCTACTAAAGCTGGCTTCTGCATTTGGGTTTTCATCCCCTATTCTTCTATGTTCTACGTTCTGGGGCTCCATCTATTGGTGAAAAGTGCTAGAAATCTCCGGACAGAGTATGAGACAACATAGTAAAGACAAAGAGTTTCAAATTCCTTCTTCCACAACATCGTCAAGGAACAATTCAAGTTGGCACCCAAGCTTTTTTAGATGCTTCGAGATGAATAATCTACATTTTCAAACTCAGTGCCAGTTTTGGAAAGTTTCTGCCTTCAAAGAGAGAAAAATGACATATCAAATTAATACATAAAGCATAGGTTGGCAGAAAAATAGTGGTTTTGTCCATTTACACACACACACACCATAAAAATAAACTCTACAAAAATAATAATTAATGCATACTTCAATTTTCAAAAACTGCCCCCTATTATCAGGACATTAAAATGAGACCTTTGCTAGCCATCCATCTACTCAGAAGTAGAAGAACTCTCATCATGCAAACCTAGGGACAGGCATGTAATTGTGCTGCTAAAATAAGGTAAGCAGCAGAGTACTATTGCACCACTGGTGAACAGTTTGGTCACGTGCACAAATGTTGTTTGTGAATGAGGGTAGAGTGTACACTGCATCAGTGAATACCATGAATCAGTGATCTTATTGATCTTCATAATTGCTGAATCTCAACTCTAGCATTATTCCTCCCACCCCACCCTAAAACTTCTTCTGCGACCTGGAATGTGAAATGGGATTCTCGCCAGGCATTCAAAACCAGATGCTCTATTGTTTTTTGTTTTAAAAATGTATGCTGTGCCCTTTTTCACTAAGTGATCTCCAGAGGGAAAAATAGTGTGTTGTGATAAAATAATATGACTCTCAACAAATGCCTCTCCAGATTGGTATGCTGTTGCAGGTGTTACAACTCTAGCATGGGGGACAAGAAGAAACCTTGCAGAAGCCTGTGTGCCACTGGCCAAGGGGAAAGAGCAACCCATTGCCATCTTCTGGACTTGACCTTCCAAGAATGAGTGCAGTCAACTTACCTCCAGTGCTCATATCTGCAGGTCTATCTAGAAGCGTACCATGCCAGTGGCACCAAATGCAAGAACTTTCTGACAGTAAGAGGTGTTTGACAGTGGAACAGATTCCCTCCGTAGGTTGTGGACTCTCCTTCATTGGAGATTTTAAAGCAGAGGCTGGGCGGCCATCTGTCATGGATGCTTTAGTTGAGATTCTTGCATTGCAGGGGTTGGTGCGGGTAGCACTGTGGTCTAAACCACTGAGCCTCTTGGGCTTGCCGATCAGAAGGTCGGCGGTTCGAATCCCCGTGATGGGATGAACTCCTGTTGCTCTGTCCCAGCTCCTGCCAACCTAGCAGTTCGAAAGCATGCCAGTGTGAGTAGATAAACAGGTACCACTGCAGCGGGAATGTAAATAGTGTTTCCATGCGCTGTGGCTTCCGTCACGGTGTCCCGTTGCGCCAGAAGCAGTTTAGTCATGCTGGCCACTTGACCTGAAAAGCTGTCTGTGGACAGACGCCGGCTCCCTCGGCCTGAAAGCGAGATGAGTGCTTCAACCCCACAGTCGCCTTTGCCTGGACATAACCGTCCAGGGGTCCTTTACCTTTGCCTTTTTTTACCTATCTGACCCTTGGGGTCCTTTCCAACTCTACAATTGTATGATTCTATCAACAGGATTGCATCTCCCAGCAAAAGTTACCCACTGTGGACCAGTTTTGATCCCCCAAACCAGGTGAGAAGCCATACTGTAAAGGATCCTTGTAATAAATTTCATCAAGAAATCTTCGTAGACACATGTATAAAAGTTCTTGAACGTTAAGCCCCTTCCTCTCGCTGAAACACTCATTGATTGCTAGGTAACCATGTGAACTACAAAGCCAGCTGCTTTGTAGGCATATACACAGAAATTCTTTAATGTTAAACCCCTGATACACAACGAAACACTCATTGATTGCCGTGAACTACGTGACCAGATCCTCTAAACAAGCAGGCTTTTGTTTGATAAGTATCTTTTCTATTGGTTTCCATTCTTATCTTGGTTGTTTCCTACAGACGTTTATTGTGGCTGTTGTCTCCCATCTAGATCTGAAACCCTCAATGTGCTTTGGGAGAGGGCTACCTGATTGTTGAAGCAGCTCTCTGCAATTCCCATAAGGCAATATGAAGAAGCCCAAGTGCAGAGGACCGTCAGTGCACATGTAGCAATGTTACAAGCTGGGAAAGAAAACTTGAAAAACAGAAGTTTCTTGTTCTTCTGAATGTTCACTTAGAAATCTGTTACTGAGACAATTCTGAATAGAGCTGGCAGAAGATAGCCCATCACTACTAATTAATTTAGTTAGTTAGTTAGTTAGTTAGTTAGTTAGTTAGTTAGTTTATATCCTGCCTTTCCTTCTCTTGGCACCCAGGGCAGCGAGCAGCAAATGATATAATAATACAACCTCCTTAAAACCATTCTGATACAGGTACCTTTTATCATATGTGGTGGAATTATAAGGTAATAAAAGCTTTCTGGGAGATGATATATAATGAAATGAAAAACCAGAAGCCTTTTTATTAGGAATTACAGCTACCGATATACCAAAGGAGCAGAAAAGATTCTTTTTGTATGGAACAGCCGCCCGGATGTTATTAGCCCAGAGTTGGGAAGAAGATAAAGTCCCTACCTGAGAAAAATGGCAAATCAAACTGATGGACTATGCCGAGATGGCAAAACCTACTGGAAAACTCAGAAACCAAGAGGACGAAAACTTTATAAAAGAATGGGAAACAATTATAAGTTATTTAGGAGACCACTGTAAGCAGATGGAAACAAGAGAAGGATTTTGATTCACTTGTATAAAAAATACTATGGATAACAAGATTTGATATAATAACTGGAGTACGTATGAATATGCAGATGCAGATTCTTAAAATGAGACTCCTTGGAGGGAATGGGGGGAAGTCCTGAGATTCAGAGAATCTCTTTATACAGATATATCTTTACTAGTTTGTGTTTATTTTTACTTTGTATTTGTAAAACAAATAAAAATGATGTAAAAACAAACAAACACTATTCCAATGAAGACACACACTGCGAAAGACCTCAGCTTAATAGGCTTGTTGAAAGAGGAAGGTCTTCTGTAGTCTCCAAAAATACAAAGATGGCGCCTATCTAATATTTAAAGGGAAAGGATTCCAAAGAGCAGGTGCCA
Source organism: Darevskia nairensis (assembly GCA_034642065.1). Taxonomy (NCBI): domain Eukaryota; kingdom Metazoa; phylum Chordata; class Lepidosauria; order Squamata; family Lacertidae; genus Darevskia; species Darevskia nairensis. The sequence continues at coordinate 2,724,655 of JAWWNI010000085.1, read as the reverse complement.
CAACACCGAAGGCCACATTCCTATATTGTGAGAAATGGATCTCCTTATAAGATGGTATCTACAGGAGCCTCTCACCTACAGAGTACAATGATCAACTGAGTGTGCAAGGGGTAAGATGATCTTTCAGGTATCCTGGTCCCAGGCTATCTACAAAAAAACAACAACAACTCTTTGAATTTAGTCCATGGGTTAATTGGCAGCCTGTACAATTCCTTCAAAAGTACAGTAATGGGTTGACAACACACAACAAGGCAATCATCTCTCTCTGGACCAACCCAGTCACATAGCATTTACAGTGGTACCTTGGTTCTCGAACTTAAACCATTCCAGGAGTCCATTCGACACCCAAAACCATTCAAAAACCAAGGCACGGCTTCCGATTGGCTGCAGGAGCTTCCTGCATTCAATCAGAAGCCGCGTCGGATGTTCGGCTTCCAAAAAATGTTCACAAACCAGAACACTTACTTCCAGGTTTGTGGCTTTCAGGAGTCGATTTCTTCTGGAACCAAGCCATTCGGGAACCAAGGTACCACTGTATAAGACATGGTGGGCAAGGATCCAGAGGTCATGTGTTTAGCCAAACTTCTTCAAACAGTTTCTCCACATCCTCCGACATTAAAAAGTGAAACTGATCCAAAATTGCCCAACAAAACAATGCTCTTGACACTTCCACAGGATTTTTTCTAATGGAGGTATGACATTTCATGTGAATCTCAGCAATTTTATCCTCAAATTGGTCATTGCAAGGCCAAATCTCATTAGAGAATGTTCCATCTAGGACCAGGGTTCCTAACCTTGAATCTCTAGCTGTATTTAGACTACAATTTCCATCATCCTTGACCACTGGTCCTGCTAGCTAGGGATGATGGGAGTTGTGGTCGCAAAACAGCTGGAGATCCAAGTTTGGGAAACCCTGATGATCTAGGGAAATGGGTCTGTCGTAAGATTCCCCAACCATTCAAACGATTCCCACCACCCTACTCCATAGCAAAGTCCAGAGTCAATTAATGAGACCATGTTGACTAAGGAGAACATTTACCAATAAAAATGTTGTGTATGGTACAATATGGTACAACCCTTCTTAACAGAAATGCTCTTCAAGCCATCACTCATAATAATGCAGTGTTCTGAACCCAGAAGTGAGTTACTTTCTTGACAGCTTTTTTCTTTTTAGCTCAGCAAGAGATAACTGTGCCTTCCCATGGTGTTATGTGCTAAGCTTGGATCTTAGAACAATAGGCAAGTAGGATTCTAGAATGCAACAACTGATTGGCTTGCAGGAGAAGACCAATCAGGCTCCAGGAGGGAAGCAGAATCAGCCAATCAGATGGGACTCATTGTGTAAATAATGTATATAAAAGCCTGAGGATTGGGGGGCAATTCAATCACTGTTTACAAGCTGCAATAAAGAGCATGAAGTCACTATAGGTCTCCGAGCATATTTCACATAGTATACCTTCAGAGGGGCAAAAAAGACAATATGCACCACCAAAAATGATAAAAATGGGAAGCCATGATTAAGTGAGTTTATAGAAAAGTAATTACATGCATTTATGACAAGGAAAATGAGCCATGTAGTGAATTTCTCCCATCATTCCAAGCTAGTAAACTATTAAACTGTTTCAAATGAGTCTCTGTTCCCAGATTTGTACTACCTTCACCATGAAGAACCATCAACTGCCAGACTTCAGATCATGTTAAATATAAATCTACAATGGGAAAGCACATCTGTAAGAAGCCTTTGCCACAGGCAGCGGCAGATAAATCAGTAAAAAGAAGCTACATTCCCTTTTCTTCCCTCAACAGATCACATCTCCTCTCCTGTTGGTGACTGAAAGACTGCTAAATTGTATCACCTCCGAGTGCAGGTAGGGAATAAAATGAATGAATTATCCATCAATCAACTTATTGAAGACACACAACCAACTTAAGCTGAGTTTTTTCCTTGACACAGTAGCCCAAATTAGAATTCTTGAACATGAATGAGAATTTACTCAACTCGCCACCTGTAATCTGACAGCAAATAATGAAATGTAATTTAAAAAAAATTGATCTCATGACTGTGATCAGGATCCAGACTCCTCATGCACAAGCAAAAGGTGCTCCCATATGCACATGTGGGGAGAGGTCATGTGCTTCCAGCAGCAACCCCTCACACCTCATCATAGGGATGGAAGGATCTGTCAATTTTGGTTCTCTCAGTTTCTCACTTTTCTAATCCACTTCTCCAATTTGCAATTAAAAACAATTCTTCGTGAAAATGCATCAACGTTTTGGTGTAAATTTCTCCCAATGAACACATTTCTGCACGCAGTTTTAACTAATGCAAACCTTTCTTCAAGTAATTCCCTTTAATCTACTGCATTTGTGTGCTGCTTTTCATTCATGCATGCAATTTTCTGCACACTTTTCCCTAACGTACGAATTTTCGCAACCATTGGTTGGTTGGCAAACAGCCTCGCAAAATTCAGATTAGCGCAAATGCAGAAGGGTGGGCGTGTTTTCGTTCACATATTGTTTCAGAAAGTACGTATTTGATAGAGTCACCTCAAAATGCAAATTTCTCACTCACCCCCTACTCCACTGGCTCTGGAGTCCTCCCCTTTGGCGTGGGGAGAGGAAAGCAGCTTGGGGTGTACAGAGGATTTGCTTCTGAAAGGAGAAAGTTGAGCGCTGCACACATTCCTTTACATCCCAGTCCGTGTTCTTTGTGTCTCCTTTTGTCACAGAGGTCAGCCCATGAATTAGCAGGCAGCGTCAATCAGAAACATAAAGCCATGGGATACGAACAAAAGTGAACTTGTACCACAGCGCCAACTGATGCCATCCCATCAATTACACTGACTCTACCAGGACCTTTGTGTAGCAGAGCTTGCTTCAATATCATTATAATCTTCCCTCTTCTACTGCACATTGCTATAGCAACATACATACAGGAGGATGGGGGTTTATTACTGATTAGGAAAAAGACAATAGTGTATGTATGGCATGGGTTTTAAGTGTATTATTATTATTATTATTATTATTTGGTGGCCAAAGCTTTGATATTGCAAAACCCACAAGAATGCCCTCCTCTATTAAATTAGCTCTTAGTGCTTAGTTAATTTAGCCCTGGTCTCAGTAATTAACCTGTAGTATAATTAAATTTTATAAGATGGCCTCATGTTAATTTTTTTTTTTTTAACAGACTCACAGGGACTGGTGGCAAACTGTAATTTAGAAACTGCTTCTCCTCCTTGCCTGACTGGGGATATAAACACATTCAAGATTCCCAGGTACCAATGCCTGCCTACTGTTGGGAGTCATGGGTTTTGTGTTTTTCACCCATGTGTCCAGCATGAATGCCATGCCTTCTTAAGAGGTGACCTCCCCACTTCCACTGCAAGCAACAGCAATGGTGTTTTGGGAAGTGGTTTTTTAATTCAATTTAAGGATCCGCAATTATTAGGGCCATTTTACTATTTGTGACGCCGTGTTCCACTTTTCTTGCCTATTTCGAAGAATAAAGCAGTTCAGCAATCAAATGAGCTATCAAGACTGTTGTGAAGTCCCCCAACTCTATTTTTCAAGAAGGCTTGTACATTCCCCCCCAAAAATTGTTTTTTGTGTTATCTTTAATAATTTTTAATTATCAATCCTGATTCTTCGAGAAGAGCCCTGTGAAATATGGTGTCTTACCAGTGTTGGTTTTTAACTGTAGTCTTGCCTTACATTTAAACACCCGAAGCAGCATTTGCCAAGCTGGTTCCCTCCAGATGTTCTGGACTACAACTCCAAAAAATTGTGCTGATGGGAGTTGCAGCCTAACACATCTGGAGCACACCAGGATGGCAAAAGCTGCCCTAAAGAATTGCTTAGGTCACAAACCAGGATTCAAGAACATGTTAGTCTTAAATATAAGAGCTCTTTGGTAATGAGTAAGCCATCATTGAGGCAGTGTCCCATTCTCTCTAGTCTATTGGTCTGTGCTGCAAGGTGACAGGTAGGTCTGGCTAGTAGTCACACACAATCCCTGCCTTGTGCACATAAAAATGGGGGCAGCATTTAAGTTAGGGTGTGAAATGGGAGCCTCCTACATTCTCCCTCAGACCTGGGCAGGAGTTGGGGGGGATTTAGGCTGGGAAGGACGGCAGACAGGTGGTTGGTTGGTTGGTTGGTTGGTTGGTTGGGTGGTGTCAGGTTTCAGGAAATCCAATCCCTCCCCTGGTGGCAGCCAGTAAGCAGAAAAACAAGAGGTGTTCTTACCAAGTAATCTATTTCATAGTTCACAGAAAGAGATGAAGGAATGCAGCCTCCCTAAAATAATGGCATTTCTCTGAATAAAGTCCAATCCCCTCCGTCTCTCCTATTCTACATCACTCTTACAACGACTAATCTGAGCTTTCTGCCTCTGAGCCTTCTGTTCTACTATTAATGCACGCCTGGTCCTGGGAGGGGGGCAGGAATGCTCTCCAAAGACACTGAGTCTGTTAGTTGTCTCTCCCCTGGTGTTTCTTCTTCCTGCTGTTCCTCTCCCAATATTTCCCAGCTTCTCCCCTCTTCAGCCTCTGAACTATGACCTTCTGCAAACCACCGTTCTAAATCTATACTGTCCTCCTGTCCTCAGGAAGGTTCAGGAGAAGGGGCGGCTGCCCCCATCATTCCTCCTCAGTCCAGCCCCTGATGGATGGATGGATGGATGGATGGATGGATGGGTGGATGGATGGGTGGTGGGAGGAGGAAGAAGATGATCTTTGAAGCCAGGAACTGGTGCGTTGTTGTGTATTGGGAGGGACAGCTGGAGAAGAAAAGAAATGCATGGTAATTGTGATCGCTATCTGGCTTACCCATCAGCTTTCTTCCAGGCAGCTTTCTACCAGAGAAGGAAGGACACAGAGACAGACAGACAGACAGACAGACAGACACACACACACACACACACACACACACACACACAGTTGAAAAGAAGATGACAGCAGCCAAGCTGCAGGCGATTCACCAGCCTGCCTTTGGAAATGCCAACATAATTCACCGCACTGTACGATGGTAGGTGAGAACAGATTCCCCCAGCAAGGCAGGAAAGGCACCTCAGAGTTTTCACACTGTTTATGTTTATGCTTATGATGGACAAGCATGATGGGAGAGACTTAGGCTACAAATGTATACACCTGGGAGTAAGTCCAAGTGAACTCCATGAGACTATTGCTACTATTGCCTTAGAGTCCAACAAGCTCTCCATCCTCTTTTCATTGCCAGTGAAGTGTATGGTCCTTGGAGATTCCTTGCCTGCCTTATTCTAGATAGAATTTGTAATACAGTGGTACCTCTGGTTAAGTACTTAATTCGTTCCGGAGGTCCGTTCTTAACCTGAAACTGTTCTTAACCTGAAGCACCACTTTAGCTAATGGGGCCTCCCGCTGCCGCTGCGCCGCCAGAGCACAATTTCTGTTCTTATCCCGAAGCAAAGTTCTTAACCTGAAGCATTATTTATGGGTTAGAGGAGTTCTTAACCTGAAGCGTATGTAACCTGAAGCGTATGTAACCTGAGGTACCACTTCACTTATCAAACCTTTATTAGGCATTTTACAAATAAAACCACGAGAGATAAAACCACGTACAAGAGCCTTAAAATATATACAAAGAAACAACAGTTGAGTACATAGGCTGGTTGTATGTATATATATATAAAATCTGGAATTTCTTCCTGTTAAACTACTCCTTGGGGCACTGCTGCCAAAAACTCGGCTACCCCCGCAGTCACCCTTGGGTCAATGTCAGACAGACAGAATCCAACACTTCCACCGTGCAGCGGTTTCAAACCACCCAGGAGGGAGGACAGCACACGTTCACGCAGCATACTGTGCAGTGGACAATGAAAGAGAATATGCTCTACAGTATCCGGGACATTCAGGGAACATCTGCAGTATCTCTTGTTTCTAGGAATGTTCTGATATCTACCCCTGACAAATGCCAAGGGAAAGACATTCAGTCGGGCCAGCATAAATGCCCTACGTTGGGCTGGGATTATTAACTTAGTAACATAGTTGACCCTGCTATCTAAGATGTTTAAATCATAGAATATGGGAGAGCAAACTTTATTTACAGCTGCCGCAATGTTTTGTCTCTCAACATCCTTTAGTCTGATCAGGACATTGTAAAAAATATGTTGCTCGCTTGAGTTGTACAAGGGCTCCAGCTCAATGCCTATAGATCTGATTTTATTTTCTAGGAGTTGGTCTGAGGTACCACTGTACTAGGCTGCCTGATCTAAAAGAAGACACTTTGCTATCCTATAGTTAGTGGTAGATATGTTCATCACTGGGCAGATGGAGAGCAATAATCTGAAGTACAGGGTTTTTTTTTAGTGATTGATATATATGGGCAGAGACTTCTGGGTATAGGGTGGTATATAATTTTTTTTTTAATGAATCTGCCAAATAAACATTTGACTTGTTCCTTGAAATGTTGTGCCTGTTATAGAAATGAATAGAAACAAGAGAGTTCTCTGCAGTTGAATTCAAATATGAGTACTAAAAATAAATTGATAGGATGTATTGATAGGAAGTATTTCCTTCCTCTGATTGATTCTGAAATAAATTTGGCCTGTAGGCCCACTGACACTTCCAAACAATGATATAAAGCTCTGAAAGAGTCCCAGCATTCTCTGGGAATGCATGAGTAACTTAAGTCCCACCCCCACCCCAAAAATCTACATCAGATAGCAAAAACATTTTTGGTGGGTGCTGAACTGGATTTGGGGAGGGGGGGACTGGACCCCCCTCCCAAATCTAGCCAAACCCCCCAGTTTCACTGATTCCACTGACAATTCAAATGTAGCTTATAAAAATACGGAGTAATCATTTTCACATTGCAGCCGGCCTAAGGCAATAAAAATATGGAACTGAAGTTGTAAAGAGGGGGGGGGGATGAGATTGTGGTGATATATTATGAGTAGTAGGATGGGTTTTATGCGAAGCAGCTAAGTTCTTGACACTGGCTTCTTTATTCTCTGTTCAGTATTCTCACATTGTGGTACATCTCTTTTTTTAAAAAAAAACAAACCTGTCAAACTGCACAGCTGGAGTTAATAAACTGAGGAAGGATGCACATTACCAGTTACAGACATCCCTGTTGTTTGATGCTTTCAGTATTTCATTATCTCCCCATCAGCTCCGGTAGTTCTGCAAGTGAAAACCCATCAAAATAACGCAGCTTGAGATGATAAATGAAAGCAACGAACAACCGCAGCACAGAGCGCCATTCTGCTCCATGTGATGCTTTTTCCCCCCCTAGGTAGGCAAACCCGAGATTTGTTTCCATGTCACAGTGCCTCATAAGAGGACCAGCAGAAAATGAAATAATGTGTTTGTTTTATGTTAACTTCTAGCTTGCTTTAATTTGCTGGTCTCGGTACAATAAAGAACATTTCAAATATATGTATCTATAGGAACAAGGCACATTAACTTCAGCTGTTGCAGAATTCAGCGGCCAGGTTGCTCACCCGGGAAAGATGATTTGAGCATATAACGCCAATCCTGGCCCAACTGCGCTGGCTGCCAATTACCATATTTTTCGTTCTATAAGGCGCACCTGACCATAGGACGCACCTAGTTTTTAGAGGGGGAAAGCCCCATTTTTTTGAGGATCAGCTCAAATTTCTGTAGCTTCTTTTGCAAAGGAGAAAAGCCCAATTTTTTGAGGATCAGCTCAAAGTTGTTGAGCTTACTTTGCAAAGGGGAAAAACCCTGTTCTATGGAGTTTAATTCACAGTTCTGCAGCTTCAGGAAGCCATTTCTACAGTTTCCAGACAGATAATCTGGAAAGGGGGCAGGGCTGGAATCTCTCTCCCTTATCTCTCTCCCCATTGTTTGCTGAGCAGCTGCTCAGCGGGCTTCCTTTCAACACCCCCTTCTCTCTCCTTTTTTTAAAAAGCACAATCTGCTTTTGCCCCTGGGCAGTTCAGCTCCAGGGATCACACATTCGCTCCATAAGACGCACAGACATTTCCCCTTACTTTTCAGGAGGAAAAAAATGCGTCTTATGGAGCGAAAAATATGGTAGTTTCTAGGCCCAATTCAAAGTGCTGGCTTTGACCTATAAAGCTTTAAAAGGCCCAGGAATGCAATACTTCAAGGACTGCCTCTCTCCATATGAACTGACCAGGACCCTGTGATCATCACCTGAGTCACTTCTTTGTGTGTCCCCTCCAGTGAGAGAGCCAGTGTGGTGTAGTGGTTAAGAGTGGTAGACTCGTAATCTGGGGAACCGGGTTCGCGTCTCCTCTCCTCCACATGCAGCTGCTGGGTGACCTTGGGCTAGTCCCACTTCTTTGAAGTCTCTCAGCCCCACTCACCTCACAGAGTGTTTGTTGTGGGGGAGGAAGGGAAAGGAGAATGTTAGCCGCTTTGAGACTCCTTCGGGTAGTGATAAAGCGGGATATCAAATCCAAACTCTTCTTCTTCACCACCACCTGAAGGGTTACAACACAAGAAAGCGTGTTCTCCTTCATGGAGAGCACATTTTGCGGTGGGGGCCAGCAAGTCACCCCTCTGGTGCTGGGCGGGATCATATGGATGGCCACTGTTGTGATTGGACCCTGGGTGTTGTTGGGGAGAATAGTATGTTGCAATTTATTGATGGACAGCCCAGTGGATATATATTGGTGGATTTGCAACGTGATCCCCCTCTTGGCTGCGTGCTTCTGATCACCCGCCCTCCCTCCCTATAATTTAGGCCTCTGCGTTGACATTGCTATGCCTGTCATGGGGTCGTCTGCTGTTGGGGCAGGGGCCTGGTAGAATTTTTTCCCATGTGGCTGATTGGCTGGTGCCATCTGGTTTTTGCCTACTGCGTAGCAAATAGTCACAACTTGTAAGGTTGGCGGTTAGGCATTGGTTATTATGTTGGTTGGTGGAGGGGTTATGATTGACTGTGTCTGCCCCTCCAATTGTTGCTGGTGTTAGGGGAATTCTGTTAAAGGAATCCAGGGGCTCGATGCTTTTTGTCCGAACCCCCGGTCGGGGGCTAGGGCCGTGCAAGAGCCCTGGGAGCCTGAGGGGAGAGGGGAGGGTCAGACCACCCGGCTCCCTTTATCTCTCCAGAGGGTTTTCCCCTTACTGACGGTCGTCAGTTCTGTCCCCTGTGGGACAATGCCTTAACCAATGCCTAAGCAACCACTCACAATAAGACAAATGGAAATAAAACCAAGCCCAACATCAAAGTAAGGAAAACAAGTAGAGATAAACTAGGACAGGAAAAAACACTGACCACCAAGAAACCGTCCTTAAAGGGAAAGTGTGCAATGCGCAAGAAGAAGGCGAAGAATGTCAAAACGGGACGAAAGGCTAAGCTGCCTTCTCGGACCAGAAAAATGAATTTCTCAAAGCTATTTAAAATACTGGAGGATTCAAATATAAAGAACTCCAACAAAACAACTTCAAACAAACCCAGTAAAACTATCGCTGCCCCCTAGTGGAAAATTAAAGAAAACCCCAGATCCATGAAGCATGAAACTTCTTACAAGAGAGCCCCAAAGAGTCGGAATATAACCTTAATCAAACATAAACTAGTCCTCCTTCCTCTCTACAAACAGGGAGGCCTCTCTACGCCCGCACAACAGAGAGTCTATATTCTTAAGAAAATAGACCTAGTCATCAGGGGCCTCATCTCAGCGGACAATATTACCAGTGTGGAATTTCTACCATTTGACAAGGTCCAAAATAGAGTTGTGGTGACTTTTAAGGACTGGACTGTAGCCAAACAAGTTTTGGACAAGAAAGATCGGCTACAGAGGGTTGGCTTTCGGGTGACCCGACTATTTGAAGAGTCCAGCGACCCACCATCCCTCATAGAAACAGAAAACCATTTTAGACTGGGAGCAGAACTGGCAAAGGCTCCCATCGCCGGAAACCATAAACCAGTCCAACTCGAGGCAGACAAAACTCCCAAACAGAATAATAATAATAATAATAATAATAATAATAATAATAATAATTTATTATTTGTACCCCGCCCATCTGGCCGGGTCCCCCCAGCCACTCTGGGCGGCTTCCAACAAACACTAAAATACATTAAAATATCACACATTAAAAACTTCCCTAAACAGGGCTGCCTTCAGGTGTTTTCTAAATGTCAGGTAGTTATTTATCTCTTTGACATGGGATGGAAGGGTGTTCCACAGGGCGGGCGCCACTACCGAGAAGGCCCTCTGCCTGGTTCCCTGTAGCTTTGCTTCTCGCAGTAAGGGAACCACCAGAAGGCCCTCGGCGCTAGATCTCAGTGTCCGGGCTGAACGTTGGGGGTGGAGACGCTCCTTCAGGTATACAGGACCGAGGCCGTTTAGGGCTTTAAAGGTCAGCACCAACACTTTGAATTGTGCTCGGAAACGTACTGGGAGCCAATGTAGATCTCTCAGGACCGGTGTTATGTGGTCATGGCGGCCACTCCCAGTCACCAGTCTAGCTGCCGCATTCTGGATTAATTGCAGTTTCCGGGTCACCTTCAAAGGTAGCCCCACATAGAGCGCATTGCAGTAGTCCAAGCGGGAGATAACTAGAGCACGCACCACTCTGGCAAGACAGTCTGAAGGCTAAGCTCCAAAAAACTTACTCCCCCGAAACGAACTCAAAAAAGATATATTAAATGAAAAGGAGCAGCTTTTCTTAGCCTCCCTTGAGCAGATTCAACGGTCCCAGGATTAGTTAAATGCCAGGCTACAGACAATAAAAAAGTCCTTACCCTTCCAAGCCTTTCCTATCCCTTTCGATTTCAACTATGCAACCAACACAACAAAGCCTTTATTTATGATTATTTCTTTGTCAAAATAATAAAGGGGGGGAGAGAACTATGCTTTATTTATTCAAAAGACTTATAGCCTGCTTTTCATTAATATAACCCCAGAGTGGGGTACAATATGAGAAATACAATGCATAATAAACTACTCAAGTCACAAATTTCCAGTAGGGCAGTCAGGTCTATCTCCACCAACAGGCTAATTGAGCTTAACTGGCCAAAACGGATGAAGGACCTAGGGGTGGGGAACATATGGCCACCCAGGTATTGTTAGACTACAAGTCCCAGCACCCCTGCAGCTGATGGGAGTTGAAGTTTGCAATATCCTGAAGGTGCAATCCTACTTTATTTCCCTTTCCAGTTCCTTGGGCTCAGGCGAAACCCGGAGCTAACCAGGCCGAGGAAGCAGCCTGTGAAATGTTCTCCCCCTACCCCCACCTAAGCTAATAAAACATTACCTTTTTGAGAAGGTATTAATATACCTAGTCACAAGCTTAGTCATTAAGAAAGATTTCCTTGTTTTAGACACTGATTAACACAAAGAACTGTGTCACGCTGACATTGAGGAATTCACCGTGCTTCAAAGAGACCCCTGTTGCTTTGACATTCATTGAGCAATGTCTCATACATTTCCACTGAGGAATTATTATGGGAGATGTAAAGTTATAGCTCAAAGTGACAGAAGCAAGCATATCTCTGCCCTCTTTTACAGCGCTATTGTCTAAGAGCAAATGTGAGCACAGGTAACTATCCTTGCTATAAGTGGATGCAAAGCAAAAGTCAATTGCTTCTAGTACTATAAGTTTTCCTTCTTCTCTTTTAAAATGTGAACAGTATTATTATTATTATTACTACTATTACTACTACTACTGCTACTACTACTACCAGTTCAAAAGTTGCATGCCCAGTTTGTAAAGCTCTCCTATGGAGATTTGATGAAGGCTGCACTTTTATTTATTTTTTTGGGCAGTGTCAAGCCTGGGAGTTCCCCTCTCCCTTTGGTAGCTCACAGATAAGAATTAATGGGCCTTTGAAAGATTTATAGTCCTTTTATTACAGCGTCATGCTGCAAGCACAAACAGACAACCCTCCGCAAGGAGATCATTTGCCTACTCTGAATCCTCCTTCCGACTTCTGTAGCAAGGAGCACACCAATGGGATGTTCCTCCCCCTCTTTGCCTCCTTTGTTCTCTGATATGTTCAGACCTTCGAGTCCATGGGGTGGGGTTTTCCCCCGCACTCTCAATTAATGTGTCTCCCAGCTGCCCCCTCCCTTCTGTATCTCTTGCCACTATCTCGCAGTTGGGTAACTCCTACCTAATCTGTGCATCTTCTGTGTCTGTGTCTGCCTCTCTCTCTGCTTTTGAAAACGCTGAAGGGGGGCAAATATTCCCCCTCCTCTTCCGAGAGGAACTGATCTGTCTGCGACTGCATTCCCATTCTTCAGATCCAGACCATTCCCTGACAGGCAGGCTGGACAAAGGTCCTCATTCCACCTTCAATGGAGCATGCTTTCCAAGAAAAGAGATTGTGGGAAATTTGGCAACGTCCATGAAGAGGGCAGAAAAAAAATAATTTGACTGAGGTTGGGGTGGGAATTCACTTACAATTATGAGGTGAGCCTGGGCTTTTTTGTTCTTTTTTTCCTATGTTCTTCTGTCACATTATCCTTCCAAGGATTTTTTTGTCAGCCACATGGGGGCCATAAAGCAAGAGTCTCTGAAACACGTGGTTAGCTGTGTTGGACAACACAAAGGTTGCTGGTTCCTATTTGAGAAACACTTTGAGGACAAAATTCTGCACTCCCTGGCATAATAGTGAGAGGCTCAAACAAACCTGCAACCAGTTATCTGTTGTGCGTGAGAAGGGGAATGTAAACTCTGCTAAGTAAAGAAACTTGCTAGCGCAAGTTAGGAAGGATATTAATAAACAATATATTCTCTCCTGCCACTCTGAATATTCCCACAGAAATGAAGCAGATACATTTTTCCCACTGTTTTTTCTCCATGTTGGGAAAAGACTGACCTGTTAAATATTTGTCAGTCAGGGTGATATTTAAAAAGGCACAAATAGAGAACTACTGAAAAGTTGGCAAAACCCCACCTAGAAGATAAATGTGAGTGTTTAAACTGAAGTTTATGTGGAAATCTCAGCAACAAGAGCTTAGAGGCTCACAGTACAACACAATTTTCTCCTTTAAATTTTAGGTCATCCTTCTGCTTATGCTTTCACTGACTCCAGAAATGGATTTCCCCTTAACACCTGGCCTCCTATTTCCATGTGTGCTAATCCTTTGCAGGTGTTTATAAGTAGCTTTCAAGTTGCAACACAGTCATGTTTTCCCTAGGTTCAGCAAATTCATCCTCAATACCGGGGAAATTCCCACCTATTCTCCTGTCATTGGAACCTTTTCCAACTTAGTAAAAAAAAAAAAAAAAAAATTAATGTGATGAAGCCCCAAATTGCACACAAGGCTTAAAAGTAGCCTCAAAAATTTGCCACACAGATAAAAAATAACAGTGACCTCTGTGTAACAATATGAAAGAATAATTAGGCACAGCCAGTGTGATTTGTGCTTCCTGGGGGAATCTAGGAAATAGTTAAAGGCAAGGCACACTCCATCTGGCCTGAGGAGAGGGAGGACACAAGCTGAGAAAGCTTTGTAAAACGTTCATGCAATAAAACTTAAAGCTTTGCAGAAAGAGAGGGAAAAACCAGATGTAATGACAACTGTGGACATTACAGAACAATATAAATGGGGAGGGGGGAAGAAATACAAGACACAAAGAGAGGCACCCAGGTTTTGGGAAGAAATGACACAACTGTGACAGACATAAGTACTTTGCATTCAAAACTGAAAAAGCTCAAACGTAGAGTGCACACTGAGAATATGGAGAGTGGTAATGAATGTGGAATGTGAAAGGGATGTGGGTGGCGCTGTGGTCTAAACCACTGAGCCTTGGGCTTGCCGATCAGAAGGTCAGCGGTTTAAATCCCCACTACGGGGTGAGCTCCCGTTGCTCGGTCCCAACTCCTGCCAACCTAGCAGTTCAAAAGCATGTCAAAGTGCAAGTAGATAAATTGGTACCGCTCCAGCGGGAAGGTAAACGGCGTTTCCGTGCGCTGCTCTGGTTCACCAGAAGCGGCTTAGTCATGCTGTCTGCGGACTAATGGTCAGGGGTACCTTTACCTTTACCTAATGAATGCAGAGGTATTCTGTGGGTAACAGATCACATAAGAGATGGACTGGTGTGGAGGATGCCCTGATCCTGAATGGGGTAACTGTGCCCCTGAAGGAGCAGGTGCGCAGCCTGGGAGTCAATTTGGTCTCACAGCTGTCCATGGAGGTACAGGTCAATTCTGTTTCCAGAACAGCTGTCTACCAGCTCCATCTGGTATTTCTGCCTTGAAAGAGCCTTTAGACCTATTTTGTTGCCCACCAGCATTACGCTTTCCATTTTTAAGTTTGGAATAGAGTAGTTGCTTTGGAAGACGATAATCAGGCATCCGCACAACATGACCAGTCCAATGAAGCTGATGTTGAAGAATATAAGGTACAGATGGCCAATACTGAGATATAACAGAAGACATCCAAGGAAAACCACAAAGCATCAGGTGATATCATGAATGTCAACAAGAGACAAGCATGTGACCAGCAGAGGGTCCAGCCTGAGAAGACATACAATGACTCTTTGTTACTGTCTATGGAAGGGACACACCAGAGGGTATTCTAGCGGGGAGATGAAGGCAAGATGACATCAGTGACATACCCTGATCTTAGAGTGGAACTGACTAAAAGAAGGCAACTGAAGGATGCCATCACTGACCCAACTTATCCTCAAAGTGGATGAGTTGTTAAAAGACCTGCACACATTGAAGACTATGTTAATGTTCAGTTCCATTCCTTTAAATGAGAAGGAGTGTGAAAGAATTAATAGATCCAGCCTGAGTAGCTTGAGCTTCCTGGGATGGACAAGGCCTGAGGAGAGCTTGGTAGAGCTTAAAAGTTCGTTTATATAGCAGAGCCTTTCTGATTCGGCAAGGGGCTATATGAGAATCTTTGAAACACCCCCTCCTCCTGACCTAATTATGTTTTTATTTGGTGCTTCCTGAAATCTGGTCACACAGATTTCATTATCTGCTCTTATTCACTGGTGATATATTCCTGTAATAACGTTTGCTAAATTAGAATTGTATTAGGTCTGCTTCTCCCTTTACATTCATCCTGATTAAGATTCAATTCACTATATTTAGCCAGTGACCCAAACGAGAAAATGTGAAGAATCTTTTTCAAAGAGGTTGGGCTTTCAGGTTTGAGCAGCCGAGGTGGGAATAAGGAATTCTGGGTGGAAGGGCAAGAGGAGACAAATACCCCGGTGTGCTCAAGTCACATTATTACACCAAACCAAAGGTATAGCTTTCAGGGCATTTTGAAATTGAGTCTCATGGTCTGACGCCAAACCTAGTCCATAACCCAGCCTCACAGGCCCTTTTAGAGCACCAAAAAGGGATGTGCTACATTAGCCCCTATGATTGGCATCCTGATTCTCTAGTGCTTCTGCAAGCATAGACGGAACATTTTAAAAACATGTATAAACAGACACCACCCTTGCGAAATATCCTTTCTCTAAGGATTATGAACTGCAAGCACTATTGTGTACAGATGAGTGTTGGAAAAAATGGAAGCCATGAATCTAGTTCCCTTCCCCTTGTCTAGTGTAACCTATCCACAACATCGCACTACACAATGGCACCCAGGGAAATGCACAACATTGCAGCATCAGGGAAGTGGGAAGCTGCATTAGCTTACAGGTCTACTTTTCTCAGTGGTTGCCAAGGGTATATCAACAGTGCTTACATAGGACTATAACATAATTCTGGTTTATGGTACTTAATTCTGGCCTAAGCAGGCCCTCAGAACACCCCCCCCCCCCAAATAGTCTCTCTTCGCTTCTGAGAAAACTCTGGTATGCATTCTTTGATTATAGGAGGAATTGTCAATAACTCTTTAATCTTTTTAGCAGTCTCAGCAGGGATATCTAAAACAATCATTGGTAGGCTGTTGGAGATCATATCTTTTAAAAAAGAATTCTTGGGGAAAGTACCATATTGTCATATAATCAATATCCTTGATTAGCCCTATATTTTTCAGTTACTGTTTTTGTCCACATTTTCACTTTAAGTTTGGCCAACTCCTTGGCCTCCATCACTTCCCTTCGGAGGTTATTCCATTTTAAAGCCTCCTTTTATCAGATCACAGCCTGATGGATCAACATATATTTTCACTTTCTCTGTTTCATTCACTACCAATATATGTCTTTTATTATGCTAAATATCTTGTTAGCCTCCCAAGAATTCAGGGCATTTTCATGGTTATATGTGGCTAAATGTGCATTGCTAACACTGAGGTTTTTCCACAAAGTAGTTTTTCTAAAGCTCCTTGCAAAGTTAATGATTAACTAACAGATATTCTCCAGTAGCTAACTTTGAAGGTTGTAAACCTGGGATCACATGATAGGTAAGGTAAAGGTAAAGGGACCCCTGACCATTTGGTCCAGTCGTGACCGACTCTGGGGTAGCGGTGCTCATCTCGCTTTATTGGCCGAGGGAGCCGGCATACAGCTTCCAGGTCATGTGGCCAGCATGACTAAGCCGCTTCTGGCGAACCAGAGCAGCACACGGAAACGCCGTTTACCTTCCCACCAGAGCAGTACCTATTTATCTACTTGCACTTTGATGTGCTTTCGAACTGCTAGGTTGGCAGGAGCAGGGACCAAGCAACGGGAGCTCACCCCGTCGCGGGGATTCGAACTGCCGGCCTTCTGATCGGCAAGCCCTAGGCCCTGTGGCTAGGCCCACAGTGCCACACATGATAGGTATTGGCTTGCAATCTCCATCTGAAAGGAGTCTTTGCCTCCCAAAACTGAATGGAGGTTTCTCTCTGCTACAGGGAGAAAAATGCTAGTAAATGGCTCTCCTGAAAGGACAGCGAACATTCTGGAGGCTGGAAAGTAGGCTGGAGAGAGAGAGAGAGAGAGAGAGAGAGAGAGAGAGAGAGAGAGAGAGAGAGAGAGAGAGAGAGAGAGAGAAGACCTTTGCTTATAGGTCTGTTTGGATTGTTTCATATTTTATAAGATGCTGAGCCTGTGCCGGACAGCACAAGATATTGTATGAATATTTTTGATGTTTGAATTCTGTTGTGAAGAAGGTTCAGCCAGAAAAAGCTTAAATAATATTTTAATGGGTCTGGACAATGCTTCGTTTCCAAAGGAGTCAGTTCTTATGCTTCCAGTCCCTTCAAACAGTGCAGTATTTAATATCTGCAACAACGCCAAGCTGTTCCTTCTCTAGCAGTTCTAACTCCTCATTTTCTAGCAGTGAGCACAAATAAGGAAACGTCTTGCAGTTCCCTTCCCAGAACATCCCATGTTAAACTCTGCCAGTTGCAGAAAAAGCAGACCACTGGATGAAGTCTGCTTACCTCTTCATGAAAGGACAGCAGCTTACAGAGCACCTGGCATCTGTACAGAGAGATACCCCAACTGACGCGGGTGGCGCTGTGGTCTAAACCACTGAGCCTAGGGCTTGCCGATCGGAAGGTCGGCGGTTCAAATCCCCGCGACGGAGTGAGCTCCTGTTGCTCGGTCACAGCTTCTGCCAACCTAGCAGTTTGAAAGCACGTCAAAGTGCAAGTAGATAAATAGTTACCGCTCCCGGCGGGAAGGTAAACAGTGTTTCTGTGCGCTGCTCTGGTTTCGCCAATAGCGGCTTAGTCATGCTGGCCACATGACCCGGAAAACTGCGGACAAATGCCGGCTCCCTCAGCCAGTAAAGTGAGATGAGTGCCACAACCCCAGAGTTGATCGCAACTGGACTTAACTGTCAGGGGTCCTTTACCTTTACCTTTTACCCCAACTGAGTATCTGTTAGGCATGACCCATAGCCTCATGCCTCTCCCTATTGACCAGGGGTAGGCAACCTAAGGCCCGTGGGCCAGATGCGGCCCAATTGCCCTCTTAATACGGCTCACGGACAGTTCAGGAATCAGCGTGTTTTTACATGAGTAGAATGTGTCCTTTTGTTTAAAATGCATCTCTGGGTTATTTGTGGGGCCTGCCTTGTGTTTTTACATGAGTTGAATGTGTGCTTTTATTTAAAATGCATCTCTGGGTTATTTGTAGGGCATAGAAATTAGTTCATTTTTTCACCCAAAATATAGTCCGGCCCACCACATGGTCTGAGGGATGGTGGACTGGCCCACAGCTGAAAAAGTTTGCTGACCCCTGCTATTGACAACCAAACACACAGTCTTCTATGTTTGGCTCCGCCAGAAGGCAAATCACCCACTGTATTGCTAAGGCTATAGCTAATCTCTCTTGTCAGACTACCCAGCATGTCCCAGCAAGCCCTTTTGACAATGGCCCCGATTCTGCATCTAAGCAAGTTACTGGATACCCACAATTTTACTTTGTTCCAGTGAACTCTTTGAAGTTATACTTGAGTTGCCCCAATTGAAAAGTGGCTGGACAGTCCATAACTTGCCAGTTTAAAAGACAGCAATCCTGTTTTGTGTTTGGTGGAACTCTTCATCTAGCATGTGTTCTTTAAGGGACAAGTTATGTGTTTTATTTTAATTATTAAATGTTGAGTACAACATCTACCTTGGGCACTCAGCTTTCTAAATCTCTTTTTTCTTTTTAAAAAAGCAAAAAGAAATATTAAAGCTAGCTTCTGACCTTTATGGCTGCAGAGAAAAGTTTGCAGATATGTAGGAAGTATTTGAAAAAGCTTATAAAACAGAAGTACCATTTGATAAGGTCATCTTCTATGAGGTCCTATGTAAGCTTCACTTCCTCCACCTTTTCCCACTTCTTTCTTCTGGTCAGGTATAAAAACTGTGGCATCCACCCACCCCCAGTTCCGTTGAAGAAAACACACACCAAGAGAGATTGTGGTGAAATTACAACCAACTCTGTGAAAACATAAAGGCAGCAATCAGAATATAATGTATTCAGAATATTAAAACGTGTTTCTCCTGAAACAATCCTCTTTATAGACCAACATTTACTCAAAGTCACATATAGAGTGGAAAAATTTGCAGTGCAGAACCTAAAAATGAAAGTAGCAGATAATAAGTATACGTGTAGATATT
This sequence comes from Darevskia nairensis, assembly GCA_034642065.1. Taxonomy (NCBI): domain Eukaryota; kingdom Metazoa; phylum Chordata; class Lepidosauria; order Squamata; family Lacertidae; genus Darevskia; species Darevskia nairensis. The sequence goes on along the minus strand of JAWWNI010000085.1, from coordinate 2,705,733 downwards.
GATGTTTTATTCCTTAATCAGTCATACTTTATTGCATTATTCTAATATTAGACGATGCATCTGGACTAATGTTTTGTCTCCCTGCTATATTGATTTTTCCCTCTCTCTTTTGTGATGCTGCTTACGGATTAAAGAATAAATCTATGACTTTCTTGCCATGCTGATTACAACCAAGACTGCCACACAGCCACCAGAATTTTGTCCCACTAGCAAGCTGCCAGAATTGGAAGGTTAAAAGCCAAGAAAATTCCAGCCAAACCATTCACATTGTTTGCATATGTTTGCATTGTTTGCATATTGCATTCACATATGTTTGCTACACAGGTATGCTGTAAGACACTGATTTTAAATGGTTGGGTCAGGACCCTCAAGTGAGTCCAAGACCAATCTGAGGTGGGTCACACCAGTGGCATCAACAAAAGTGTCTCTCCTTCTTTGGGTTTGTTGTTCTTTTTAACTTACTCATGTGAAGATTTTCAGTTGCAACCTTAATCAATATGACACACATTTCAAACAGAGGTCAAAATCACTCAAATTCGCAATGGACAAAATCCAACATACATCATACTCAGAGTAGAGCCACTGAAATCTCTCTCTCTCTCTCTCTCTCTCTCTCTCTCTCTCTCTCTCTCTCTCAAATAAATTTATTTATTTGTTTTTTCAGATTAAAATTTTACAGTCCTATATTGAACATACAACATAAAAACAAGATTCCAGGGAATCTCCTGGCCTCCCCTCCTCCCCTTTGTGGGTCCTATTATTAATCATTTCCTCCTGAATCTTTTATGATAATCCAAATATTTTATCTCTCTGTTGTATCCAAATTCACCATTAAACTACAAGTGTTATTCCAATCCTACTAACGATTTTAACTGTTTACAATGCTTTTTAAGAAAAATTATAAATTTTCCCCATTCCTTATCAAAATTTTGGTCTTCCTGATTTCTGATTCTTCAAGTCATTTTAGTCATTTCACCATAATCCATCAACTTCATCTGCCATTCTTCTCTGGTAGGGACTTTATCTTCTTTCCATCTCTGGGCCAATAAAATCTGAGAAGACATACATAAGTAGTCTTTTCTGCTCCCTTGGGATTCCGGCACCTAGAATTCCTAAAAGGAAGGAGGGCTGTTTTTCTATGCCCTGCCGTCCTTTGTTACATCTGGCTGGTTTAGAAGGAAAAGCAGGAAAATACGGAAAATAGCATTAGAAGGTTGGTCAGGTCAAAATTAGGATTGAGACCTGGGTTGCAAAAGGTGGAAGGATTCTGCATTTGCACTGGTGTGCTGGCTGCATTTGTAATGCAACAATGTAGTGTAGGCTTTTGAATTATGGTGCTGGAGGAGACTCTTGAGAGTCCCATGGACTGCAAGAAGATCAAACCTATCCATTGTGAAGGAAATCAGCTCTGAGTGCTCACTGGAAGGACAGATTCTGAAGCTGAGGCTCCAATACTTTGGCCAACTCATGAGAAGAGAAGACTCCTTGGAAAAGACCCTGATGTTGGGAAAGATTGAGGGCACAAGGAGAAGGGAATGACAGAGGACGAGATGGTTGGACAGTGTTCTCGAAGCCACCAACATGAGTCTGACCAAACTGTGGGAGGCAGTGGAAGACAGGAGTGCCTGGCGTGCTCTGGTCCATGGGGTCACAAAGAGTCAGACACGACTAAACGACTAAACAACAACAACAGTGTAGGCTCCTCACCTCAGACCATCTCTTGGACTGGGCAATACAGCATTTCTAGAAGTTCTGTGACCTGGAAGACATGAGATACAGGACACTCATGGTTTTTAACGTTAAGGAATAGTTTTGATAACATTGATGGGCACATGATGTCCTACCTTTTACATTCATAGTACGTTATTACCTTGTCTTTCTTATCACTAATTTTTTATCCATTTTATGTTGCTATATCACTGAAACACTGCTCACATGTCCCTATATAGTATTTCCCCCTTTTTTTTACTGCATTCAAACTCTGACCCACCCACCCCCTCAAATGGTATTTGAGGGGTGGTGTTCAGTTCAGGTAACAAAGGATGGGAGGGAGGGAGGAAGAATTAAAATGTGACACCAGAGGACATAGCAGAGCAACCAGCAACCCACAGCAGGGAAAGAAACTGTGTTTTGGAAAATGGCGTGGCTGGGTATTACTTAGATTTAACCAAAAAAAGTCAAGGTAAAAAAAGGTTTTAATTAAGTAGTATGCCCTGTGACATTTCAGAACGACATATCTTGTATCGTTCTAATAGGGGGAAATAACGTTAAACAGGTTAGTGTAGATCCAGCCCTAGATGGTATCTGGAAAATCACAAAGCCATTCCCTTGGAGATACTTTGCACACGCTCAGATGATCTTTCCCTGTAGATTCTTTTAAATTATACTTTTTTTATCTTGTTCGGGGTGTGGGGTGAGGATAATCCTATACATGTTGGGAGAAATTCAGCCTTAAGTACCAGATTTTTTGAAAACTGCCAGACTTCCCTCATTGCGAGAAGTGAGGTTACAGGGAACCAGGCAGAGGGCCTTCTCAGTAGTGGCGCCCGCCCTGTGGAACGCCCTTCCAGCAGATGTCAAGGAAATAAGCAGCTATCCTATTTTTAAAAGACATCTGAAGGCAGCCCTGTTTAGGGAAGTTTTTAATATTTAATGCTGTATTGTTTTAACATTTGACTGTAAGTCGCCCAGAGTGGCTGGGGAAACTCGGCCAGATGGGCGGGGTAAAAATAATAAATTATTATTATTATTATAGACTGGGTGGCCAACCTGATTGCTGTGTGTTGAAACTAATCTGGCATGAAACTATCACAGAGTTCTGTATGTCCTCTACTAGAGAGTCTCCACAACTTGTGACACAACAGGATGTACAAGTCATATATTGTGTCCTATCAGGTTCTTCATAACACCCTGATTTTTGTGGTCCCTAGCAAGCAGTAACAACAGGTTTGTGAAGGACCTGATAGACTCGGTGGGTCATAAGATACGCAGCCTGCTATACTAGGGATAATTTGTTAGATTCATTTTTATAGTGATCCAGAAGAGCCAAAGGAGTTACACCAGAGTTTAATTTGGCCTGTGATGTCCACTTAATTTTTCTAATCTACTGTGGAAATATTAGCACAGGTTAATTGGATATGACCTCCTGCTTACATAATTTTCTTCCCCATGACTATATACGTTCCTCAAGGATTTATTGAAGGCTTTTTCTGATCTTACCAAGACTTTGCAACTTGACCTGATACTATAAACTGACTCTTAGGTTCCCAGACTTAATGATTGTTTCAACAGATATGACCTCATCGTGCTTTAATAATACTTAGATTATATTATTTGGCCAAGCTAATTAATTTTTGCTGCCATATTTCAGTGGTCTGCTTTGCCTCTGTGTGATTTACTCTATTTATTTCCAAGCATTTATGTTCTCATATAACTTATATACTAATAGCAAACTCGTTCTTACGTAGCTGAAAAGGGCATTCACAAGGCTTGGGAGAACCCCAAAGTACCAAAATAAAAAATAAAAAATGGAGAAAGAAATTGGGGAGAAAACATGAGGAGGGCTCACAACAGCCCTGTGTGTCTGTTGGGGGAGGATCGTTGATGTCACCAGTTAATCCTTGGCACAAGTTAATGGCACAAGTTAATCCTTGCACTGCCATAGCTCAGTGGCAGAGCATATGGTTGGTATGCTAAAGGTCCCAGATTTAATTACTGGCATCTCCATGTAGGGCTGGAGGAGTGTATGGGCAATCTATCCGGAAGATAATTGTATTTCGAGGAGATAGTGCTCTAACCTGGTTATCATTCCTGCTCCTGTTTGCTTCCCCCTCTCTAGGCTCTTTGATGGCTGAAGAACAGCCTTTAATGCCCTAATCTATTGGAAGAGAAGGAAGTGATATTGCTGGGTACCTTCTTTTGAAGTTGGACGTTGTTTGAAGAAAGTGAGGCATTGGGAGAGGTGGCCAATGAATAATCTGTACGTAGCTAGTAGCATGTAGGCAGTCAGGCAAGCCACACAGCTATATATAAATTGGATGGTTTGGGCAAAGTTTTGGAGAAGCTTGTGCATGGACTGATTGGCCGCGGGGCCGTGCAAACAGAGGCTACCTGGGGGAGTCACTTCGCCACTTCTTGAGGGCTTCCAAGTGGCAGATTGAGGTGCCTGCTTGGTAATATTGCTTGCTGTTTAGAATAAAATATTTAATCTTCTCACTCACTTTTGTTTGTATTGTCTCTGAATCTCATTTTAGAAGAACCACCTCACATTTAGCAAGACAAGGAGATCCCTGACTGAAAACCCGGATAACTGCTGCCAAACAGTGTAGACAGTATGAAATTAGATGGGAAAATGGCCTGAGTTAGTATAAGACACTTCCTGTTTTTTGAGAACCAGGTCCTGTATTTTGCAGAGGCAATCAAGGCTTCCAAACCAGGGTCCACATGTTTATAAAGCGGTAAACACTTTTGAAAAAATGGGAGGACAGCAGATGCATACATTGCTCACATAAAACATGTAGACTGTGGAAGCTATACCATATCTTTCAATGTATGCATATCTTGGGGACAACCTGGTACATCTGCCGCCAACGAACCCCATTCCAAAGCAGCAGCTGCCACCATAATGGCTTGCGGAGAGGGACTCACCCAGGCAAGCAAGGACATAGAGCACGCTGCTCCATTGAGTGGCTGAAGTAAGCAGCCTCTAGGGGAGAAGATGCCGGGAAGAAGACACCAGTGATCCCTTCTCCTTGCGGGCACTTGTTGTTTGCACCTGTGGGACTTCTGTCTCCAAGCCCAAGGACATCACTGGTTTGATTTGTCACTATGGCCTCCCTATGGCCTCCCTATAGAGTCCCTAGAAATAGAAAAGTTCCCTGTAAAGATAGAAAAGGGTAGAGTGAAACACAATCTGGGACATTTGGGACAAAATTACAAATCCGTGATTGCTCACATATTTCCGTGAATGCCCCAGCCAAATCATGGTAGTTGGATGGTATGGAATTATGCCTCGGATGTGGAATTGCTGCCACCCTGATGGTATTTTCCTTGCAGTTTTGTTTTATTCTTCAATAAACACACACACACACAAATCTCCTGAAATATACAAATTACCAATCATCATTATATTACTAGAACCAGATGTGCATAATTAAATCTTGATTTCTTGATAAAACATTAATAAACCATTTTAATTGTAAATGAGAGAATGAAGGGGTCTTTGGCTTGTTGTTGTTTACAGAATAGCATTTGCCTCAATTGCCAACTCTGCTGCATACATACACTTTTTACTAATGCAAAACATATCTGATCTTTTATTGAAGACAACTTCTGATTTATAATGCCAACAGTTTCTTTTAATCCTTTCAAGTTTAGAACAATGGGACAGAGCAATTCATCTATGTTTTCTTATTAAGGGGGTCTGGTTTGTCAAGATGTAAAGGAATTTGTAACTGAGGAAGATTTAAAACACTACTCTCCATTGCTATAACTAGTTAATAGCTTGATAGATCATGGAAATGGCGTAAACATGATATATCTTTATTTCAGCAAAGTATCTGACAAAGTCTCCCATGGTAGCCTTGTTAGCAAGTTAGTAAAATGTGGTCTGGACAAGACTGCTATTAGGTAGAAGAACTGTACCCAGCAAGTGCTCATTAATGGCTCGGCATCAACCTGGAATGAGGCCTCAATAGGGGCGCCACAGGGCTCTGTCTCTGAATCTCATTTTAGAAGAACCACCTCACATTTAGCAAGACAAGGAGATCCCTGACTGAAAACCCGGATAACTGGAGACTTCCGGTCGGCGCACCGGAGATGGCGGTCGGGGGGACAAGTCGCTCCTGACTTTCCCCCGCCAGACCGGGTAAAGGGGTGCTCGCGCCAGCGCCGCGACCCCCAAAACCCCCGGGAAGGGCGTCCCGGGACCTGGAGGACCCGCAAGAGCCCGGATGCCGGTTCTGGTCCCAGGGAGCTCTCAGCGGAGCTCTCTGGCGATCGGCCGGCGGAGCTCCAGGGTCCGCTTACAGCCCCGTCTGGCGAAGCTGCAAGACTGCCACAACCGAGCGCGCTGATTCCTCCTAATTCTTCAATTTGGAACTGTAAGTAATTTACAAGAAAAATCTTTAAAATTTTTGATCCATTTGGAACTTGGCTTGAGGGCGAAAATACGGAGGTCCGTCCCTTGCCATTGTGTAACAACGACAGGGCATTGTTGCACAGACTGAGAAGTTATACATGGAATTTGACACTTTGTTTCGGAGATTTAACCCTTGCGATCCCCCCCCCCGGTCCTAGGGGGCAGACGAAGTAAACTTAATTGTTGAGAGCAAGAGAAGTATTTTGGAGCTTTGGAACTTTTGAAAAATTATTAAAAGTTTGGAAAAGTCAGAAAAGTTAGAAAAGGACTGTTTGCTGAAAATGGCGGCGAAACAGGATGTGGATTTGATAACATTGCTGGAGGCATTGAAAGAACTTAGAATGGATTACAAAGTTGGAGTGAAAGCACTGAGAGCTGAACTGGCTGCTGCTGGGAACAGCACTGTGACTGAGATAAAGCAAAGCATAAACAAAGGTCTGACTGGTCAGGATTTACAATTCAACTCTGTGAACAGTGTCCTTGATGTGCCCAAACAAAGGAAGCCTACCCAGAAGACAACCAGCTGCAAAAGACTTATACATCTTAAACCAAGAGCTGTCACCATCATCAGGAAAAAGAGAATTACCAGGAGAATGGACAACAAATCACAGCTCAGCGGAAAACAGCGGAGAGGAAGACGTGACAATTTGGACCAAAGGTGGAAGGGAAGGCCAAAAATCTTTATGGACACTGCTTTGGATGTCACCCTGCAGCACAGACATTGGGTTCCAAAGTGGGATCCTGCTGGCATAGGATGAACATTAATATAATGTAACTGTTTTGTGGATTATTGGTTTCTGAACCTGGATTTGGAGGACATGCTTATAGTATGATTTTAGAAAAATGATGATATAAGATTGATAATGAAGATAGTGATATAAGATTGATAATGATATAAGATTGAAAAATGAAGACTGATAAATACTGACATAAAATCGATAGATATTATGTATGATAAGTTAAGATAAGTAATTTTGATGTTGAAATAGCCTGCGCCGGGGACTGGGGGGGGAGCAGGAATTTGTTTAAAGTAAAAGATAAGATTATAAAAGATGTGGTTGATAAGCGATTTGAAATTAATGAATTAGGGAAATGTTAAAGATGTGGAAGTGGAAACCTGGTAAAAATGTAAATAATGATAAATGAAAACAACGAGGGGGGGCGTGAGGAAGTCATCAGAGAATGTATAAAATGTATGTGATCTGGCCTGAATCGGGGCTGGACAAAAATTGGAAAATCCAATAAAAATTATTGTAAAAAAAAAAAAGAAAACCCGGATAACTGCTGCCAAACAGTGTAGACAGTATGAAATTAGATGGGAAAATGGCCTGAGTTAGTATAAGACACTTCCTGTTTTTTGAGAACCAGGTCCTGTATTTTGTTAATAGCTTGATAGATCATGGAAATGGCGTAAACATGATATATCTTTATTTCAGCAAAGTATCTGACAAAGTCTCCCATGGTAGCCTTGTTAGCAAGTTAGTAAAATGTGGTCTGGACAAGACTGCTATTAGGTAGAAGAACTGTACCCAGCAAGTGCTCATTAATGGCTCGGCATCAACCTGGAATGAGGCCTCAATAGGGGCGCCACAGGGCTCTCTCCTAGACTTTGGGCTGTTCAACATCTCAGCTTGGATGAGAGTGTGAAGAGATGCTTATCAAATCAGCAAATGACACAAAGCTGGAAGAGATAAAATAATACGATAGGAGAGACAATCAAGATTCAAAACAAGCTGGAAGACTAGGCCAAGACCAATGAGATAAAATTCAAGACTTAAATAGAAACTCATGCATCTAGGTACACAAAAACCAATGACACAAGTCTAAGATGGGGGAGACCTGGCTCGGCAGCAAAACACAACCTGTGTTCGGCATTGGGTCACAAACTGAATATGAGCCAGCAGTGCTATGCGGCAGCTGAATGGAAGTATGATATCCAGATCATGAGAAGCAATAGGTCCACTCAATTCTGTGGTGGTCAGACTGCATAAAAGTACTGGAGTGAGTCAAAGTAGAGTAACCAGCACAGTGAGTGCTTTGGAAAACACATCTTGTACAGAATGGTTGACAGGGTGGTCCTGTTTAGTTTGCAGAGGAAGAGACTAAAGGCATACATGAGAGCTTCATAGAATTATAGAACTGTAGAGTTGGAAGGGACTATGAGGGTCATCCAGTCCTGCAATGCAGGAATATTTTTGCTTAATGTGAGGCTTGAACCCATGACCCTGAGATTAAGAGTCTCATTCTCTACCAGCTGAGCTATGCTAGGCTCAGCCTGTCTCGAGGGCTGTCATGTGGATGTTCTGCTATTGGATATTTCAGGGAAGCAGATGGACCAGTGTCTTGCCTTGGTAATGGACTAGATGAGAGCCAACAAACTGAAGCTCAATCCAGATAAGATTAAGGTTCTGTTAGTGGGTGGTTCCCTAGACCAGATGGCTGGAAGGTTGCCTGCTCTTAATGGGGTTCCACTTCCTCTGAAGGAGCATGTTTGTAGCTTGGGGGTACTCTTGGATCCTTTGCTGTCGCTCGAGGCTCAGGTGGCCTCAGTGGCCCGGAGTGCCTTCCATCAGCTTCGGCTTGTGGCCCACCTATGCCCCTATCTGGACAGGGATAGCCTAACTACTGTTGGCTCTGGTAACTTCAAGGTTAGATTACTGCAATGCGTTATACTTGGGCCGCCTCTGAAGATGGTTCAGAAACTTCAGCTAGCGCAGAATTCAACAACCAGGTTGCTCAGTGGAGCAAGATGGTTTGAGCATATTACACCGATCGTGGTCCGACTGCACTGGCTACCAATTAGTTTCCGGGCCCAATTCAAAGTGCTGGTTTTGACCTATAAAGCCTTAAAGGGCTCACAACCACAATACCTCAAGGACCACCTCTTTCCTTATGAACCTACCCGGACCCTGATATCATCTTCTGAAGCCCTTCTTCATGTGCCTCCTCCTAGAGAGGTCTGGAGGGTGGCAACAGGAGAACAGCCCTTCTCTGCAGTGGCTCCCCATCTGTGGAATGCTCTCCCCAGGGAAGTTCACCTGGCGCCTTCATTATACACCTTTTGGCACCAGGCAAAAACATTCCTTTTCAACCAGGCCTTTGGTTGATCTTTTTGACATCTTATACCCTTTTAAAATGTAGCTCTTTTCGGGGGGGGGGTTGTTTTTATTCTGGTTATATATGTTGTGATCTTTTCTGTGAACTGCTTTGAGACCTCCAGGTATAGTGCGATATATAAACTCTAACAACAACAACAACAACACATGGTTCTAAATTGTGCAGGGAACGTCACACAGTCACCCTCCACAAGATTGAGGGTGGCAGGGATGATGGCATCAGCGGGTGAGGTGGGGGTGAACAGAGTTTAGCACAATCATTTTCCCTTTCCTATGCCCAAATAGGAGGAGAATTATAGGACATGGCAGGAGAAAGTGTCCGAAAGACATCTGTGTCTAACTTGTATTGAAAATGGCTTTGATTCACATCCTCGCCTTTTCAGTGAAGTTGCTAACTCTTTCTGCTTTCCTCCCATTTTTTTTTGTATTTTATATAGAACTCTTCTCACTTCTATTGCAAAAACTTTCTAAATGGTTGGCTCTCTCTTTTGTTGAAAGAAGACTGTGCCGTCAACCATTTTTCCCCTCACAGAATTTGTGAGTGTGTTTTTAAAAATTACATTTCTTTCATTTCTCCTCATTTAAATTCCTTTAGTTTATTTCCCATAATTAATTGCTACTGTCGTGAATTGGACGTGTTATCTATGGCTTTCTCAGTGCTGGTGGTTTATTTTCTTCCCCCTGCCTCACCTTAGATTTACAATGTTCATATGCCTTCTTTTTTCCTTTTTTGTGTCCCTTTGTGTATGACTTTTGTCTCTTCTCTATTGCCATTTCCCTCAAATACCATTATGCATAATGAGTTATGCTCACCCTACTTCTCCAAGCACTGAGCAACCGCACCAAATATAGAAAGAGGCAGGCACCCCGCTGCCGCCCTCTTTCCCTCCAAAACACATTGCTGTCATCATTGTAATAAACTTTTACTTCACTAGCCAAAGGCCATGGCATCATCCAAAAGCATCAACAGTCACTACATATAGAGTAAAACCACAGTCAAATCCACTAAAATTCTTTGTTATGTAGAATGAAAGGTAGTTCTCTACTGTTTCTTTTTACAACACACATCATAGATGATAGATAGATAGATAGATAGATAGATAGATAGATAGATAGATAGATAGATAGATAGATAGATAGATAGATCTGGTATGCCAGCTGAAACCCTACTCCCTGTCTCGCCAGAGTGGTACTTGATCTCGTTTCTCTTGTTTTGAGTTCTGCAATGCGCTCTACGTGGGGCTACCTTTGAAGATGACTCAGAAACTACAACTAATCCAGAATGCAGCAGCTAGACTGGTGACTGGGAGCGGCTGCTAGGACCATACATTAGCTCCCAGTATGTTTCTGAGCACAATTCAAGGTATTGGTGCTGACCTTTAAAGCCCTAAATGGCCTCAGCCCTATATACCTGAAGGAGCGTCTCCTCCTCCATCGTTCAGCCCAGACACTGAGGTCCAGCTCCAAGGGCCTTCTGATGGTTCCCTCACTTTGAGAAGTGAGGTTACAGAGAACCAAGCAGAGGGCCTTCTTGGTAGTGGCACCCGCCATGTGGAATGCCCTCTCATCAGATACCAAACAGATATACAACTATGTGACTTTTAGAAGATATCCGAAGGCAGCCGTGTTCAGGGAAGTTTTTAATGGCTGATGTTTTAAAGGTAAAGGTAAAGGACCCCTGACAGTTAAGTCCAGTCGCGAACTACTCTGGGGTTGCAGCGCTCATCTTGCTTTACAGGCCGAGGAAGCCAGCATTTGTCCACAGTTTTCTGGGTCATGTGGCCAGCATGACTAAGCCACTTCTGGAGCAACGGAACACCGAAACCAGAGCAGTGCACGGAAATGCCGTTTACCTTCCTGCCGGAGTGGTACCTATTTATCTACTTGCACTGGTGTGCTTTCAAACTGCTAGGTTGGCAGGAGCTGGGACAGAGCAACAGGAGCTCATCCCATTCAAACCACCAACCTTCTGATCAGCAAGCCCAAGAGGCTCAGTGGTTTAGACCACAGCTCCACCCATGTCCCGCTGATGTTTTACTGTGTTTTAAATATGTTGTTGGGAGCCACCCAGAGTGGCTGGGGAAACCCAGTCAGATGGGCAGCATATAATAAAATTATTTTTTATTAGATAGATAGATTATATCACCCTTGTTTAGGAGTGGGAGGGGAGAGAGTGAAAAAGAGAAATGTATTGCTCTTTTCAGATATTTCTTAGTCAGTTAGAAGCCATGGGGAAGATCCAACTCAATGGGACAGCAATCTCCCTAACAAATGATGTACCTGACAACTCTTCCAGGACCACGAAGGGAGATTTATCAATCCTTCTGGCACCCTTAACCCTGTCCTCTCCAAGCCTCCAATCTTAAAACAAAATGTATGGATGCAAATATAATATCAGAAATTTATCCCCATGTTCACTGAAATAGCTTGAGCTAATTAGTGTCAACAAATGCACACATATTACCATTTTCTGTATAAAATGCACATTAATGAAATAAGATCTTGCCTTACAAAAATGACTTGTATAAGTGGCATTAGAGTGCCTGTAAAATGTTTAGTATGTCCACAGGAATGTATACACCCAGGATACAAATAGCAGACTATCAACAGGGTGCTAAACTTTCCTTCCCTGATGCCTGAGGAGGGAAAACAAGACAGGATTAAGCTTATACTGAATTCTAAAACCAAGATAGGGAAGCTGCAGTGCAGTCCTAAACCTAAGTCCCACTAAAGTCCATAGTAATACAGGATTAGGAATGCAACCACAGGTGGTTTTGTCATGGGCCATTAGCCACTTAACTTAGTCTTTTGCAGCAAAAACTACGAAGGCTTGTGGCACCTTAAAGACAAAGAGGGCTACGCTTCTAGAAATTAATGCATTTTGAAAGGGAACACAGAGGGAAGGTAATAGATTTGTAAATATCTATTGATGGCTGAGATATGCATATTTATCATGTGCTATAATATACATAAAAATTGCCTATATTTTCTGCGTGAGTGGGAAATTACCTATATTTCCGCATGAAACCGGGGGGGGGGGGAGAACATGATTTGTGCAAAATAAACCAATTGCAGCAGAATGGAGAATACAAGTGCAAATAAACGTCGGAATGGGTTGAGGCATGTTTGTACATCCCTAGTTGCCATATTGTGGCCCCAAGGAAAAGTGTTATCTTGAGAAATCAAGAAAATGATTAGAAACACACACACACACAAGCAAACACTTTAGGGAATATTTTTATTTTTATTCTTTTTATTTTCTAAAACAACGTGGGCCCTGCTCACAGAATTACAGTCTTTCCTTTGTTTTAGCATGTCTCGTATACGAACTTAAACCCATGACAACTGATTCAAACAAGCAATTCATCCCCTAATGTTACAGTCATCAAGCGACAAACATTGTGGGAACAAAACCACAGTATTCTAAGATGTGAGTTGTTGTTGATGATGGCCTACAGCTTCGCTCACCCATGCTGCCTGGGGCTGATGATGGGAGTTGGCTTCCAATGTCTAGAGGGTCACAGCTTCCTGGCTTCTGCATTAAGGACCAGCCAAGCACGTGTTGTGTGAATAGGCCCATAATATTCATAAACATATATTATTCATTGCCACCTCATCTCAAGTGCTACAGATAATGCTTCAGGGTTGGGAAGGATCCCATTTAGGGAATAGTTATTAGTAAATGGCATCCTGATCTGAACAGACTATAATTCCTATGGTCATATGTACAGAATGAACCTCTCTACCTGTAATCTGCTGTGTAGCGTCTTTCTTCTTCCCACACATGAAAATCCCTGATGTTGCTCGTCTCAGAATTCTCCAGCTGCAAGCATGAAATCTGATGGCTTCTACCTTCCCATTTTCTAACAGTTTGTTGACAAAGACCTTTCCTTCTGTATTATTTGAAACACCAAGATTTGGCTGCGTATCTTATTAGCTTTGTGCTCCATAAGTGGAAACCCGGTACTGTGTCCTCGCTGAGCTTATTTCGGTCCCCATCACCTCCACATGTGGGACGAAGAGAGCAAGTTTATTAATAGGGGGAAGTTATTTGACTTAGCATGGGACGCAGGTGGCGCTGTGGTCTAAACCACTGAGCCTAGGGCTTGCTGATCAGAAGGTCGGCGGTTCGAATCCCTGCGACGGGGTGAGCTCCCATTGCTCAGTCCCTGCTCCTGCCAACCTAGCAGCTCGAAAGCACATCAAAGTGCAAGTAGATAAATAGGTACCACTCCAGCAGGAAGGTAAACGGCGTTTCCGTGCACTGCTCTGGTTTGCCAGAAGCGGCTTAGTCATGCTGGCCACATGACCTGGAAGCTGTACACCGGCTCCCTCAGTCAATAAAGAGAGATGAGCACCGCAACCCCAGAGTCGTCCGCAACTGCACCTAACGGTCAGGGGTACCTTTACCTATTTGACTTAGCACCACACATCTTTACAACAATGATTATGATTAGGTACTGTGTTATGTCTATGCTTTTGAATAAACTCACTAAATGGGAACAAAAAAAAATCCAGTAAGTTGTTAATTAATTGTCAGGATTTTACAGTGATTTAATAGATTCTCCATTAACTTTCCATTAACCGAAGTCTACTTCGCATTAATCTTTCAGTGAAAAATGCTAGCATTGGGCTAATCTGTATGATCCTCTTCCCGATGTTTCCAGTCTAAATTTTCTTTGGCAATCACACAGGGCTGAAGCTTCCCCCTGCCCGGATCAATGCAGGCAATCAATTAATGGCAAAACCCAGATATAGTTGATGATTATGACACTGTGAAACAACCCCCGGAGTTGCTGCAAGAACTCCTATCCTGAAACAGTGCACCCTGATCTTCTGGTTCAGGACCACAAGCTGTTCTGATCTCTCCCATCTATTGCAATGCGGCCAGAGCAGCTTCTGCACAGCCTGGAGAGTGTATTTTTCAATGTGTGGTGCTGTGGTCTAAACCACTGAGACTCCCGTTGCTCTGTCCCAGCTCCTGCCAACCTAGCAGTTCAAAAGCATACCAGTGCAAGTAGATAAATAGGTTAGCACAGAGATGGAAAGAAGGAGAAGTATACCAACAAAAGAAGAATGGCAGATGAAATTGATGGAGTATGCGGAGATGGCAAAACTGATGGGGAAGATCAGAAACCAGGAAGATCAAGTATTTTTAAAAGACTGGAGTAAATTCTTAATTTATTAAAAAGACCACTGTAGACACTTAAAATCATTGGCAGGGATGCCATGACACTTGTAATGTGGAATTAACTATGGTAACTATGGATATATAACAGGTGGATAATGGTAAAAGATTCAGAAAATCTAATCTTAAATATGGAACCCATGGAGGGATGGAAGGAGGTCCTAAAGTTCAAAAGAACCTTTTATGTAAATAGGTACCACTGCGGTGGGAAGGTAAATGGTGCTTCTATGCACTCTGGTTTCTGTCACTGTGTTCCATTTTGCCAGAAGCAATTTAGTCCTGCTGGCTGCATAACCTGGAAAGCTGTCTGCGGACAAACACTGGCTCCTTCGGCCTGAAAGTGCGATGAGCACTGCAACCCCATAGTCACATTTGACTGGACTTAACCACCCAGGGGTCCTTAAAGGTAAAGGGACCCCTGACCATTAGGTCCAGTCACGGATGACTCTGGGGTTGCGGCGCTCTTCTCGCTCTGTAGGCCGAGGGAGCCAGCGTACAGCTTCCAGGTCATGTGGTCAGCAAGACTAAGCCGCTTCTGGTGAACCAGAGCAGCGCACAGAAACACCGTTTACCTTCCTGCTGGAGTGGTACCTATTTATCTACTTGCACTTTGATGTGCTTTTAAACTGCTAGGTCGGCAGCAGCTGGGACTGAGCAACAGGAGCTCGCCCCATCGCGGGGATTCGAACCACCAACCTTCTGATCGGCAAGCCCTAGGCTCTGTGGTTTAGACCACAGCGCCACCCATGTCCCTCTTTACCTTTACCTTTATCTTATATCTGAGATTTGGCAAAGGCATGAAGCCATAGAGGTGACAGCACGGGGCAGGTCAGCACTGCACAGCAGGTTTATGGATTGTGCTCGTATGTATTAACATGTTCAGTGTTTCACTTTGCCTATTCCATGGATAGGAGGACTAGCCTAGATCTGCCTGCAAATTCACCACCAAATTTGACTATTTCACACTTAGAAATGCAAGGAAATCAAGAGCTTTCGCCTTGTTGCAGGTAATACACTGACAACCCCATCAAAGTATATACGTCACAACAGGACTAGCAAGGGGAACACTTGGGAGGGGACGCATTCATTTTCAAATTAATTGATTTCTGGCAGTACTGTGTGGTTACTGACGACAATGGTGACTTTTTAAAAACCCCATCAAATTATCTTAGCAAAACAAGTCATACACCTCAATAAGTAACTGAGGCTTCAAACATGCTGAAAAATTCTATGGCATTCTTTTTTTAAAAGAAAGTGGAGATTTGTGCTTTATGTGCCATATAGTACATGTAAATGATATGCTACTTTTCACTGCTGCATGTATAAAAGAAAATCAATCCACTCTTAAGGATATCTCATTATCATCTTCCATGTTCACAACCTACATTGAAAAGGAGGGCTCTTGAAGACCAGGAACTTTGATTGCTGAGAGAAGAGGATTGTGTAATATGATAATCTTGGTCAAGAAATCATCAACTTCAGGTTTACAGCTTTAGATAAGTTTCTGAGGGCTACTGTCATAAAGTTTCCCACCTGAGGTTAACCGCAATAATGGAAAGTTGTGGGAGTCAGGTAATAAGACAGCTGTAGGAAATTAAAAACAAAGAGCAAAGGGGAAAAAATAAAAAAATGGGAAGATGAGTCTGAGGAGAATGTCAGAGTAAATAACAAGGAACAATGCAGAGAGATACAAGGGGGGGTCAGGTAATTCAAATGCGAAAAGATGAAAGTTAATTCAAGATAGCTAAATACAGAATAGTGACAGGTTTCTAGGGGGGAAAGGATATCAAACAATTGTGTGTGTCATTAAACATAAGGAATCACAAGGTAAAAAAGAGATTCTAAAAGATAATTTGGTTGCATGGCATTAAAAATGAATGGTAAGTAATAAGAAGAGAAAAGCAAAATATGTGTCTAACGTTCAAAACAAAGGAACATTAGGAACCAAGTAGGGCAAAAAGAACTTGGTACAATTTATTAATATCAACAAAATCTCAACAAAATCCCACAGATCACAAACTAACTACAAAGAGAAACAAAAGGAGGGGAAAAATCCACATGTAACTTTGGGGGTAAATATTAAGTAGACTGCAAATTCAGATGGGCATAAAGTGAATATTTACCCTCCTCAGCCCTCCACTCCTAACAATTACAAATGCTCCAGAGTTCCCTAGAAAGAGGGACAGATTGTTAAACCACTCTGAGATCTGTAGCTCTGTGAGGGGGATACAGGTTTCCTAAAAGCACCCTTAGCAAACTATAGTTCTCAGGATCATTTGACTTTTAAACTGGTACTGAAGTGCGGATGTGACCTTAATTTCCTGGTGCCTGCCCCTCATAAATCACTTTTTCTGTTTGCTTGCTATCTGGGGCAGTGCAGGGAGAGATTGTATTGATGACTTTTTAATGTTTTGTTAGCGGTGGAGCTGTGAAGTTGCTATTCTTCAAGTTCCAGGTTCCTTGTCCAGATCTGTAGAAAATAATTCAGTGCATGGATAGCTCAGTTGGCTAGAGCATGGTGCTGAAAAGGTTGCAGGTTCAATCCTCTTATGGGGCAGCTGCGTATTCCTGCATTGCAGGGTTTGGACCAGATGATCCTTGGGATCCCTTTCAACGCTACAATTCTATGAATGGGAAGGTGATGCACCTTGTCTGTAGTAAAAGGTAAAGGGTAAATGACCCCTGGGCGGTTAAGTCCAGTCAAAGGCAACTATGAGGTTGCGGAGCTCATCTCGCTTTCAGACCAAGGGAGCCGGCGTTTTTCCACAGACAGCTTTCCGGGTCATGTGGCCAGCAGGACTAAACCGCTTCTGGTACACAGAGGACTGTGACAAGTGCCAGAGCACACAGAAACACCATTTACCTTCCCACCGCAGCGGTACCTATTTTTCTACTTGCACTGGCGTGCTTTCAAACTGCTAAGTTGGCAGGAGCTGGGACAGAGCAACAGGAGCTCACCCTGTCATGCGGATTCGAACCGCCAATCTTCCAATCAGCAAGCCCAAGGGGCTCAGTTGTTTAGACCACAGCACATTGTTGTTGTTGTTGTTGTTGTTTAGTCGTTTAGTCGTGTCCAACTCTTCGTGACCCCGTGGACCAGAGCACGCCAGGCACTCCTGTCTTCCACTGCCTCCCGCAGTTTGGTCCGACTCATGTTGGTAGCTTCGAGAACACTGTCTAACCATCTTGTCCTCTGTCGTCCCCTTCTCCTTGTGCCCTCCATCTTTCCCCAACATCGGGGTCTTTTCCAGGGAGTCTTCTCATGACCACAGCGCATGTGTGAACCCAAAGGTTCAAAACTGCAAGTTTCATAATATTGAACTGTTGGTTATATATGCCAGGAGTATCGTGCTTTTCTAGCATTAAACTAAAAGAAAAACACACACTTTCTGCTTTTAAATCAGCGCAGGACAGGCAGTTGAAGGCAGTGTTAAAGAATGCAACCTCCATATAGATCCAGCATGATGTGCAATGGGTGTGGGGAAGGAACTTGGATAATGAAAAGGAGGATGTACACACACAAAAATGTGTTGCTGTTTTCCTTGCATGGGAAGGTATGCAGCTGAAATATGACTAAGATAAGAGGGTGAAATATGAGATAGAATTACACTGAGAAAGCAATTTAGGCCCTAGGCCTTTCCAGCCTACTACAATCGGCATGGCAAGGTCCTGTCTAGAGCAGGCATTCAAAAGTATAAATCCCAGAGATATTCACTAGCAGACAGTTGAGCTGACCTTCATAGTCTGCTTCCCAGTCTCCCTCAGGGCACTGCCACTGCTAAATGAGTTACTGAAGAGCAGAAGGAGAGAGCAGTGTCAGGGAGTGTTCCTCCAGCAGATCGTACGATGCTACAGGATATTAACCGGAACAGTGGGAGAATGGTGGCTGTCAGATGTGGAAGCAAATGTTATTTATCCATTCATTTGTATTCCACCTACTCTGTGGGGCTTGCGGCAGATTACATTATTTTTATTTATTCCATTTCTCCCCCCAGCCACACTCCGAGGAGTTCAGGCCAGTATACATTTCGGTTTTCCTATTTTGAGAGACAATGGGTAGCCCAAGGTCACCCACTGAGCTTTGTGACTAAGGAGAGTTTGAACTCGTGTGTTTTCCAAATCCCAAAATTTCTCCTCAATACCATGTTGTTAAATGCACTACTGCATTGTTGCGACTTTTAAGATACATTGCAGTGCCACAATAACTCAAACTTGAAACAAGCGATAACAAAAGTTATATCCTCTAATCACCACAGGTCAACACTGCTGGGTCTACAACAGCCTCCCAAAGACTGGAAAAGTCACTGTTGATCAAAAACTATTAATAAAAAGTTACTACAATGGTACCTTGGTTTATGAACTTAATCCATTTCGGAAGTCTGTTCTTAAACCAAAGCCATTCTTAAACCAAGGCGCGCTTTCCCTAATGAGGCCTCCCACTGCCAGTGCCCTTCCACCATTCGGCTTCCGTTCATAAACCGAGGTAAAGTTCGCTAACCGGAACACTACTTCCAGTTTTGTGGAGTTTGTACAGTGGTACCTCTGGTTACGAACTTAATTCGTTCCGGAGGTCCGTTCTTAACCTGAAACCGTTCTTAACCTGAGTTACCACTTTAGCTAATGGGGCCTCCCACTGCTGCCACGCCGCTGCCACGCAATTTCTGTTCTCATCCTGAAGTAAAGTTCTTAACCCGAGGTACTACTTACGGGTTAGCAGAGTCTGTAACCTGAAGTGTTTGTAACTTGAGGTGTTTGTAACCCAAGGTACCACTGTATACCGAATAGTTCGTAAACAGGGCTGTTCTTAAACCGAGGTACCACTGTACTATTAAATTTATGGGAATTTACATACAAAAATGTGCTCCTTGGTCTACACAGCCCTGAGATCCGACCAGGTTTCTACTCCCGTTCAGAAAATTCAAATAGTAAATTTCATTTATTACACTTACATGCTGATCTCCTTCCCAGCACAGTTTTGATGTGGTTCCCCATTCCCAGTCTCCCATTGTGACACTTTATGGGCCGAATCTATTTCACTTCAGAAGCAGAAGTGCACCATGCCATACTCTCAGTTCACTGTGCCAGCTCACCTCTTGGAAATGTCCTCAGCTGGACCATATTCATTCCCCAATATCCCTGCCAGCTAGTAATTAGAGCTTTTCAGAGCCAATTCAATCCAATGACGAGGTTAACGCAGCTGCCAATGCTAATTGTGGTGGCAGAAATTCCAAGGCAGCAATCCTTTGTAAAGTCTTTGAATTGAGGTCAACACATGTCAGCAAAATGTGTTGGTGGTAGAGGTGGTGGTAGAGGTGGGCATTTATACAGATTGCTGCTTGCTCTGATTGAGCTTTAAAGAGCGGGTTTTCATGGGGAAAGCTCTGGGTCAAAAATAAGGATGCTCAGACATGGGGCTTTAAAGTACAGACCATGCCTGAAAAGAGCAGAGGAAAGGTAAATGTAGATAAGCCCTCGGTGTACCTGTGCAGTTATCTTTGTTCAAGTATGTGTCATATTCTTACATCGAACCTTGTTTGCCATTTTGTTGCCTATTTACTTGTTATTCTATCATCATCATCAACATCTAATTCACCCAGTCTGAATAGCACATAAGGGGCTTTTGGAGCTTGTGGCAGTCTGCTTGATTTTTCACTGCTATGTATAATTCAGTGTTCTCAGCATGACCAGAGGTGCTTCCAGAACAGAGGCTCCTTGTGTTCCCCACTCATTGCTCTTTGGCTATAGGCTCCAAGCAAAATTACAGTTGAATTTCTGTACTCCAAGAAGCATTTCAAGGGACATGAGACCAGTGTGGTGTAGTGGTTAAGAGCGGTAGATTCGTAATCTGGTGAACCGGGTTCGTGTCTCTGCTCCTCCACATGCAGCTGCTGGGTGACCTTGGGCTAGTCACACTTCTTTGAAGTCTCTCAGCCCCACTCACCTCACAGAGTGTTTGTTGTGGGGGAGGAAGGGAAAGGAGAATGTTAGCCACCTTGAGACTCCTTAGGGTAGTGATAAAGCGGGATATCAAATCCAAACTCTTCTACTCTCTTTGTGTGTGTCTGCATCCTACTCCACTCCATTCGTGTTTGTGGGTGTGCATACATGCACACGTATAAATATATTTTAGCACATATTGAAAGGAAGCCATGGGGGGGGATGGTGTCAGTGGTAATGTTAGCAGTGAAGATGTGTTGAAGTAGATAAGTGGTGGCATGGCTACCCTCTGAACACATCATCTCACACATCAGAACCATGCTTGTATTAAAAAATGGAAGAGTACCTCCACAACAGTGTGGAAACTGTGCCATTGTTTGATCCCCTCTCCCAAAACAAAGGGAAATAAAAAGAAACAGAGGAGAATTATTTGATGATGACAATATGTAGATGTCCCATTAAAAGTGAGTGAACACTTTTAATGCTGAAATTCCAAGGGAGCAGAAAAGACTTTTTATGTATGCGATGAGAGCTGCATGGATTCTATTAGCCCAGAGATGGAAAGAAGATAAAGTCCCTACCAGAGAAGAATGGCAAATTAAATTGTTGGACTATGCCGAAATGGCAAAACTGACCCGAAAGCTCAGGAACCAGGAAGACCAAAACTTTAAAAAGGAATGGGGAAATTTTATAATTTTCCTTGAAGACCACTGTAAGCAGTTGAAAACACTAGCAGGATTGAAATAACACTTGTAATGTAACAAGAACTATGGACATAATGGAATTATATTGAAAAAATGGATTATTGAAAAAAGATGCAGTAGAAAAGATTTAACAACAGAACCCATGGAGGGGAAGGTGGGAAGCCCAGAGATTCGGAGGAATATTTTAACTGTGGGTGTGTTGTGGTATTATTATCATTTTAAATTTGTACAACCAAATAAAAAATATTTCAGAAAAAAGGAAGATGTTAAAAAAAAAAACACCAGTGAGTTAACAAAGGATGGACATTCCACAGTAAACACCAAGTGCTGAAGCAGCCCATATTAAACAATGGTCCTCCCATGCCTCATCAAAGAGCAACTGGTTCATCCTGTCTCATGTACCTGCATCCACAAGAGTATCTTACTGGTCCTTAAGGAAAGAGTTGCTGGATGTTCAACTCTTGCTTTTAGCAAGCCCTGAGTAAGTGATGTCAATACATTTTAGAGAAAATCACTGGAGAGTCTGTTCTATGTATAAGGACAGGATGGCAGAAATCACAAGCATGAAGAAGACAAATGGAGCAGTCAAAAGGTTCTCATCAGGGAAGGATGTAGGGCAGAGATTAAAAGCTCAGCAGCAGGAATGGCATTAAGCCCCATTGTTTTGTGTCTAGGTCAGTTCGTGTCCTATTGTTCATGTGGAACATTCTTTTTGCAATAATCAAAGTTCTCTTTAGGTATTTTTTTGTGTTTTCATGTTCAGTGCTCAACTAATTCCAAAACGTTAAAACCTTCCTTTCTGTATTCTTTATTTCAAAGGATATTGTGTACTACATTTCTTGGTGACAGCAACAATAGATTAGGGCAATTCTGTTCTTGTAGCTGAAGCTGACAATAATAAGTTGACTTAGGGACTGCTCCAGGCTTTTGGCATATATATATATTTTCTGCTGGGAACCATATCAAATGAGGGTTAAGAGTGCTTTTGGCCCCAAGCTGGGAGATCTCAGTGTCACAAGGAGCCCTTGGGAAGGAATTGTCTTAGGGAGTGAAAACAAATACATATATTAGGCAAAACTGGAGTGGGGACTCACAATTCCCCTTCAAGGGTCTAAAATAAAGACACATGGGCATATGGACTCTACAGTGAAGTCCCAGCAATCTTACAAGAAACAAACTTTCAATGACCTAGATTAATACATCATTTCCAATTCTGCATCTGACTGCAGAGCTTCTACGTGAGCCCCTATGGCAGAGAGCCATTGCATACATGAGCCCAGCAGCACGGAGGAAAATGCTACAATAAAAAAAATCACTGGTTGGATACAGTTGGCCATATATCAAATGGTAATTGCTTTAAAATGTCCCTGGTTTTCAAAGCAGATGTGGCTGTTTGGTCATTTTTGGTTCTCCACATGGATGAGGCCTATTGATAGTGATTAACTATCAATACCCAGGAGGCGCTGTGGGTTAAACCACAGAGCCTAGGGCTTGCTGATCACAAGGTTGGCGGTCCGAATCCCTGCGACGGGGTGAGCTCCTGTTGCTCGGTCCCTGCTCCTGCCAACCTAGCAGTTCGAAAGCATGTCAAAGTGCAAGTAGATAAATAGGTACCGCTCCGGAGGGAAGGTAAACGTCATTTCCGTGAGCTGCTCTGGTTCGCCAGAAGCGACTTAGTCATGCTGGCCACATGACCCGGAAGCTGTACGCTGGCTCCCTCGGCCTATAGAGCGAGATGAGCGCCGCAACCCCAGAGTCGGACACGACTGGACCTAATGGTCAGGGGTCCCTTTACCTTTAACTATCACTATTCACAGCATAGTGAGGGGTTTCTGTGCAATGTAGTTTCCACATCAGAGTTGGCATCCCATCATATGAGCGCCTGGAACGAATTAGTTTGGTTTAATGAAGTTCCCGGAATAAGTTGAAAAATCTCTGACATTCACCTGCAAGGGGTTCCCCTAATTGCCAGGTAAACAGAACATGAGTTAAGTTCATTTTGAATGATTTCTAGTTCATCTTCGTTCTTTTTTTTAAGACTTTTTTAAGGCGTTTCCGTGCGCTGCTCTGGTTTCGCCAGAAGTGGCTTAGTCATGCTGGCCACATGACGCAGAAAAACTGTCTGCGGACAAACATCAGCTCCCTCAGCCAGTAAAGTGAGATGAGCGCCACAACCCCAGAGTCATTCGTGACTGGACTTAACTGTCAGGGGTCTTTTACCTTTACCTTTACAGCCAGATATCTGTGGTCTACCTGTGTGCGAATTCTCCTACTTGCTGTCTTCTTCTGCCCTCTCACTGGCAGAGCAGAGCACATACACAACCTTCAGATATGGCTGTTTTGGTAGCCTTGAGGGGAAGGCAGGGGGTGGTCTATATGAAACTCATTGCACTATTTCAGCTACGCTCAATGATAATGCAGCTTCCCTCAGCCTGGTGCCTTCCAAATGGTTTGGACTTCCACACTCATAATCCCTGGCTATTGGTCATGTTGGTCATAGTTGATGAGAGTTGTGGTCCAAACCATTAGGAGAGCACTGGGCTGGGGAGCACTAACAATTCTGTTAGTCACTGCCATTCATAGCAAATATTTACCAGTACTAGGCTCTTATCCGGAAAACCATCCCTGCATATGAAAAGCATGTAAAGTGAAGTGCTATATACATCTGGGAAAGCAGTATTACTGATGATGATAATTTTGTATCTTGAAAGAGAAGGTTAATTTGAGATGCAATTTCTATCTCAGCAAATCTGTCAGAGTATCACTTATAACATAAAAATGCAAGGAAAACAATGCCATTTTTCAAGACATCCATTTACATATGAAGCCCTGCCCCAGCAGGAGCTCCTTCCAGAGGAATGTTTTAAAAAATTAAGTCTGCCACCTCCTTGAACATTTTTATAGCAGCTCATTTCACAAAAGAAGCCAAATAATAAGGCAATCATTTACTTATTAACATTTCCATAGGCATCAAAAATTCAACAAGGTTCCCCGCTTTAAAGGAGTGTGCTGAGGGGGAGAAAAACCTAGAAAGTTGACATCACAAAAAACATTATACAATGAGATACAAATAATTAGTGACTTCTCTGCTGAATAATGTAGTAGAAGTCACCATTAAAGTGACAGAAGAACGGGGCGATGTAATGAGAGATGATTTGTATTAGCAATGTCCGTTTCATATTAGTCATTCTGCTAGCCAATTAATGAATTTTATATATGTGCTATTAAAGGAACAACATCGCTGCCATAATTCATGAATGTCACAGAAAGTCATTAACGTGGTCGATCCGTTATAAGGAAGCAACGTTAGCTCTTTCATAACAGAATGCATGTTGTACAGGTCCAGCACATCATTTAGCAAGGAAACATGAGGATACGTGATTGCAAAGATTCATCCCCCAACCCACCCATTTGTCAGTTGGAGAATTGGGAAATATATTATGTATGTCCTGTCTGAAAGCAGGCAAGGGGGTGGGTACTCACAACAGGAAGGTGCTGCTGAGAACACGCTGATGGTGGTGAATAATGAATCATTTTCAGCCTCTTTCTGAAGAAGAAGAAGAAGAGGATTTGATATCCTGCTTTATCACTACCCAAAGGAGTCTCAAAGCGGCTAACGTTCTCCTTTCCCTTCCTCCCCCACAACAAACACTCTGTGAGGTGAGTGGGGCTGAGAGACTTCAAAGAAGTGTGACTAGCCCAAGGTCACCCAGCAGCTGCATGTGGAGGAGCAGAGACGCGAACCCGGTCCTCCAGATTACAAGTCTACTGCTCTTAGCCACTACACCACACTGGACTTTTGGACATTATAGTCACTTGCTTTTACAGCAAAGGTTCCCCACATGGCACCACATTGTTTCCTGGTTGTTTCTTTGGCCTGCCTGTTGTGGGAAAGAGAAAAATGGCCAGGAATGGCTTCCACTTGGGAGAATTAGCCAATCCTGAAACGTGTATTTGATGGCCTTTTGCAAAACAACAACACCACAGTTTTAAAACCTACCAGTAATGCATGCCTCTGTCCATCATTCGTTCCCATCTGCTCGATCTGATGTCTCTCTTTCTTCTTACAAGGGATGGTTAAATCTTTCCATTTTGCTTTCTCTCAGTTTCTCACTCCTTAAGCTCAGTTCTTCACATTTTCCACATCTGTTTGCATTTTTTTTAAAGGCTTCACTAAAGTTCACCAGTCCATTTCTCCTAATGTACACATAAATGCATATGGATTTCCCTAATGTACGCATTTTTGCAAAGCAATGTCCCCTAATGTAATGCATTTTGTCTGCTGTTTACATGGATATATGCATATTAACACACACTTTCCCCTATTATATGCATTTTTGTACACATTAATTGACCATAGCACTGCACTGCAAAATTCAGCAGAGTACAGGTTTTAAATGATGGCTGTTTCAGTTCATAGATTGCTATGGAAAATTGCAAAATTAATTAGGTTCACCTTTAAATGTGAATTGAATCAAATTTCTTACCCTTCCTTACCTGCAACACAGCTCTTTCCAAAAATAGAAAAAGCATTTGGGTGCTTTGGTGGCCAACTTGTTTAAAGAGTATGATAATAAGCTACAGAAGCAGAGTAATATTATTTCAAGTAAGTGCTAATGACCAAGGAATTGATAGTTGATAATCTTCTTTCTGATTAGCCCTGGCCCCTGAAACTGAACCCAGCATCAAGATTTGGAAGGATTATTTTTAGTACTGGGATTTTAAACATCTACATTTTAAAAAATGAGAATAAAATATTTCTTTGTTGTTGCTGTTGCTGTTGTTGAGGGCCAACAAAATGAACTCCTAGGATATGATCCATATCTATCTACAGTAGTGCGAGAGCTGCTTCTCCCTGGTATAATTGCATGTTTTTCAAGGAAACTCATGGGAAAGACCAATGGCATGATCATTTCCTATATCACGCAACTCGAGTGCTGTTTGTGAAGCAAAGAAGGGTGTCACAGCTTCCATCTCACCCTCTCCCTGTATTCTCATTTCTAGGAATGATCAGATTTCCCCCTTTTGATTTTTGTTGTTGGCTTCCAGTTTGGAGCCAGTGTGGTCTAGTGGTTAAGAGTGGTAGACTTGTAATCTGGTGAACCGGGTTCACGTCTCCGCTCCTCCACATGCAGCTGCTGGGTGACCTTGGGCTAGTTACACTTCTTTGAAGTCTCTCAGCCCCACTCATCTCACAGAGTGTTTGTTGTAGGGGAGGAAGGGAAAGGAGAATGTTAGCCGCTTTGAGACTCCTTCGGGTAGTGATAAAGCGGGATATCAAATCCAAACTCTTCTTCTTCTTCCGGCAACGTTTTGCTTTGCATGCAATTCTTCCTGCATTCCAGTTTAACTTGGTTTATTCCTAAATATAGTTGCAGAAATAGCACATACACATTTTCTGCCGTTTTCACTTCCTGCCTTTCTTTTTTTCTTATATGTTGCTGGTGCACAGTGCAAGAGCAATCATGTTGCTGAAACAGACATCCTCTGAAGGTGGTGGACTCTCCTTCCTTGGAGGTTTTTAAGCCGAGGTTGGATGGCCACCTGTCATGGATGCTTTAGTTGAGACTCGTGCAGTTTAGGGGATTGGAGTAGATCAGGGACATCCAACTCCCAAGAGTCTGCAATCTACTCCCAGAACAAAAAAGTGACAGAGATCTACCCATTTTTTTAGGGGTTCAGGTCAAAGTTGTTGAGCTTTTTAAAGAGATTATAATTATATAATTATAACAATTATATAATTATAAAAATGGACATACAGATTATTGCAGAAATGATGGATGGATCAAATTTATGAATTAATAAAAGCAAAATTGGCAAGGAATGGAAACCGACTATTCTGTCCATCCCTAATATTTCCTCTTCCCCAATAATGTTAGTTAGGGTAACAAGGTACACTACAGTTTAGTTTTCGCCTACCTTGTAGCAATCGTCACAATTTTGTGAGTTTAGGCATTGGGTAAGCCTCTGCTTGGATGGAGGGGAGGTTGTAGCCTCCGCCCGCACCTCTTCTTAAAGGGATTCGGGGGGTGAATCGTGCCCATGACATGCCATGCCATGCCATGACCCCAACGGGGACCCCTTGGGGTGCCCCTATTTGATGCAAGTCATAGGGCTCCCTCTCTCAGTGGGTTACCCTTGGATGGACTCTCTGCAGACGGGCGGGAGTTGAGATATAGCCTGGCTTCACCCAATAGCCCATGCCAAACCGCTCACATCTGTAACCAATAAAGTTGTGGCCTATTTGAACCCATAAACCTAAATATTTGTGTCTGTGTGTTTATTACCGTAATCACTAGGGAACTGTGGGTCATGGGGCCTTGGCATGCAAGTGCCATTATTGCAGGCTGCCATTATCAGCAGAGCAAGCATCTTTCTATCTGTTGCTCCTACCTGTTTCTGCATGTTCCTTGCGATTACCAGTAAGTATATTTCACCCCTGGACCAAATGCACCTCCCTTGAGATGGAGTTCTATATCTAGGGGTCAACACTTAAATGCTCTTCTCTCTTGAGCCTGACAACCTAACTGATCTTAACAGAAATCTTGCAAACAGGGCCCCTGTGGTCAGTCTTAAAGTTAATTGAGCAAACAAAGATGTCCTCTTGCATCTAGACACAAAGGTGGTACATGTAAGGTGGGCTTCCTTGTGAATTTAAATTCCACATGTCTTGTTTTATAAATTGAGGCTGCAAACACACATTTTATTCTGGAATCCATTGAGATTTTTTGTTTTTCCTACATAGTCCACGCCCAATTTTTGCCCCTGAAATTGCTTC
Source organism: Darevskia nairensis (assembly GCA_034642065.1). NCBI lineage: Eukaryota > Metazoa > Chordata > Lepidosauria > Squamata > Lacertidae > Darevskia > Darevskia nairensis. The sequence goes on along the minus strand of JAWWNI010000085.1, from coordinate 2,677,871 downwards.
TTGAAAAACTGGTTTCATTCAAAATAAAAGTTTGTTGCAGATGGATTCTGCATTATCCTGCAGTGTGTCCATTTGAAATCAGATGAAAACAGCTGTGTGTCCATTTGAAATCAGATGAAAACACCCATCAATGGAGGGTGTGTCCTCATCTGCCCAATGACATTGCAGGTGGTTGTATACCAAGAATGCAATCGTCACTTCCTTCTTCATTCATCTGGGGGCATGTGCAGGGTGGAAAAAGCAAGACTAACTTAATCAATAGGAGGTTTTTCAAGCGTGTGTCAAGTAACTACACACAGCCTTGTACATGGCAGGATCTAGAATCAATCTAGCTTGAAACAGCATGTTGAGGACGAGCGTAAAAGATTCCAGATTAGTGTGCACACAGCCTGAGAACTGCAGCAACATTCAGTGTGGATGTAAGCCCTTCTATCTATATGAAGAAGAGTCCCTTTGAAATGTGTGCAGAGACTTCCCTACTTTAAGTCATACACAGTGGAACATTTTGTAGGACAAACCCTTATTCTGGAGGGGCAGGGATGCTTGGGAGTCACTGGTTATTGGATTTAAAATTAATATGGTAATCCAACAGGGCAATAAGTGGGACTTACTTCCAAGTAAATATGCAAAGGATTAAGCTGCACATCTAACTGAATTTCCTAGAAAATACTGGCATGTAAGGCAACAGTTATATGCAGACTCCCTTGAAAGCAAGCCCCAAGTATATATACCACCTGTTTTTATTCCTCACAGATGTAAGCCCCATTCACTCTAGTCATGCAGGACTAATGACTTTTCCCAAATGTTGCTTACACAGGACACTGCAATAATGATTTTCTAATGAAGATTGTCAATCAACTTGCCATCCCAGCAATATTCAGCAAGAGGATATTCAGGACTCCGGTTCATATCTGGAGCTTTGCAAAAAGCAGGAAGCAATCATCAGAAAGCGAATGTGCTGGCAAAGCTTTGTACTGATGGCAGTGATGCTTTCTCTGCACCAAACTGCTAAATTTATCCTCTGATCCACCCTTGCTGGCTTCTCATTTGAGGGTGGGGGATCTAAAACTCTTCTAGTGCTCCATGTAAAGGTACGTGTTAAAGCCACATTTCTGATAGAACACTTTAAAAACACATTTAAATATAAAACACTGTCTGGATTTAGATGCATTTTTTCTCCCCCGTGTGCATGAAATTCAGCATATTTCAGGCTGTTTTAATTCATTTCCAACTTCCTTCTCTTTCTTAGTTTAAAGCCATCATTTGTGTTTTTAACTCAACGAAAGGTTGCTGAACATTAGCATCCATATGGATTTCATTCTCCCTGCCTCATCATTTTCTTGTTTCCGCCCATGGCTTAGCTGCTGGAGTTTAAGAACAGCCAGCTTTAAAGTCTGTGACTGACACATTTGTGTGTGGTTTTTTTTTGTTTTTTTCCTTACTTTAAAGCTTCCTCCCCCTTCCTCCCACCCTCCATCCTAACTTTTTCCTTCCCTAATATTCTTTCCTGTCCGTAATCACAAAGCTACATAAGCTCTTTTGTGGTTTAAATAAATATTGTCAACTTTTTAAAGCTCAACATGGTGTATTCTTCTTCAAAGGTAGCTATTAGGCATATAAAAAAAGAAGTCTGCCTGGTTTTTAGGATCATTTTGAGAGCATTATTCCTGGTGCCGATATTCAAATGAGAAAAAGGAAATCCATTAAAGCTGTCAAAGAATTTTGCCCCATCTATAATTAAGTATAACCCTCCTGTGTTTAAATAGCACTGCAGTTGTGACACCAAACACAGAGAACCTCTCCATATGTGGAATTATTTGACATTCTACCCTCTATTCACAACCTTTGAGAGAGAAAGGGAGACAGAGAGATGCTGTGTGAGCAAAAAAGAGAATTGTTCACAGCTATTGCAGCAGGAGAGCTAATTATGAAAACATATTTTTTAAAGTCTATGAAATGTGTTTGGATATACAGTGCACATCCATTATGATGGAATCTTTGGTGCCCTGGAAATTAATTTTATTCCAAAAGGCAGATGGTAAAAGCAACATCTCTAGTGGCGCTGTGGACTAAACTACAGAGCCTATTGGGCTTGCTGATCAGAAGGTTGGTGGTTCGAATCCGTGCAACGGGGTGAGCTCCCATTGCTCTGTCCCAGCTCCTGACAACCAAGCAGTTCAAAAGCACGCCAGTGCAAGTAGATAAATAGGTACCGCTGTAGCAGGAAGGTAAACAGCATTTTTGTGAGCTCTGGTTTCCATCACGGTGTCCCATTGCACCAGAAGTGGTTTACTCATGCTGGCCACATGACCCGGAAAGCTGTCTGTGGACAAACACCGGCTCCCTTGGCCTGAAAAGCGAGATGAGTGTCGTAACTCCATAGTCGCCCTTGACTGGACTTAACCATCCAGGGGTCAATTGCAGGAACAATTTCAGTGTCATCTTTCACACTAACAACAGGACTTCTAACAACAAATGCTGGCACATGGGTCTTGCTTCTCAGATTTAGATGTGGACATTGTATTATCAAAAAGATGTTGTGACCTACATGTTTCGTGCATGCCCAACATCACTCTTACATGTTATGTAGTTATTTCATTACTGAGTTGAGACTTATAGGCAATTCTCATCTCACATAGTATGGCCCTAAAATAATATTATATGTAAGTTTTCAAACACCTGTTTCTCACATTCATACATTTACTTTTTAGGTAGAAAACATGAAAATGTAATGTATGAAGAGAAACCCTGTCCATGCGATGACCACCAGGTGGAAAGCCTTGTTCATATGGTTTTTCATTGTAAACTTTACGATGACCTCCGTCAGCAATTCCTCGACCGGCTCTGCATCCCTAGAAGGAGACCAGAGCGGGAGGTCTTACATTTCCTACTATTGGGGAAAGACCAGGAGCTCACCAAATTGGTGGCTAAATACCTACATTTGCTTTTTTCTCGTCGTAATATTCTGCAGTCGTCTGAGTTATCAGGAGTCCCAGAGACGTGACGGTGGACAGCGGAGTCTTTTCTCTTTTCTCTTTTAGCATAGTTTGTGCCACTGTGAAAGTATTAATCCGGTTCTGTTCTGTACGTGTGTTTGTTTGTTTGTTTGTTTGATGCCAATAAAAGGTTGTTGATGATGAAGAGAAACCCAAAGAGAATCTCAAAGAAGTCCATTAGGTTGTCACATCTAGACCCCGTGCAATCTTTAGGAGTTACATAGAAAATATTATTCTGCCATGTTCCACTTTTTGCTTTCCATGCTGTTGTAGTACAAGATGCCTTCACAGGTGGGCATTTCTGTTGTGTGTGCAACTCTTAATGACAAGCACCCTCTCAGCCGTGAACCTGCCATCCATAATGGTGGGTCTCATATCTAATCTTTTCTATTTCGAAACACGGTGGAACTCTTCTCTCCAAATAATGATCTAAGATAACATTCATGAAGTGTGAAGATGTGTAAAACTATACACACACACACACACACACACACACACACACACACAACCTGCATTTTAAAATGTGCAGTTCCTCTTCAACAGTCTGAAAAACCATCTATCAAATTGAATAGCTGGTGCACTTTGAACACTTAACTCCAAATGAAAGAAAAATTACTTTTTTATTAGTTTCTGTCACAATAATAATAAAACCTGACAGCGTTGATCATAGGGATATTTCACACTGCAGAGGTAATGTGTTCTTTAAAAGATAAAATAACAATTTTCTCAAACCACAGATTTCCCACATATACACACACACTTCTATCCAAACAAGACATTTTGGAGATGCCTCTGGTCTGCCTTTTCAGAGTGTGTGAGGGGGCTGCAGGAAGAAGCGGAAACCTCAAAAGCCCTAGTGCACACAGAGAAAGCTAGATTTCAGGAACAGCAATAACTATCGAAGTTATCAACACAGGACTGTTTCTTGGAAAAATTTGCGCCCACTGGCATGTACAGTGGCCCACTTGCATTAGATGGGATTAGAAGGACACGGGTAGTACTGTGTTCTAAACCACTGAGCCTCTTTGGCTTGCCGATCGGAAGGTCGGTGGTTCGAATCCCCGCATCAGGGTGAGCTCCCATTGCTCTGTCCCAGCTCCTGCCAACCTAGCAGTTCGAAAGCATACCAGTACAAGTAGATAAATAGGTACCACTGTGGCGGGAAGGTCAACGGCATTTCGATGCACTCTGAAAGACACACTAGACACATATATGTAGCTTATCTCAGCAGGTGCTTATGGTTGTTCATAGGAACCAACTCCTAGGGGCTGAGGTCCCTTTGCCCCCCTAAAATATTTGAGGCAATGGCTCAGTCAGTAGAGCATGAAACTCTTAATCTCAGGGTCGTGGGTTTGAATCCCATGTCTGGTGAAAGATTCCTGCATTGCAGGGGGTTAATCTAGATGACCCTTGTGGTCCTTTCCAACTCTACGATTCTATGATTCTAAGCAGCCCTACCTGTCTGAGACCCACCACCACTTGCCTATCAGGTCGGTGGTTTGAATTCCCACGATGGGGTGAGCTCCAATTGCTCTGTCCTAGGTCCTGCCAACCTACCGGTAGCAGTTCAAAAGCACGTCAGTGCAAGTAGATAAATAGGTACCACTGCGGCAGGAAGGTAAACGATGTTTCCATGCGCTCTGGCTTCCATCACGGTGTCCCGTTGCATCAGAAGCGGTTTAGTCGTGCTAGCCACGTGACCTGGAAAGCTGTCTATGGACAAACACCAGCTCTCTGGGCCTGAAAGCGAGATGAGCGCCACAACCCCATCATTGTCTTTGACTGGACATAACTGTCCAGGGGTCCTTTACCTTTTTATTAGCTAGAGCAAATATAACAGCAATCTTTATTACGGTCCAGAGACCCAACAATTCATTACAAAACAGTACACAATTTCGACAGCCCGCCTTCAGGTTACACAAGCATTTTGTTCAGACTTAGGAATAGGGATCATTGGTTCTTGCAACCACCGATAGAAACTTCACCACTGCTAATGTTCATAAAATATCTCATGAACTAATATCTGAGGGGGCACAGCTTTACGCGGATATACTTGTGGACCACTGTCTGCTGACCGCAAGAACAGTGGAGGAAATTAACAACAAATTAGAAAAGGTAACATCCCTGTTGTCTGAGCTGGTGCTTCTGGTGGCCAGAAATAACTCCCTCAGTCCCAAAGAGGCAGACTACAGCATTGCTTTCCCCCAAGACCATCGTGCACAGGGGTGTAACCGGTCTGGACTTGATAACCGAGAGCAAATATAATTCCCCGGTGCAATGGAACCAGTGAGCTGGCAATGAGATACAAATGAGAAATAACCAAACGTGAGCATCTTCCCTTTCGCTAAATGGCACCTCAAAGACGATTCTTGGCTTGGGGTATTCCCCACACGTGCCAAGAGCCTTAAATTATGGAAGTGTTGGGAATGCATCTGGAAACATGGTGAAGAGATGGGCAAATCCTTCCGTAGTGAACAGCTGCTTTGTACCCAAACACAGTCTTCTGGGATTATCTTTACAGACTGGTGGCATCTTTCCAGGGCTTCAGACGAGTGGGTTTCCTAACTGCACATGGGGATGCCAAGTAGTGGACCTGGAACCTTCCGCATGCAAAGAATTTGCTCTCTCACTGTGCTGCGAGCAATCGCTGATTTTCACTTAATTTTGCTGAAGCTCTGTGAGGGAATCTGGCAGCCCTGCCTGGTGAAAACAGCTGGCTTGTGGTTCTCCGTGTTTGACTCGCCGACATTCATAAAAAACAGATGTGATTACTGGAGATGGCAGGCTATCAATGAAACGATCGCAAATCCAAAATTATAGGATTGCATATAAATGATATGACTGATAAGTAAAATTGGTATTTAGCAGCACTCTTGTGGGGAAAGGGGCATTAAATATTTAGGATTCTTAGCAGAACCAGATAACAAGATGTAGGGAAGGCTGCCAACCTGGAAGGCTTGAAAAGGTGATTAGACAAATTCAGGGGGTGAGAGGGGACAAGGCTATCCATTACAACCAATATGGCTGTACATTGCCTCCAGTGAATCTCATTGGGAACAAGAGTGGGAGAAGGTTATTGCGCTGATGTTCTGCACAAGTGCTTCTCATTGGCATCTGGTTGGTCACTGTGAGAACAGAATGCTAGAATTGATTGATTGATTGATTGATTTATATACCACCCTATACCTAGGGGTCTCAGGGCAGTTCACAGAATAAAATCAAGATATAAAACCACAAAATAAATAATAAAAATAACAACCCAATAACCCCCCCCCAAAAAAACCCCCACACATTTTAAAAGGGCATTTGATTGACGGAATCTGCGTGGAGAGGGTAACAACGTTCAGATTTCTGGGCACTGAGTTACATGAGGATCTGTCCTGGAGTGTCAACACAAGGGGGCTTGTGAAGAAGGCGCAGCAGAGACTGTACTTTTTGAGAATTCTAAGGAAAAAATCATCTTCCGCAAAAGCTGCTGCTTGCCTTCTATCACTGTGCCATTGAGAGCGTGCTCACTTATGGTTTATGTGTGTGGTACGGAAGCTGTACTTCTCATGATAGAATAGGGTTGTGCAGAATTATTAAAACAGCAGAGAGCATTATTGGCTGCTCACTCTCCACTTTAGAACAAATCTATATCACCAGGTGCCACAGAAAAGCACTAGACATATCAAGAGATCCATCGCATCCTGGTCACCGTTTCTATGAGCTCCTGCCATCGGGACGGGAGATACAGAATGAAGGTGAGAACGAGTCGTCTCAAGAACAGTTTCTTCTCTAGAGCAATTTCAGCCTTAAATGGAATGTATGGACTTTGAAGTCATCTTATTTTACTTGTTATATTGTATCGTATTGTACTGTTTTAATTAGTGTTTTGTAGTTATTTTAAATTTATGTAGTGTGCCTTATCTGAGTGGATAGAGCAATCGAGTAATTTCGTTGTTCCTGCAAGGGGACAATGAAAATAAAGATTATCTTATCTTATGTAAATTGGATCAACCAAAGGCCTGGTTAAAAAGGAACGCTTTTGCCTGGCACCTAAAGGTGTGTAATGAAGGCGCCAGGTGAACTTCCCTGGGGAGAGCATTCCACAGACAGGGAGCCACTTCAGAGAAGGCCCATCCTCATGTTGCCACCCTCCAGACCTCTCGAACAGGAGGCACACGAAGGAGGGCCTCAGAAGTTGATCTTGGGGTCCAGGCAGGTTCATATGGAAAGAGGCACTCCTTGAGGTATTGGGACCCTGAGCCATTTAAGGCTTTATAGGTCAAAACCAGCACTTTGAATGGGCTTGGAAACTAACTGGTAGCCAGTGCAGTTGGACCAGGATCGGTGTAATATGCTCAAACCGTCTTGAGCAACCTGGCCACTGAATTCTGCAGCAGCTGAAGTTTCCGAACCGTCTTCAGACTAGGTTGGCCAATAGTCTAATCCAAAATTTAGTCATGTCCCGTGCTATTTTTCTAGAAAAAGAGGTGCTGGAACTCACCATGAACACCTCCCTTGTTCTCTTGTGATGCAAATGGAACCCAACCGAGAGGCACCGGAACTGAGTTCCAGAGAGTTCTGGCTGGGGGGAAAGGCCTGTTCATGTCTATGATCCACAAGTCCTGCTGGTTTCAGTAGAACATACTCAATCTTGCATGGTCCCCAATCATCTGAAAAAGCCTTGCGCAGGAGAAATAAACGATGGATTGTGCCCCAAGTTTTTATGCTGAAATACTTGGGTGAAAAAGGATCTGAATAACCAGCACAGTCATAGTTGTACAATACAGTCTTCAGGAGGCGATTTGAATGTACCTGTAATTTTGCTCCCTGAAAGTATCGGGGCATGATTTATCTCATTGTCACAACTGGATTCAGACGTGAATGTAAATTGCTGAAGAAGCGGTTTATGAGCTCGGCTTATTCCCATTAGGGAGCCCTGTTTCATAATGAGTAATTGGGGAAACAAGCTTTATTTTTTAAAAAAATGTTTGATAGTGTAACTAATGTACCTTTCTCTGCTTCAGAATTACAGATCTGCACCTTACGAACATGCAGAAGTTAACTGCTTTGGCTGTGTAAGCCATTTACTAAGGTTTTATGCTCAAATGATGTAGAATTAATCATGCTCGTAACAATGTTTAAAATGCTTAGGCTGCAGTTCCACACACTGCTAGGGAGCGAGCTCATCCCGCTGGTTTTAGTGGGATTTACGTGTGCATAACTGTAGGCAGGAATGCAGCCATGGAGTTTAAACTGTATCTGTTTTTATGCTGCTGCTGCTAAAGTAATGTTTTCCTCATTTCATGGGTTGTAGCCATTCAGGCTTGTCTGGTGTTAGGACTCGAGCTGACAAGAGGCGGCGATTCAGCATGTATCACCATCATGCTCTGGCCAAAGGAGAGAACTACAGGGAAGCCAGAAGTGTTCGGTCCCTTCACTTCGTATCATGCACTGACCAAAAATAATAATAATAACCCTTATTGATGTGATTGCACACGATTGCATCAAGATTCCTTTGGTGTGTCATTTCACCAATGCTCAGGGCATATGTGTGTGCATTGCAGCATACAGAATATTGCTGTGATTGCATCAATATTTGTTTTGCATATCGTTTTACCTACCGTATTAGCCCGAATATAAGCCGCACCCAAATATAAGCCGCACCTTTAAAATTCAAGGGGAGGGGGCGCTGTGGTCTAAACCACTGAGCCTCTTGGGTTTGCTGAACGGAAGGTCGGCAGTTCGAATCCCTGCGACGGAGTGAGCTCCCGTTGCTCTGTCCCAGCTCCAGCCAACCTAGCAGTTCAAAAGCACTCCAGTGCAAGTAGATAAATAGGGAAGGTAAAAGGTGTTTCTGTGCGCTCTACTATGGTAAAAATGGATATACAGTCATACCTCGGGTTACGACCGCTTCAGGTTGCGTGTTTTCAGGTTGCAATGGGACTTCCACCCAGAGCCAGTGTGGTGTAGTGGTTAAGAGTGGTAGTCTCGTAATCTGGTGAACCAGGTTCGGGTCTCCGCTCCTCCACATGCAGCTGCTGGGTGACCTTGGGCTAGTCATACTTCTCTGAAGTCTCTCAGCCCCACTCACCTCACAGAGTGTTTGTTGTGGGGGCGGAAGGGAAAGGAGAATGTTAGCCACTTTGGGACTCCTTCGGGTAGTGATAAAGCGGGATATCAAATCCAAACTCTTCTTCTTCTACATGGAAGAAGCAGGAAGAAGCCCAGAACAAAGGATAGCTCCCTATTTTTATAAGTTTCCCTTTTTACCCACAACACCTTTAGTGAAGCATCACACTTACATGACATATACATCACAGCTATGTCATAATCTGGGAGGGGTCTTCTGGCAGAAATCTGAGCATCAGGTTTGCCCCCCATCCCTCCCTTGACCTCCCCTTCACACCCTTTAAGTAAAACAAAAGGTGAGTATGTACATGTTTCTGTTCTCCTGATCAAGTTAAGCACACCTTTTTGTCTTGACCAAGATTCTAATCAACTGAGGTTGGGTTTACTATTGTCTCTGGAATGGCTACCTGTCTGGCACTCAGGGGCCAGGATTCCAGTGATTATCACCCAGGCAAGGAGGCTGCTGAGTACATGGTCTCAGGCTTCAGTGATTATGGCTGCCTCTCCCCACGTCCCAGACTTCTGTATTGGTAGCCATTCCTTTCCTGAACAGAACAAAGTTGGAATGGCACAAATCCGATACTGGAGTGATTTTATATGACTTTCTAAAGTTTTCCCATTGAGCCAGTACAGTGGTACCTTGGTTCTCAAACACCAAAAACCTGGAAGTAAGTATTCCAATTTTCAAATGTTTTTTGGAAGCCAAATGTCCAATGCGGTTGTCGGCTATTGTTTCTGGGGCGCCTGCACCAATTGGAAGCTGCACCTTGCTCTTCGAACATTTCGGAAGTCAAACGGACTTCCGGAACAGATTAAGTTTGGCGCTTTTGTTTTTGCCACTTATTTTGCATTTTTGTTTTTGAGGCTTTTCCGGTTAATTTGTTTTTGTGACTGTGTGGATGCTAATTTTTATCATCTACAATACTGTCTTATTTATTTTATAGTACAGTACATTGATTATTGTTTTCATTTTATGGATCAATGGTCTCGTTAGATAGCAAAATTGATGTTAAATTGCTGTTTTAGGGGTTGTTTTTAAAAGTCTGGAACAGATTAATCCCTTTTGCATTACTTTCTATGGGAAAGTGTGCCTTGGTTTTGGAACGCTTTGGTTTTGGAACGGACTTCCGGAACAGATTAAGTTTGAGAACCAAGGTACCACTGTACATAGATGCATTTATCAGTGAATTGTAACATTTGGTAATGTGCAGCAGAGACCCTTTGAATAGAGATGGGGAGGAACTGTGTGATGAAGTGTTTTGTGGGGACATTTCCAGGAGTGCTTGTGTCTGCTGGAGGGGCACCCCCACCCTTTCCATAAATTCCAGTAACAGTTCGAGCATAAACCACTAGTGTGGACGCATCAATATATATTTCAGAAGCATAAAAAGGAAAGCACTTGTGTATGGAGGAAGGCACACAAACACACACACAGAGCCTAGGAATCTGCAGTGGTACAGCCTAGAAATAGGTTTTTCATTTTGGTGAGAACAAGGCCCATCCAAAGGGGAATTATGGTTGTTCTTCTAGGCTGCTTCCTGGTCTTCGAGTGAAAGATCGGATAAAACGATCAAATCAACAGAAAATATAATTGTAAAAATGATATGGGCTTCCCATGCTACTGCGCTATGAAAGTACAGTGGTACATCGGGTTACAGACGCTTCAGGTTACAGATGCTTCAGGTTACAGTGGTGTAGTGGTTAAGAGAGGTAGACTCGTAATCTGGTGAACCGGGTTCACGTCCCCGTTCCTCCACATGCAGCTGCTGGGTGACCTTGGGCTAGTCACACTTCTCTGAAGTCTCGCAGCCTCACTCACCTCACAGAGTGTTTGTTGTGGGGGAGGAAGGAAAAGGAGAATGTGAGCCGCTTTGAGACTCCTTCAGGTAGTGATAAAGCGGGATATCAAATCCAAACTCTTCTTCTTCTTCTTCCACTAACCCAGAAATAGTACCTCAGGTTAAGAACTTTGCTTCAGGGTGAGAACAGAAATCGCATGGCAGCAGCGTGGCGGCAGCGGGAGACCCCATTAGCTAAAGTGGTACCTCAGGTTAAGAACAGTTTCAGGTTAAGAACGGACCTCCAGAACAAATTAAGTTATTAACCCGAGGTACCACTGTATATAAGAAAGGGTGTCTTCCTTCTGCTTTGTGTTTGGTGTTTGCAGACTCCAGCATCACTCTGTTGCCTGACAGCAACCGACTGCTTTTTCTATAACCAAAGGGAAAAGCAGCATCTAAGAAGCAACGGACAAAGGAGTGCAAGGTAAACTTCTGTCAGTGAAACATGAAGGTATAACAAGTTTATGGCCACTGATAAATGGTGTTTAGCAGTAAGCTTAACTTACTGTTGATACCTACATTTTCTGCAGCATTGTTGTGTTTGTGAATACGCTATGAAAAATAGCAGCTCTAACCAAACACTCGGCGCCTATGCAAAAAGCATCTTGTGCACTGTGTAAAATCCATACTGTTGAGCATTTAGTTCCATCTCCTCTATGTACAGCCCTTGTTTCTGCTGAACAGTTCGGCTGCTTATCTCAAATTTTCTCCCATTTGTTTACTGAATTTCCAGGCAGCTTGCTCAGGAGATTCTTAAGCCAGAGCAGGCTGCCTAGAAATTCAGTAAATAAAGGAAAGGGCTGGAGGAGAGAGAGAGAGAATCAATGTCCAGCACTAACAAGAATTTCACAGCACAAAAGCAGAGAAATAACTTGGGAAAAGAAGCACGTACAGAACGGCAGAAATGGTGTGCGCATTCCGCGTGGGCAATAAATAGCCATATACGTAGGGCGCCGTGTGCTTTGCACATAAAATACCATTAAATCCCATGGCAAGGATGCAGAAGAGAAGAATTTGATGGCATGCGTAAATTATGCAGATTAGCGCTGTAGTTCTTCGATCTGCATAATTCCTTCCTGAGCACAATGTTGCCCATGGAAACCTCACTTCTGGGCACTGGGAATTTCTCACACACTTGGGCCACATCTGTACCCAGAGGTGCCGAATTCTGCATGACATTGGGGGTGGGGCTTGTTTTTGTGTGTGATGTCACATGTGACACACACGTGTGACGTCATGCATGTCAGGAGGAGGCAGCAAGGGTCTTGAAGGAGCATCTTCACCCCCATCGTTCAGCCCAGACACTGAGGTCCAGCCCGGACTCTGAGGACCTTCTGGCTGTTCCCTCACTATGAGAAGTGAGGTTACAGGGAACCAGGCAGAGGGTCTTCTCGGTAGTGGCGCCTGCCCTGTAGAACGCCCTCCCATCAGATGTCGAGGAAATAAACAACTATCTGACGTTTCGAAGGTATCTGAAGGCAGCCCTTCAGGGAAGTTTTTAATGTTTGATCGTGTTTTTAATATTCTGTTGGGAGCCGCCCAGAGTGGCTGGGAAAACCCAGTCAGATGGGTGGGGTATAATTAATAAATTATTATTATTATTATTATTATTATTATTATTATTACTACAACAAATAAAATCCAACTGTGGATTTTGCTTATTGAGGACCTCTCCATAGGACTGCTCTGGAACGCCCTCCCAGCAGAGGTTAAGGAGATGAACAACTATCTGACATTCAGAAGATACCTCAAGGCAGCCCTATTTAGGGAAGTTTTTAACCTGTGATTTTAATGTATTTTTATATCTGTTGGAGGCCGCCCAGAGTGGCTGGGGAGACCCAGCCAGATGGGCGGGGTACAAATAAAAGAATTATTATTATTATTATTATTAGTCAGATCAAGAGTTGGACATAAATATTTTAACATAAATAAGATGAGTTGGATTTCACTAGCAGCAATTACCCTGTGAGGTTGGCTAGCCTGAGAGGCATTGACTTGCCCAAGGTCACCCAGTGAGCTTCATGGCCAAGTGGGGATTTGAAGCCTGGCCTCCCAGGTCCTAGTCTGACACTCGAAGAAGAAGAAGAAGAAGAGTTTGGATTTGATATCCCGCTTTATCACTACCCGAAGGAGTCTCAAAGCGGCTAACATTCTCCTTTCCCTTCCTCCCCCACAACAAACACTCTGTGAGGTGAGTGGGGCTGCGAGACTTCAGAGAAGTGTCACTAGCCCAAGGTCACCCAGCAGCTGCATGTGGAGGAGCTGAGACGCGAACCCGGTTCACCAGATTACAAGTCCACCACTCTTAACCACTACACCACACTGCCTCTAATCACTAGAGCACACTGGTATCGCACCACAGTCCTGACCAGTTTACACTAGCAAAGCAGGGAGCTGTGTGGAAATGCAGAAAATGATGTGCTGAGTGAAAATGCCCTTTTCCGCACCTTTCACTTGCCATCTCACAAAAGTGCATTGCTTGCATTAATGCACCCACCCACCCAAAAAAACGATGGAAGTCCAACTGCACATAAATGACAAAAAAAAATATCACGTAGTGACCCTTTTAGGCATCTCCTTCTAAGGAAGAAGAAAACCAGGGGTGATGATATGCTTCCCGCAATACCTTTCCACACATTGATGCATTTGAAATGTGGATGAGCGTTCTGGGATGTTCGCAAGAAAAATAACTTCCGCATGGAACCACAATTATCATCCTGATTCCAGTTGCTTGTTACAGAAGAACATGACTGCATGGCACTGAAAGCTCCATGTATGAAGGATCTACAGTTAGAAAACAATACCCTGATTTATCCGCAGAAATGCTCTATATAACCAAAATGTAGATACAGGCTTTCTTCTTCTTCTTCTCCTTCCTTTTTTCGAGACAGCACAATAGACTCCTCTCATCTTTCCCTCCGGGGGCTGCAGCAATCCGGCAACAGCTTATTACTAAAATATTTGGAGGCTACAGAATAGGTTTCAGTTGTCAAGCACATGACAATGAATTCACAAGGATGGAGGAGTGCGTGCTTATTTATAGGTCTGTTTGCTATAGATCTGTTTGCTATGGATTTTACGTGTTGGAGATGCATGAGCCCCGACAATCTGTGGATCATTTTGATACAACCCAAAAAGGGGTCAGTGGGGGGGAGGGGTGACGGTGCTTTTTCCTTCGCAGAGGGAGGGGGCAGGTTCTGGAGGCTTCACGAAACGGCAAACTTCATCACGCCTCCATTAATGGGAGTTATGACCCTGAGATATGGGAGCCATGTTGAAGGTAAACATTTTAAAGCTTTTGCTAGGCCTATTATTTTTACTTATGACACAGCCACCTATGCGTTAACAGCCTCATCAGTCAGGGAACGAAGGCCTGCAGTCTGCCGGCTGGATAGTCTATGGATGCATTACATGCATTATTAAGAACCCCTTTTTTGTAATTTTCAAGATGTGGTTCCTTAACTCCGGGAGGGTTGTCATGCCACGTACAAAATTTGAAGGTGCTTCCCTTCCCCCCTTAAAAAAAAAAAAAGGTACCGGTACTGGTATTTTGGGAGAGGGAAAAAAGATAAGGAGTTATCTTTCTCCTCCGCCCCCCCAAATTCCCTTCTTTCCTTTCAAGAAGCGGGAGAAAGGAATGCAATTAATTTGATAGGTCTGCAGTAGACATAATGGCATTACCATTACCGACTGGCCAGCTCAGCGATATGTTTTTAGCATTTTTATGGTACAGCAACATGGAGAGATATCACCTTCCATCGGACTGAGTCAGCTGAACAAGCCAGAAAACGGTGAGAAGCACACACACAGCTTATTTGGGGGGGGGGGGGGAGAATCCATAAAAACTAAAGGCTCTCCGTGGTTAAGAGACCCGCTTTGCCCATTTCCATTCATGGAATCTGTATTAAATTAAAGATATATCTTTACACCAGCCTCATGATTTGGCGGAGGTATCTATGCTGTGACATTCTCATGAATACCAAATGAATGTATTAGGTTATAATGAATACAAATGAATTAGTGATGAGGTGGGAATTATGAATACCATTTACAGTGCCTTAGACACAATAATCTTTTTTTTTTAAAAAAAAGAAAACACCTTGCACCACACCTCCTTATAGAATGCCCATCAGTGAACAGCCCTAAAAGATAAAGTGGTACATTCTAGCACATCAGCTCCATCTGCTGCATCTTGATAGAACATAAGTCTTTACTCTGATAAACCCAAGTTATGTGCTCAGGCTCAGTCAACCTGCTGCCTGCTCTCTTGTGTACGTGATTAAGAAACACGGGACAACGCTCTTAGATCAAAACAGGTCGCAGCTTCATTGACTACAGATGTAAGTGGCTCAGGCATTGGGTGATTTCCCAATTCGTCTGCCCGCCTGCTGATAGGAGGCGCAATTCTGGGGTAGGATTGCCCTATGACTTACACCAAATAGGACCAAGCCAGCAGAATCGCTGATTTGAGAGTGCTATGGCCTTCAGCTGCTGCCTGGGCCTGTGGACAAAATCATCTCCCCTACGCAGTGGTGTAGTGTGGGGAGGGTCGATGTCAGGGACTGGACTGAGGAGGAATGGTGGGGGCCGCCCGCCCTTCTCCTGAACCTTCCCGAGAACAGGAGGACAGTATAGATTTAGAACAGTGGTTTGCAGAAGGTCATAGTTCAGAGGCGGCAGAGGGGAAAAGCTGGGAAATATTAGGAGAGGGGCAGCAGGAAGAAGAAGAAGCACCAGGGGAGAGACAGATGAGTGTCTTTAGAATGCATCCCTGACCCCCTCCCCCTCTCCTAGGACCTGGCGTGCATTGAGGGTGGTAGAACAGAAAGCTCAGAGGCAGAAAGCTCAGATTAGCCAACACAGGGGTGATGCAGAATAGGAGAGACGTGGGGGGGGGATTTACTTGGAGCATTGCCATTATCTGAGAAAGATTGCATTTCTACATCTCTCTCTGTGAATATTGAATAATTCGGGTGGCGCTGTGGGTTAAACCACAGAGCCTAGGGCTTGCCGATCAGAAGGTCGGCGGTTCGAATCCCCGCGATGGGGTAAGCTCCCGTTGCTCGGTCCCTGCTCCTGTCAACCTAGCAGTTCGAAAGCACGTCAAAGTGCAAGTATAGATAAATAGGTACCGCTGCAGCGGGAAGGTAAACGGTGTTTCCATGTGCTGCTCTGGTTCGCCAGAAGTGGCTTAATCATGCTGGCCACATGACCTGAAAGCTGTACAGTACGCCGGCTCCCTCGGCCAATAATGCGAGATGAGCGCTGCAACCCCAGAGTCGGTCACGACTGGACCTAATGGTCAGGGGTCCCTTTACCTTTAAGAATTCTTCTTATTTATCTGCTTCTTGGCTGCCAATGTGAGAGAGAGCAGATTCCCTGGAGCCTGACAGCCAGGGGGTCATAGCCCTGGGTGCATGGTTGTCAGGGGGCATGAGCCAGTCACCCCCCTGCAGGGATCTCCATCCTGCCTACCACTGGGGGTCTCAGGGCCCCAGGGGCAGCTGGCCTGCTCATCAAAGGCCATGTCAGCTGGCTGGGCTCCCCCTGAATGGTTAGGCAGGCAGGCCAAGCAGCATGATACAATTGAACCCTCTGTGCTCCATGCTTGCATGGCAGCAGCAGCAGCAGCAGCAGCGAGGGTTTGGCTGGCATGGCAGGTTTTATTCACCATCATGTCCAGTCCTACCTGGTGTGCATGCGCCCTGGAGACCAATAAAGGTTGCAATGCCCTAGGGTCCCTTTAATGGGATATCCCACTTTCTGGAAGAGTAAGGCAAAGCCATACACCCTTCCTACTTCCGATTAACTACCATGGATCCTACCCAATGCCTTAAACGCTGTCCAAGCTGAACCCTTCTTGCGTGACTCGCAGCCCAACCACTCACATGTGCAACCAACTCTTCAAGCTATTGCACAAGTCTGATAGCCATAGTTCATTACCCATAGGGGGGTAACATAATGCCGTGAACACGCCAGCCCAAAGCCAAGACGTACTGCCTGAAATAGAAAGC
Organism: Darevskia nairensis; assembly: GCA_034642065.1. Lineage (NCBI taxonomy): Eukaryota > Metazoa > Chordata > Lepidosauria > Squamata > Lacertidae > Darevskia > Darevskia nairensis. The sequence continues at coordinate 2,660,903 of JAWWNI010000085.1, read as the reverse complement.
AGGCAGACGTAGAGAGAGCAGAGAGGCTTGCATACTTCTCAGACAGTTGAAACAGGGGGGTTGTCAACCCTTCCTCTTTCGGGAGCTGGCAGGAATGCAGCTTATCTGCTTTGGCAGAGCGGGCTGGAGAGCAGCCAGCTCTCGCAAGAAGCGCAGTCATGCCCGGCACAAAGGAGAGTGAGCAGTTCCTCACAGGAAGAGGAGGCAGCTAACACCATTAGTCCCAAAACTAGGTGAATAGGGAAAGTCCTAGAAAGAAAACAAGCCCCAAAACGTAAGGGTCGGAAGTTCAGGATATTCTGCAGAAACCGAAGGACTCTTCAGAAGGGTCAACTTGACTGTGATGAATGGACTCTCCGATAAAGCGGTTGAAGACTAATTGCTGCTTGCAATAAATCTACCAGTTAATTACGTCTTGTGTGCTGTTATCACGCCAGCTGCTGGCCCATGCCTGACACATAAGTCTTTACTCTGATAAAGCCAAGTTCTAGGTGCCACAGCCCATGTTGAAGATTTCCATCCTGTAGGTGTTATGAAGCAAAAGCTGCACATGCACAGCATACAAGCATTCTGATTAAAGCAACAGGTTTCAGAAAAGTGACTCTAGATCCGCAGGGGAAATTTGCTTTTTAAAAAGTGATCCCTTGCTGTGCAATATGTTTCTCGATTAAGGCAGCTTCACGGAATGGCAAAGGACATCACAGCATTTCTGTCTTTGGGCAACCAGCCAGCATTGTGCATGGTAGCAAGCCAAACAGATTTTCCATGGGAAAAGATGCAGACTTAGCCTACGAATCAAACAATTTTTTAAGACGTCTACCCTTGCAATCATTGCATATATGTTTTGCACATAAATGTCCCAAACATGACACTTTTCAGAATGGCAGAAACGGCTTCAGAAATAACGAGAAAAGGTTTAACACAGATCTAGTTTATACTGAAACCATCAGTGTTTTCTTAAAATAAAAAGGCATTGTAACCAAACAACCTTTATGCCCCTTGCCCTCTCTGATATTAAAAAAAAAACACCTCGTTTTTATCAGACATTTTGAGAAATACATCGAAGATGGATCACACTGCACACACTTGCCCCCTAATTTCTCACCAAGCTTAATTTTTAAAATTTATTAATTAAAAGATTTATGCCCATCTTCTCACTTAAAAGCCATCTATTCATTGAAATAACTCATATGCTACCTTTCAGGGCAAAACTTTTACAATGAGACTTACAAAAAGCAATTAAAGCCACAAAAATAAATTTTAAAACAAATAGAATGGTCAAATTACATATGTGTACTTTTTAATAGAATGCACTTTGAAGCACAATTTGTAAAGGTACAGGACTCCTGAACAGTTAAGTCCAGTCAAAGGCGACTATGGGGTTGCAGTGCTCATCTCACTTTCAGGCCGAGGGAGCTGGCATTTGTCCACAGACAGCTTTCCTGGTCATGTGGCCAGCATGACTAAACCGCTTCTAGCGCAACGGAACACCGAGACGAAAACCAGAGCACAGGGAAACACTGTCTACCTTCCCACTGCAGCGGTACCTATTTATCTACTGGCATGCTTTTGAACTGCTAGGTTGGCAGGAGCTGGGTGAGAGCAACAGGAACTCACCCCGTCGCGCGGATTTGAACTGCCAACCTTCTGATTGGCAAGCCCAAGAGGCTTGGTGGTTTAGACCACAGCACCACCCACATCCCTGAAGCACAATATCAGCAATTTGAACAATAAAGATAATAACAACCCAACCAACCATCAGATGCGTCAAAGAAGAAGAGGAGGAGGAGGAGGAGTTTGGATTTGATATCCTGTTTTATCAATACCAGAAGGAGTCTCAAAGCGGCTAACATTCTCCTTTCCCTTCCTCCCCCACAACAAACACTCTGTGAGGTGAGTGAGGCTGAGAGACTTCAGAGAAGTGTGACTAGCCCAAGGTCACCCAGCAGCTGCATGTGGAGGAGCGGAGGCGCGAACCCGGTTCCCCAGATTACAAGTCTACCACTCTTAACCACTACACCACACTGGGTCCCAACATCTTAATGATGGGAGCAGGTGGCCCTTTGAGTTTCCTGATCCTGGGCTGCTTAGGGCTGTGTAGGTTGCCAAGAATGTGGGAGAGACCATTTTATTCTTCTTTCTTCTGTGTTTGACCCTCTTGTCCGGTCTGAGCTCACACTGGGTGCCAATTGGAGCATAGAATTCCTCTGCCAATCTCTTGGCCCCTAGACTGAGGATAATCCTAAAGTTCATTAGTAAACAGGTCCATTCAAAGGATGAAAAAGCTCACCCAACAGGATAATGACCACAGGGGAGAAATCTCTCTTGTCCGGTCAGCAAATCACTTATAGTTATCACCCAACAACTAGCTGAAAATAATATACATTGCACTGACAGTGTGTCAGGGACTTGAGTACTTGGCTAGCAAGTACTTAGGAGAGAAAGACTAGCAGCAGAACAGCAAGCAGATGGAAGAAAAGCAGGTATATGACAGGCTAATCAGTGACAGGTAAGTAATGTTTGTCTGGCAATATGATAGTCTTCTAAGCAGCACATTGCTCAAGCTGTGAGAAAGCTGCCGATCTGGGAGATCTGCTCTATAAAACAGTGTCATTGAGATTTGATATCTGATGTCACCTGGTTTGCAAGACCAGGAGGATTCTGGCCTTTGGGGCCCGAAGTTCCCTTCTATGACCAGCACTCTCACTTGTGCAGGGAACAGGGTCTTCTTTCTTCTTTGGCGATCACTCGTACCCGATTAAGATTGTCTTCCATAAACACAGTTTTAACAATGAGTTTGTAAGTGACCGTGGAGGCCAATTCTGGATCCACACGTCCTTCCACTGTGGGGACATTGGTTTCCAGGCAGGAGTTGATCACGGTGTGGATTTGCCAAGAGTGCCTTCCTCTCAGCATATTTGTCCCTTTCATCCTGAGTTTGAGCATCTTCAAAGTCCATGACACCTTTGGTAAAGGCTGTTCTCCAATTGCAGCGCTCGCAGGCAAATGTTTCCCAATTGTTGGTGTTTATACTACATTTTTTAAGATTTGCCTTGAGGCAGTCTTTAAACCTCTTTTGTTGACCACCGGCATTACGCTTTTCATTTTTGTGTTCGGAATAGAGTAGTTGCTTTTGAAGGCGATAATCAGGTATCTGCACAACACGACCAGTCCAATGATGTTGATGTTGAAGAATCATTGCTTTGACACTGGTGAATTTTGCTTCTTCCAGTACACTGGTATTAGTTTGCCTGTCTTCCCAAGTGATGTGTAAAACTTTTCGGGAACAGAGTACCCAACACTCAACTCTCCTTGTGTGAACTCCACAGGGCCTGTCATATCTAAATGGTACACTGGAAAGCTGAAGGAAATGAAAGTTTGGGTGGTTTAACATGAAGCATCATGGCTCACCTGAAGGGTGATGTGGATTGTGGAATTATGGATGAAGAGAAATAATAACAACACTCTATTCTACCTTGGTCAGACCACACCTGGAATACTGTGTCCAGTTCTGGGCACCACAATTTAAGATGGATGTTGACAAACTGGAACATGTGCAGAGGAGGGTGACCATGATGATCAAGGGTCTAGAAACCAAGCCTTATAAGGAACAGTTGAGGGAGTTGGGTATGTTTAGCCTGGAAAAGAGGAGACTGAGAGGAAATAGCCATCTTCAAATATCTAAAGGGCTGTCATATGGAGGATGGAGCAAGCTTGTTTCCTCCTGCTCTGGAGGCTAGGACCCAAAGCAATGACTTCGAGGTACAAGAAAGGAGATTCTGGCTAAATATCAGGAAGAACTTTCTGACAGTAAAAGCTGTTTGATTGTGGAACAGACTCCCTCAGAAGGTGGTGGGCTCTCCTTCCTTGGAGGCTTTAAAGCAGAGATTGGATGGCCATCTGTCATGGATGTTTTAGTTGAGATTCCTGCATTGCAGGGGGTTGGACTAGATGACCATTGGGGTCAGGGCCGGCTTACCCATAGGCGCTAGGGGTGCGGGGCACCTGGGTACCGGGCTCTCTGGGGTGTAAGGCCGAGATCTGGAGTCCGGGGATTGAAGAGCCAGGCCAGCTGACAGCCGCTGCCAAGCGGAGCAGAGCCTTTCAGAGTGCCGCAGGCTTTTCTGCTGCGGCCCCTGAGGCAGCCGGCTGGCTCCACCCTCCTGTGCGCCTGGGATTGTCACCATCGAGATGCCCGCCCAGCGCACGCACACTGCTCACACGAGGTGCGCAGCTTCTCTCCCAAGCCTCTGTGGGGACTGCTCTCCTCCCGCAGAGGCATGGGAAAGAGTTGCGTGCCCCCCAAATAAAGCTCAACAAATCTGATCTGCCCCCCTAAAAAAAGCTCAATGACTTTGGCCTGCCCCCCCAAAAAAACAAATTCAAACTCTACTATTCTTTGATTCCATCATCCAGCATACATAAAGGCAGCATATTTGGGTTGGAGTTCAGCTTTGGAATCATATTTCGTGTTGTAGCCTGTTGCTCGTTCTTTTTACTCAGGAACCCAATAGTAGAACACACTAAATTCTAGGGCGGGGAAGAGTTGTTTTTAATCTGGATTTCCATTTAAGAAAATTGGTTACATAAGCAGCAGGTTAACAAAAGCTATGTTGCTAAGTAACGAGACTCTGAGGTCAGGGCAAGCTTAATGCCGCACCACAAGAAACACTATAATTACCTACAAGAGACAAACAAACAAAACAAAACCCACAGTTGGATAAATAGTATTGTCTTTGCATGGAAAATACTGCCATTTCTCTGAAAACAAGGGCTCTCAGCAGATTAAATAAGTTTTAGACAATTAATCGTGCACATGATGAATTCGTATATTATTCATTTAGTCATTTTATTTGTCTGCTGCTTTTCCACAAAAGAGATCATGTCCAATATGGCTTAGAACAAAGAAACAGAGATGCAACAATTTCATAATAACGTAGCAAAACAAAAATGCAAAAAGAGACCAAAAAAACCCCACATTCCAATATTATAACAGGATTACTTAAAACAACATGCAGCATCCAAAAGCAAAAAAATAATAATAAGGGAGACAATGATAACAAGATACAATGGGGAACAGGAGAGAACTGGAAACAAATGTCATTCATTGTTAGAAATGCCTTGTTTTTTATTCCCCCTTTCAGTTTCACAGTTTCACAAAACTCAAGAAAATAATCAGCTCCACCAATTAAAATTGAACCCTACTGATTCACGAAGTAAGGCTGAAATCCTAAACCCCACAGGAATGGGTAGTTCCTCTCAGTTTCTCAATCTTAAATTCAGTGCTATGCATATCCACATCAGTTTGCAATATTTCTTTTAAAGTGCTAATGATAATTCCTCAGCGTTTTAGTGGAAATTTCAACTCATACACCCATTTTCGAAAAAGCAACATTCCCCTTCTGAATTTCAGAAGATGGCTGTTTCAGTGCACAGTTTGTTACAGAAAGAGCAAGTTAGGTAGGATAGCTTTTAAACGCGAACTCAAATTCTCCTCCATCCCCAGTCCTATTGAATGCCACAGGACTTACTTCTGAGTAGACATGGCTGGGATTGATTTGTAAAGCTTTAGTTGATTAATCTACTAATTAGAAAGTGTTCTTTCATACTGTATCATGGTGTGGTACGCTGGTTTGACAGCCATGAACAGAAAGTCCCTACAGAGGGTGGTGAAGACAGCACAAGACATCATGGGCTGTCCCCTGAGTCCGCTAGATGTTATCGCAGGAGACCGTTGCCTCAGAAGAGCGAGGAACATTCTCAGGGATGACTCACACCCTGGCCAGCACCTTTTTAATCTCCTGCCCTCGGGCAGGAGATATAGTAGCATGATAAGCCGAACCAACAGGTTAAAGAACAGTTTCTACCCGTGGGCCGTGAGGCTGCTGAATGGAAGACAGCAACATTGCAGCTGACGTTCGGGGTTGGTGGGTGTATGACAGCACATAGAGTGTAACAAGGACTGAGAGATTGGGGGGGCCTCGTTTAATCTCACTGTAAACGTGGTACAGTGACAATAAAGTATTTCTATTTTTTCTATTTCTAAAGCTCACAACCCTTTGCGGGGGACGACCGAGTTACACCTTGTTGCCTGGAGATTTTAAAAGTTGCCCTCCGGTATTGAGCAATTCTTTCAGACAGAATGTTCTTGTGCCACCCTGAATGCTGCCAGCACATCCTGTCCTGCAAATTAAATATTATAACAGCAGCTACCCACCAACTGCTTGAAGACAAGAGACTATAAACAGGGAAAGTTACTTCTGTCTCCTTCAAATATACAAGCAATTCATGGTTGCCCTTTTCCCAAGTATGTATGCAAGTAGGGAAAGATAATTTTTGATGGGAACTTTTTTATTATTAAACAGCACACATTTGTCTTTGTTCTAGTTGCAAAGTTGCGGCACGGAACATTTCATTCTTTTTCAATAATATGTCCTTCACAGTCTCCCCTACAGCCTCCTGAAACTTAATATATTCCCTTCCTCTGCCTTCCAACTCTGCTCTTTTACCTGTCCATCAACCCTCCAGACTACAGATCCAAGTACTACTTTTTCCCATCTCTCTCTCTCTCCCCTCCCCCTCATTTCTCTAGACAAAAAGGAACTTCTCCGTTTGATCCTTTCACGGCAGAAAAGAGAAGTGGGAGTTGTAATGGCTTTAATAAAACCTTCAGCCAATGTTAAGCAATCCTTTCCATGAAATTACACTTCCCCGGGATGAAAACGTATGCCTTGCATAAAGAATGTTTCTTCCTACATCTCAGCCCACAGCTGCTTTCCAAAATCTGTTCATATTCCCTTAATTTGGGGTGTCAGTAAATATAGGGAAGAGAATGGAACTATGAATAAATTGTTTGCATTATGTAATCTTGGCTTGAAGGCAGAAGGGGAAAATGGAGGTACCTTCTCCCAGAATTCATCAAGCTAAACCCGAAACGGTGGTGTGGAGACCCCATGGTATGGGAGACACTCGAGAATTTGTGAACCTCCCAGCCTCCTCCCCCCAAAAAACAATTCCACTAGCTTATCAACATATATGTTTATTTCCCTAGACGAAGCCAAAGGAACCTGTACATTTGCTGTGAATGTTGCATTAGGAGAAATCGAGTGACAGAAATCTAGTGATATGGTTTGGACTACATGAGAGCACAGCGGCCACCATCTTGCTGCCCCCAAAGTGCTTTTTCCGGGGCCACAATATCATGTGGCATCTCAAAATGTATTTTGTGGTGCCAAAAAGGCACATCTTTTAGGCTTCATTATCTCACAAGGGTCACATGACTCACATGGGGGCACAGCCAAGAAGATGCATGTCCCAGTTTCGGAACTCAACATGCCATACCCTCCAACATTTCTCCAGTGAAAATAGGGACATCTCATTCCATAATGATAATTTTACTATTTATACCCCACATATCTTACTGGGTTGCCCCAGCACTCTGAGCAGCTCCCAACATATATAAAAAACAAAATAAAACATTAAACATTTTTTTTAAAAAAAACTTCCCTCTACCGGATTGCTCAGGAGTTAAATAAGTCCATACCCTCCAACATTTATCCAGTGAAAATAGGGACCTGCTACCATACCCTCCAACATTTCTCCAATGAAAATAGGGGCATCCTAAGGAAAAGTGGGACATTCCGGGATCAAATCAGAAACCAGGATGGCTTCTCTAAATCAGGGATGTCCCTGGAAAATAGGGACACTTGGAGGGTCTAACATGTTGGAAGGTATGGTACTTGGATAAAAGTTGTGGAATAAGATGGCACCATTATTCTATAGCCAGTTAAGAAAAGGAAATAGAAATAACATAGGAAACTGCCTTCTTCAGATTGAGACCATTGCTCCATCTAGCCCCTTCCTGTCTACATTGACGCAGCCATTTTCCAGGATTTGAGACAGAATTATTTCCCAATCTTACCTGTAGGGGATTGAACCTCTGTCCTTCCTTCTACATGAGCTGCGACCTCTCCGAAACAAAATCCCTCTATTGAGAACGTTGCTCCGTTAAAACCTTTTAAACCACAAGGACATTGTGGCACAAGTATTTATGGATGATCTACATCCTTAAACAAATGCAGTTTTCAAAGAAATGACATTTGCTCTGAAATTCTGAGACATGTAACTACGCCAAGAAAAGTGGGCCCGCAGATGTAATTTACTCAGGAACTAGGACAGGTTTTGCATCCTTCTGCCAGAGGAAGAAGAAACAATTGCCTACAGCCAGTCAGGCAGCTATAATTCTTAATTACACTGCAGACATTTAAAAACATTGCTCTTATTAGGACTATTAGAACTCACTTAGCTGTAGTTTCAACTTATAATTTCAGCCCTCATGAAAGGAATGTAACCATTAACATTGCCTAAATCCTGATTTGGTTTGCTAGTAAATTTACAGAGTGGTAGCGTGAGACTAATACGAGCAGTGACAGAATCCTCTACTGAGACCATGTAAATTACCAGTTGAGGGGGAGAGGGAATGCTTTTTACAGGGAAATTGCCTTTTTTGCTACTTTTTAGATGAAGAACAGAAGACTGAACTTTCGCAAAATAGGTTCAGCTTAAATATACAAGTCAGTTGCCAGGGTTTCAACATATTCTTGTGTCCCTACCAAGTGGAAATAAGGAATTTGGGAAAGGGTAATGGATATGGAGAGATCAAGCATACCAGGTGGATTTTTATTTTATTTTTATTTGGAAAAGAGAATTGCATCAACTTCCACCCATCCCATTCCCCAGCTAGCTCTTCTCAAATTCCAAATCTGTATCTTGTAGAGATAGCAGAAATCTGTATCTTGCTCTGTCCTGATAGCTGAAAATATTCTGTGATATTTGGGATTTGTGACCAGAATCCAGTTAGTATTAATCTGGGTAGATTGCATTATAATCTAAAGCACAGCCTCAGAGGTTTCAATGTATACATTTGCTGACTATTCCAATTGAGGTGTCATTTCAATGCTCTGTTGAAAGAGGGGCCATATCACTAGACAATGTTTCAGCCTTCCTGAAAGAAGCATGGTGTACAAGTAAATGGGATATTATAGGGGGGGGGGGTAACCCAAACCTGGGTTACCTGATGCTACCCAAAGGCCAACACCTAACTGTTAGGTAAAATAGGAGTTTTTCCTCCTTTGGCTCCAGAGCCTAGTAACCTCTAGCCCAGTAGCACGAATTCATTAGCACGTGAAGGCTGCATAACGAAAGCAGAACCGCAGTTCAAGGGCAAAGCATGCGTACCAAGTTAGACATAACTAAATGGCTGTCTAAGGTCTTGGGATGGGTCGAAAGCCTGCCAAAGTTCACAGGAAGGAATTCCTTATATGGATTTACAGGACTCGTGATGCATGTCTTTACATGGAAGCAGGAAGGATCTTCCTAATATGGTCAATAGAACTCTGTGGGAGGGGGAGAGAGTGCTCTGAAAGGTATATAAGTTTTGCTTAAAATGATTATTCTTGTTCCTGCCTTTGGATGACCAGGCAGGATCCTTCTGCTCTCCGGAAAGCAGAATAAAAGCTTTTTCTCTTATTTATACCTTGGTGACATTTTGTCATCCCTCTCCCTCTGGAGCAACGTTGAACCCTGCTTTGCTAAGGCTACAATATGAGAAAGAAGCAGCCAGTTGAGCACAGACACCCTTGCACAGATGGGTCTGGAAGGTATTCTCAGGCACAGGGTTTAATCCTCAGCGCATGTGGGTTTTCCCTTCAGAAATGCAACCAAACTGTGGCCACCAAATCTTCCTAGTTGCTAATGAACCTTTTCCTTGGTCCATCTCTGTAATATCTCCTCGAATAACTCATCGAAATTGGTTGATCTATAGCAGGTTTAATAGCTTAGAAGTCCTCCACCACCCATCACTAGCACTGCTTAAAAAGAGTAAATAAAATACACAAAGGTCCCCTTGGTAAAGGAAAAAAAAATGGTTCTTTATTTGCAGTTTCTTCATATTTGGATAGCTTTGGCTTCATGGCTGCTTCATGCAGGAGAGAGAGAGAGGAAGGGGCAGAGTGTGGGAGTTTGGCAGAAAACCCAAAAGTGTATTTGATGGAGACCTAGGAGAAAAACCTAAAGAATGGCAACTGTAGGTTTCCAGAAATGAAATTTCTGTGTTGGGCAGATAATTGTTGGCGATAAGCAACATTTCATGTCTCCAGTCAGCAGAAGGCAGGGTTGAGATAATTTTGGTGTATTTTGGTGATGGGTCCTCCCATAATTATGGTGTATTTTTCTCTGCAAGATATTCCTGCAAGGCAAAAGTGTGACAACATTTTTAAAAAATTATTGTTGCAGAGAAAAATACACACACACACACACACACACACACACACACACACACACACCCAAAAAAGATATGGCATCAGGTGAATAGAGTCAGATGCTAAAGGCTCACTTTGACTCTCAAAATATGAACAGGCTTCTACAAAATAATTATAGTGAAATGGTGAAGGTCCTCCCATTTCTGGGACACCAATGAGGCAAGAAGCCTTCATAATTGTTTGTGGTTATTAACAAAAACCCAACCCTGAATTTATGAACCCTGGTTCAATCTAGTATTTCTCTTACCTCTTTTCCTGCGTTACAAATATGTAGCTGGTGAAGATCTTCTTGACAGTTATCTCTATGGAAGGAAAAGCTCCATCATCTACATTTCTGTGTGTCAAGGGGGGAGGGGCAGAAATAACAACCCCAGAAAAGACTCATCAAGAGAGTTTCCAAACAACAATAATTCACGTCATTTTTGGATCTAATTAACTTTTAGAAAGCAACCACGGGAATGAAGAAAACCTCAAACTGCAAACGGCCTGTTATGGGGATAACAATCCAATCTGATTCTTTCAGGACATTTAACAATAGGATTGAGATAGACACAGATACTTTAGTAGCAATGCTCATGCAGAGATATATGTCTGTGTGCGGAAAGTTTGAGTTTATGTGAGACATTAAGATTACAGCATACTCTATAATTGATTAATGGAACAATGAATGCTAGATGAAGCTATTTATAATTTTGTTGCAGGCACATTACAATGAGGTGTGAATATAGTTGTGATCTAGAAAATCAAATGACTGTTCCTTATGGAATATTCATTGGTACAATCTCTAGCGAACAAGGACCAAAGTGCCCCTACTTAACATTTATGCTTTAATTACTTTGTTAAAAATAGCTATTGTGGCCACAACTCATACATCAGTCCTAGAAAATCTTAGCAAAAATATTTAGATGGTGGGAAAATTCTCAGTCTGAGAGAGTGGTCAAACAAAGCAAGTTCCAGAATAGTCAACAGAGAAGACAAATGGCTTGACCTTCTCTCAAGCAACTTCCTATGTTACACCACAGGTAATATTCACAGACTGTGTTAATATTCCGTTCAGCAACACTTTATTTCACTATAAATATGAAGCAATTATTTGGGAAATGTTGGGGTCCTGCCAACAACCCATAACTGTGTTTGATGGGATAGAATCAACATCAGGCACAATCAGCTAGAGCTAAAATACATTTGCCCCAAACAATTCAACTATGTAAATCTTGATGGCAAATATACTCTGAATGTTCTAGGGATGTGTGCATATTCAGCAAATATTTGATATTCAGCATCAGCTTCTGACATACGGCAATATTTGATCTCAATATTTGATTGATATTGACAGCTGGCATCAGCATTTGACAGTGGCATGGTGCAATTATATTTTAGAGTGATTTGCCAGCTCCCCACAGCTCAGTTCAGAATTGGACTCAGTAAACGGAGATTTGTTCCCAAAATGTTGGAATATAGTTCTTCTTCATTTTTAAGTGCACTTCCAAAATTTGGAACCACTTACAAAATAACAAAAACTTCTTGAAAGTAAACAAACAACAAACCTAGAAAAAAATATAGAGCATCAGGAATAAAGGTTCTCAATCATCCCCTTTCTTGTTTCAATAGTTTTCTACCCACAAGGAGATTTTTTAACAATCTCCTTTCCCTTTCTCCCCCACAACAAACACTCTGTGAGGTGAGTGGGGCTGAGAGACTTCAAAGAAGTGTGACTAGCCCAAGGTCACCCAGCAGCTGCATGTAGAGGAATGGAGACGTTAACCTGGTTCACCAGATTATGAGTCTACCACTCTTAACCACTACACCAGACTGGCAAAGGGCGGGGCAACTCAAGTCAGAGCATGGAAAAGTACTCATCTGGGAACCAGCCTGCTTCCTCCAGTTTCCACCATGTCAGTGGCACAACAGGGGCCCACTGTACAGAAGTGGCAAATTAGGTTTCAACATGCAGTTGCAGTTAGTATTTGATAGCTGACTTGCAATTGTAAGTAGGTTTTGTACTAATTTTCACCCATTTGTAGGTGAAATTAGGGATCATCACCCTGTAAACAAAAACAGAAAAATTTTGGTATCAAGTTGCAATTCCAAAATCCGAACGATGGATTTCAGCTTAATTTTTATGGCAAAATTCAAATGGGATATGTGAATATCATTGTTGTTGTTGTTGTTGTTGTTGTTTTAAAAAAACCCTTCATTTCAGCTTTACCACCAATGAATATGTTGATCTACTAAAAGTATGGGATTTCACAACTCCACAAGGTATACAGTAAACAAACATACAATATCTAGGACCAGGTGGAATGAGTAGTAATTATTCCCAGGAATCTTTAATCGTGCTGTAATTGTAACTTCCCTTCTTGTGACAATAATAAACGTTTAAATTTAGACATTATGGAAATCTCACCTTTAGCGACTTGGGTTTCCAGATGGTTGCACTGAAGACAGTGAAAATCGGGAGTGAGTCACCTAGACATCAAAGCACAGTAAAAACCCAATAAAGGCAAGATCTTCAAATAACTAAAGCCTATGATATAATCAGAGAGAGCCTCTCCAACTTGCCAGGAACCAGTAGATTCTGCTTCGGAATAAGCATCTGATGATTTCAGTTTATATCTATATAAGAAAGCAGAGAAATTGACAATGAGTTTCGAAATGCATTTCCTTAATGTGTTGGTCTCTCGTGCAGCTTTGCTGAAGATGCAGTTTTCCTAGCTGCAGTCAACATAAATGGATGAGGGTTCATATAAGTTATTGGGAAAATGCCCATTCAAGTATTTGGGCTGCTGGCCAAGCAATTTTTCTCCCACCCAGCATCAGTCATACAATCTTTTTCCCCATTATTGATTTCTATTTTTATCTGTTGTATTTTTTTAGGAAGTCCATCTTCCTAAAAATGCATCAAGGCTCAAATGAGACTAATAATGCCTTGTAAATTAGTTTATAAACCAATTTTGAGTAAATACATTGGCTTGCTTTATACATCACTGTGAGCCAAACCACGGGGACCACAGGAGGTCTGCAGCCACTTCGTTCCTCTCTGGTATTTTTTTTTTTTTTTACTCCTGCATCATGCTGAGCTGAGTCAAGATATGGTTTAACGTGCCATCTAAATCTAGGCTTGTGGTTAAACTCTCTCTTCACTAACCACAAAGTATAACCAAGTTTGGATTACTGGAAAAATGTGAACAAGGCCAATATCAGCGACATTGTATTCACCGTAGACCTCTGTGGACTAAATAAAATTTAGATTTTATTATTCAGGTAGAAAATTATGGACAAGAAAGGTAAAATATTACCAGCATTTAGTCATAGGCAGCCAAGACAAGTTTGGATATCTATAAGAACAGAGGGGGAGGGAAGCTTCATGAGAAGGGAGATTCAGTAGCTGTTGACCCAAACTTCATTCAAAAACAGACTGTGTGGAGACTAAATCATTCACTGCCTGGGGTCAAACCAAGATATGTTGAATAGACTGAAGGCAGTATAAATGAAAATAGCAAGCCAGGGAGGCAAGTCCTAAATCTGACAGTTGTTTGCTGGCCTGGAAATATTTATAGTCAATTCAAGTCAGGAAGAACCAGCAGTGGTGGAGAGAAGATTACTTCCCTTTCCCACTCAGGGCTAACCTTTCCATTAGGTAAGCTGGATATCTTGCCTTAGGTGGCAGGTTCTGGGACAACTGATTGATGTTCACCACTGCTCCACCTCTTCCCCCCCCCCCATCTATTTGCCACTGCTCCTATGACAGCAAAGATGTCTTGGGATGGTGGCTGGTCTGGTTCCCCTGGCATTCTACAGACCATTTCGCCTCATCACCAAGAGCCCTAACACATAAGCCAGGAGATCCCCAATTCAAGACTGGCTGATCCTGACACATGTTATTTTCCCTTTTATTTCTTCCCCTTTCAAAGAAACAAAAGGCCACCATCACACTATAATAATAATAATAATAATTTATTATTTGTACCCCGCCCATCTGGCCGGGTCTCCCCAGCCACCCTGGGCGGCTTCCAGCAATATTAAAAAACAAAACATTAAAATATCACAGATTAAAAGCTTCCCTGAACAGGGCTGCCTTCAGATGTTTTCTAAAGGTCATGTGGTTGTTTATTGTTTTGACCTCTGATGGGAGGGCGTTCCACAGGGCGGGCGCCACCACCGAAAAGGCCCTCTGCCTGGTTCCCTGTAGCTTCGCTTCTCGGAGTGAGGGAACCACCAGAAGGCCCTCGGCGCTGGACCTCAGTGTCCGGGCTGAACAGTGGGGGTGGAGACGCTCCTTCAGGTATACAGGACCGAGGTCGTTTAGGGCTTTAAAGGTCAGCACCAACACTTTGAATTGTGCTCGGAAACGTACTGGGAGCCAGTGTAGATCTCTCAGGACAGGTGTAATGTGGTCCCAGCGGCCACTCCCAGTCACCAGTCTGGCTGCCGCATTCTGGATTAATTGCAGTTTCCGGGTCACCTTCAAAGGTAGCCCCACGTAGAGCGCATTGCAGTAGTCCAAGCGGGAGATAACTAGAGCATGCACCACTCTGACGAGACAGTCTGCGGGCAGGTAGGGTCTCAGCCTGCGTACCAGATGGAGCTGGTAGACAGCCGCCCTGGACACAGAATTAACCTGCGCCTCCATGGACAGCTGTGAGTCCAAAATGACTCCCAGGCTGCGCACCTGGTCCTTCAGGGGCACAATTACCCCATTCAGGACCAGGGAGTCCCCCACACCCGCCCGCACCCTGTCCCCCAAAAACAGTACTTCTGTCTTGTCAGGATTCAACCTCAATCTGTTAGCCGCCATCCATCCTCCAACCGCCTCCAGGCACTCACATAGGACCTTCACCGCCTTCACTGGTTCTGATTTGAAAGAGAGGTAAAGCTGGGTATCATCCGCATACTGATGAACACCCAGCCCAAACCCCCTGATGATCTCTCCCAGCGGCTGCATATAGATGTTAAAAAGCATGGGGGAGAGGACGGAACCCTGAGGTACCCCACAAGTGAGAGCCCAGGGGTCTGAACACTCATCCCCCACCACCACTTTCTGAACACGGCCCAGGAGGAAGGAGCGGAACCACTGTATAACAGTGCCCCCAGCTCCCAACCCCTCTAGACGGTCCAGAAGGATGTTATGGTCGATGGTGTCAAAAGCCGCTGAGAGATCCAGCAGAACTAGGAAACAGCTCTCACCTTTGTCCCTAGCCCGCCGGAGATCATCGACCAGTGCGACCAAGGCAGTTTCAGTCCCATGATGAGGCCTAAATCCCGATTGGAAGGGATCCAAATGGTCCGCATCCTCCAGGCGTGCCTGGAGTTGTTCAGCAACCACCCGCTCAATCACCTTGCCCAAGAATGGAAGATTTGAGACTGGGCGATAGTTGGCCATATTGGCCGCATCCAAAGATGGTTTTTTAAGAAGCGGTTTAATAACCGCCTCTTTTAGCGGGTCTGGGAAGGCTCCCTCACAAAGAGAAGCATTCACCACCCCGCAAAGCCCATCGCCCAGCCCTTCCCGGCTAGCTTTTATAAGCCAGGATGGGCAAGGATCAAGGAGACAGGTGGTTGGTTTCACTCGTCCAAGCAGCCTGTCCACATCCTCGGAGGCAACAGATTGGAATTGATCCCACACAACTGGACTAGACAGGACTCTAGCACTCTCCCGCCCCAGCCCTGCTCCCACGGTGGAGTCTACCTCTTCCCGAATCTGAGCGACTTTATCTGCAAAAAACTTTGCAAAAGCATTGCAGGAGATCTCGGGGTCCCTACCAGACCCCGGTGATGACGGTGGTTCTGATAAATTTCGAACCACCTGGAAGAGTCTCCTGCTGCTGTTTTCTGCAGATGCAATAGAAGCGGCGAAGAAGGTCCTCTTCGCCGTCGCCATTGCCACTTGGTAGGCTCGAAGTTGAGCTCTAGCCCGTGTCCGGTCTGATTCAGAATGAGTTTTCCGCCACCGGCTAAAGGTAAAGGTGTGTTGTTTAGTCGTTTAGTCGTGTTTGACTCTTTGTGACCCCATGGACGAGACACAACACGCACTCCTGTCTTCCACTGTCTCCCGCAGTTTGGTCAGACTCATGTTGGTAGCTTCGATAATAATAATAATAATAATAATAATAATAATAATAATAATAATAATAATTTATTGTTTGTACCCCGCCCATCTGGCTGGGTCTCCCCAGCCACTCTGGGTGGCTTCCAGCAAACATTAAAATACATTAAAACATCACAGATTAAAAACTTCCCTAAACAGGGCTGCCTTCAGGTATTTTCTAAATGTAATGTAGTTGTTGATCCCTTTAACCTCTGATGGGAGGGCGTTCCACAGGGCAGGCACCACTACTGAGAAGGCCCTCTGCCTGCTTCCCTGTAGCTTTGCTTCTCACAGTGAGGGAACTGCCAGAAGGCCCTCGGCGCTGGATCTCAGTGTCCAAGCAAAATGATGGGGGTGGAGGCCCTCCTTCAGGTATACAGGACCGAGGGCTTTAAAGGTCAGCACCAACACTTTGAATTGTGCTCGGAAACGTACTGAGAACACTGTCCAACCCGGTGGTTTCTAGAATTTAAATAGAAAGACCACAGACCTCCTAACCCAATGAATGGAAGAAGGATTCATCAGCCTTAAATAAGTTTATCCTACCTCTTCCAATTCCATTCCATTTATGTAATGCTTTTTTCTTATCCTGCCCCTCCCAAGGTGGCATACCTGGTTATCATCCCTCATTTCCACAACAACCATGGAAAGGTTAAGCTAATGATCTGTCTATCCCAAAATAAGCATGAGAATGGGTGGCAAAGACCCTGGCTAGGAGGAGTCCTAGTAGGCACTAGGAAGGCGGGGACCTTCATTCTTCGCAACTGCTTCATTGGGGCAAGACCTCCTACAAAGGGTTGCTAAGAGCACTATGCTGGAGCTGTGGATTTTTTTCTTGAATAAGGTAAAGGTAAAGTCCAGTCAAAGGCGACTATGGGGTTGTGGCATTCATCTCGCTTTCAGGCCGAGGGAGCCGCTTCTGGTGCAACGGGACACCGTGGTGGAAGCCAGAGCACACGGAAACGCCATTTACCTTCCCGCCGGAGCGGTACCTATTTATCTACTTGCACTTGTATGCTTTCAAACTGCTAGGTTGGCGGGAGCTGGGACTGAGCAACGGGAGCTCACCTTGTTGCGGGGATTCGAACCACCGACCTTCTGATTGGCAAGCCCAAGAGGCTCAGTGGTTTAGACCACAGTGCCACCCGCACCCCTTCACACTAATCAACTAGCAAAACAACCAGCTGATATAGTGATATTACCATGGGGCCACTTGAATCAGCAATTTATGTAGCAGCCGCATCAAGTTATTCTTTCACTAAATATAAAAATGCTGTCACTTATACTTAAACAACAGATATGAAAAATCTAAAGTTGTTTTTAATTAAAGTGTTGTGTCTGTGTGTTTAGGTTAACTTGGAAGGTACTGTGCATGCTTGGGTGAAGTATCTGATAAGTATCAAGGGAAGTTAAAGGCGTTCCCAATTAGATTAGCAAAGATTTACAGAGTAAAGTGGAGGGGCTCCCTTCCTGAGACCCACAGAAACATTAATATAAGTTATCAGTTAAGTTGGTTTGACAGTATTATCAGTCCCATTTGGAGTCCAGGATTGCAGAAGAAACACTCTATTCACTGCTCAAAGATGCCATCAAATTTCATGGAAAATGACATTTCAAGGTCCCTGCTCAAAAGAAACAATGGATTGTCAGAGCTACAACAATATGTTTTGTTAATGCCAATGCAATTTCACACAAATCCATAAGATCGGTTTAAAATGATGACATTTTTTACATCAGAAGAACAATTATTATTAATAATGGTTGCTGTTTATATATGATCTGCTACAATGCAAATGGAAAAATAACCGGCCAAATGGGAAGTGAAAATATAGCCTTGCCTTTTCAGTGAATTTCTCTTCTCTAGCTCTTCAAATTCCAAGTTTGAAAATGGTACCAGGCTAGTGGTATTGTCACTAAATGGAACATGAGCCTAATGTGACATTGATTATTGATGAACTGTCCTATTTTGCAGAAAGGAAACAGCCTAAGGATGCATGATTTCAACAGTGCTGAAGGCAACATCTCTAAAGTAGGGCATATCTACATTATGTACAAAAATGAAATGAGTTTGAAACCTGTTTAACTAGGCCTTTATGATTCGCTCAAATGGAAGTATAGTTTTTTTTCTATTGACACTAAGTTTATTTGGATAATTTGTTGTATTTATTTGGACTGCTTGTATACCACTTAAACATGATATACGGTTGGGGTGTGTACAGAGAGCCCATTCAACAAACCAGCAGAGTGTGGCAGTGGAACAGAAGAACAAATCTGTCCCTCTTTGAAAAAAGTTGGGGCACCCCTGCACTAAAAGGTTAGAATGCAGCTTTCTCCAGATTGAAGCACAGAATGTTTGAGGACCGGGAAATTCGCAGGAAAACCAAAATGCTTGTTTACAAAGCTATTGTACTACCAACTTTCCTGTACGCTTGTGAAACATGGACCGCTTACAAATGCCATCTCCAACTCCTCGAAAGATTCCATCAATGGTGTCTCCGAAAAAATTTACACATCACTTGGGAAGACAGGCGAACTAATGCCAGTGTACTGGAAGAAGCAAAGATCACCAATGTTGAAGCAATGATTCTTCAACATCAACTTTGTTGGACTGGTCATGTAGTGCGGATGCCTGATTATCGTCTTCCAAAGCAACTATTATTAATTCAGTTTGCATCCTGCCCTTCCTTCCTAATGAACCCAGACTAAGCAGCTAAAATGGAAAGCAGCATGGACATAAACTTAGTTTCAACTGCATCATACTAGTATTGTTGTTGTTGTTTAGTCGTTTAGTCGTGTCCGACTCTTCGTGACCCCATGGACCAGAGCATGCCAGGCACTCCTGTCTTCCACTGCCTCCCGCAGTTTGGTCAGACTCATGTTGGTAGCTTTGAGAACACTGTCCAACCATCTTGTCCTCTGTCGTCCCCTTCTCCTTGTGCCCTCCATCTTTCCCAACACCAGGGTCTTTTCCAAGGAGTCTTCTCTTCTCATGAGGTGGCCAAAGTATTGGAGCCTCAGTTTCAGGATCTGTCCTTCCAGTGAGCACTCTGGGCTGATTTCCTTAAGAATTGATAGGTTTGATCTTCTTGCAGTCCATGGGACTCTAGTATTGGACTATATCAAATTCCACCACTGCAGACATAGTTTACACACACACTAACACACCCACCCCAGTTTTAGAGGAAAGTGCTAATATCTACTTGCCACTTGAGTCTGAAAACTAATCACTGCATCTTCACAACATATGTTTACTGAAACCTGAAATCCCGGTTTCTCAACTTAATCTTGATAACTGTGTGAGGTCTTCACATATGCCTTGATTATGGTGACTTTTGCGGAAAGAATTGTCACTTGTCTCTATTTAAATTGGGTTCTGAAAGGCTATGTGAAACAGCATACCTGATAATTGGCTGTGTTATAAAGACCTGGGATGGCAGATTTTCCAAGCAAGGGGGGGGAGGGGGAAGCTAACTGCTTCTCGCTAGCTCCTAAGCCAAAGCTGCACTGCAGTGCTTCAGCAGTGGCACAAATTTCAATTCTAATTGCATGTACTAAATCCAATTATATATAACATAATGCAGGTGCCCCAACCCTGGAGTTCAGAGTATATGTTGTAACCGCCGCAGTGTCACTGGTGGAGGCTTCGTACAAAGTCTCTCAATTTAGTAATGATCAAATGCTTCTGAAGCTGTACTCAAACACAAAAGCTATATTTACAATTTCGGCGTTGCTCTTCGACTGGAGAGGCTGCTTTCCCCACGTGACGGGCAGATTGCTGGAACACATCTAAAGATTTTGTGCACGGTGACAACGGTCAGAAAACACAGCTGGCTTAGTTAGTCACTGCTTGGTCATTTAAAAACTCTGTGGAACTGCTGTTTCCTCTTGAGCAGCCTTTTAAGAAGAGGATCTGCTGGATCAAACCCAATGCCCATCTAGTCCAGGATTCTGTTCCCACAGTGACAAACTGGATGTCTATGGAAAGGCCAAAGTAAAACACGAATACAGTAGTCTTCTACTGCTCTGTCACGCAAAAACCAGCAGCTGAGAGACATATTGCTATGACGTCGGACATTATCTACAGCCATCATGGCTAACAGACACACGGATAACCACATCCTGTGTTAATTTGTCTAATTCTACCTCAAAAGGCATCCAAGCTGGTGGCTGTCACTACATCATGTGGCAGGGAGTTCCATTGTTTTATGTATGTGCTGTGTGGAGAAATACTTCCTTGTGCTGTACTTTAGCTTTTTTAAAAAAAAAAAAATATGCTTTTTAAGTTTATACATTTCACTAATTTTACAATCTTTTTAGCATTTCAAAACTTGACTTCCTCCCCCCTCTTTCTGCAGTTCCTTAAATTTATACAGTGGTACCTCGGGTTACGAACCTAATCCATTCCGGGTGCCGTTCACACCCCAAAAAGTCCGTAACCCAAGCAGTGCTTTCACGCATGCGCAAAAGCGCGATATTCTGCTTCTGCACATGCGCGAACTGCGCAGAACTCTTCTGCGCATGCACAGACCGTGCAGAACACTTCTGCGCATGCGCGCACTGCGAAACCCAGAAGTAAACACTTCCGGGGGTTGCCGCGTTCGCAACCCGAAAAAATGTAACCCGAAGCATTCGTAACCCGAGGTATGACTGTATTTAATATCTTCTGCATATCCAAATTTACTTAATTTGCTCATTTATTCATCTGCTTTAAAAATATACTCTTATCAAACTGCAGGTATTTTATCTTTTGCTTGCTTTAAAGTATTGTTACTCTACAAAGGAGCGTGTAGACCCTCAAGTATGGTTGTCATATATATATTTGATTTTGTCGTTTTATCTCTTTGTAAACCGCTTTGAAGGTTGTTGGGTTTCTTTTGCGAGTGACAGGTGTATAAATTGCATGGGACAATCAATCAATCAATCAATCAATCACGGTGGGATTCGTGCCTTCGGCCGCGTGCGTCAAACATCACATGACACACAGTGATGGTATCAGTGAGGTGGACGATTGAACATAGTTAAAGAGCTTGCTCTGCCCTTCGGCTTCCTTAAGGAAGTTTGCCTCGACATTTATGAACAGTGGGAATCCAGTACTTGAACCAAGAACATCTGGGCCTGAGGCAAAGATCAAACCCGGTGTGCCTCTCCCTCTGTTAGCCTGTCCCTGTTTACAATCAATGGAGGAGGCCCTTCTTTTCCCTTCCGCTGTAACTGCGTCATCCTTCCATGGTGACGCAGAATCGTGCCTTCCTCATGGTGGCATCCCATTGGTCCACCAAGCAAAGACATCATTGTCCTTTTAACACCAAGTGAAGTCGTACCTGTTCCTTCAGGCTTTGGGGGCTTTCACCATCTTGTGTGTCTGCCGATGCTTTTAGGAATGCTTTGCTTTTGCTACTAGCTGTCACTCGTTCGTGTTGCACCCTGCTGTGGCACCGTTGCAATACCGTATTGGCCCAAACAGGGCCAGATTTGGGTTTGACAAGGCCCTAAGCTACTGACAGTAATGGGGCTCTTTATATGTCCAGCTGTCCTTTGTCAAAAAGAAATTGTCACTGGTTTTTTTGTGTTGAATATATGCTATATGGTAACTTATGGACCGTATAGATATCTAAAGCCATTTGCACATAACAAAATATTCATTTTATCAAAGTAATACACAACACAAAACACTGTTGCTGTATGTAGATTTTATTTTATTTGTTTTCTATCTTATATTTTGGAAATGTACATCCAGTATTTTTTTCCCTTTAAATTTTTTTGGGGGCCCAAGAGAGTGGGGTCCTAAGCTATAGCTTGTTTAGGTAAAGGTAAAGGGACCCCTGACCATTAGGTCCAGTCGCGGACGACTCTGGGGTTGCGGTGCTCATCTCGCTTTACTTGCTGAGGGAGCTGGCATACAGCTTCTGGGTCATGTGGCCAGCATGACTAAGCCGCTTCTGGTGAACCAGAGCAGTGCACGGAAACGCCGTTTACCTTCCCGCCGGAGAGGTACCTATTTATCTACTTGCACTTTGACGTGCTTTTGAACTGCTAGGTTGGCAGAAGCAGGGACCGAACAACAGGAGCTCACCCCGTCGTGGGGATTCAAACCGCCGACCTTCTGATCAGCAAGCCCTAGGCTCTGTGGTTTAACCCACAGCATCACCCGCGTTGTTTAGCTTACATGTAAATCCAGCCACCTGAATATGACCTGCACTCAATTATAAGCCACACCTTTAAAATTAAGGGGGGAAAGAAATGTCAATGCCCGAGAAGGAGCAGGTGTCAGGAGTGTGTGCAAGAGCCAGGCCCTGGGACCAGCAGAGCTTCGGCTTGTTCTGGAGAGGCAGGGCGCGGCCACACAGGTGAGGCTGCTTGGGAACTTACTGAACCTGGTGAGGTTGATTGGGAACTTGCTGCACCTGGTGTCAAGAGCCAGCAGGGAATATAAGACCAGCTTTTCCCCTCAGCCCTTTGCCACAGCAACGCCTTCCCTGCCTTGCTGTGTGTCTCCTTGCTTCTGGACCGTGACTTCGTGTTTCTGGCTTCTTGACCCTTGGACTGTGACTACGTATTCCTGGCTTCTGGACCCTTGGACCCTTGGCTCTTTGACTCCTGGTTCCTGATCCTCGGACCCTTGGCTCCTTGACTCCTGGTTCCTGACCCTTGGACCCTTGGCTCCTTGACTCCTGGTTCCTGACCCTTGGACCCTTGGCTCTTTGACTCCTGGTTCCTGACCCTTGGACCCTTGGCTCCTTGACTCCTGGTTCCTGATCCTCAGACCCTTGGCTCCTTGACTCCTGGTTCCTGACCCTTGGACCCTTGGACCCTTGGCTCCTTGACTCCTGGTTCCGGACCCTTGGACCCTTGGCTCCTTGACTCCTGGTTCCTGATCCTCAGACCCTTGGCTCCTTGACTCATGGCTTCTTGACCCTTGGACTGTGACTACGTATTTCTGGCTTCTTGACCCTTGGACTGTGACTATGGATTTCTGGCTTCTTGACCCTTGGACTGTGACTACGTATTTCTGGCTTCTGGACCCTTGGACTGTGACTACGTGCTTCTGGTTCCTTGACCCTTGGACTGTGACTTGGTACCTCTTGCTGCTCGACCCTGGGACCCCTGCTCTTTGGACTCCTGTTCCTGCCATCTTGCCCCGGGTCCTGACGTGCCTTGCTGGGACTTTGTTTGCTATCAGCCTGGACCGTGACAGCAGGGGCCAAGGGGGACCAAGGAGGCAGCGCCTTCACTCCGGCCGTGGCGGCTGCGGTGGTGGGCAGCAGCGCTTCCAGAGGGTCAGCACCACCATGGCCCCCCAATGGGACGGGCGGAGAGAGGTGGCAACTGGCGGGACTCATGCGCACCTCAGTGGGTTAAAGCCAGGCAGCACCTCGGATTAGCGCCAGTCCCAGCACACCGGCTGCATCTCCTGTTCCTCCTCCTAGCAGACCTTCTCGCTCTCTTGTCCATGCTCCTCCCTCATTTCCTCCTCCTTGCCGCCTTCTGGCTCCCTCTCAGGGACCCCTTCACCTCGCCGCCATCTCAGGACCCGGCCCAGCCGAAAACAGGCAACATCCGGGGACAAGCCCACTCCAAGCCAATTTTTGTAAGGTCGTGAATATAAGCCGCACTTTAACTTTTCACGGTCAGAATTTGGAAGAAAAAGTGTGGCTTATATTCAAGCCAATACGGTAAATAAAAATGCATTGTGATTTATCGGGAACGGTATGCGCTGAGGCCTCAGAGGCCTCTTCAAGCATAGTTTAACCACACCCTTGTCTGGTTAAATGGAACAGTCCCTTTCTGCCAGCTGCACATCAGGCTCCCAACTGACCACAGGAGGACTTGGGTTGGCTGGGCAATGCCATTCATCTCCAGCTGCCCCATGACGTTGATAGAAGTTCATACAGTATTAGTTCCTGGACAATTAACTAATGCTCTTCCCCTCTTACATTTCTCCTCATCCCCCCACCCCCTCCACCGTACCAATTTTGAATAATGCATTCAGAAATACACCCCTCGGCAGCTTGAACATTGGGGCAAACCAATTATCATGATAGCCCAACCTAGACGTACCCAATTAAGTTTAATTAGCCAGGCTCTTTCTTCCTCTATCATCTTGCTTCAGGGAAATCCTGCTATTGTGGTTTTAAAAAACAATAAAATAAATCTAGCTGGAAATGCCAAGCACCTTCCTCACAGATTAGCCCTTCAGAGCCAGCCTTTTGGCACTGAAGTAGTCGGGAGAAATTGAGGCCACTCTCAGAAGACGGAGTCCTGAAGCCTGAGTTCCTAATGAACTCCCAGCTTCCTGAGACTCGAGCACTGCCAGGGGGCAAAACAACTAATCACATTGCTAAGGATGGCACTTTTCTGACATGGGTGCAGAGTGACGCTTAGAAATTAGACCCAAAAAACAAAGTTAACTTCCATAGGAAGTGCCATCTTATTTGATGACTGCTCGCTGGTGGGTTTGACTATCTGACTCCACGTTGGTTTGCTGGTTGGCTTTTACTTGAGGGCTTGTCGCTTTAGGACTACTTGAATTTAAATGTGTTGTGGCTGAGGCCCTATGATAGATGGAATCGCCATGAGTGGCATTTGTAGCAGCTAGTTGGCACAGGGACTAATTTACCCACATGGGCACGGATTCATTTAAGCAAAACTATCATAACTGCCAATGGTGCTGTCATTTATGGTGTTATAGATTTAGGGTAGAAATTAATAAGTGCCAGGGTTTTGATTAAGTGGGATATGGATTAAAGTGCAAAACTGTGCCAGACAGGGAATTCGGGGAATTCCTGGGCTGGCTTATGCAAACCAGCCTGGCTAAGCTAAGGGGACAATAGAGAACCATTGAGAGTCATTGCCAATGCAAGAGAACTTCCCTCCTACCCTGAGGGAAGGAGGAAGGGGTTTGAAGGGGTGCCAAGGTGATGGGGTGTGTTTCTGAGCAGGGGGTTCTGGGAGACAGAAGGAGGGAGAAGGGTGAGATCCATCTTTGGAGAGTGCTGGCTGCAGGCAGCTGATGCTGGTGCGTCTTGGAATGACTATGCTGTAAGATCTGAACGACCTCCATGCAGACTGAAGGTGTAAATAGGCGAATAAACCATATTTCTTAAATAAGGAATAAGGAATAATTTTATTGGCCAAGTATCAATCATACTTGGAATTTTGCTTCGACTACATTGCAATGTAAGAAAACGTACCTCATACAAACACTATTCCCCTCACGCTACAACAGCACAACAAAGGAACCCCATACCACCAACTTACCTCCCTTCTGCACACAACTACAAATTCAACAGTTTGATGGCACAAGGGAAAAAAAACTATTCCTGTGCCTAGACGTTTTTGTGTATAAAGTCTTGTAACGCTGTCGGGACGGAAGCAAATCAAACAGGTAATGACCAGGATGTGGAGGATCTGCGACAATTCTCCCTGCTCTCTTCCTGACTCGAGCAGCATAAAGTGTCTCTATTGGAGGCAAACTAACACCAATTACCCTCTCTGCAATTCTTACTGCTCGTTGGAGCCTCTTCTTATCCAGCTTAGAGGCTGTGCCATACCAGGCAGTAATAGAATTACAGAGAACAGTTTCAATGATGCCTCTGTAAAATTGGATCAACAATTCTTGGGGCAAATTAAATTTTCTTAGTTGTCGCAAGAAATACAATCTCTGGTGGACCTTTTTAATAATAATATTGATTTTGCCTGACCAATTAAAGTTTTGAGAATTATAGAGCCCAGGAATTTATAGGACTCTACCACTACAACCATGTTACCAAGAATGAAAAATGGAAGTCTCCCCCATGCCTTCTATTCTCCAAAGGGACACAGACCCTGTGTTGGTGCCTGAGACCCCATGGGCTCTAGCCACTACTCGACAGAGAGAGGAACAGGCACCCAGCTTTTGTAACAATATTGTTTCTAGAATTTAAATAGAAAGGCCATAGACCTCCTAACCCAATGAATGGAAGAAGCATTCATCAGCCTTAAATAAGTTTATCCTACCTCTTTCGACTCCACTCCATTTATGTATTACTTTTTTATCCTGCCCCTCCCAAGGTGGCATACCTGGTGATCATCCCTCACTTGCACAACAACCCTGCAAAGAAGGTTAAGCTAATGATCTGTCTACTCCAAAATAAGCCTGAGAATGGCTGGCAAAGACCCTGGATAAGAGAAGTCCTAGTGGGCACTAGGAAGGCAGGGACCTTTATTCTTCGCAACTGCTTCACTGGGGCAAGACCTCCTAGAAAGAGTTGCTGAGAGCATTAGGTTAGAGCTGTGAATTGTTTCCTTGAATAAGGTAAAGGACCGCTGGACAGTTAAGTCCAGTCAAAGGCAACTATGGGGTTGTGGCACTCATCTCACTTTCAGGCCGAGGGAGACGGCGTTTGTCCACAGACAGCTTTCTGGGTTATGTGGCCAGCAGGACTAAACCACTTCTGTTGCAATGGGACACCATGACAGAAGCCAAAGCCCACGGAAATGCCATTTACCTTCCCGCCGAAGCGGTACCTATTTATCTACTTGCACTGGCATGCTTTCGAACTGCTAGGTTGGCAGGAGCTGGAACTGAGCAACAGGAGCTCACCCCGTTGCAGGGATTCGAACCGCCGACCTTCTGATCGGCAAGCCCAAGAGGCTCAGTGGTTTAGACCACAGCGCCAAAGAGTTATTGTCACTGGCCTCGGGTGATTTATTGTTTTGTTGCCGACCTATGCCCGACTCCAGCCCTGACACTATATCAAGAAGCTTTCAGGAAATATGACACTACACTCAAGTAGCATTGTCCAGAGAACTTGACCATCTCTGTTCACTGCCTCCTCTTTCACTGTGGTTTCTAAAGCTGCGGAAGTTGGTGAGAGAGGAGAGAGGGGAAGTTGAGGAATGTGGCATTCTCTCCTCCCACCCCCATCCCACCCCACATCTGATCCAAGGGACCTCAAGTCACTTTCTATCCAGACTTCTCTCTGCACTGATGCCAGCATTTCCAAGCACCCCCTTATGGAAGGCTCTAAGTACAACTCATTTCCTACCTTGCCCCCTTTCCTAACAATATTAGGAACAAAATAACAGTGGGCAAACGTCATTAGAATTAGCAATCGCAGTTATAAAAGAATGACAATTGAGAAAGAATTAATGAAGCCCACCGGGAATATGCTTTATCTGTGCTTTATTTTTATCTCGCCTCTCTTTCATAGTGTACTAAAAGTGAGAGAAACTTGTCTGGAATATGAATTTGTTACAATTTTTTTAAAAAAAAGACTTTGTCAAGTACATGCCTTGGGTACAGTTCATATGAAATAAATCTATGTATATCATCAAGGCTATTATATGTGATGTCCTGTATATATATCTCTCCCTATCTGTATACGATGAACCTGATCATTAGCCATGCCTTTCACACAGCACTGCTCAAACTTCTTCTGAGCTTTAAAAACCGAGGCTGGAGGTGGGGAAGAGAAGAGTCCACACTTTGCTGAAGAAACAAGTGACTGTGTATGCCATACGGTCACACATTTGAAACCTGCTATTTTCAATAATAACATGTTAGAGATGCATTCATTACAGACTCAAAATAACTTATTCCGACAGTTTGCAATTGTGGAGTTCATGCTGAGCACTAAGATGCTGACAACAAACAAAAAGGCAGTAAATACAACTGGCTCCTTGCCAGCAGGAGCCCTCCACCAAACCCATTGGATATATCTCACTAAGGCACTCTATTATTTATTCTCAATCAGCAAGTTCAAGGCAGCATCTTAAGATCAGAAAGAGTTGCATGGAACAACACCCATCTCTCCACCTCCATGACTAATCTTACCTATTTTTGTCTCCTACATTTGTAAAAAAGAATTTTAAAAAATCAGCTTATTCATCACACACTGGAATCAAATACTCAATTTCAAATACACACATGATGTGCATTTGGCAATGACCCCAATTTAATGTAAGACAATATGAGACACTCTGTGTGTGTGTTGCAAATATACATGATTGACATCACACCCAGGTGTTTATTCCTATGACACATAATGGATGCTTTGTCACTTATTAATTCAGTTTATATCCTGCTTTTTGACTGACACGTTCCCGAAATGTGCGTATGTGCAGGGAAATAAAATTCAAGATGGAAATGATCAGTTTGTTCGAAAAGAAAGCATGTTTCACCCGTGCACCAAAAACAGTAAGCTAAGGTGCCTGCCTTGACTTCAAGACCATATAAGCAATAAACATGTTCTGCAAATCTCACATACGGCTCTTGCTTGCACCCCACTCGCAATTTCCCCTGGTCTTTCAGCCTTTCTTTTTCCTCTGTAGCCTGGAAGCAACAGTCGAGTTCGTGATCAGACCATTTTGGCTATTTAGGTGTATACTGACATCCTGCTTTCTGTTTATGGATTTATTTGGCTAGAGAGGATGACATGAATCAGCTGTGACAGTTTGTATACAGAGAAGCGGAGGGGGGGAGAGAGAGGTTGGTAGATGGAAGATGCAGAGATAGACACAAGACCGGCCCAGTCAGGAATCAGGGCAAGTGCTTGTAAGACAATCAGGTGACACAGAAACCAGCATAAAGGCGGAGCTAAGTCTCTAGAAGACTCCCTAGAAAAGACCCTGATGTTGGGAAAGATGGAGGGCACAAGGAGAAGGGGACGACAGAGGATGAGATGGTTAGACAGTGTTCTTGAAGCTACTAACATGAGTTTAGCCAAACTGCGACAGGCAGTGAAGGAGAGGAGTGCCTGGCGTGCTCTGGTCCATGGGGTCACGAAGAGTCGGACACGACTGAACAACAACAAGAAGTCTCACATTTACAGGAAACAAGTTGGGCTTTCTAATATGTTGGCTCTGTTCAAAATGAAAAATGTGGGCAAGTTTATCCTCTATGAATACACCAGCATGGGTAATTTTAGAAATGATTTAGCTAACATCCCTCCTAGGATGTATAGCTTTGGAAGTCTAATAAAATATTTGAAATGTACTGTCTGCATGGGTGTACTGCTGAAAAGGCCTAATTAAAGCATAATTTTTGGCCATGTCCAGTGATTTATTCCTTTTGTTCTGAAGCTGTTGCCATATCAATTTTGCACTGGCAAAACCTTTGATATTTGCAGACGTCCATGTACCTACGGTGTAGAAATTAGCAGCAGGACAACAAAAGTGGATGTTGTGAGTCCTTATGGTTGCCAAGAGGCTTATACTTCCAGCCTGGAAGGATAATTGCCCACCCACCATTCATTATGCAATAGTCTGAGGACCTCAACATCCTTCCCACTATTTGAACATGTATTTTATCAAAGCTGATTCCATGTGAATACCTGTTTGGATATCTGGAGGCTTATATTGACTTAGGTTTTTTAATTTCAAAGGGAAGCACCAATAGCTATTGTATTCTCGATGTGAGGTGATGGTTCATAGTGTTGAAGTCGTTTTTTCCTTTCCTTTTTTTTTAAAAAAAAAGTCTTTGTTTTTGTTATGGAACAACTGATTGGTTCAAAATTGGGAAAGGAGTACAACAAGGCTGTATATTGTCTCCCTGCTTATTTAACTTACAGGGTATATGCAGAATTCATCATGCGAAAGGCTGGACTGGATGAATCCCAAGCCGGAATTAAGATTGCCGGAAGAACTATCAACAACCTCAGATATGCAGATGACACAACTTTGATAGAAGAAAGTGAGGAGGAATTAAAGAACCTCTTAATGAGGGTGATTGGACTGTTCCTGCAGGCCAATCAGGTTGCTGATTCACTTCCTCCTTGAGTCGGATTGGGCGGCTCCTGCAGACCAATCAGGTTGCTGCCTTCTAGGATCCTACCTGCCTATTGTTCTAGGATCCAAGCTCAGTACATAACAATGCCCTTCTTCAGAAATTCCAGGGGCATATATAAAACTAGAGTTCTTTGCACTCCGCTTGGGTTTTCTGCTAATGTTTCGACTTGAAAAAAAATCCTCAAAATCATCTGGAATGTAATAATAGGTCAAAATTTGTTGCAACCCTCTTAAAAGAAATCATCCACTGTATCTTAAACATTACATGAACAGAAAGAAATATAGTTTATTTCCAAAGAGTTTGCAGCAGCCACCTGAATATGCTGTTTCTGATTTGTAAGGTTCTTTCCCTAATGTAAAAAGTGAGCTGTAGAGGCACATACCGTACATAGTCAGAATCATAGGGCCAGATCTTCACCAGTCCCTCTTTGAAACCAATGAAGCAGTAGCAATTTAAACCAGTTGACGATCTGGCCGCATGTGTTAATTTCCTCTGTTCTGTAACAGAGCATTAGCCCATATCTTTGTTGAACAGCTTATCCTTTGGGAAAGAGAATTAATTGGGACAATCACTCCCAGATGAGATATTTAAGCGGAGTCAGAAGTTCAGAGGAGGAGGAAGGGAGGGAGCAGGGTCTGGCTTGCTCTCTCTGAGAACGAAAAGCACACAGGAGTATTACATCAGAGAAAACCTTGCTGAAAAAGTTAAGGAGCAGGGCGGAAATGTGTGTTGTGGAGTTAGAGAGCAAGAATGCTCGCTGAAGGAAATTTCCCATCCTGCTAGTTTGACTTAAGACCAGCTTGAAAGGGGTGATTCCCACATGAAACCAATTTTAGAGGTGTCATATCGCTCACCGTAGTGAAACATGTACGAATATGATCATACTGTTGGAGGGTTAGAATGATGAAGATGGTGGAAATGAACAGATTAAATCTGTAATGATACACTGGGCAAAGGATTTGGGGCATAGCATTCAGATTGCATATTGGGAAAGGTTATGGAAAACAGACCTGAAATTTACGGCATGTTGTACACTGAAAGAAAATTATATGGAAATGATGTACCTGTGGTATTTGACTCCTAGCAAGCTAGCAAAACTGTATAGAACAAGTACAAAGACCTGCTGGAAATGTAAAGTACAAGAAACTACCTTTTATCATATGTGGTGGCCATGTAAAGTAATAAAGGCTTTCTGGGAAATGATATATAATGAACTGAAAAAATGTTTAAAATAACTTTTGTAAAACAAAAAAACAGAAGCCTTCTTATGAGGAATTGTAGATATTGACATACCAAAGGAACAGAAAAGACTTTTCATGAACGTGACAACAGCAGCATCAGGGCCATCTTACCCATAGGCACTAGGAGTGCGGGGCACCCGGGCGCGGCGCACATTCTGGGGGAGTGATGCGCCGTCTGTGAGGGCGTGGTGCCCTGGGGGGGGTGCGCGGCACATGTCCAGGGGGCCGTGGCAATGGCACCCTACCTCTCCCTCCGCACTGTCATTCCTCCGCCAGTGAATGTTATTTACTTCTAGGTAGTCATGTATAGGATTGCAATGAAAATCCAGCTAACTGAACCGTACCCTAGATGCAAAATAGTCTTCCACCATCACTTTCTTCAGCTCACTCCTTTTTCTTTACCTCTAGCTTTCTCTTTCTCTTTCACTAGCAGCTAAATATGATCATGTACCCGTCCCAAATCTCAGTCCAGTTGTGGGTCCCCTCCTGAAGACCAGGGCGCTACACTGCACTGTCTCGCCATGTCAGTGTTTCTCAAACTTGGGTTTCCAGCTGTGGCTGGACTACAACTCCCATCATCCTTGACCACTGGACCTGCTAACTGGGGATTATGGGAGTTGTAGTCCAGCGACATCTGAAGACCTAAGTTTGAGAAACGTTGCTATGTAAATGTTTTATGACACGGGTGGGCAACTTGATGTGCTTCAGGTGTTGCAAGACCACAGTTCCCATCATCCCTGAAGCTCCAGTTCTGCTTGGCTGGAGCTGATGGATGTCAGAGTCCAACAGCACCATCACAGGTTAGCCCCTCCCAGCAGAAGGAGTGGTCAGCTCCTGACATAAAGTAGCCTTTTAGAATCTAATTTAGACATTTTCGGAAAACTGTTTGCCACATTACGCTCCATAAGCTTCGTAGTTTTAAAATACGTTACCACAAAGAAAGCACAGAGCGGAAGTAATTCAGTAATGCAGATTTAATTATTTAAGTAATGTAAACATATTCCGAGAAAGCTCAGGGGTAAGTAAGCATACTGTACTGAAATTATACTACCATATGTAAGTTGCCCTTTTTGGGAATTTTTTTTGGGTACATTCTGGAAGCTTTTAAGCAGGTCGGCTATGTAGAATGGAACTTGTGCTAATTGAAACAACTAAGAACCAGGCCCAGCACGTTTAATTACCATGATGCACAGTTATTTGTGTCCACAATTATACTCATTAGAGTTCTAATTACTTCATTTATAAATGCAGTGAGATAATTTGCCTCTAAATGGATGCAGTTGAAGATGGATAAATAGATGTGTCTGGAGTTTATCCCCCCAGTTCCCCATGTTTAATATGGAATAAAATTATAAGCAGGGAATTGGAGGAACAGTTAGCACTAGTGGAGAAAAGGATAAAAGGAGGTGGTTGATGTTTTCAAGGCAGCTTGTCATGAAAAGGGTGTGTGTGTGTGTGTGTGTGTGTGTGTGTGTGTGTGTGTGTGTGTGTGCTTTTAAACCCCTGCATCTCGCCTTTCTCTGTAGATCATAGGTAGGACCCACTGGGAAGGTTTCTGAGACTATCCTGGCTGAAATGGATAACTACATTCATTCATTCATTTAGAAAGTAATCATCATGAATAAGAATAAAAATGTGCACCCTACCACTGAGACCATTCGATTGTAACTATCCAACCTCCCAGAATTTCAACACCTCTCGCGATGGTTTGACCCCTTTCCATTTTAACAGTACAAATTCTACAAACACCCTCCATATCTCCTCAAAATCATATCTCCTGCATATTCCCCATCTTACCTTAATGGCACATGTTAATTTATCATTAATAGCTAGATCCCACACCTCTTTATACCATTCTTCCATTTTATATTCTGCTTTCCCCTTCCACTTCCTGGCTATATAATAATTTGTGCAGCAGTCAATATATTTGTGAGCAAGTCCTTCATAGCCTGTGAACCCTCAACCCCATCGTAAATTGATAATAATGCTACCTCTGGACTTTCGGTCAGCTTTAACCCAGTGATTTCTATTATCTCCTTAATAATAATAATAATAATAATAATAATTTATTATTTCTACCCCGCCCATCTGGCCGGGTCTCCCCAGCCACTCTGGGCGGCTTCCAGTAAGCATTAAAATACATCAACACATCACAGATTAAAAGCTTCCCTGAACAGGGCTGCCTTAAATGCCCTTTGCCAATTTTTAAAAACATATTTACACTCCCACCACGTGTGAACATATTCCATGTTTCCTAGCATCCCCTCCAACATAACACCAAATATCCCTTGTTTATTTGATTTAATCTGACTACATTCCTAAGAAGGTTTGTGCAGTAACTCAGTGGCTGGGTTTGGTCATTCATTTTGAATAGCTGAAGATATATACTAAGCGACTTACAGAGTTCAAACAATTAAAATAAAAGCATTAACCAAATTGTTGTGACACCCTGGGATACCCTATCTCTTCTACCCTGGACAAAAGGTAAAAGGGTAAAGGACCCCTGGACGGTTAAGTCCAGTCAAAGGTAACTGTGGGGTTGTGGCGCTCATCTCGCTTTCAGGCCGAGGGAGCCAACGTTTGTCCACAGACAGTTTTCTGGGTCATGTGGCCAGCATGACTAAACCGCTACTGACGCACAGAGGATTGTGACAAGTGCCAGAGCGTACGGAAACACCGTTTACCTTCCCGCCGCAGCGGTACCTATTTATCTACTTGCACTGGCGTGCTTTCGAACTGCTAGGTTGGCAGGAGCTGGGACAGAGCAACGGGAACTCACATCATCATGGAGATTCGAACCACTGACCTTCTGATCAGCAAGCCCAAGAGGCTCAGTGGTTTAGACCACAGCGCTAAATGTGGACTTGAACTGAGATTATACCTCAGAGTCCCCCAAACAGGAAAGCAGGAGGTCACTGGCTCTAAGCAGATGGGTCTATTAATGGCCTGGTCCCTAAGAGTTACAAACCCACCATGTCCTGCTGCCAGCCTTGGGGCAGTGTGATCACTTTTTGTTTGAAGTAATGAACTTAACCTAGGCTAGGGTGGTCCAATGTACATTTGTTTGGGAGGCAGATGTATACTGTCAGTCTTCTATTTGTCATTTGCAAGGATGACCACGAGAGAAGCGCATTGAATTCTAAAAATGGTCCCTGGTTACATTTTAAAAATCTGCAAAATGTCACATTCTGCATCAATAGCAGTCAGGGCCTACTACTAAGATTCTCTAAGCCAGTCTTCGATTACGGTCACATTATACACAATATTTCCCTGTTAAATATACACATATACACACAATATTTCCCTATTAAATTACCATGAAAAGTGGCTGACCATTGTCTGATAATAGAACAGAAAGCATCAGCATGTTTCAGTGCTTTGAGTCATTTAAACTCAAAATGCTAATGGCCAAGCATCGTTCTACAAATATGGCCACATATTCAGGTAGGAAACCATCACCTTAAAACACAAATGCTATGATAATCTAAGGGAATTTGTTCCCAAGGCAAAACAGCACCTTCCCTCCTGGTGAAACAGCATTCTCAACTTGCTGCGGGCACATAAACATTTTCACTAGTTTTGTCCTTAGGTCACTATATACACACATGGTTGGCATCCATCTGTATCTGGTAACAATGGAGGAGATGCCTCTGGGTTCAACTGTCAGAGATTACAGCAACTGCTGTGGCTGTGAGGGGTTTGAAAGCTGTCAAACACAAAATTATGTTCACTGCAAATATTTAAAATGTAAATTAACTTGAGCATCATGTTTCAGTAGAAACACATAGACACAACAATTTTCTCTGTAATATACACATTTATGGAAAAACTGTTGCAATAAAAAAGGACTTATATGTGTTTAAGTGAGCAAGATATGCTGCAGTCCTAACCCCACTGAATTGAATGGCTCTTACTTTTGAGTAGCTATGGTTAGAATTGCAGCTATAAATGGCCATGACGCTTTCTTGTCTTGGCTGTGAAAAAAACAAACAGAACTACTCCTCTGGCAATTCATTATCTTTGAAAGGGAACACACAGGGGAAGCAACTGATCTGTAAATATCTGTTGATGGCTGGAATATGCATGTCTATTGTGCATTTTAGTAAACATAAAAATTAGGTATATTTCCTCATAATCTAACAGTGAAATGGAAGAAAGTCTTGTGCAAAGTAAACCAATTGCAGCAGAATGGAACCTACCAGGTGAAAGTGCAAATGGACTGAGACACTTTTGTACATCCTTAATGTGGAAGTAGCATTTGCTTCTTGTGCTAGCCTTTGGATCAATAAGTTCTTCAGTGGGAAACAAGTGCCCTCACACACATATGAAAAGGTTTTTGAAATACATGTATAAGAATAGAGTGTGTTCTGTAAGAGTTGTTAGTGTTTTCTATCGACTTTTTGGCACTTGCTAAAGATGTTCCCCTTTCAATAAACCTTCTAAAATCTTTATCGAAGTCGGTATCCGTCTTGGATCTGAACAGATTTTATGCTACCAGTATCTGTTGTTGTTCTAAATTTTTTATATTTATAGTTGTTTCTGAAAGCTGTTTAACGTGCATTTGCTTTTGACTGTTTTTATATATGTCGCTATATTGCAAATTGCTTCAAGATGCTTCGTGGGAAACAACCCATAAATGAAATTAATTAATTAATAATAACCAATCAATTAATTCATAATACCATTTGGAACCCCTTTCATAAGGAAATTGTCCTATGCTGTGTTACAGGAATTTATGTAAAGGTGGGGGGGGAGGGTTGCCCCTCCAGTAGACACACACACCCACCAACTACCAAACTCAACACAATCACTCCTGCAAATGTCCCCACAAAACACTTCATCACAGGTTTTTTTTCTATCTCTATTTAAAGGGCCTCCGCAGCACATTACCAAATGCAACAATTCACTAAAAAATGTATCTATGTACTGGCTCACTGGGAAAACTTTAGAAAGTCATATAAAATTGCTCCAGTATGGATTTGCGCCATTCCAACTTTGTTCTGTTCAGGAAAGGAATGGCTACCAAGGTGGGGGGGGGAGTCTGGGATATGGGCAGCCATAATCCCGGAAACCTGGGATCATGTACACAGCAGCCTCTTGCACAAGAGATAATCACTGGCATCCTGGCAAATGGGTGCCAGACAGGCAGACATCTCATGGACAATGGCAAACCATCCAGGAATGGATTAGGTCAGGGGTCAGCAAACTTTTTCAGCAGGTGGGCGGTCCACTGTCCCTCAAACCTTGTGGGGGGCCAGACTATTTTATTTTGGGGGGAATGAACAAATTCCTATGTCCCACAAATAACCCAGAGATGCATTTTAAATAAAAGCACACATTCTACTCATGTAAAAACACCAGGCAGCCCCACAAATAACCAAGAGATGCATTTTAAATAAAAGGACACATTCTACTCATGTAAAAACATGCTGATTCCCGGCCCGTCCGCAGGCCAGATTTAGAAGGTGATTGGGCCGGATCCAGCCTCCGGGCCTTAGTTTCCCTACCCATAGTTTAGGTCCTCGGTCAGGACAAAGGAGTGTGATCACCTGACCGGAAAACCAGGAACTTGTAAATTTTCCTATTGTACCACTTGATGGGTGTATGGTGGTGGGCAAGGGACATTGGGGACAATCCTGATGAACCGGTTTCTGCCAGAAAACCCCTCCCTGTTTGTGACATATGTATGACGTATCTATGATGTATGCATGATGCTTCACCAAAGGTGTTGTGGGGAAAGGGGGAAACTTATAAAAGTAAGAGCATCCTTTTGTTCAGGGCTTCTTCCTGCTTCTCCCATGTGGTGGGTGGAAGTTCTGTTGCAACAGTCTTTTGAATAAAAGATCAAGCCTATAGGCTGCTGTTTTGCTCCTATTTTCCTGGCTGGTGTCTTTGTTTGGCAATCCAAGTGAGCCCAGAGATTTTCCTATTTCAGCTGAAGACCATCTTACTTACTTGCAAGGTCATCAGAGGAAGAAGAAGAAGAAGCAGAGTTTGGATTTGATATCCCGCTTTATCACTACCCGAAGGAGTCTCAAAGCGGCTCACATTCTCCTTTCCCTTCCTCCCCCACAACAAACACTCTGTGAGGTGAGTGGGGCTGAGAGACTTCAGAGAAGTGTGACTAGCCCAAGGTCACCCAGCAGCTGCATGTGGAGGAGCAGGGAATCGAACCCAGTTCACCAGATTACGAGTCTACCGCTCTTAACCACTACACCACACTGGCTCTCCAGTGGAAGCAAAGGGGTCTGCTTCAACAAAGGTTTCCCAGATTTATCCCACCCCTTTTCACCCTAAAAAGGTGAAAGCACACCACTCACTTGCATGGAGAACAATAATATGGGGGGCATTATCTCTTGTCTCTCAGGTCTCCTGCGAGAAAGCAGAAATAGCCAAGGAAATAAAAGGATAGTTCCCCCCCCCACACACACACACTCCTACCTGTAATGGCATTAATCAGATGGTGCTACTACAATTTCTCCAACTGTAAAAAGGAGGCTCTATGTGTTATTCAAAACATTTGCAAATGCCTTATTCTAGCCTTAAAGTGCATATTTGAGCATGTGCATTCCTAACAATCAGGGAGGAGAAAGCTTTTCCGTCTCAGCATTTTAAAAGCAGCTGCTGGGATTTGTTCCCCTTTGGAGACATATCTAAAACGGCAGGCAGATTTTATAGCTTCGGTGGGAGCAGGGCTGAGTCCTGATTTGTCTCTGGGGCCCTCTGCATTTCACAGCTAAAAGAGCTGTAATTGGTTCTCTTGTTTATTTGCTGACCATTCTTTTCTGAACATTTCAGCAAATGCCTATAATGGAGGGAAAGTAGAAAGCCAGCCAGTCAACATGGGGGGGAAAGTGCAGAAAGGTGCGATGCCTTACAGCTTATATAAAATAACGCTAGCTGTACCAGAGATTCTGTGATCATTTATGTTTGACTTTTTACAGCCACCCAAGAAAACTTAAAAGCTGAAGCGACTGGAGTCATTTTCAGAGCATTGAAAATCTGTTGCTTTCTGACAAGGCAGTTGCCAGGCCACATGCAGGCCCAAACAATTTGCGATTTACCAAGCCAAATGCAAGACCACCAGCCACTATGGTTTGCCAGGAATTCAATCAACCTCCTGCTATTTCTACCAGGGTTACAAAAAGAGAGAGATCGCTGATCACTTAGTAGTGAAAATGCACGGGCGTGTAGACATTGTTCAGTTGGGCAAGCTGCAATTTGAGCACGTCTGCCATACAAATTATCACACCTGAGGATTCCAAATCATTTATGGAAAGAAAATCCAGGTTTCGCTCTATCCACTTGCTGACTGCTCTGGGGAAAGGAAGGTACCACATGAATAGAACAGAACAGAACTTAAATTTTGTGATTGGGTTTATAATTGCGAGCGGCTCCGTGATACCGGTAGCACTGTCTTCAAACAAGTCACTGAGCATTTTCTTTTCATGCTAAGGTATTTTTTTCCCTCAGCATTCAGACAATCCTTCTTGTAACTTGAGCAGTGGGTGACAGTCCCACTGAAGTCTATACAGTGGTACCTTGGTTTTCAAACTTAATTTGTTCCGGAAGTCCGTTCGAAAACCAAAGCGTTCCGAAACCAAGGCGTGCTTTCCCATAGAAAGTAATGCAAAACAGATCAATACGTTCCAGGCTTTTAAAAACAACCCCTAAAACAGCAATTTAACATGAATCTTACTATCTAACGAGACCATTGATCCATAAAATGAAAGCAATAAACAACGCACTGCAGTCACACAATCAATCAATCAGTAGCTGAACTGGGTTCCACACAGTCACAAAAAAAGAGCTACAGAAACATAAAATAAATAACAAAAACTGACAGACCTCAACATTACACTCAAAATGGAAGTGTGGCACTCAAAATGGAAGAGTGGCATTCAAATCGGAAGCGTAACACTCAAAACAGAAGTGTGGCACTCAAATCGGAAGCGTAACACTCAAATCGGAAGTGTACTCAAATTGGAAGTGTAACACTCAAAACAGAACATGTTCGGATTCCGAAAAAAGTTCAAAAACTGGAACACTTACTTCCGTGTTTGCAGTGTTTGGGTTCCAAGTTGTTTGAGTACCAAGGCATTTGAGAACCAAGGTACCACTGTATTGGCACTGAACTCATTGGCCACTCTAATTAACAATGCAAGACATATGTGACTTTCAACAATGAGATACCAGAAATAGCGTGCCAGTCAACTTCCACAGAGAATAATGACCAATTGCAACTTTCAAGTTTAATTCCAGTCCGTGTGTTGCTTGAGAGTTTTCTTATCTCTATGCAACACTCAAAAGAGGCAGAACTAGTGCATATCTGTTTTGATTACTAAACAGTAGACATAAATGCTAACAGGAGATAAAACCCTTAAGAAAGGATGCCATCCATTTAACTGAGTAGCACTATTCAACTCATGAAAAAACAAAACAAGCATCCCAACGTGTAAGGGAAAGGAGAGAGAAGGCTTGCTCCTTTAGCCCCTATGGAAGATATATATTTTCTGCTGCTTTTAGATCAGGAAAGTGTGTAATTTCCCTTGCCATTCAAACCCAAAATGTTCATTGATTGCAGCACTGGAGTGACATCACAACCTGTCTTCTCAACAGGAAGGCAGAACACTGCAATAAAGGATCACCAGAAGGGGAGATGTGATAAAAAAATATATTGAAATTATAGTATTGACATGAAAGATCTACACATCTGCACTAACGTATCTTACAATGCAATGTTAAGATGTGTCTACTCAGAAGTAAGCCTACCAACCTTAACAGGGCTTACTCTCATGCAACTGTACATAGGATTACAGCCTCATGGTATTAATGGTATTAATCTGTAGAATGCAAGTTGCAGTCTGATTTGCACACACATTTTGCCCTTAGTTGTGGTCATTGGGGTTGCCAAAGCGTCACAGCTTTCCTGTAGCTCACCTCAAATTAAAGATTGGAATCTTCAAGCAGCAGATGGCATTGGGTAGACCAAGGACTGGTGAGATGGCTGCTACTCATCTTTTAATAGAGTTTGGAGGACAGTTTGCAAGAAGGAAAGCAGTGACGTCAGGGCTATTTTTCTAGAAAAATAGGTGCCAGAACTCACCATGATCGCCTCCCTTGCTTTGCGTGTTTAGACCTTTAAACCTCCCCCATGAATAAATTCAGTCAAGACTCAAATTTTGGTTTGGTTTTTGGCAGAATTTAGGCCACAACTTTATTGATTACAGCAAGTGAGTGGTTGCATAGGCTCTTGTACAACTAGCTCCCTGCACCGTTGCAGGTAGCGCTGACCCAGGGCACCAGCATAGGTCAGCCTAGGGTGAACACCTTGAATAGCGGAAAGCAGGGGTCATGCTAGCCCACTGCCCAGATGTCCCCCTGGACTCAGGCACGGGCACAACCCCTCTCAGGGTTGACCAAACCATTGAGTCCCTGGATTCCTTTAACAGAATACCCTTCACATAGGGGTGGTGAGAGCATTCTCCCATCCCTATCACATGAACCAGAGCCTATCCGCCACCTTACAAGTTGTGATGACTTGCTACGCGGCAGGTGAAACCCAAATGGCAACAA
This sequence comes from Darevskia nairensis, assembly GCA_034642065.1. Lineage (NCBI taxonomy): Eukaryota > Metazoa > Chordata > Lepidosauria > Squamata > Lacertidae > Darevskia > Darevskia nairensis. The sequence goes on along the minus strand of JAWWNI010000085.1, from coordinate 2,619,911 downwards.
CCAATCAGCCAAGAAGGGAAAATTCCTGCCATGCCCGTCCCAATGACAGACGACACACGGTGGCATAGCAAGGTCAAGTGCGCAAACCCTAAATGTAGGGAGAAGTGGGCGGGTGTTCCGATGCACTAGCCAAAAGAGGAAACTCTGGGTCACGTGCATGGGTCCCTTGATCCATTTGGTTAGCGTTCCATTGGCCTGATTAAACCCAGCATCAAGGGACCTACCAATAGGGTGTTGTGGCTATCCAATCATACCCACCCACAACACTGGGTTTTGTTGCAAGCTCACCGCAACACGTAACCTCTTTGAGGGAGGACACAATTTCTTATAATCGCAATGGCACCCACCTGAGAAGTGCTGGAACTGTTCCAGCAGGTTCCAGCTGGGAAAAAAGCCTTGTGCGGCATAATTGTGCGATACCTGCTCACACCAACACAGAAATGCTGCTCAGGTAGAATGATATATTCTGGTTGCTGACAATTAGGATTTCCTGAAGGGTTTTTTTGTGCAGTGTTTTTTCAGTGCACACACATGGACTGATGAAACACCACACAAAAGAATCTTAATTCAACCCTACACACAATAACATCCAGATTGCTTTATTGTGGTGTTTATCAATTCATGCAAGTGTATACGCACATTAGTAGAACCCCCTACAAATGAATCTTGATGAAATGGTGTGTTCAACTGCTTCAGAAATGTATACGTTGAGAGAGAGAGAGAGAGAGAGAGAGAGAGAGAGAGAGAGAGAGAGAGAGAGAGAGAGAGAGAGAGAGAGAGAGAGAGAGAACCCAGTAGAACTGAAAGTTGTGGGGAAACTGCAGATTTACAACGATCCTAACAATTGAGATTTTCTAAATCATTCATTTCATTTTCATAAACATATACAAGACCAGATAATTCAGAACTCCATAATCCAGGGAGACATTTGGAAGAGCGAAATTTCAAAAGCACACTAATTACTAGATAACAGAGCCATCTTCAACATTTTCCTTTTCATTTCCTATTCCAGTAACACATTCATTTCAAAAAGCAAACATGTTCAATTCAGTTTTATGCCTACTGATTAAAATATGCGTGCATCAATTAAACATTTCTCCCATGATTTAATCCACCAAAGCCTTAGTTGATTAAACTAGTTTTTGAACGAATTAAACCTTGCAGCTTTAGTTAAGGCACATTCATCCTGATCCAATAAGATAGATCCATGCTCAGAAGAAATCGTCCCACATGCACAACTAATGCAGAAATGCATAGTAATGCTCATCCAGACTCCCTTGCCCAGCAGTTGGGGGACTGTATAATGAGAAATCATTGTGTTTCATTTGAAAGTTTGAAGGTTCTTACAGGCCCAGCATGACCCAGAGAAGATATCTGCAGCTAGTTTTTGTGTTGTGCTTCTAAGTAAGCTGGAATGACTCAGTAGCACAGTCTGATTCCAGGGTGGGATATTGTCCATGACCATGCACTGTGTGTCCAACATAAAGTATACTGAATAATTGGAAGAATGAGCTGAAGTTTACAGCATGTCATTCTTTGAAGGAGAACTACTTGAAAACGAGTTACAGATGGTATTTAACTCCGAGTAAGCTTGCTAACTCAGGATGCGGGTGGCACTGTGGGTTAAACCACAGAGCCTTGGGCTTGCCAATCAGAAGGTTGGCAGTTCGAATCCCCGCGACGGGGTGAGCTCCCGTTGCTCAATCCCAGCTCCTGCCAACCTAGCAGTTCGAAAGCATGTCAAAATGCAAATAGATAAATAGGTACCGCTGCAGTGGGAAGGTAAACGCCATTTCCGTGCGCTGCTCTGGTTTGCCATAAGCGGCTTTGTCATGTTGGCCACATGACCTGGAAGCTGTACGCTGGCTCCCTCAGCCAATAATGCGAGATGAGTGCTGCAACCCCAGAGTTGATCATGACTGGTCAGGGGTCCCTTTACCTTTCAGCTTGCTAAGAGATATAAGGCTGAATCAGACAAGTGCTGGAGATGCAAGGAGGTTGAGGGAACGTTCTTGCATATGTGGTGGACCTGTAAAAGGGTAAAAGAGTATTGGGAAATGATCCATAATGAATTGGGGGGGGGATGATTAAAAGTAACCCCCCCCCAAAAAAAAACCAAAAAAAAAACCAGAGTTCTTTCTGTTGGTGATAATTCAGACTAAAATTCCCAGGTGTCAAAAAAGGTTATTTATGCATGCCATTACTGTGGCCTGTGTTTTGTTAACCCTAAAATGGAATACGAGCGAGGTCTCAACTAAAGAAGAATGGCAACTTGCCAAAATTAAAAGATACTGGAACCAGATCTATGAGGAAATGAAAAAAATGTTAAAGGTTACCTTTAGTAAAACCCCAGAATGCCTATTACTAAGCATAATACCACCTAACTTACCAGATAATAGGAAAACCATCTTTATCTATGCTACGGCGGCAGCAAGGATGCTATTGGCACATCAATGGAAGGGGGAGGGAACACCTACAATGGATAATTGGAGAGTTAAAATGGTAGAATATATGAACCTAGCTAGAATGACGGCTGCAATTAGGAATGTTAATAAACAGAAAGTCAAGGAAGAATGGATCTATGTAGAGAATTATCTGAAAAAAGAAGGATTTAACACGGTATTAACAATTTGTCTAGATTGAAACATATATTGTAAATAAGAAATATACGTAGAAAGGATTTAATATGTATAAATAGGCTAAAATAAGCAGAGAAATAAAGATAAAGAAAGGGATAAGCAGGATTTAACAGAGATATAATTTAGAGCACATGAAGACGAACCGTAGGAGGTGATTTTTTCTTTTCTTGGTTTTTTTAAGGTAGGAAGGGGGAAACAGGAGGGTAAGGGGAGGGGAGGGAGGGGAAGGAAGGGAAGGGGATAAACGAGTGGATTAATGTTTATGATGTAAGAAGGGGATTGCGATTTTGAATGTTAGAATGTTAATGCTTGGAAGGTGGGGTATGGATATATCGGGAGGGGGAGGGGGAGGGGAGGATGAGAGAAGACGGTGGGTGGATGTAGGGAGGGAGGGAATGTATGAGGTATGTAAGGATATGTAAGTTAGAATGGATGATAGATGAGTGAGAAGGGATGGAAGAATAGTATGGGTGATGTATGTTAAAAAGAGAAGCATGTATGTTTATATTGTGATGTAAGGAATGTCATTATGTTTATGTTCTTTGTTATGTCTTGTGGATGTATGTCTTTTTTATATTCAATAAAAATAATTTAAAAAAAAGAAGAAGAATGGCAACTTAAACTGATAGAATATGTGCAGCTTGCAGATTTAACATATAGAATAAGAAAACAAGAAGAAAATACGTTTAGAGGAGATTAGAAAATGTTTATTGAATATATGGGGGGAAATTGTGTACACTTGAAAACAGTGGTAGCGTTAAGATACTAAATTCAACAGTGTAAATAAGTTTTGATGGATGCAATAATGGAATACTGAATGGTTTAGTTTATGTAAATATGCAGGGATTTATGATACGCAAAATGAGCCATGGAAAGAGAAGAAGGGAAGTCACTGAATATTCTAAATTGTAAAACAGAAAATTTAATAAAAAATATATATATAAACTATATTGAATAAGAACCCACTCTTTGGAGGAGGGGTAGCATCCAGGCAACCACAACATTTTAGTTGACTACTAAGGCCAGACAAACTTTCTTGAAGCCTGATTGTGGTCAGCTTCTTCACTTTTTATCTTGACCTCAGAGAGAAACTTTGTCCACCCAGCAATTGAGAAGAAGCAAATTTGCGAGAAATATCATTGGTAACCAGAATTCTAAGATAATGTATTATAGGTTGAAGAATACGTTTTTGAAAACCAAAAACTTCATAGACATAGAACATTTCCAGGCAAAGCTATTCATATTGGGTTCATTAGGATTTTACTTTTGTCCCATGGCTTCGGTGATGAGTTTGCTTTCAAAAAAGTCATTGTTGGCTCATTTCTTAATAGGCTGGATGTCATTACAAAATATGGATCAATACTGATACAGGCTTTTTGTTCCTCGGTGTAATGTGCCTTCAGTATGTGTGAAATGCCTGATGAATAAATTACAGGCACTTTCCAAATTGTCTATTGATCCTCAAGAAGGACCAAGATTGGGAACTCATAACTGATGCAATTTGAAGCAAAGTAAATAATATTGGGCTTAGATCTTTTTAAAAGTTTGGAAGGAAAATGGACAGAATAGCATATTTGTCACCAGGGCTGTATATATTGTGATAGTTCATCTGCTCTTAGACAACTGAGTCAAAAGCCACCATCAACTATAGCACATAATACTTCACACTAGTTTCCTGGCAACAAAAGTTCTGGCTGATAAGTTCCATTTCATATGTAAAATGCAGCCTTGCTGGGTTCCTGGCCACCTTGACTTTCCTAAGGCCTTCAAGTTTCTGCCATCTCTGCTTTTTACTGGATATATATTTATTGCCTAAGATGGTTGCTTTTAACCCTTTTTGATTGAGGGACCCATGTAACACGTTAGGATAATCTGCGGAACACACTGCTCGCTACTACAACCACAAAGTAAACTAAGTAAACATTCGTAATTTATTTCACCATCTCAAAACTCAAAGGCAAACCTATGTACTAATTAAGGATTATAACTTGGAATAACATTCAAGGTCATTGGTGGTGATGGACAGATCAGTCTATTTCTGGTCTGTGCCCATTTTCCATGTGCCTATTCATAAGCTTATTCCATCCCATTTCTTAAAACAAGGGGTAACTTATTGAAAAGAAAAGGGAGAATTTTTTTTTTAAATGGCTTGATGTGCCCAATTCATAAAACAGTCTCCCACAATCCAAAAATTGTCCTGCTTTTTAGTTTGAAAAACTTTAGGCGAGTTTGCATTACGGGGGCATTTCACTCCCACCCACCCACCCACCCCAGTTCAGTTGTAGAGTTTGCGTGTGATTTATGTGCTCCTTTGTATTCTAAGGCTTTTCTGCTTTCTAAAAAAAAACTTTCGTTATTTAATTTTCATTTCATTTGTTTTCTCTTATTTTTCCTTAGGTTTGTGCAAACCTTTCTTAAGATGCCACCCACTTCTACATGTGCATGCCTAATTGTTCTTTTTTATTATTCTTTTCCTGTTGTTTTCTTCTGCCCGCGTTTAGTCCAAAGTTTCATCCTCATCTCTTTGGTTTTCATTACATTGAATTATGGTTCTCTAGTAACATTAACATTTTTATGGAAGTTTCCCCCTCCTCCCTCTATGCCTGGCACTCCCTACTGATTCACTAAGCTAACCCTACTTGAGTAACGTTCCAGTTGTGTCATTTATAGCCAGATTATTAATACTCACTTACCCAAGTGATCTTGATTTAACCTGCTCCCTTCTGCCCCTGTGAGAGATCCACTGCATCAATTGTTCCGACAGCTGACAGACTTCACCCCTTCACAAGGGACAACCATGCCTGCAAATCGCAACCAATTCTGGCATAAAATAATATGTAAAGGTTTTTTTTAAAATAAATAAAAACTTCAATGTTTCCCTGCACAACCACCCCTGGGTGGATCTGCCTGCACTTCGGTAGAGGGGATTCTAGAGTGGATCCTTTGCTTGAACATTTCACCCACATGTTTGATAGGAAAAGAGTTATATACATTTTTATATTCCTTGTTATAGTCAAAGGAAGAAAAGAGATTCATATTTAGCAGGCTCTGATTCAGACCTGAATAACAAGTTGAGGAAACAGATTGGGTTGCTTCCCAATGACAGAGGATGAGGGGAAATTCTTGTAGCTGGTGAACACACTTAGATTTAGGATGGAAAGCATGTGTGTGCCCCTCTTCTGATGCCCTTTAAACACATCCACTCTCCTTTATATTACTATGAGGTTTTTTTTTGGGGGGGGGTGAGATAGGCTGTATGCTTGAGTCCCTTTCTATTTCCTGGATCCAGCATAGATTTGATTCTTGGAATGGCCAGGCTAGCATCCTGGTAAGGTAAAAGGTAAAAAGGTAAATGACCCCTGGACGGTTAAGTCCAGTCAAAAGTGACTATGGGGTTGCGGCGCTCATCTCGCTTTAAGGCCGAGGGAGCCATTTTTTGTACACAGACAGCTTTCCAGCTCATGTGGCTAGCATGACTAAACCGCTTCTGGCACAACAGAACACCATGATGGAAACCAGAGTGCACGGAAACGCCGCTTATCTTCACACCGCAGCGGTACCTATTTATCTACTCGCACTGGCATGCTTTTGAACTGCTAGGTTGGCAGCAGCTGGGACAGAGCAACAGGAGCTCACCCGTCACGGGGATTCGAACTGCCAACCTTCTGATCGGCAAGCCCAAGAGGCTCAGTGGTTTAGACCACAGTGCCTTTACCTGGTGAGATAAAAAGGTAAAGGGACCCCTGACCATTAGGTACAGTCGTGACCGACTCTGGGGTTGCAGCGCTCATCTCGCATTATTGGCCAAGGGAGCCATTGTACAGCTTCCAGGTCATGTGCCCAGCATGACAAAGCCGCTTCTGGCGAACCAAAGCAGCACATGGAAACGCCGTTTACCTTCCCGCTGCAGTGGTACCTATTTATCTACTTGCACTTTGACATGCTTTCGAACTGCTAGGTTGGCAAGAGCAGGGACCAAGCAACGGGAGCTCACCCCATCGCGGGGATTCGAACCGCCAACCTAGGCTCTGTGGTTTAACCCACAGAGCCACCCGCATCCCATACCTGGTGAGGTAATGGCCCTCTAAATACTGGCCATTAAGTGGAAAAGGGAAGTGGTTCTGTGCCTCAACTCACAGGCAGTTAGAAAGACAAAGGCAGGGTTGTTGAGAGTTGGGTGAGTCCAAGCTATAATAATAATAATAATAATTTATTATTTATACCCCGCCCATCTGGCTGGGAAGCTAGGCTGCAGGCTGGGCAGCTGGGCGACAGAGCCATGCTTGATTTCTGTTGGAATCCAAGGCTGTGGCTATGGAAGACCTCTTGGGGTCTTGCTAATGCTGTGATGCTGTGAACCCCTCCACCATAAGCTCAGGTTGTATAAATGTGTAAATAAACCATATATCCTAAAGACACCACGATCTCCACTGTGCCTCATTCCCCAAAGGAAACACAAACCCTGCGTAGGTGCCGGGAACCCCTGGAATCTCACACCGCTCAGAGATTGGGGTGGCGAGCAACAATATTAAACCAGCACGACCTGACCTAGATTCTGCCACTTCTAGTTGTGCGCCCTTATTTACATTTTCCTCTACAGGATCAGGTTCAAGGTGCTGGTTTTGACCTTTAAAGCCTTATGCGGCCTAGGACCCTCGTACCTACAGGACCGCCTCTCCCAGTATGCCCCGCAAAGGACCTTAAGGTCTACAAATAATAACCTGCTGGAGGTCCCGAGCCACAAGGCTGTCAGACTGGTGTCAACCAGGGCCAGGGCCTTTTCAGTTCTGGCCCCAACTTGGTGGAACACTCTGTCACAAGAGACTAGGGCCCTGCGGGATTTGACATCTTTCCGCAGGGCCTGCAAGACAGAGTTGTTCCACCTGGCCTTCGGGTCGGACACAGTTTGATGGTTTCCTCCCCTTGGTTTTGTTTATGGGCGCTAAATGAATCGGCATTTTAAACTGGCTTTTAACTTGTATTTTAACTAATGGTTTTTATATTCTACTGTAATCTTTGTTGATGTTAGCCGCCCTGAGCCCGGTTCTGGCTGGGGAGGGCGGGGTATAAATAAAATTTATTATTATTATTATTATTATTATTATTATTATTATTATATTTTCTATTCTACACAAAGCAGTCTTCATACAATAGTTGCAAAGAAATTCTGATTTCCACATAGCCGAGGATTGTTATTCTCATTTAATTTGACAAGGCAGGTGGCCTGCAAGTGATTAATTAACATCTCAGAACGTCTTTGCGATTAATTACTGTCCCTTGACCACTCGTCTGAGGGAGAAAAGAGCCCAGTGGAACACCCACAATGTAAATAAGTACCAGTGCGTATACAAATTCCTTTTCTCCTGTTACCCTCATTTCTACCTGTTGCCGTTCCTGTCCCCAGATTGGAACTTGACCCCAGTTTTAGGGCTAGGATCTCTGGGGCAAAGAAATGTTCATTGCATCTTGTACACTGCCAGAAACAATTATACCCTGATCCCGATAAAATCCTGCACGAATACTAATGCAGTATTTGTCTAATGTTTGTTTGCCATTTCCTAATCTTTCAGTAAAAAGCCTGTCTACCTTGTTTGTTATGCCCCATCACCGTATCTATTGTATACCTATTTTCACAGGACAAAATTTACAGATTTCTGAGTTAGCTTTTTGAAATGTACCTTATTACTACGAGTGTGTGAACTCTGCCCACCTCCCCACAAAAAAAACCCCGGCATGTAAATTATGAAAACCGAGGAAATTTGCATTATATGTCCAATTCCATATTATTTATTCTGTATTTTTTAGCTATTATGCATTATTTATTTGGGTTGGCTAGTCTGTAAGGTGCTACAAGTCTCTTGGAGTTTTTTAGTCCTACAGATAAATATAGTAACCCTCTGAAATTTATTGGCATCAAACCATCCATACTTAAAACACCTAAAGACCAAACAGGCATACAAAAATTTACACTGGGGTTACAATGGGATCTTTTAATAGTGGTTTAAAAGAAACTGAACAAGGTGGGCCTCTTTGGTGAGGAATTCTACAAGGATGACCACCATAAAAATTCCTGGATTTTTTCCAACCCTAGTCTATGGCGACTGAAGCAGACCCTCAGTTGAAGTCTTGCATGGGGGAAGACAAAGAAACTTGATATATAGTCACCTGTACATTTAGGAAGGCGTAACATGCAAGGGACATGGGTGGCGCTGTGCGTTAAACCACAGAGCCTAGGGCTTGCCGATCAGAAGGTCGGCGGTTCGAATCAACACGACGGGGGGAGCTCCTGTTGCTCAGTCCCTGCTCCTGCCAACCTAGCAGTTCAAAAGCACGTCAAAGTGCAAGTAGATAAATAGGTACCGCTCCAGCGGAAAGGTAAACGCCGTTTCCATGTGCTGCTCTGGTTCACCAGAAGCGGCTTAGTCATGCTTGCTACATGACCCGGAAGCTGTACGCCGGCTCCCTTGGCCAATAAAGTGAGATGAGCGCTGCAACCCCAGAGTCGTCCGTGACTGGACCTAATGGTTAGGGGTCCCTTTACCTTTAACATGCAAGTAAGAACCCCTTACTCCAGAGAAAAGTGTTTCCTGTTTATTTAAATTGTTTATTTACTTATTTAAAATATTTAAAATCTTCTTTCCATAACTTAGAAACATAAACTTGTGTGCGTGCATGCACAAAACCTCACAATTTACCAGTCGAAGCCAAATCATATTTAAAAAGCTTTGTTAAAGCAACACGTTATAAGCTTGCACCTGAAAGGCAAGCAAAGATGAGCAACAGCATATTTCTTTGGGAAAGAAGTTCTGCAGAACCAGAGCAACCACTGTAAAGGCCTTGTTCGTCTTCCCTACTGATGCTAACTTATGAAGGCTTCCATGGACCAAAAGCCTCATAAGTGGGAAAATTGTTCCTAAACTGGACCAACCAGGCTACATCACTGCTATCCAAAAATTCAACTTCTACAATCCATTTGAAATGTTGTTTTCATGAGGAGAAGGGTCGTTTGCAACTGAGGCATAGGGGCTGCAGCTTATGAAATTATTTTAAGTAACAGAAGGGTTTGGTCATGCCCAATTGGGCTTTCGTCATTTCTCACTAACAGGCCACGTTGCAAATGGAAAATTCATTCAGTTCAAAAAGATAAAAAGGTTGCACTAGGCTTATGGTAGATTGCTTCTGTTTTGTGGGAGTGGATGCTGGTGGAATTATAAATCCCCTGAAAGTCCCAGAGAAGTGAATGGGCATTGTTCAAAACCCATGTGTTTCTTTTTTGCTCACTTTACGTTAAATGGAGCTTCTGCATATGAAGTTCCAGTACGGCTGGATCTACACTGACCTGTTTAACGTTATTAGAACGCTATTAGATATATTGTTCTAAAATGTCACAGGGCATACTTGTAAATTAAAAGCGTTTCTTACCTTTGTTTTCTCCATCAGAACGCTGTTTCCTTAATGCCAGTTACTGGTTGCTCTGGTGTCACATTTTAATAACGCATTATGCATGTTAAAAGTAGGATGTCATGTGTCCATCTACGTTATGAAAACCATTCCTTACCCCTTTCTTAATGTTAAAAACAATGAGTGTAGACCTGCCCTAAGTTTTTTCTAAGGCTTCCACTTCACGAGAACTTTCAAACGACCTTGCTTTGCCACCCTGCATCCCATGATCTACCAGTATATCTTTAAGAAAGGCAAACTCACTCTTCACTCTCTATCTTCACTGTAGAATTGGGGTCTGTGTTTGACCCCATGGCATCGATGAGGCACCGGCTTCTTTTCATTTTGATGTCCCTGCTAGGCTCTGCCTGACCACCAGTGCACAGCCCTGTACTAGGAAACTGTTGACAAACCATTAGCGCTAATTGTTATCTTGCAAAATTGGGAAGCAGAACATCAGATTGACTTTCTGTCTCTCTCAGACGGCAGAGAATTCATCAAAGGCTGTCTATCTGTGTTAGTACCAAAGAGGACACTGATGAGGTGGCGAAAGGGTCAAAGGCAGAGCACTGTGCTTTCATTAATGTTCCCATTCCCATGTGGATTTATTGGGAGGAAAAGACTTCCCAAAGAACTGGCCACCCACACTTCACAGAAGAGGAATAGTATCTCTGTATATGAAAGGCCTGTTGTTATTGTCCATGGAGTTTTCTTGGCAGGGATACTGGAGTGGCTTGCCGGTTCCTTCTCCAGGTGGATCACATTTAGACTAAACTCTCGGCTATGACCTGTCCGTCTTGGGTGGCCCTGCATGGCATAGCTCATAGCTTCTCTGAGTTATTTAAGCCCCTTCACCACAACAAGGCAGTGATCCATGAATAACCATGAATAAATGTTATTGGTGACAAAGATCCGTATAGTTAAAGCTATGGTTTTCCCAGTAGTGATGTATGGAAGTGAGAGCTGGACCATAAAGAAGGTTGATCACAGGAGAATTAATGCTTTTGAATTGTGGTGCTGGAGGAGACTCTTGAGAGTCCCATGGACTGCAAAAAGATCAAACGTATCCATCCATAAGGAAATCAACCATGAGTGCTCACTGGAAGGACATTTCCTGAAACTGAGACTCAAATACTTTGGCCACCTCATGAGAAGGGAGGACTCCCTGGAAAAGACCCTGGTGTTGGGAAAGATTGAGGGCACAAGGAGAAGGGGACGACAGAGGATGAGATGGTTGGACAGTGTTATAGCGACCAACATGAATTTGACAAAACTCCAGGAGGCAGTGGAAGACAGGAGTGCCTGGCGTGCTCTGGTCCATGGGGTCATGAAGAGTCAGACATGACTAATCGACTAAACAACAACAAATTCCAACTATTTCTGGTGTGGCCAAAACCTGAACGTCTGCCAGTTCCTAATACTCCATTCATGGTCTAAATACAAAACAGCACATTGTAGTTAACAGGACAAGTGGCCTAGGCAATGAAAAGCAGAGAATAGGATTAGATCCCACCCCAGTGGTCTTCCCTAAGAACATCACCATCAGCCTCGAAGGATCCTGGGGACTGTGATGCAGGGGTCTACCATAGACTGAGGACCATGCAAATCTTCCAGCTTGTTTGCTTCAAGGGCTCTGAGACAGGGTAGGAAGGCTTTGGGAGTAAACTCAAGGAACAATCCATACCCGCTGCCTTGCGGGACATCTAAGGCTAAGGAGCAAACCTTACACAAACTGTCCCTAAGACAAAAAAAAATAAAAAAAAAATCCTTCCAGTAGCACCTTAGAGACCAACTAAGTTTGTTCTTGGTATGAGCTTTCGTGTGCATGCACACTTCTTCAGATACACTGAAACAGAAGTCACAAGACCCTTATATATAGTGAGAGGGTGGGAGGGGTGTTACTCAGAGGGGTGGTGGGAATGGGTGATAGGCTGATAGCTGTGGTAAACCTGTTGACGACTGTTAACGACTGCAATTAGTCTTACAGGAAAAAGCAAGGGGTGAGAAGGTTAAAAATAGCTTTGTCATGTATAATGTCCCTAAGACAGTTGGGTGGTGCCTTCGACGCCTCAAGGCAAATATAGAAAAATGTAGTATTGTTGTAAACAAAACACCGACAACTGGGAAACACTGGCCTGCGAGTGCTCCAATTGGAGAACAGCCTTTACCAGGTGTCATGGGTTTTGAAGACGCCCGAACTCAGGACGAAAGGGAGAAACGCGCTAAGAGGAAGGCATGCTTGGCAAACCCTCACCATGATCAACTCCCACCCGGAAACCAATGTCCCCACTGTGGAAGGACCTGTGAATCCAGAATTGGCCACCACAGTCACTTACAGACTCACTGTTAAGACCGTGTTTATGGAAGACAATCTTACTGGGCTACGAGTGACCACTAAAGAAGAAGAAGAAGAAGAAGAAGAAGAAGAAGAAGAAGAAGAAGAAGAAGAAGAAGATGAGTGGCTGGGGAAACCCAGCCAGCTGGGCGGGGTATAAATAAATTATTATTATTATTATTATTATTTGACGCCTCCTTCTGGCAACTGCTGCAGCCAAGCTGGTGCCAAATGTATTGCTCTACTTTCCTTTGTGAGGCCAAGAGTCTTATCATCTGGACAGTCCAGAACCTCTATCCAAACTGCCTTGGCTTGCGCCCCAGAGAGATCACTTTGGTGCTGCTAATGCATTTCTATCAGTGGGGTGTATGCTATCCTTGCCCCACTGACAGATATGCAACATTACCAAAAACATCTGAATCTAGAAATCAGGGGATGTAGTCACAGATCTCCTGCACTATGTGGTGTTTGGCCTTCTATTTACTCCAAATTCTGAGTGAAAAGCTGCTGTCTGGCAGGCATCAGCAGTTAGCTATAGACTTATTCGGAGAGCCCAGATGGACTATATTCCAACCTCCCGAGTCTATGCTTGTGCAGCCATTCAAGCCACTTCACTTGAACAGAGCCTGACAGGCAAATAATCAGGTTCAGCTTCCTGTACACTCAAGTTCAGAGGTATGGAGGAAAGACTGGAATAATGAAATCCAGGAAGAAAGAAAAATAAGGCCATGCACTTGAGAAGAAACAGAAGCACAAAAATGTAGCTAAGATCGATCCTACCTTTTCTTGGCCCAACTTCTTCCGGCACTCGATTGCAAAGTAGCACAGAACACTCCTTCAGAAACCATGAAGAAAGGAAAGTATATTTTTATATGTGGAACACAGCCATTTAATAATGCAAATTCCTTGAGTCACTTCAGGCAGAAAACATCACAATTGCAAATTGATGTCAACAATATTTTACACAGCAGGTAGCAACAAATTTGCATGGAGATCCAAAACCTGACAGAGCCTCACAGTTTCTCCCTCCCTCTCTATCTGTGCAATGCAAGTTTTTGCTAGTTTTAAACCATTTGTGCCAGGAGAGGTAGCAACCAAAGTCAGGACAAAGCTGCACATTATGCTAGACACATCACATCCTAAACTGTTTGAATCTTTCTATAATTGCAAATAGCACCCAGGAATCTGTGCTGAAACCACCGCACTCAGGGAATGGGTTAATCCTTTCCCCCTTGCTGCTGTCCCAAGGACACACTGATTCTATTAAAATCACACAACTCTTTTCTCCCCTTGTTTTCAGAAACTTTAGTAAAGGTACAGGGACCCCAGACCATTAGGTCCAGTCACGACCTAATTGGCCGAGGGAGCTGGCGTACAGCTTCCAGGTCATGTAGCCAGCATAACTAAGCCACTTCTGGCGAACCAGAGCAGCACATGGAAACGCCGTTTACCTTCCCGCCGGAGCGGTACCTCAGTGAACGAAGGGGGTGGAGATGCTCCTTCAGGTATACTGGGCCGAAGCCATTTAGGGCTTTAAAGGTCAGCACCAACACTTTGAATCGTGTTTGGAAACGTACTGGGAGCCAATGTTGGTCTTTCAGGACTGGTGTGATATGGTCTCGGCAGCCACTCCCAGTCACCAGTCTAGCTGCCGCATTCTGGATTAATTGCAGTTTCCAGGTCACCTTCAAAGGTAGCCCCACGTAGAGCGCATTGCAGTAGTCCAAGAAGCAGATAACCAGAGCATGCACCACTCTGGCGAGACAATCTTCGGACCGGTAGGGTCTCAGCCTGTGTACCAGATGGAGCTGGTAGACAGCCGCCCTGGACACAGAATACTTACGGCTTCCCTTTATAGAAATTCAGGTAGTACATATTGACCATTGCCATTTGTTTTCCACCTGCAGACCATGTAATCACCAGTGGTTAGAGGTCTGTGTGCTCCCTTTTTCTGGTGACAGCAACTCTTTAATTTGCTCCCACTTTCCATGATGAGGCTAATTATTATTTCTCCCCAAAAGGAAAACACAGGTGCACAATAATTAATTACGGGCTTTGGCTCAAAGGAAAATATCCTCCGCGTACGCAGAAAAGTTTCCCTTCTCATTTATGAATTATAACACAACAGAAAGGCGCATTTGTACAAAAGCACCGGGCAGGCCCTCGTCGTAAACACATTTATGTTGATGAGAGTCATGCATATCTCAAGGGGCTCAGGCTTGAAGGACTTATCCGCTTCATTCCACTTCTGTTCCAACAACTCCTGTGCAGGCTAAGTGCTGGGTAATGGATTTCTATTTTAAGTCAAGTGTTCGAAGCCTATGCTCAGAGCTGAAGAAACAGGCTTTTCAACCCACCATGTAGAGCTTGCCAGGAATCTTCTATGCGCCCTGGATACAGCAACCACCAAGCTGAAGTCCTCCAAAAATTAAGACTAATCTCCCATGTTAATCTTTGCCGTTTCACTTCCACTAAGAGCCTTTTTGACAGAGAATTGTTAAATTTGTTCTAATTATTTTTTTCCCCTCTGCTACCCAAGAGAGGGAAGGATAATGAAGCACCTCTCTATAATTCTCTTGAGCTCGCTGTCTCTCTTTCTCTCATTAGGACTTTTTTGTCCACCATTCGGGAAACCAGTGCAGTTGGCCTCGGCTGCGAGAGTAGCCTGGTCCAAGGCCGAGTACACGAGTCAATAGAATCATGTCTGTTTTCATGCAGCTAAATGGGCAGTCCTGCCCTCGAGAAACTGTTGTAAAACAGCTCCTCTCCCTGAAGATAACTTACGAAGAATTGAGGATATTTGGGGCAAGCTCTAATTGGCAGTGTGGATTTGAGTCCTGGGAGTCCCTTCTCTCCTCCACCCTGACATGCAAAAGCTAGGTGGAGCAGTCCCCACCCCACCCCATTTTGTCACGATGGAGATTGAACTTGTTTATCATATTTTGAAATCCATACCCAATGCAATGAAGTTCTGGACATTGCTGCTCTCAAAATGCACCTGTGGCTTCCTTTGTTCTCCATGCTGATCACTATCCCTATCAAGTGTTCAGCAAAAGCACTTATTCTTCGGTGGTTTTTTTTACCCCCCCCCCCCCATCTTATATAGCCTCTCCTATTTTTGTTTGTCTTGTACTCTAAGTAGGGATGTAGAGGAATTCCAGCAAAATTGGAAACAGTAGCAGAAATTGCCAGTGTTCGCTTACTCATCCCATGTCTGAAATGGAATGCAACTTAGTGAATACATTCAGTATTTGGCCTTGTTGTTGTCGTTGCTTTCAGTCCACAAACGGTACAAAATTGATTACATCTCTCCTGCCCCCCCCCTTGCACTGAAATGAATGGGGTGGGATAATGTAATGGCAAGGTAATCTTGCCACGGCGGCCAGCGAGACACATGATGTCGTTTTTGGTGGAAGTCAAACTGCAGCGGAACGGAAGCAGTGCCGCGTGTGACAAATAGGGGGCGAGCAGAAAGTGATGCCGACATACATCCCTAATTCAAAGGCAGCGCTTGTCAGCAGTGTGTGGTATAAGGGGATATGAACCACTGGCTGCAAGGTTGCCTGGGGATTTGCGGCAGTTGTGTCATTGCAGCTGGTGCCACAGGAACTCTTGCAAGTGGAGAACTCTTTTGCACTGTTGTTGTTGGATATATGCAGGAACCTGTCCTTAGTGTGTCTGCATTGACACCCATGCATTTGCTCCCTCCTATGTGGGTGACAATGTGGAGGGCATTGACAGCTTTCCCATGGGCACCAGAGATGTGGTTATGGTTATCCCTCTATTAGCGGTGGATGTGGTGTTTTGAGCGGTGTGTTTTGCGTGTGTAGACGTTTAACCTCCCCCTTAAATAAATTCAGACAAGACTCAAATTTGGTTTGGTTTTTGGCAGAATTTAGGCCACAACTTTATTGATTACAGCAAGTGAGTAGTTGCATAGGCTCTGGTTCGACTAGCTCCCTGCACCATGGCAGGTAGTGCTGACCCAGGGCACCAGCATAGGTCAACCTAGGGTAACAGCAGAAAGCCGGGGTCAGGCTAGTCCACCACCCAGATGTCCCCCCTGGACTTGGGCATGGGCACAACCCCTCTCAGGGTTGACCAAACCATTGAGTCCCTGGATTCCTTTAACGGAATACCCTTCGCATAGGGATGGCTAGAGCGTTCTGCCATTCCTATCCTAGGCTGATTGTATATGCAGTTTTTTGCCATGGCCCCGGTGTAATGGGATTTTTCTCTCTCTTAAATTATTTCAATTTAAGGAATTATCAGGAGAATTAACAACATGGATACAATATCATCATCTAATGAAGTATTTAAGAGAGATAGGGTACGAGGGTTTGGGGAACAAATATCACACCCGGAGAGAGACCTGTTGGAATTTGATGTAAAAGTGCTGTCTAAAATGTGTAAGATTTTTTGGAACGGGAGACAAAGGATGAGCAAGTAAAATCCTCAATGATACATTGGGCAATATATATTGGTCACAATATAGACATGGAAGCATGGGAACGATTGTGGAATATGTATATAAAATTTACAGTATGCTATGGTCTAAGAAAAAATGATATGAAAATGATATATCAATGGTAACTAATACTGAGTAAGTTGGCAAAAATGTATAAATCTAAATCAAATAAATGTAAAGAGAAAGAAGGTTCTTTTTATCACATGTGATGGCCTTGTAGTAAGGTTAAAAATTACTGGGCAATGATATATAATGAAATGAAAAGGGAATTTTTCTCCCTCCCCAGTAATGTTTGAGTGTAGGTTCACCTTCTATAATTCCAGTGCTCTCTCAGAAAAAGAAAACTGAGCCCAGGCAGCGTTGCCCACCTCAACTTCTTACCACTCAGAGAAGCAAATAGCGCAGGTAAAAACAATAGTAAATAAAAATAATAAAAATAATGCAACGGTAAGGTGCTGAACCAATGATGTGTTGGGAGACATATTCCTTGAACTCAAATTCACTGCATTCTTTTGCTAAAAATGTGGCCTATCACAAGGGATGGAGATAGTCTAAACTTTTTTGTAATAAGAGTACCTGTTGCATAAGCAGCAGGGAACTCAACAAATCTCAAGGGGACTTGCATCTAAATAAGTGTGCAAAAGATTGCAGTCTCGCTCATAAGATGTATCTAATTTACAAGTTGTGCAGCACTTCGGAAATACTGTTGAAATGTCTTCTATGTCTACCGGTTCTTTACTTCCCCCGAATAAAAGCATTAAAATAGTAATAATAATTATCACCTGTATTTTAAGCTTCTTTTGTTGTTTAACACAAAGGATTAGCTTTCATTCTGAAAGGAGAAACATGTTAAGGACTGTGATGTCAAACAAGAGAGAAAATGCTTTAGCAACTAATGATTAAAACATTAGCTAGCACAATGATAGATCTCAAAGTTAACGTTTATTCATTTCTTCTTGTTTTCTAGGATTAAAACCACAACAAATGTTTCAAGTAGCATAAATGAAGTATAAGCAAAGAAGAAAAGTTAAAATTGGGTACAGTTTTTTAATCACCTCACAATGTCTACATACAGGTGCTATTTTAAATCCCCTTGGAGAAATCTAAGGCAGGTTCCTCTGATCCAGAATTACTTAGTTTATTTTCTCAGGAAACTTTCACATTGTTGTCAGGGTGTGAAGACCTATGTGACCATGTCATATTTGTTATCATGGGAAGTCGGGTTCTCCAAGAGAGCACGCGTTGCGGTGGGGCCTGCGAATTCACCCCTCTATGTTGCTGGGGAGTTTTTGGCTGTGGCCTCAACTCTGATTGGCCCTGGGGCTGTTGTTGGGTAAAAGTAAATGCTGCAATTTTGCCTGGGTTTCTTGGGGTTTATAACCCCTGTGCACGCTTGGTCAGTCCTCTTTGCTGCGTGCAACGGATCTCCCGCCCGTCCTCTCCCTATTTCTTAGGCCCCTGTGTTGATCTTGCTATGCCTGTCATGGGGCCGTCTGCCGTTGGGGTAGGGCCTGGTAGGAATTTTTCCCAGTTGGCTGATTGGCTGGTGCCTTCTGGTTTTCGCCTACTACATAGCAATTAGTCACAACTTGTAAGGTTGGCGGTTAGGCATTGGTTCCTTGTGTTCGTTGCTGGAGGGGATAAGCCTGGCTGTGGCTGCCCCTCCAATGGTTGCTGATGCGTGGGGAATTCCGTTAAAGGAATCCAGGGGCTCACCATTGCTTGTCCGTATCCCTCCGCTTGGGGGCCAGGGCCATCGCAAGAGCTCCTGGGAGCGTGTGTGGGGCAGGTTGTAGAGTCATGACCCCACTCACAATCTCAACCCCAATAAGTGCTCTCCCATTCTGACGGCTGTCAGGTTCTGTCCCTTAGGGGGCAGATAGCTTGAACCAATGCCTATGCAACCACTCACATCGATTTGTATTTCAATAAAGTTGTGGCCAAAATCATGCCAAAAACCAAACCATAAATACTGTCTGTGGTGTGTGTTATTTGGGGGGGGGGTGAATGGGGGACCTCAACACACAAACAGCATCAATTTCTTTTGGTAGAAAGCTGTTTTAATATGACATATGCATGCGTATTTTGATTTTGCAATGCAACATGGGATTTGTAGTGGGGCAGAAGTTGTACAACGGAGGAAGATTCCAGAACAAAATGAGACATTGCAGGATTTGATGAGCTTGTGGTTTGGTGTAAAAGGGTCATGAGATTAAATGTGAGTTGGCAGCATGGAGTGGTTAAATATCATGAGAGTCCAAGAACAGAAGGGTGAAAACTTCCTGGGCAACACAGTGGCTCTGTGTTTCATTGTCTCCAATCTCTACAGAGTTCTCTCTTGCCCTGTCTTTGATATAGGACGGTGTGACATTTGTTGTGTGGGCAAGATGATCTAATTGTGTATCTTCTATGTATTTCTGGCATCGCACCACTTCACTTTCCACTTTTTCTTGAGTAGAAGCAAATTCCAGGGGTGGCTTACAGGATTGGCTTCATCGTGAGGAGACTACTGGTGATTTGTAGTATCAATAAAACCTTCTAGTGTTTTAACATTACTAGGGTGTGTGGGGCAGCGAGAAGAAGAGGAGGAGGAGGAGGAGGAGTTTGGATTTGATATCCTGCTTTATCACTACCCAAAGGAGTCTCAAAGCAGCTAACATTCTCCTTTCCCTTCCTCCACCACAACAAACACTCTGTGAGGTGAGTGGGGCTGAGAGACTTCAAAGAAGTGTGACCAGCCCAAGGTCACCCAGCAGCTGCATGTGGAGGAGCGGAGACGCGAACCTGGTTCATCAGATTACGAGTCTACCGCTCTTAACCACTACACCACACTGACTTTCAAAGACAGAGAAACAGGAAAGCACATCTGAAACACAAGATCTGCCTCCCAACGGTGAACCCTCTTGAAGCTGCCCAAGATTCCTTCTGTTGTAGAACATCAGACCAAACTTATATTTAGCCTGCTTTGGGCATGCTCATCAAGGTCAGTAAATACAACACGGGGGCACACAGGAACACACACACTTGTTCCACACCCAGATTGCTGTTCAAATCATCCTTCATGAGCTGAGGATGAAGATACAATGTGTGGAGCCTCCTGTACTCACGGAGCCTCTTCTGACATTTTAAACCCTGGCCAACATGATTTTAAAACCTCTCTCTGTACAAACCTACCCGGATTCTGAGATCATCTACTGAGGCCCTTCTTTGTGTACCTCCTCCATGAGAGGTCCAGAGGGTGGCAACAGGAAAACAGACATTTTCAGCAGTGGCTCCCCGTTTGTGGAATGCTCTCCCCAGGGAGGTTCGGCTGGCATATTCATTTATTATTATTATTATTATTATTATTATTATTATTATTATTATTATACTGCCCTATACCCAGGGGTTTCAGGTCAGTTCACAGAATAAAATCAAGCTATAAAATGACAAAATACATAATACAAATAAAAACAACAACCCAATAGCCCCATTTTAAAAGGGCATAGGATGTATACCTTTAGGCACCAGGTAAAAATGTTCCTCTTCAAGCATGCCTTGGGCTGATTGACATCCAATGCCCCTTTAAAATGTGTTGGGGAGGGGGGATTATGGGGTTGTACTTGCTTTTATTTTTATTATAGTCGTACCTTGGAAGTCAAATGGAACCCACTCCAGAAGTCCGTTTGACTTCCAAAACATTCGAAAACCAAATTGCAGCTTCTGATTGGCTGCAGGAAGCTCCTGCAGCCAATCAGAAGCCACGGAAGCCCCGTCGGATGTTCGGCTTCCAAAAATAGTTCGCAAACCTGAACAGTCACTTCTGGGTTTGCGATGTTCGGAAGCCAAAACTTTTGGGAACTAAGCTGTTCAAAAACCAAGGTACGACTGTATATATTTTGTGTTTTTATATTGTGATTTTATCTTGTTAACCACCCTGAGACCTGAGGGTATAGGGTGGTGTACTAATTTTAAAAACAACATGCAGGGATCCTCCACACATATAGCTGCCCAGGTTTAAACACTCACTCTCCAACTTGCGATGGGCGATCCAACCAGCCACAGGGGCTATGCCTGCATCTTCATTCTCATTGTCTCCCTCCCCTCCTCTGTGCTTACTGAATTCATATTTCTCTTCCTAGATTCATTGCTGCTAAGAGTGCCACAATTCTCCTCATCCTACAGGTTTTCACACACACAACGGCACGGTCAGAAGACTGTGACTCGCATCCCGGGCACGAAGAACCTCAAATGACCAAAGCCCATTAAACAAGCACCTTGGCTGACCCAAAGCCCAGAGTGATGGTCATCTGTTCACTTTGCACAGCCAAATGGCACAGTGATGGCACAGTTGCCGTTTGTTCTCACTTCCCCCAGAAATTGTCAGAAACTGTGAACACAATAGCTCCTCCGACAGCGAGACAATATTTGTCTTCCGTGCTGCTTCTTTTCAAAAATTCATTATAAGATTTCAGCAGGGTACATTGCCTTCCTCCACTCATCCTATATTAAGAAACAAATCTTAAATTGATTTGCTCTTTTTTATACAGTATGCTGAATCTATAAAGGGCTCTATATACTGTGATTTTTCTAATACACTCTGCAGTTTGTTCCATTTGCTCCCTGATTTATTCGTGCCTGGTAACAATTGAGTGATTATTTTAACTTATTTATTGCTTAATCAATTGTGTTCAAGAAACAGCAGGGCTCACTAAAGATCTAATGCTTTTATTTGAAAGGAAAGTAGACTGATGTGTTTTTAGTGCCAGCTATAGTGGGTGTCAAAAAAAAACTTCCTTTATTGGGTTTCTTTGTTTTAACCGACTGAATATACCTCTCAGCAGTGTTGGAAATCTGCATGGTGGGGCCTTGTGTAAATTCTTTGGAACATTCTGGAACTGAGATTAGAGTCACCAGCTGTTTTATTGGCCACACCGCTATGCCTTTAACAGAAGCCTGATGTGAAACGACTTGGCAGGTGAAGTCTTTTCCATTTTATCTCCGCGTTGGGAAAAAGATTTACCTAATTAATTTGCGCCTGCTAGCTACAGGTTAGGGGACCCAGGTGGCGCTGTGGGTTAAACCACAGAGCCTAGGGCTTGCTGATCAGAAGGTCGGCGGTTCGAATCCCTGCGGCGGGGTGAGCGCCCGTTGATCGGTCCCAGCTCCTGCCCACCTAGCAGTTCAAAAGCACATCAAAGTGCAAGTAGATAAATAGGTACCGCTCCGGCGGGAAGGTAAACAGCGTTTCCGTGTGCTGCTCTGGTTCGCCAGAAGTGGCTTTGTCATGCTGGCTACATGACCTGGAAGCTGTATGCCGGCTCTCAGCCAATAATGCGAGATGAGCGCCGCAACCCCAGAGTCGGACACAACTGGACCTAATGGTCAGGGGTCCCTTTACCTTTACCTAGCTTCAGGTTATAAGAGCAGGAGCAGGGACTGAAGGAGACCCAAAACATTTGCAACCGTAACCATGGTTCTAGGATGTGCCACAATGTCACTGACCTGGCACCATTTTTCACGAACACAGCTGACAGGAGAGGCTGATAGAGATTGACTTACCCTCCAACTGTCCTACTTTAAGTGGGACGTCATGGGTTGACAGTGTGACCCATGAAGGGGGAAGCAGGAAAAAACTTTAACACGTAGCAGAGTTTCCAGAAAACAGACCAGAGGCAATTGTACTTCATCCAGCAGAGCTTTACTGCTACTGAAGGCAAATGAGCATAATGGTCACAAATCCAGAACATTCAGGATTGGCACAGTCCATAAAAATCCAGTTGCAGCACTTACAATAAAACTTACAAACTTATAATAAGTCTAAACCTTAACACTGTGGCATACAGATCAGAACACCAGAACTAAGAGACAGAAAAGAGAAAGTGCGTGAGTGAGACCCAGGCTCCTCCTGGTCTTACTATTTTAGTCAGTATGACCTTGACAAAAAGATAACAGAACCAGTTTAAACCAACTGCACTCAGCTTCCCAGAGGAAATAATCCAAACAACAGAAACCTTCTTCCTGTTTCTTTCACGTAGTAATAAAACGGTCTTTCACAAAGAGAAGAAACCTTCTAGAACCCACTTGAACTAATCAGAATAGGAAATATCTCTACACATCACTGTCAGCATCCTTCGGGGATCGGGAAGCCAGCTGGCTAACCCCCAGCTGGATCATGCCCTTCCAGCTGCGACGATCCCCCGATCTCTGGTGCAATGTAAATCAGCGACTCAGACTTCAATGCCTGAGCACACTATATTTGCAGAGCCAATGGCACAAACAGAATAGGCATGAGGCTTGTGGAAACATACTAACAAGCTATGGATTTATTACCCATAAATCAGGACAAAGAAAACATGTCGTCTCTCTCTGTCTGCTCCAAGAGAGTCTCAAAAACAAAAGCTATACACAACGGAAGTTCCCAGCAATCTGTGCTGGTATGTAAACAGACATGTGACATGTAACAATCTCACACGTCTGCAACTTAAGGTGGAATGGAAATTCCCCAACAATCACATCAATACTTTCTGTACTAGGGAATGCAAACTGACAGACAGACGCCGTCCCAGCTTCTGATCCCAATCTGGGGTGTTTCAATTTGGTTCCCAGAGCACTGGACCAAAAGCACAGACATTTTTTTGGTTCAGTGCTGTGTGGGACCAAAAAACAGAAGAAAAACCACTGTGCATCATGACTCTTCTTCCCCCTTCCATCGCGGCACTTCCAGAATTCAGCTTCCGGAAGTATGTCTGCAGCGCAGGAGAAAGAGGAGGCCATGTGGGCCCATGCGCTGTCTCCCGATAATGAACGGGCTGGTGCAGCCTTCCTCTAGGTTACACCAGTCTACGTGACACCTCCTGAAGCTCCCCCAAGGCTGCAGAGGAGGAGGAGGGCAGTGGGAAAGATAGGAGGGGGAGGGAGGGACGAATGGGTAAGGAAGGGGTCAGTAGCAGGAAGGGGGTAAGCGGGATGGGGGTGCCCCGAATTGCCCTCCCCAAACGTTGGATTGATGGTGGCACAGCAAATCCACAATCTTTATCTGCCCTCTTCTGACTATTCCTCTCTGAACATTCTCTCCATTAGTGGGGCTGAGGATTTGCTGCTTAATCCAAAGCAATATCAGTACTGCAGAATCCCGTCTAAACCATGTAGCTGCGATATGCCTTACAGAGTTTAAGGGAATTACTAGGCACCCAGGTATGATATTTGCGGATGAATATAAGATTACAACTGAGAAATTATCACAAGAATGGATTTAGGATTTAAGGCTCAGCATACTTCCGTATGCATTCAGCCAGCTTTACAAAAGGGAACGAGTGTGTTTTTCTCTCCATTCTTTTAAGAATTCTTTCCCAAGTATACGGCAATGTCAGCATCAATTGCTTAATTATACACCGCATAATATCTAAATCAATTCCTTTGCCCTCCTACACTTCTCTCAACTGTGTGTGTGTTGTTTTTTATTATTAAAAAAATTCTTATCTATCCCCTACCAACATATTGTCATGAGAGGCTGGCGATGGGAAGCTTGAGTGAACAGCATAGCCAAAGACTGAATCCTGAATTTTAAACCACAGCGTCGTATATCACTAGCCTATCTTTCAAAGACTTTACAGGGTAATCAAATGCAGATGCAGAGATTCACCTCCCTTTTTGCAAAATAGTCACCACTTTGGCCAATCTCTCCCACTGGCATGAAGACATGAAATATAATTATTTCAGCCTTATTAAAGTACTGATTTGTGGATTTGTTTTTCAACAGTGTTGTGGTATATAAACCCAGGTATAATCAAATGTCCGCTCTTTAGGGATATGATAGAAGTCCTTCCGAGGGAACAATAAAAAGGGTCCATGTGAGGAAGTCTGTCTCTGGCTCTAGACTGCATCTTGGCAGGCCAATACCATCCTTTCAAACAATTCACTCAGGACTATGTTATGTTAAAAAGGGATGCGGGTGGCGCTGTGGTCTAAACCACAGAGTCTAGGGCTTGCCGATCAGAAGGTCAGCGGTTCGAATCCCCGCGACGGGGTGAGCTCCCGTTGCTTGGTCCCTGCTCACGGACAACTCTGGGGTTGCGGCGCTCATCTCGCTTTATTGGCCGAGAGCCAGCGTACAGCTTCTGGGTCATGTGGCCAGCATGACTAAGTCGCTTTTAGCGAACCAGAGCAGCACACGGAAACGCTGTTTACCTTCCCGCAGGAGCGGTACCTATTTATCTACTTGCACTTTGACGTGCTTTCGAACTGCTAGGTTGGCAGGAGCAGGGACTGAGCAACAGAAGCTCACCCCGTTGTGGGGATTCAAACCAACAACCTTCTGATCGGCAAGCCCTAGGCTCAGTGGTTTAGACCACAGCGCCACCCTTGTTTACATCTTGTGAGGGCAAATCCCCATATTTTGAGAGACTAAAAAAAAAATAGTCATGGCTGAAACTAATTCCTAATATTGCCATTAAACTCTATTTTGCCGCTGCAGAGCTACTAAAGAGGTACGTAGACTGTTCATGTTACAACCCAGCAAACTGTCACTATCTCTCAATCTAGACCCCCTCACAAGATGTCGATAGGATAAACCTCCGAAGTCAGTATACAAATAAATAGAATAAATTAGAAAACAGGCTTGCAAATTACTACCCAGTGTGGATAGGCTTGGGAGAGACCAGTGCTTTTCTTTTCTTTTCTTTTCTTTTCAGGGGGTACTCAAGCGTATGCAATACTGGCACCTCTCTTTTTTTGTTGTTAAAAAGTTTGGCATTTACTGTAACAACTTCGTGGGGAGTGCCAGCACCTATTTTTCTAGGAAAAAAGCACTGGGAGAGACTACTAAAGTGTTTGAGGTTGCAATGCCAAATGGTAAAGCGAATCTATAAAAGCTCTAAAAGGACTTCTGTGCTTCTTGCCACCTTTTGAAGGTCTTTGCGTGTAACAAGCAGAACAAAGGAATCTCCAGACAAAATACCAAAAGTTGCAACTCCTGTAAAGAAATCAAGGCGACTCAAGCTCAGCAGTTATCCTCTGCTTTGGTTTGGTCGCAAAATGTCTGTGTGTATGTAAATCACAAACTCTTAAATCTGAAGACCAATTAAATGGGTTAAGATTAATTCTCTTGAAACTAGGGTCACCTGACAACAGCACCACAGAGGCTAGAGGATTAAAATGAAAAGGAAAGATGATCTCCCCTTCCACCAGCCCATCAATTTTGCACCAGCACAAGCTATTATGAACATAATTGGCTTTTTAAAAATGCTGGCAGCTGCTGCTCTTTACACAATAATAGGCAAAGAGTGTGATAGAGCTCTGGTTTATCCCAACCATTAATTAACAAACATTCAGTTTTGCATTAACAAAGTCACTCATGATGATTCACTACTCCTATGCAAGATAATTAATTCAGATTCAACATGCGTTATAAAGGGCAAGAGTGAGGCAGCCAGCCAGTAGAGGGGCAGTTAACTGTGTAAGCTTCTTCTCCCCCCCCCCCCCCCCGGTGCATAGAGAATTCAGCCATACAGCTGAGGACTCAACAAATCTCAAAAGCTGTAACAAATGATGGACAGAAGAGGGGAGAGACAGGGAAAAGAGGAGAGAAATGGGACCACATACCTTCTCTGCAGACATTTGTGCTCTGCCTGAAGGTACCAGGATGAAAAGATGCTCAGCAGAGCATCAACCATGGTTGAGGGAATTGGGAATATTTAGCTGGAAAAGAAGAGACTGAGAGGAGAGATTATAGCCATCTTCAAATATCTAAAGGGCTGTCACGTGGAGGATGGAGCAAGCTTGTTTTCTCCTGCTCTGGAGGGTAGGACTTGAACCAATGGCTTCAAGTTGCAAGAAAGGAGATTCCGACTAAACATCAGGAAGAACTTTCTGACAGTAAGAGCTATTCAGCAGTGGAATGGACTCCCACAAGAGGCGGTGGGCTCTCCTGCGTTGGAGGTTTTTAAGCAGAAGTTGGATTGCCACCTGTCACATATGATCTGGTTGAGATTCCTCCATTGCAGGCTATTGGACTTGGTGTCCCTCGGGGTCCCTTCGAACTCTATGATTCTATGGGCTGGTGCCATTCTTCTGAAGAGAGCTACTTTGCCAACCTTTTCAGGAACCAGTTTCCATGCTGCTCTTGGAGCAGAGGCCTTAGCACCTATAACAGCCTTAACTCCGACACCCAGATGTCACTGACATCATCACCTGAGCTCCACCTGAGCTCTCTTCTGCAAGCCTCATCCCTGATTTGCCACAGACTTAACCTTTTCCAGAGCTAAGAGAGAAGCCCTGTCCTTTTTAGAAAAGGGTTGCACTAAACATCCCTTGCCTTATTATTTTGTTCTCCGCGTGAGCACCAACGAACAAAGTTTTATCTCCCTTTCCTCCCCGCACAATCAGTCATTTTGAAGTTATCTAGTTATTGCTGGTCAGTGTTGTTGCATGTCGAGGTCCCAAACCACCCCTCAAATGAAACACACTTCAGACAGAAATTTAAAGTTTTTGGCATGATTTTGGCCACAACTTTATTAAAATACAAAATATGTGAGTGGTTGCTTAGGCATTGGTTCAGACTATCTGTCCCGCTGGGAACAGAACTGACATTTGTCAGTAAAGGGAAAACACTTTGGGGAGAGAATGGGAGCCGGGGGTCTGACCCTCGCCTCTCCCCAAATGCTCCCAGGGGCTCTTGCGTGGCCCTGGCCCCCGACCGGGGGATATGGACAAAAGCATGGCGAGCCCCTGGATTCCTTTAACAGAATTCCCCGTGCAGCAGCAGCAGCATTGGAGGGGCAGCCACAGTCAATCCTGGCCCCTCCACCAACCAAATTAATAACCAATGCCTAACCGCCAACCTTACAAGTTGTGACTAATTGCTACGCAGTAGGTGAAAACCAAATGGCACCAGCCAATCAGCCAAGTGGAAAAATTCCTACCAGGCCCCTGCCCCAAAAGCAGACGACCCCATGACAGGCATAGCAAGGTCAAACACAGAGGCCTAATAAAGGGAAGGGGGCGGGATATTTGATGCACGCAGCAAATAGGAATATCACGCTGCGAGCCAAGCAGTATATAGTCACTGGGCTGTCCATCAACAAATTACAACATAGAAATCTCCCCAACAACACCAATCACAGCAGTGGCCATCTATATGATCCCGCCCAGCAACAGAGGGGTGACTTGCTGGCCCCCACCGCAACATGTGCTCTCCATGAAGGAGAACCCGTTTTGTTGTGCTATATGGGGTCGCCTTCTGGCTCGCTCATTTCCACCCTCTCTACCGAAGGAGCAAACGGCAGTAACAAGTGAGCATCCCCTCGTCTCTTAAGATTCTCAGCAAAATCAATGGCTTCTGGTGATTTCCAAAGTGCAGCAGTAAGCTAATGGAATATTTATGTGAAAGCACAATCCTGTCTGCAGCGGTTCTAGTCAGTGACTCCAGCATATGGTTTATAAATTGAAACAGGTGTGGGAGAACAGGTGTTCAGAGCAATAGAAGGGCAGGTTTGGTGTCTGCCGTGAGGAAACAAATGGGGGGGAGAGATGTGATAAAGTAGCACGATTGACTTGGAGGGCAAGAAGCAAATTTGATGACAGAACAATAAAGTTATTCGCAGGGGCATGTCCTAGTGCTTGTGGATTTGTAGCAAACTTACTTTGGAGGATGCGAACATATGGCATGAGGCAATAGTGAAAGACTCCCCCAGCACTGTGCCGTTAGGCGGTAAATATCTGTCACGCCACTTTTCTTCCTTATTATCTGAACAATGCTTGTGCTCAACTTTTGGAAGCTTTAAAAAAACAAGAGGGAGATATTATGTGGGAGAAACATTATTACTGACAAATTCATTTGAGCAAAGGTATAAATATTGTTCCAGAATTTGGCAGGAGAAATGTGTGAAATCTGTCCCTTCATTTCCATGGCTATTTCTGTCTTTCTGCGTCTGGTGGCATAACAGTGTTTGGGGACACTTGGAAGAGGCGAGCTGCTGTCCAGCACAGCTGTGAGGGAACAGGGCAGCCCTGTGAGCGAAGAAGAAGAGGAAGAAGAAGAGTTTGGATTTGATATCCCGCTTTATCACTACCCGAAGGAGTCTCAAAGCGGCTCACATTCTCCTTTCCCTTCCTCCCCCACAACAAACACTCTGTGAGGTGAGTGGGGCTGAGAGACTTCAAAGAAATGTGACTAGCCCAAGGTCACCCAGCAGCTGTATGTGGAGGAGCAGAGACGCGAACCTGGTTCACCAGATTACGAGTCTACCGCCTTTAACCACTACTTCACACTGGCGAACAGCATATTTCTACATACTTTGAGGAAATTGGCCACAAAACCAGAAGCCCCAGTAATCTCCCATTCTTGTTTTATTATTATTATTATTATTATTATTATTATTATTATTATTAAGGATTTTCTTGATTTACAAAGGTATATGCATTGTCTCTTTCTTTTCTTTCCATGTAACATTTTTATACAGCAGTTTCGTTTGTTAAGACATTAGGGAGAGAAGGGGGAGAGGTGTGGGTAGGATGGGGAGATGGGTAGGATGGGGTGGCGGTATTTCTATTTTACTTAATATATGCAGGGTTAGGTGTCAGCGTCTTTTGTGCAGGTTCTCTGTTGTTTGCTTGTGCTCTTTTAGTGGTGAGAGAGGTCAGGGTTGGCGTAGGGACGTAGGGTGTGATTGTTCATTTGTGGTAGGCTGTGGTGATCTTTGGTTTCCTGTGTGAGAGGGGTGGGTGAGTGTTTTTGGTCAGGTTAGCCATCTCCCATTCTTGTTGAATTAGTTATGGTTTCATCTGAAAACCACCTACAGCCAACTGTCACAGTTTCATCCAATACCAGGCACCCGTTTCTCAGGTCTATCACCAGGAATGAGGGAGCCTTCCCATTCTGATTCTCTCAGTTCTCATTTTTCCAATCTTAAAGTAGAGTTTTTAATTATGGATGTGGGTTCTTTTTATTATTGAGTTTCTTTATTTGTGCATGAGCTGCATTTTAAAAAAAAAAGTCCCCAAGGAGCATTCCTTTTAACATTAGACAGTTTAGCACAATGTTAACATTTTAATTTACATTGGAGAACAATGTCTTGGAAATAGTCTGTGTATTATTTAAACTTTAAATGTCAAGCTAATTTTTCCAGTTAATGTGGAAGGCAGATTCCTAAGTAGAACTAAAGAACATAATTTGTTAGATTATTTAACTAATGTGCATTGTCCTTTCCAGTTCACAGCCCTTAAAAAAAAAAAAAAAAAAACACCGCGCAATGATTAGCCTGGATGTTCTCAGTGAAACAAGGTTCTAAAGTGCAAATCAAGAGATCCAGGCAGAAGTAAACCAGTGAGTGGTTCTTTTATCTCATAAATAAAGAACAAAATTATGTCTTTAATTATATCCTTCCTATTCATGTGGCCATAATGCTTCCAGTCAGGTTTCATAGACCATATTGTTCTACTCCAGAGACGTCCTCCCTTTCTCTAGGGAACTCTGGGAATTTGATTGACAAGCACAGTCACCAAATAGTGGCAGGATTCCTTGGGGCCGGATATGATAGTTAAATAATAAAACTCTCTACAGCTTGAAACCATGGCTTGTGAAGCTGGATTATTTCTGCTAACCATAGTTAAGATT
The DNA here is from genome assembly GCA_034642065.1 of Darevskia nairensis. NCBI lineage: Eukaryota > Metazoa > Chordata > Lepidosauria > Squamata > Lacertidae > Darevskia > Darevskia nairensis. Next base: position 2,589,435 of record JAWWNI010000085.1, on the reverse strand, counting down.
TTTAAATATATATATATATATATATATATATATATATATATATATATATATATATATATATATACTTTTTAGATATATACATTTCACTGATTTTACAATCATTTTGACATCTTAAAACTTCACTTCTTTCCCCCCTTTCTGCAGTTCCTTAAATTTATTTTTCGTATCTTCTGCATATCCAAATTAACTTAACTTACTCATTTATTCATCTTCTTTATATATATACTCTTATGTAGCTGCAGGTTATTACAGTGATCCTGCCAGTGTTTCTATCTGTTTACAATTTATCTGTAAATATTCAATAAACCAATTCCATTATTTTATGAAAAGTTTGTTATCTTGATTTCTAATTCTTCCGGTAAGTTTTGTCATTTCTGCATATTCCATAAGTTTTTGTATCCATTCTTCCTTTACTGGGACTTCTTTCCATTTGGGGGCAAGTAACATTCTTGCCGCTGTAGTCGCATCCATGAATAAATTTCTATATAATTTAAGTAGTTCTATGCCTATAATTCCCAATAGAAAGGCTTCTGGTTTTTTTTAAAACAAATGTTATTTTAAACATCATTTCCATTTCATTGTATATCATTCCCCAGCAAGCCTTAAGATTAAGCAGAGTTTACGATTCAGGTGACACACGAAATTGTGATCAATCAAAGTGGAATTGAATTTTTTTGGTCTTCTCATAGCTGAGCAATGGCTTCTGGGATATGGGAATATTTTAGAATACAAATATTTATTGTAGTGGCTGACTCTGTTAGCACCATACAGTTTAACTACCTAGCCACAATTAGTTTTTTTTTTTAAATGCTACCCATTGTAGGCAAATGGATACTTGAAAATTGCCATTTCTGCAGTTTATGAGGTGGAGTTACTAATTTAAGGGTTATTCCAACATTTCTGCTGAAAGAATTTCATTAGCATCTGATAATACACATTTTGCTCTCTGCTACACAAATATCAGGCTTCATAAAGAATTGGGACAATTAAGCAAGGTGTGCATGTGTTGTCTCTTTGGAATACTTCCTTATGGCTCCAATTAATCCTTGCAAATTGTCTAGTAGCAAGCTAGTGGCAATTGTAAATGCTCATTAGCAGGTCCATTTGTCATAACCACGCTAGCTGATTTACTCGCTGTGTCACATCTGCCTCGGTAGAGTGGCAACAGTGACAGACTGGACCATACACAATGTCATTCAGACAAGGCCCAGTTCAAGCTTGCAAAATGCTGCAGGAGTGGGTGTATAAAACATAACTCAGGGTGTTGGCAGTTCCATGTGGCCAGGGGTGTGTGTGTGAGAGAGAAGTAGCTCCCTGTGCCTTTCCAAGGTGTACCTTCTGGAAGAGTGGGAGCACTGATCATATGTGCATCCTTGTGGCAAAAACAGCTGCCTCAGTGTAATTGACCAATCATGATCACAACACCCTAAAAACTGGCAGGTGCAATGCACATGGCCATCTCTCCAGCAACTTCGCTGAAACGAAGAAACTACATGGGAAATAAAATGCTGCGCATAAACTTTTTTTAATTTTTTTTTATTAAACATCATTATTGAAAGTTCAACAAGTACATAATTATATGTGTACTAAGCATGGTGAAATGTAACTAAGAAGAGAAAAAGAGAAACAGAACCCGTGTAGAAGGGAAAATAAAGGAGGGAGGGGAAAAACCCAAAACTATATTTTACAAGGTTCTTATTGTACTTCACCAGATTTTAACCTGTTACAGGTAGGTAGCTGTGTTGGTCTGCCGTAGTCGAAACAAAATAAAAAAATTCCTTCCAGTAGCATCTTAGAGACCAACTAAGTTTGTTCTTGGTATGAGCTTTTGTGTGCATGCACACTTCTTCAGATACACTGAAACAGAAGTCACCAGACCCTTATATATAGTGAGAGGGTGGGGAGGGGTATTACTCAGAGGGATGGTGGGAATGGGTGATTGGCTGATAGGTGAGGTAAACAACCTGTTGACGACTGTTAATGACTGCAATTGGTCTTGCAGGAAAAAGCAAGGGGTGAGATGGCTAAAAAAAGCTTTGTCATGTATAATGAGATAAGAATCCAATGTCTCTATTCAAACCAGGTCTCTCCATGGTTTTAAGTTTGGTAATCAGTTGCAATTCAGCAACTTCTCTTTCCAGTCTATTTCTGAAATTCCTTTGTAATAAGACAGCTACTTTGAGATCTTGTATAGAATGTCCCGGGAACATACCTGGGAAAGCTCATACCAAGAACAAACTTAGGTGGTCTCTAAGGTGCTACTGGAAGAGATTTTAACCTATTACAGTATTTGTAAGAATGGATTCCAAATATCATTGAATTTGTCCATGGCAAGTCTGCGTTTATAGGCAATTTGTTCATATGTTGCGAGTTTGTATAAGTCTTCAATCCAATCGTGGAAAGCTGCATTTTTATTTTTCCAATTCATCAGTATCAGTCTTTTTGCTGTGGCAAGGTAAGGACACGGAGAGTCCACTCGTATTGTCCTTTTGTAAGGTTCCATGTGCTGGGTATATAATTCAAAAGGATCTTTTGCTCTGTAAATGTAAGGTTGTTCCATCCAGTTCTGTTGATACTTTCAGTTACCTTCTGCCAAAAATCTTTCAATATAGGACAATAAAAAAACATTATGTTTTAGAGACGCATTATCCCTATTGCATCTCCAGCAGTTAGATACCTTAGTTGGCCCTTTTTTATGTTTGTTTAAAAAATGGTGCACATAAACTTTATTTTCTAGAAAAGGGCCCCAATCCAAAGAGGGAGAGGAAGACAGTCATGCTTAAGTTCCACCGATGTCATGACGTCAGTCAAATAGTCAAGCAGCTCGACCAGAGCTTTCAGAGCTTTTCACATTGGCGATACACTTTTTGGACGTGCATCATTCCGCAACACAGTAATTCAGTTTTACTAGCAAACTGGAGGTGAAACTAAATGTCAGGCCTGAGGAATTCTCTCCCTCCCCTTCCTATGGTTTCAAGGAGCCGGGAGGAAACAAGAAAGCTTTTACTGATGATTTATGCAGTCAATGCAGAAACAAAGAATTCCAATCTTTCCTCCATGATGGAGTTGCTCACTCTGGCTCTTCCACCTTCTCCCTTCATCAACAGCACTGGCCCCTATGGAAGCCTCCTGTTGTCAAACTTTGCTGCGTACGTTGCTCTTGTACCCTCAACAACCGTCACGTCCGAGGGGATGGAGGATCCTCCATGCCAGGCATCCCCAACCTGCGGCCCTCCAGATGTTTTGGCCTACAACACCCATGATCCCTAGCTAACAGGACCAGTGGTCAAGGATGATGGGAATTGTAGTCCAAAACATCTGGAGGGCGGAAGGTTGGGGATGCCTGCTCTATGCAGTCTATTGAAGTGTTTGCTGGCTGCTCACTCCCCTCCCCCTTTAATTCTCCTGATTCAGCATAGCTTGGCTGCTCGCCTGTCCTTACCTCATTATCTTCCTCATAGTTTGGCTGCAATTCCATACAGTCGTACCTCAGAAGTCGAATGCCTTGCGACTCGAACGTTTTGGCTCCCGAACGCCGCAAACCCAGAAACGAGTATTCCAGTTTGCAAACATTCTTTGGAACCCGTACATCCAATGCAGGTTCTATGAGTTCCGTGGGTTCCAATTAGCTGCAGGACCTTCCTGCAGCCAATCGGAAGCCGCGCCTTGGTTTCTGAACATTTTGGAAGTTGAACGGACTTCTGGAATGGATTCCATCCAACTTCCGAGGTACGACTGTACTGTCTCTCTCCTCCATGTCAGCTACAGGAGAAGGAGATCCCCACCATCCCTCTGCCTCTTCATTTTAGTCTGTTATGTACTGAGTTGAATAGGATCCAAAACGCAGCAGTCTGATTGGTCCTAGAACAATAGGATTCAGAATGCAGCAGTCTGATTGGTCCTAGAACAATAGGATCCAGAATGCAGCAGTTTGATTGGTCTGCAGGAGCCACCCAATCCATCTCCAGCTGGAAGTGAATCCGCAACCTGATTGGCTTACAGGAGTATCCAGGAATTAGCCAATCACGTGGGGCCCATTGTGTAAATAATGTATATAAAGCAGACGTTCTGGGGAAACTCATTCCTGGCTACTATGAGCTGAATAAAGAGCATGAAATCCACACTCGACTCCGAGTATATTTCACTGGCGACGAAGGTGGGATCCTGCTGAGCTGACCGCCACACACAGCACCGCAGCACCGCCACCTGCCGCACCGCTGCCTCGCACCGTGAGGGCTGGGTCAAACACTGCCAGGCCTGCCAAGAATCCCGCCCGGATCCCCCAAGGGCCCCAGTCCAGCCCTGGGAGTCCGCCCGAGCACCATGGTCACGCCTGCACGTGGACTTTGCTGGCCCCTTCCAGGGGAAAATATTCTTCATAGTGGTGGACTCCTACACCAAATGGCTGGAAGTCACACTGGTACCATCCACTTCTACATCGGCAGCCAGCCGGGTACTACGCAGGCTGTTTGCAACCCACGAGCTCCCTGACACTCTCATCTCAGACAACGGAACCGCATTTACGTCAGAAGAATTCCAGACCTTCACCGCGCAGAACGCCATCCGCCACATCCGCTCGGCACCATTCCACCCTGCCACCAATGGCCAAGCAGAGCGCATGGTGCGGACCACCAAGGACACCCTCCGCCGCATGACGCAAGGGGACTGGGAGTACCGCCTTGCCACATTCCTTCTAGCACAGCACAGCACCCCCAGCTCAACGACTGGCCGGAGCCCCGCTGAACTACTAATGGGCCGGCGCCTCGCAATCAGACTGGACCGCCTTCACCCCGACAGAGCTCAGGATGAGGTAGTGGTGGGGGAAGGCAGGAACCCCCGCACTTTCGTGGCCCAGGACACAGTGTATGCCAAGAATTTTGGGGCAGGCCCGGCATGGGTACCCGCCACAGTCACCAGGGTGACTGGCCCCGTGTCGTATGAGGTGCTAACGGAGGGGGGGCAATGCTGGCGCCGCCACTGCGACCAGCTACGGCGACGATTCCCAGGAGAAAACCAGGAGGAGGACAGGTCAGAGGAGTCCCAAGGGAACAGTGGGGCAGCGAGGCCCGTAGAGCAGGAGGGGCCGGCAGGGGAGGCAGAATCAGTAAATACAGAGGGGACCCGCGAGGCCGAAAGGACACCGGAACCAGAGCCACGACTGAGCGAGCCGGTTGCGCCAGACCAAACGGCCCCATCACAGCCAGCAGCCTCGGAACACGAGCCAGAACCCGAACCCCTGACCAGGGAACACTCCAGGCCGCAACGCATACGTAGGCGGCCGGCGTACCTCGAGGACTATGAATGCAACCTCCCGGGTAGGACTGGAACTTAGAGGGGAGGGGTGTTATGTACTGAGTTGAATAGGATCCAAAACGCAGCAGTCTGATTGGTGCTAGAACAATAGGATTCAGAATGCAGCAGTCTGATTGGTCCTAGAACAATAGGATTCAGAATGCAGCAGTCTGATTGGTCCTAGAACAATAGGATCCAGAATGCAGCAGTTTGATTGGTCTGCAGGAGCCACCCAATCCATCTCCAGCTGGAAGTGAATCCGCAACCTGATTGGCTTACAGGAGTATCCAGGAATTAGCCAATCATGTGGGGCCCATTGTGTAAATAATGTATATAAAGCAGACGTTCTGGGGAAACTCATTCCTGGCTACTATGAGCTGAATAAAGAGCATGAAATCCACACTCGACTCCGAGTATATTTCATAGTCCCTGACAGCTAACCCCTTTGCAGCCCTGGGAGGAGCGCGGGGAGCGTTCATGCAACACACTGCAGCTGACACACTAATGCGCCACGATAAACAGTATGGAAAGCTCTGAGCGAGACTATACTGTCAACTTTGCACAGGAGCACCAGAAACCGGATGACTGAGAAACCTGCAAGCAGGACATGAGTATCCAAGCATGGCCACCTGTGATTCCTAACAAGTGGTACGCAGAGGCATATTACCTCTGACCATGGAGGTGGAACATGACCGTTGTGGCTAGTAGCCATTGAGAGCCTTGTCCTCCAATAATTTATCTAATCCTCTTTAAAGTCATCCAAGTTGGGAGCCATCACTGCCTCCTGTGGCAGTGAGTTCCATAGTTAACTATGAGCTGCTTGAAGAAATACTTTATCTCTCCTCAAGTTTTCAACATTCAGCTCCTTAATTCCTGAAAATAAAGTTGCATTTTTGCAGATGAAACAGATGAAGTAGTTAATGTATCTGTCGCAGAGAATGGTGTTGGTGTCATACTGGAATGAAGCCTTCCACCCTCACTAGGTTGTCTATTTGGTGTAAATAAATTCTATTTTACCATTCTTCTTCGCCATAAATCCCTGAAGCCTGATCTCCTTCTTTTACCCCTGGCTTATTCTGTATTCTCAAAGTCAATTGTATACTTTGTTAGGTAACAGAACAGCAACATTTTATACTGGATTCAAGGTGAGGGGTAACTGCCACTCTCGATAGAATATAAATCAATAGCTGTGGGATTATTTCTGTCTCTCTCCTTAGCAATACAGCCCCAGCATCTTGTTTGTCTTCAGTGCTCTGACAGATCTGCACTTAGAGGACTTCATAGATCGTTCATAAAATAACCCCAAGTCATTTTTTTGGGTTCTGAATTTTAGCATATAGAATATCTCCTGCTTTGATTCTGTGATGGATGGTTCTCACAGAGGTGCATTTGAAATGTACTAGGATAATCTAAATCTTTACAAAATGCAAGTGCATTTATTACGCTTCTATATTGCTTCCCACTACGAAAAGTCCCAAAGGGTGTTCCTACTGGAATAATGCAACAATAATCCAATCCGAAACCCCTGATGCTGTGCCCATACTATACTGAGGTCCTCATAGTTGGTTCCTCTGCCTTTCAGTAACTGGGAGTGATGCACAGTGTTGAGAAGGCAGGAGAGCAAAGTAGCTGCCCTGGCTGTCCTACAGACATGGAGGGCACCCAACTCATGCAGGTCACACCAATGGGGCATCTGTCACATTGGCATGCCACCAACAATGAAAGAAACACGGAGAACTAGGCGGCAGTCATGGGCCTAAAGCCAAGGGACCACATAGTGCTTCCTGTTAAAGTAACAACAAAAACACACTTGTTGTTGTTCAGTCGTTCAGTCGTGTCCGACTCTTCGTGACCCCATGGACCAGAGCACGCCAGGCACTCCTGTCTTCCACTGCCTCCCGCACTTTGGCCAAACTCATGTTGGTAGCTTCAAGAACACTGTCCAACCATCTCGTCCTTCTCCTTGTGCCCTCCATCTTTCCCAACATCAGGGTCTTTTCCAGGGAGTCTTCTCTTCTCATGAGGTGGCCAAAGTATTGGAGCCTCAGCTTCAACACACAGGAAGTTTCTAATTCAATTCCCTCCATGAACAGAACATTTTATCCCCTTCCCAAGCCCCCAGTTGAAAAAAGAGAGAGACATAATACCAGGCAAGGGTCTCTGAAGTCTGCAAAGCAGGTGCAAGCATGCTCAGAGGTTGCTGGTTCAACTTCCCACAGTAGAAAAAAAAACATTTTAGCTCTTCCCCAGCCACCCTCATTTTATAGAATAGAATCATAGAATTGCAGAATCTGGCCCAACCTTCTGCAATCCAGGAATCTCAGCTAAAGCATCCATGACAGATCACCATCCAACCTCTACTTTGAAACCTCGAAGGAAGGAGAGCCCACCATTGTCTGTTCCACTGTCAAACAGCTCTTACTGTCAGAAAGTTCTTCCTGATGTTTAGCTGGGATCTCATTTGAAGCCATTGGTTCAAGTGCTACCCCTCTGGAGCAGGAGAAAACAAGCTTGCTCCATATGATAGCCCTTAGGATACTTGAAGATGCCTGTCATAGCTCCTCTCAGCCTTCTCTTTTCTAGGCTAAACATGCCCATCTCCTTCAACCATTCCTCATATGGCTTGGTTTCCAGATCATTGATCAGCTTGGTCCCCTTCCTCTACACATGTTCCAGCTTGTCAACATCCTTCTTAAATTGTGGTGCCCAGAACTGGATACAGTATCCCATTTTTCTTTAATTTGCTTTTACAATTCAAATATGAGTTTACATCACAAAAATATAGGATTCCCCGAATCCTTGGACTTTCCTCCACCCCCCGTAGGTTCTCTTGTTAACCTCTTTCCGTTGAATCCTATATTGTCCTCCATTTTTCTTTTTTTAAAAAAAACTCCATTATATCCTTAGTTCTGTCACATTACAAGTGTTGTTACAATCTTGCTAATGTTTTTAATTGTTTACAGTGTTCTCCAAGTTAAATTATAATTTTTCCCCATTCCTTATTAAAGTTTTTATCTTCCTGGTTTCTGACTTTTCCAGTCGTTTTTGCCAGTTCGGCGTAGTCCATCAACTTGGTCAACCATTCTTCTTTGGTAGGAATTTTATCTTCCGGCTGGATACAATATTCTTGGTTTGACCAAGGCAGAATAGAGCGGGATTGTTACTTCCTTTGATCTGGACACTAGACTTCTGTAGATGTCCACTCTTGCTGTGGACATAGTCACTTGGGAAGGACCTTTCCTCACTGCATAAATGGCCTTTTGCAGTAAGGTTTTCACTTTCCCCATAGCAATGAGATCTACTTCCTGCTTGGTCACATTTCTTGTTAAAACTTCAGTTGGTGGGAGAAAGCCATTAGGACAGGATCAATAGCCCAAGACCCATGATTGGTGTCCCTCTAGATACCAATCATGGGTCTTAGGAGGCACATTTAAGGCCAAGGCTCCAGGCTGGGCCTCTGATAACTCCCTTGTGGTTCACCTAGCCAGAAAGCTAGGGAGGGAGACCTTAGTCAGCAGGCAAGCTGACCGATTGTACAGTCCCTGACCGACCCCATTGTCAACCTTGATTATGACTGTAACTAGGGGTAATAAAAATGTGGTCTTGCTTTCCCCAGTCCTGCCTCTGTGTGATATTAGCTCCTGGACTCTTGCTTCTCGCGCACGGAGAGCAAGTGGCCCACATATGCAATGCCAGCATGTTTGGGAACATGAAGATATCCATGGAAACAAAGGGACAGGTTTCTTAGATCCCTAATCTGACACCGGCAGCTGACAGAAAAACTTGTCAAAAACTAGTAGTTTTAATTCTGCTTCTTGCCTGCTTCATTTAGCTGCCATGTTCCCCCATCAGTGGGAACATTTTGACAAGATCCTGCCATTTCGGCTTAGCTGATGAAGTGATCGTTTCGAACATCATAGCTTTGTCAGCAACGGAGACACGTTGCTCAGTCCCTCCTCTCCAACCTGCTTACCCCGTCAGCTGTACTTTCAGCTCAGATCATTCGCCAAATTTCCCCTCTCGTCGGTTGCTTGCATTTTCCCAGGGAACTGTCCCCTTTCAACATTATTTCCAACCTTCCACGTACTTTCAGAGAGAGAACGTTTACCAAGGTCAGTAGGTCTGTCATCTTTCCACATCCCCCATCAGTGTGCCTCCGCATCGCAAGCAGGTTATTGACTAACCCTCAGAGGAAAGAGTGTGGCGGTTCTCTTTACGTCTGCGGATCCAACTTTTTCACAATGTCCCACAACTGGACCAATTTAGGTTTGCAAGCCGGCTCATCTTCATCAGCTGCCAGCTTATTAAGACTCTGGGGCTTTCAAGCTACGTTGATAAGTGGGATTCAGAAGTCGACATCTCCCAATGTTTATCCCAAGATTTTCTTATTCAAAAGTAACAACTCTTTTGCATGAGGAAGAAATTGCAGTGCTTTGAAATGCACATCAAGTCATCCGACCAGTTTCTCATGTCACACTGGGGAGAAGATGAGTACAGTCAGGACAGGACAGGATATGATGTAATATACTCATTTTTTTAATTTTTGCAGACATCATCTTTATTATTCATCAAAAGTTTATCCCTCTCTCTTTTTTAAAACCTGAAATTTCCAAAACAGTGCAAGTGTATTAAAATAGAAGTGAACACACAGTCGGTAAATTCAGGTGGCAATGATAATAACAAAACAACATATGCTTTGGCCCAAAATAAATCCATCAAAAGTTAACAATTTTACAATTGGAGTCAAATGTTTAGCGAGTGAGTGAAAATGGTACAATGGCTTCCTTTAAATTCAAACATGTGCCCCAAGGCTTTGACACTTTGCATGTCCTCCCTGCTATGTGCTGCACCACTGAGGATTGGCCATAAATGAAGGCACAAAATCAACCTGTGAACCCCCTTTTTGCAGTTTATTATGTAATATACTCTTATTTGGGTTCCTTTTCTGTGTCGTTATTTTATCCAGTATACTGAAAAAATGACATCTACCTAAGTTTGTGTGTACATTGGCTATTTTTTTATGCTCTAATTTTGCATTTGTTTAGTAAAAGTAAAGGGACCCCTGACCGTTAGGTCCAGTCGTGGACGACTCTTGGGTTGTGGCGCTCATCTTGCTTTATTGGTCGAGGGAGCCGGCATACAGCTTCCGGGTCATGTGGCCAGCATGACTAAGCCGCTTCTGGTGAACCAGAGCAGCGCACGGAAACACCGTTTACCTTCCCGCCAGAGTGGTACCTATTTATCTACTTGCACTTGCCATGCTTTCGAACTGCTAGGTTGGCAGAAGCGGGGACCGAGCAACGGGAGCTCACCCCCGTCGCGGGGATTCGAACCACCAACCTTCCAAGCCCTAGCTCTGTGGTTTAGACCACAGCACCACCCGCGTCCCCTTGCATTTGTTTAGTCACATACTAATAAAAAATGGGGCGAAAAGGAAGAAATTGCAGCATTTTCCAGCAGGGAAAGAACCTGGGAGGGCAGTGGGGGAGGTCCACAGCGAATGAGGGTTAACTGTTCCTTCCACAGCTGTAAACTGCCTCAAATGCCCCCACCCATGGACCAATTAGCTTTGAAAGGAGCCTCCCATTGGCAGCAATGGGAGACTGTTTTCAAGCCTAACTGCTGCACAACAGAGATTCCAGCAGAGGTTATGCAATGATTAACTCTCCTATCCCTAGCTGTGACAAGGGAAACAAGGAAATTACTATAACTTCCCTTTGTTATGACTTCCTTGTTCATGTCTATTGTTTCAAGAAGCCAGGGTGTGCAGTTGGAAGATGAGTGGGTGAGCAGAGGTGTTAAATGGTTGCGTTCAAAGTGCTCGAAGGGGACTTATTGTAGCTCGTTGATCTGACTATAGCAGCTGCTACAGGTACCTGGGGACCTCAGAACACAATGAATACCTATCAGACTTCAAAACCTTCCTCACTCCCACCTCCAGATCATTTCTCAAAAATGCTAGTATTCACTAAACTTGAGCATGGAAGAACATTGTTTACTTGCAATTGCGATGACTAGCTCACTGGAAGGACAGATCCTGAAGCTGAGGCGCCAATACTTTGGCCACCTCATGAGAAGAGAAGACTCCCTGGAAAAGACCCTCATGTTGGGAAAGATGGAGGGCACAAGGAGAAGGGGAAGGCAGAGGACGAGATGGTTGGACAGTGTTCTCGAAGCTACTAACATGAGTTTGGCCAAAGTGCGGGAGGCAGTGGAAGACAGGAGTGCCTGGCGTGCTCTGGTCCATGAGGTCATGAAGAGTCGGACACAACTAAACGTCAACAGAACAGTCAAATGGTGGCATATCCCATTTATTTTTATTGTGTTTCTAAATTTGATCCACTTAAGAAACATCTGGAAATTGACACAGGGTGGTGGAGGTAATAATTCCACAGCTATAATATTCCATCACAGATACATTTTAATCTATTGTCCCATATTTATGCAGATTCCTAATCCCATGAGTGGCACAGGGACAATTGACAGGCTATACATTTTATACCATGGGCGTACCCAGGGGGGGGCAGAGGGGGCAGCTGCCCCCCCCCCTAGAAGGCAGCCCTAGAAGCAAAAATGATCAGCGTCCATTCAAAGCAAACCTGAACGACCATGGCTTGCCCCCCCCCCAGTTTTGATCCTGGGTACGCCCCTGTTTTATACTTCTGCACACAAAATTGTAGAAAGCTGTACTGAAGAGGAAAGCTGAAAGCAGCAGGCAAAAGGCAAACCCTGTTAACTAACAAGGAGATTTTGCTTCATCTACCCAAGAAAAAAAGTGATCAGTGGTGTTTTTCCTACTTAATGCCTATAAACAGCTTAGTGGAAGAATAACGCTTTTCTAAAATGATGCATACTGCTAAGAAATGTTTCCTTTTAGAGAAAACATATACAAAGATTAGGACTGTCTCTGTGTGTCATGATTTTGCACTGAGTTAGAGCCCAGATAATTATGAGACTGCCAAATGATGTAAATCAGAGCAAAAAGATTTTACAGAAGCATCACTCCAGTTGCATTTCAAGAGGAGTCATTGACCTATGTTGCAAATGGGCCTTCTGGAAGGAAAGGCATTATTACCTACAAACATAGACTGGAGAAGAATTTCCACCTAGCCAGAAGTGTACTGCCTTAGCCAGAACTCCATCATTCCTCTGAAAATAAAATTTATGCCCCACCCATCTGACTAGGGTGCCCCAGCCACTCTGGGCAGCTTCCAACATATATAAAAACATAATAAAACATTTAAAAGAACTTGTATAGTTATGTCCCTGGCTCGGGGGGTCGCATAACTCCATTCCCTCCAACATTCCTCTGATGAAAATAGTGATGTCCTAAGGAAAAGTGGGACATTCAGGGATCAAATAATAAACCAGGATGGCTTCTGTGAATCCAGGACTGTCCCCGGAAAAGAGGGACACTTGGAGGGTCTTTAGGTTTCTCTCCTAGTGTATGATGGCCCCAATTCAAACTCTTCTTTCCCTTCCTGCACCATGAAGGTTGCAGCTTTTGAATGCACTGGGCTGTCTCAGCAAGTTTTGCCAATTCATAAGAGTATAATGGAGAAGGCTTTCTGTTAGGAATGCTTGAGATGTACTTTGCTTAAACTGGCCTCATTTGCACCTCTTTTTTATACATTTTACTTATTTATACTTTTCAAATATATACATTTCACATTCATTCTGACATATTAAAATTTCACTTCCTTCCCCCTCTTTCTGCAGTTCCTTAAATTTATTTTTAATATCTTCTGCATATCCAAATTAACTTAACCTGTGTATTTATTTATCTTCTTTATTTATATACTCTTATATAGCTGCAGGTTGTTACAATAATCCTGCCTGTGTTTTTATCTGTTTACAATTTATCTGTAAATATTCAATGAACCATTTCCATTCTTTTATAAAAAGTTTATTGCCTTGAGTTCTTATTCTTCCGGTAATTTTCACAATTTCTGCATATTCCATAAGTTTTTGTATCCATTCTTTATTTGCTGGGACTTCTGCTTCTTTCCATTTTGGGGCAAGTAACATTCTTGCTGCTGTGGTCATGCACGTGAATAAATTTCTATACAGTTTAGGTAATTCTATCCCTATAATTCCCAGAATAAAGGCTTCTGGATTGTTTTTTACAAACGTTATTTTAAACATCCTTTTCCTTTCATTATATATCATTTCCCAGTAAGCCTTAACCTTACTACAAGACCACCACATATGATAAAAAGGACCATCTTTCTCTTTACATTTCCAACACTTATTTGATTTAGTTTTACACATTTTTTCCGGTTTACTCAGTGTTAGATACCATCGATATATCATTTTCATATCATTTTCTCTTAAACCATAGCATGCTATAAATTTTATATCCCTATTCCACAATCATTTGCACCTCTTAGGCTGACTAGAAGACTTTTATCACCTAGAACAGGGGTCAGCAACCTTTTTCAGCCATGGGCTGGTCCACTGTCCCTCAGATGGGCCGGACTATTTTTTTTTGGGGGGGGGGGGGATGAACAAATTCCTGTGCCCTACAAATAACCCAGAGATGCATTTTAAATAAAAGCACACATTCTACTCATGTAAAAACATGCTGATTCCTGGACCGTCCGCGGGCCGGATTGATAAGGCGATTGGGCCACATCCGGCCCACGGGCCTTAGGTTGCCTACCCCTGACCTAGAATGACTATCAGTGTTCAACCAGCAACACTCATTCAACCCCTTATATACTTTACCTTCCCTTGAGGAAATCCAATCCAAACCAGCTTGCTCTGCCTAGCCAACCCCACCCGGATAGTTCGAACCCCAACTGCCCACCCTGTAATTAGGCCCTCTCTGACAGAGTCAAATCCCTATATCCCCATTAAATTGTAAGATTCCAGGCTAAACTTCTCTGTGTGTACTTATGATTGGTAGCAGCCAGGGGGCAAACCCATGGCCTGTCCATCACATGGCTGCCCTTTTTGGTCATTGAGTTGCACTCTGGGAAGTACTGAAGCAAATGGCGATGCAGGCTGAGGATATACTGATCTTACACGGATAAAATAAAGGGCATCCTTGCCAACTGCCCTTGGATGTGATCCTGCTAGTCCAGTCAATAACTTTTCCATATTTAACTAGGGCACAGAGGATGCAATGCAAGACTGCCATTCACTTGTCAAGTTGGCCTTGGAGAAGCAAGTTTTTATTTGGTACTTTATCCTATATGTGTTCTGCATTTTAAGCAAGAGCAATGTCTCTGAACAGAAACCTGGACTGTCCTTTCTGTGCAGCCAGATGGTATCTGTGACTCTTATTAAAATGGTTCGTTTTCTTGGCTTTCTTGCCCATGTCTTGTCTTAGATTTTTTCCCCTCTTACACTTATAAGAAATTCACACAAAGTGGGGCCTCTTTGTCAGGCATCAGGATATGCTAATGCTAATAATGTTGTCCTGTGAAGATGGTATTAAGTCTGAGGGGTTTTTTCCCCCTTCACATTTTCTGTAGAGCGTGTTCTCCTTCATGGAGAGCACGTGTTGCGGTGGGGGCCAGCAGATCACCCCTCCGGTGCTGGGCGGGATCGGATAGATGGCCACAGCTACGATTGGGTCCTGGGTTGTTGTTGGGGAGATTTAATTGTTGCAATTTGTGATGGACAGCCCAGCGGGTATATAACCCTTCTTGGCACACCCTGTGATGTTCCTCTTTGCTGCGTGCAACGGATCTCCCGCCCTTCCTCTCCCTTTTATTAGGCCTCTGTGTTGACCTTGCTATGCCTGTCATGGGGTCATCTGCTTTTGGGGCAGGGGCCTGGTAGGAATTTTTCCAGTTGGCTGATTGGCTGGTGCCATCTGGTTTTCACCTACTGCGTAGCAATTAGTCACAACTTGTAAGGTTGGCGGTTAGGCATTGGTTATTGTGTTCATTGGTGGAGGGGTAAAGATTGGCTGTGTCTGCCCCTCCAATGCTGCTGCTGCGCAGGGAATTCTGTTAAAGGAATCCAGGGGCTCGCCATGCTTTTGTTCATATCCCCCGGTCGGGGGCCAGGGCCACGCAAGAGCCCCTGGGAGCATTTGGGGAGAGACATTGGGTCTGACCCCCGGCCTCCTTTTCTCTCCCCTAAGTGTTTTCCCTTTACTGATGGTCATCAGTTCTGTCCCCAATGGGACAGATAGTCTAAACCAATGCCTATGCAACCACTCACATATCATGTATTTCAATAACGTTGTGGCCAAAATTATGCCAAAAACCAAAACCTAAATTACTGTCTGAGGTGTGAGTTATTTGAGGGGTGGTTTGGGGACCTCGACACGCAACTACTGTATGTGCAGACAGCTGTGTAGAAAAAGATTTCTCTCATTCTCTTTGACCCTGCTATCTTGCATCTTTTACGAAGGTATTTTGAGGTGAGCTATTCTACTTCTGTTACCTTTTTTTATAACAGATGATGCTCCTCAAAGGAGCAAGTTCATAGCTTTCTTTCTTAGAAAATTATTCAAGAATGTTACTTGCCCCAAAATGGAAAGAAGCAGAAGTCCCAGCAAAGGAAAAAATAGATACAAAAACTTAAGGAATATGCAGAAATGGTGAAACTTACTGGAAGGATAAGAAATTGAAGTAGCCATCCCAGTGTCCAGACCCACCAAGACAGGATGGCCAAGGCGACCCCATGTTATTGTTCAGAAATGCTTAGAACTGGAGAAATCTTGCTTTTGCTTCTGTAAACCAGCTTTCCAGCTTGTCAGCTAAAACTAGAACAGCAGGGGTACAGGAAGCTGCCATCTATGCAGAGATCTGACCACAAAGCATCCGTTGGAACAAACAAGGCTAGGTGAAGACAGAGAGGTGTGAGACATAGCTTAACCGCAGGCTGAGCACTTCCTGTAAACACCTAACCACATAAGCTAGAAGCATAAATGCGTAGATGGCGCCCCCTGGCGTTGAATTGACAGCTTGAAACAGACTAAGGCGAACACAGTAAGGAATGCTGGGATTGGTTAAAAGAAACAGTAGTAAATGCAAGAAAGCTTCTGATAGGTTGTTTATGCAAAGCTATGCCAGATGTAAATGCATAAATAGGAAATGCACGGCTTTGGAAAGTGTGCATTCCCTTGAATGTACCTTTATTGCACTGTCTGACAGAACAATAAATAGAAAAGTTTTTCTTTTGAAAACTGCCTGAGAGTTTTTCTACTGGTC
This sequence comes from Darevskia nairensis, assembly GCA_034642065.1. Taxonomy (NCBI): domain Eukaryota; kingdom Metazoa; phylum Chordata; class Lepidosauria; order Squamata; family Lacertidae; genus Darevskia; species Darevskia nairensis. Next base: position 2,572,972 of record JAWWNI010000085.1, on the reverse strand, counting down.
TGAATCTCTGTCCAAAGTCGAGGTAAAATATTGGTGCTTCAAAATCAATACAATGTTTTTTTTATTATAAAAGAATGGAAATGGTTTATTGAATATTTACACACACAAAATATAAACAGATAAAAACATTGGCAGGATTATTGTAACAACCTGCAGTTTTATAAGAGTGTATATTTAAAGAAGATGAATAAATGAGTAAGTTTAGTTAATTTGGATATGCAGAAGATATTAAAAACAAATTCAAAGAACCGCAGAAAGAGGGGGGTGAAAGTCAAGTTTTGAAATGTCAAAATGAATGCAAAATTGGTGAAATGTATAAAACTAGTGAAAGGTATAAACTTGAAAAGTATAAATAATTTTTTTTGTAAAAAAAGCAGTTCGGAATTTTCATTGCCTGTGCAAAAACACTGGTAATCCCAAGGAATTTATCCAACAATGGGGCTGACTAAGTGGTTACACTCACCCCGTTAGAAAGTCATTTAGAAGAAAACCAAGGCATTCGTAATTTTTTTTTCTATCCTTGCTCTAATCTGTTAAGTCTTTAATTGGTGCATCAGAACCCCACAACTTGGTTGAAACAGCAGTATTGCTACCAAACAAATATATGATAAAAAATATATATGGCATTTAGGCTAAAGATCTGGAAAGGGTGAAGACAATTGTCCTAGGCCAAACGTCCCCAAACTATGGCCCGGGGGCTGGATATGGCCTGAGGGGCTCATTTATCCGGCCCCCGGCGACCCCCGCCACCTGCTGCTGCCGCCCGCTCTTACCGGCGCAACGCAACATGGCTGCCCACTTCCAGGTCGGCGGAGAGCCGGAAGTAGCTTGTGCGCAAGCGTCATTTCTGGCGCACTTCCAGGTCTGAGGAGGCCCGTGCGCATGGGCACAAGCTATTTCTAGTGCTCCGCCGACCTGGACGTGCACCGGAAATAGTGTGTGGGCATTTCAGTTCAGCTGTGGCTAAATCTGTGTCATTTAATATGCTTCACATCTGAACTCCAAATCTTCACAGCCTGCACATTAATGAAACATGTCGCTTAATTAAGCAAAGCAGAGAAAGCCTTCGACGATCAAAGGAATTAGGGAAAGATGTATAAGGGGACAAATAAAGAGATCATAATAAATGGGGGACACAGTATCCCTTGAAACTGTGCCATCTTGTGGGTCAGCTCAGGAAATAATTTCCTTACCTGCCTTCCATCTTACATTATGTTCAAATGCTTTAAAGATTTCACACGTTTGATTTCTGCAGCACTTATATAAAAAGTTCCTTGCCACCAATGCAAAGTATTTTAAAATGCTAAATATATTAACATGGTGGAGGCTTAAGAATAATGTATTTAGGTCTGTCACAACAGTCTCCTCTCAATGAACAGAAGTGCTTAATCCATTCTTAGTGCCAATATTGTTTATGCTTTTTCCACTTTCCCCAGGTTTTCTTTTTTTAAGAACTCATTGTAATGTCTTAAAAGTAGCTGCTAGCTCTTACAATTATTTCTCACTGTCTGCCAGTAAGTCAGTTAAATGAAGGAAGGAAAGGAAACTTAGCAATTTCCTGATCTTCAATTATGATTTCTTCTCTCAATCTCTTTTATGTTTGTTACTTAAAAAAAAATAAAACTGGAAGGAATATGTCAATAAATATTTGCAGTCCTGTATTCTGAGCACCTGTAAAATTAAACCCTTTAAATAGTTCTGCTATCTTAGCTTTGGAAAAAGGCTGTGATTTGCAATAGATTTAATATAACTTAATTATGTTGGAGTATTAAGAAGTTAGGCTTATCAAATCCCTTCTGCCTATTTCACTTAATTATCACTCAAAAGCTATTTTCCCTCAGTAGGCAAGAAAAGAAGAAGTAGTATGTTGGAAACCTCAAACTACTGTTATCTATCACCACCTTTGCAGAAATCATGGAAAGAGGATTTAATCACAGGGGAAATATCTTGAAAGAGGCAAATTAATGAACTATGAGATGAGTGGCTTCCTTTGCAATATATATATATTTAGATGATATATATCATCTAAAGCATTGGTGATAATGTTTCACACTTAATAAAGGATAAGGTATAAACATGAAATGACATGTTTTTTCTAGGGACATCCTGGAAACAGGGAGAGCAAATTTAGTGCTGCGATAGCCTGGTCTTTTCTAAAAGAAATGTTTCTGTGTAGTGTTTACAATAATGAGATACTGTGACAGTTGTTCTAAATTTCTGTTTCTTACTCGGCACTCTCCAAAAATGCTTCTCTAACTAGGTAAAGGTAAAGGACCCCTGGATGGTTAAGTCCAGTCAAAGGCGACTATGGGGTGTTGCGCTCATCTCGCTTTCAGGCCGAGGAAGACAGCGTTTGTCCACAGACAGCTTTCCGGGTCATGTGGCCAGCAGGACAAAACTGCTTCTGGCGCAGTGACAGAAACCAGGGCGCAAGAAAAACACTGTTTAACTTCCTGCCGCAGTGGTACCTATTTATCTACTGGCACTGGTATGCTTTAGAACTGCTAGGTTGGCAGGAGCTGGGACAGAGCAACGGGAGCTCACCCCATCACGGGGATTCAAACTGCCGACCTTTTGATTGGCAAGCCCAAGAGGCTCGGTGGTTTAGACCACAGCTTCTCTAACTAATACCACTCATGGAACATTTTGAGTTTTTCTAGATTTGAGTTACTGTCATAAAAGCCAGGGCTGCATATATGAAGGTCTCATTGTATTTCCCACAACAACCATTTTAAAGTCAAAGAAGAAGTGTGCATGCACACAAAAGCTCATACCAAGAACAAACTTAGTTGGTCTCTAAGGTACTACTGGAAGGAATTTCTTTATTTTGTTTCGACTATGGCAGACCAACATGGCTACCTACCTGTTATTTTAAAGTCAGTTGGGTTGAGGGTAGGAATGGGGCAGAATTTTTTTCAGTTTGCATTTAAAGGCAAACTTAACCTAATTCACATTTACTGAAACAGTACCCTTCAGAACTGACATTCTCCATTTTTTTCAGTGCAGTTCTCTGTCCAAGTAATGTGAACAAAAATGGGCGTCCTAGGGCAAATTACGCATATTACATACCCTCCAACATTTCTCCGATGTAAATAGGGACGACTCATTCCATAATGATAATTTTACTATTTATACCCCACACATATTACTGGGTTGCCCTAGCCACTCTGGGCAGCTTCCAACATACAGTATATAAAAACATAATAAAACAGTGAACATTTAAAGAATTTCCCTATACAGGATTGTCTTCAGATGGCTTGGGGGTCAGATAATTCCAACATTTCTCCAGTGAAAATAGAGACATCCTAAGGCAGTGATGGCTAACCTTGACACTCCAGATGTTTTGGGACTACAACTCCCATCATCCCTGACCACTGGTCCTGTTAGCTAGGGATGATGGGAGTTGTAGTTCCAAAACATCTGGAGTGTCAAGGTTAGCCATCACTGTCCTAAGGAAAAGTGGAACATTCCGGGATCAAACCAGAAACCAGGACGGCTTCTCTAAATCAGGGACGTCCCTGGAAAATAGGGACACTTTGAGGGTCTGGTATTACTGCATATATTAGTGAAACTAGCATACATTATATTGGGGAAAATTATCTGCCAATGAATTTTCAAAACAACTTGTAAAAAATTACAAATGTATGAGGAAATGTGAAGAACTGAACGTAAGAAAGGAAAAGTGAGAAACCAGGTTAAGTTGAAAATGCCAACCACTAGCTGAGTGATAATAATTTGTCCAGGGTTCTTCATAGATGACTGGGAATTTGAACCCACATCTGGCTAGCCCAAGTCTAGTGCTCTGTTCTCTCAAATATGTGGCAAATGTACTGAGATACAGTCTGTTCCTTCAATTTCATCTGGTCATTTTAGCATGAACAAATTAAAGAGAGATAAAAAGCTACTTTGGTAATCATACTTTAGGAAATAAGGGAAGGTGCTCTGCTTAATGATATAGTGATTTAAGGAATTTAGGAAGTACATGAATCCACAGTTAAAATTAAATGCAAGAATGAGATCTGTGAAGAAAAAGATTAGCCGTGTGGGAAATGATTATGGGGTCTTAAGAGAGATCAGGAAAAATATATGACAAAAGAGGGGGGGGGGGAATATTGAAAAGGTGAGCTGTCGACATAATTGCCATGCATATACAGAATGTGGCTCATGCTCAGCAGATGTGATTCAGGCTGTGGATCAGATATGGGCAAAAGGATAATCAAGCCGAGCTAATGCTTATATGGATTCTCCTTTCTGTGGAACTGATGGTCCGGGCATCCGCTTGCAAGCTTTGAAATCATAGCAAAGGTTGAATGGAACTGAATTCGGACCTGAATTCAGCCCCGGGTTGCTGAACCAAGCCTACCTCAAAAGGAGAGTTGAACCAAGGACATCATTCTGAGCAACGTGGAGGAAAGCTGGCATACAAGTGTAATAAATAAATATAAATACATCAGTTCAGAGGAGAAGATGCATTTATCTACAAATTAAATTATTTTAAAAAAATTAAGTTGCTAGACTAGGGGTCACCAACCTTTAAGGAACTGTGGGCACATTTGCAAAATGAAACAATGTAAACAAGTTTTAATGGATGCAATATGGAATACTGAATGGTATTGTTTTTGTAAAATATGCAGGGATTTATGATATGTAAAATGAACCAGGGAAAGAGAAGAAGGGAAGTCATTGATATGTTAAGGATGTAAAATAAGTATTTTAAATTGTAAAACAGAAAATTTAATAAAATATATTGCTCTGCTTTCCTTTGGACCACATCAGCGAGGCTGAGAGGGGGGTCACGTCACCTGGGAGCCCCGAAGAGGTCACTTCGGTGCTGGCGATGCAGCAAAAGCAACCCGGGAAGCAGCAGTTATGAGTTACCGGTCTCTGCAGCCGCAGCAGGCGCTGTGATTCTCCACGGCTTTGACTTCATCCCCAGAGGACTCTCAAGACAGATAGATGCCAATGACCATGAAGTACAGTACATGATCCAATTTTTGGGCCATATCATGTTACAGAATTAGACCAGCTGCTGATTCTTTAAGGTTCCATCACATTGTTCCATCACAAGGTTCCGTCAAGGCACATGTTTCATATCCACATGTTGGACTTTCCTTCTGAAGCTGTTTGATAACAATGGAAAGCCTGCCCTCATTTTCTCCTATCTGCAGAGAAAAAAACCCAGAGAAAGGCTTCCTGATGTAAGGAGAAGTCATTTTTCTCCCACCCCCCCAAAAAAGATCGTGATAACAAGCTAAATAAATAAGGTTTGGGGGGGTTGATTGCATTTTATACACTAAATGTTCCTGGTTCATAACCACCATTATGAATAAGTGATAGAATCCCCAGCTTCTGCAAATACATAGGGTAGGGTTTTATGCAAATCACAGCTTTCTTTTGAGGTATCATGCTTTCTCAGCACTCCCTCGAGTGGATGGCGATACCAATCTTTTCAACTGGGGAAGAGGGAGCCGTTTTTATGCCTTCTGTCTGTAGCTTTTCCTAATTACGGCTTCAACTGCTGACTGCGGGGAGAAAGCAACACTCTGACAATTGACAGATGGCGTTCCAAGTTTAGCAGGCCAGATCTGAGCACGCTTCCAATTTGCATCAGGTAAGGAGCCAGGCCAGAAAGGCTCAGCCATACAAGATGAAATGAAAACCACGTCTGAAAATGATTTCGCCTTTTGGCCGCCGCCGTTATCTGAACTGCCAGAAAAAATATTGGAGTTAAAGGCAGAGGGGGCTATTAAAATTTCTATTATTCAGTTTTTCTATTTTCCTCTGGGCAGAATTACAAGTAATGATTAAAAAAACAGAATTTGCCTCCAAACACTCTGCCCCATGTCAGGTTTTCCCTTCCCAACCCCTTGTTCTGACATCAACCGCCATTTTGTGTGCTTTCCCTCAGAAGTAGTCAACGTTGGAGAACGGAGGGCAGGAGAACCTGGAACATGATGCCATCACCCCTAGTTCTGTGCTCTTTGTAAAATGATTTAAGGTTCTTGGTCTATATAAAGCTGGTCACTTTGAAAGGGTACTCCTGTGGGAACGGCATATGTTTCAGAGATTATTCATGGCCAAACCTCTGTGGAGCAATGGGTCAGTTTGAGCCCACCCAGGGATGGCTGTGGCAGAATTCCTGCATTGCAGGGGCTTCGACTAAATGACCCTCTGTTTTACAATTTAAAATACTCATTTAAACATCCTTAAAATATCAATGACTTCCCTTCTCCTCTTTCCATGGTTCATTTTGTATATCATAAATCCCTGCATATTTTACAGAAACTAAACCATTCAATATTCCATTATTACAGCCGTCAAAACTTATTTACACTGTTGAATTTATCTTAATGCTGCCAATGTTTTCAGCTGTACACAATCCCCCCCATATATTTAATAAACATTTTCCAATCTTCTCTAAATGTATGTTCTTCTTGTTCTCTTATTCTATATGTTAAATCTGCAAGCTGCACATATTGTGTCAGCTTAAGTTGCCATTCTTCTTCAGCTGGGACTTCGCTCATTTTCCATTTTGGGGCTAACAAAACACGGGCCACAGTAGTGGCATACATAAATAACCTTTTTTGACACCTGGGAATTTCCGTCTGAATTATCCCCAACAAAAAGGGCTCTGGTTTTTTGGGGGGAAAGTACTTTTAAACATTTTTTTCAATTCGTTATGAATTATTTCCCAATACTCTTTTACCCTTTTACAACTCCACCACATTGTGAAAGAACGTTCCCTCCACCTCTTTGCATCTCCAGCACTTATCTGATTCAGTCTTATACATCTTAACAAGGCTACTCGGAGTTAAAGACCAGCTGTAAATCATTTTCAAGTAGTTCTCCTTCAAAGAAGAACATGCTGTAAACTTCAAATCGCTTTTCCAAAGTTTTTCCCAGAGGTTAAAATCTATATTGTGCCCTATATCTATTGCCCAGTGTGCCATAGAGACTTTCCTTCCCTTATGAAAGGGAAAGAGGTGCACAGGAGATTCCTGACCTATCTCCCATCAGACATTGAATAAACCCAGACCGGCTTAGCAGTGCAGGCTGGTGCATTCGGATAAATGGGGCACAGTCTCACCATGGTTGGTCCACCCTCCGCCAGCCCCAACCCAGGTGCCATCTTACATCGAGTAACAGGAGTACAGTGGTACCTTGGTTCTCAAACGCCTTGGTTCCCAAACACCGAAAACCCAGAAGTAAGTGTTCCAGTTTTTGAACGTTTTTCGGAAGCCAAACATCCAATGATGTTGTCGGCTATTGTTTCCAGGGCACCTGCACCAATCAGAAGCTGCGCCTTGGTTTTTGAACATTTCGGAAGTCAAACGGACTTCCGGAACAGATTAAGCTTGGCGCTTTTGTTTTTGCTATTTATTTTGCATTTTTGTTTCCAAGGCTTTTTCGGTTAATTTGTTTTTGTGACTGTGTGCAGGAGCATTGCTAGGGGGTTTTGCGCCCTAGGCGAGGGGGCAGGGCACGTGCCGTCATTGCGCATGACGTACAGTGCCCCGCCCCCTGCCCGCCGTGCGCCCCGCGCCGCCGCGATTTTCGCCGCTGGTTGGGGCGGCACCGAGCGGCGGCGGGGGGCAAGGGGCAGGCTGGCCAGCGCCCCCTCCATTTTGGCGCCCTAGGCAGTTGCCTAGTTCACCTAAATGGAAGCGCCGGGCCTGACTGTGTGGATGATAATTTTTATCAACAACAATTCTGCCTTACTTATTTTATAGTACAGTACATTGATGGCACTGTGGGTTAAACCACAGAGCCTAGGGCTTGCCAATCAGAAGGTCAGCGGTTCGAATCCCCACAATGGGGTGAGCTCCCGTTGCTCGGTCCCTGCTCCTGCCAACCTAGCAGTTCAAAAGCATGTCAAAGTGCAAGTAGATCAATAAGTACCACTGCAGCGTTTCCGTGCGCTACTCTGGTTCGCCAGAAGCAGCTTAGTCATGCTGGCCACATGACCTGGAAGCTGTACGCCGGCTCCCGTAGCCAATAATGCGAGATGAGCGCCGCAACCCCAGTCGGTCACGACTGGACCTAATGGTCAGTGGTCCCTTTACATTGATTATTGCTTTCATTTTTTGGATCAATTGTCTCGTTAGATAGTAAAATTCATGTTAAATTGCTGTTTTAGGGGTTGTTTTTTAAAAGTCGGAAACGGATTAATTTGTTTTGCACTACTTTCAATGTGAAAGCACGCCTTGGTTTTGGAACGGACTTCTGGAACGGATTAAGTTTGAGAACTGTGCTGGTCCCGTGGGGTATCCAGAAGGTGAAGTCTAAGTCCGGTCCAAGGTCAGAGGTACACGTAAAGGCAGTCCAAAATAACTGGAGCAGGGTACAGGGCAGGGAGTCAGGCGAAGTCAGGAACGGGTGGGCAAGCAGGGAACCAAGGCGGGTCAGGAGCTCAGGCAGGAAAGCAGGACAGGGATCAGGCAGGAACTGGTCAGCAACGATGTTGCTCCTGCAACTTGGGGCTGGCCGGCTTTTATCTGCCCCGAGGCATAGGGCGACTCCGATCCTCAGGTGACTCGCCTCTCCTGGCTTGGAGGCAAGCACTCCTCCTGCGGGAACTCAGTTCCCTTCGCCTCTCTGCCCTTCGCCTCTGCAGCTCAGGAGAAGCTGGAGGGATACTGGACCCAGAGGCAACCTCAGCTTCCCCTGACAGGGCGGTGAGTGGAGCACCTGCAGGCAATGAGTCCTCCATCCCATCAGAAGCCAGATCAAACTCAGCCGATGCCTGCGCCTGAGGATCTAGCACAGGTGAGTCCCCTTCAGACTAAGGCCCCAGCCCTGGCTCTGCTGGTTCTGGAGGCAGGGAATCCTGTGCAGGCTGGGATCCCTCAGGTTCAGCGTCTGAGTCTGAATCCCAGGCCATCACAAGAACCAAGGTATCACTGTAGCGGCACTGGATTTCACCTCCCTCCTCCCCCTGCGTCTCAGTGTTGCTAGTGTAAAATTCAGCTTGGAGGAAGATGGTGGCAAAACTAGAATTAGTTGGCTCTGGTTCTGCTGGCCTGTCTTCTGCTCTACCATCTCCAAAGGTCCCAAGTGCCCAATGCTGCTTAACTTCAACCAGGTGACTGGATCCCATGCCCTTATCCTGTGCCAGAGATATTAGGTGCCAATTACCGGTAATGTACCAAGACTCTGATCCCTTGCAGACACTGCAGTGGCAAAGTCTGACTGCCTCTGTTATTTATATAATAATAATAATTTATTATTTTTACCCCGCCCATCTGGCCGAGTTTCCCCAGCCACTCTGGGTGGCTTCCACTCAAATGTTAAAACTTTTAACTTTATATTTAACTTTATATACAATATTATTTGCGCATTCACCTTTGCAGATAATAAAGGATAAAGTGTGAATCATTCACTCCCGCCAGGGAAGTGGTGTTTTGCTACATAATACAGAATGCCTCACACCAGGGGCACACCCGCTAAATTTTTATTACTCGTATACTTTGTTGCTTACCCTTCTCTTTCTGTAACATAGGCTTACAGTGGATTACAAATTGATCAAGGCAACATCAATAAAGCAGCAAAATGCAGACTATGCTAAAATGCTATGGAGTGGAGCCTTTTGCAAGTCTCTTCACAGCATTCCCAAAGCCTCCTGGAAAAGCCGCGAACCAGAAGGAACGCAAAGATTAAGTCAAATGAGCCTTTAAACAGAAGGAGTTCCAAAACTGTGTCACCACCACAACACCACCACAACGCCCCTTCCCCTTTCAGCAGTCTGTGTAAAAGTAGGCAAGGCATAACAGAAGAAGACGACTTCACCCCGGTATGGTTCCCCTTCATCACACACACAGCCCAAAAAGACAATGACAAAAATCTACCGACAGCATACAAATCAATATGGCTGGCCTGATCAAAAACACTCACCCACCCCACTCACACAAGAAACAAAAGACCACCACAGCCAACCACAAATGAACAATCACACCCTACGCCAACCCAGACCTCTCTCACTACCAAAGGAGCCCAAGCGAACAACAGAGAACCTACACAAACAATGCTGACACCAAACCCTACATATATCAAGTAAAATAGAAACATCATCACCCCACCCCACCCCACCCACCTCCTTCCCCCTTTTCTTCCTAATGTCTCAACAAATGAAACTAATGTGTAAAAATGTTACATGAAGAAATACGAGAGAGACATTGCATATACCTATTATTGCCCTTGCCTCTCTCTCTTCTGGGCTGACTGCTAGCAGGGGCAGAGGAAGGGAGACGGTGGGGGCGGACCGCCCCGGGTGTCACTCCTGAGAGGGGTGACAAAATGGTGGGCGGCACTCACCACAGGGTCTGCAGCATGCCCAAGGCAGGCGTCTCTCCTGGGAGTGACACGGTGGCTTGGGCGCTCGTAGGCTCCATGCTGCCCCAAACGGTCCACCGGCTGCCTCCCCCTCAGCTGTAGGGCAGCTGAGTGGGAGGAGGCAGGCAGACTCCTCGGAGGCCCCGCGGAGTGTCCTACCCTGGCTCGCCCCGCCCCTGGGTGCAGGGCATGCACGCCGCCCCAGGCGCCCGATCGGCTTGCTCCGCCGCTGACTGCTAGCTCTCGTTTTTCACACACATGCAATAATTCTCTTCTGCTAGTGCATGTGCAAACTTCGTCAGTGCTTTGGGGCATTATATTTAGAAGAATCTCAGCTGCCAGACAAACATATCTCCCCAACTCTTATCTCCCATCAGGCAAGCCTTCTGAGCTATTAGGCTAAAAACGGTTGACAAGCAACCATAATACCGTCTTCTATGGCTAAGCGGGAACATTGAGAATTATTAAGCTTGGGCTACAATACACGTATCATGAAGCCCTGTGATAGATTGTTCAATCCTTTTTAATAGATATTGGATATCCTTGCTGTCCCAAACTATATTGATGAATCCCTGATGTATTTATTTTTAAGGAGCTGAACAAACAGTACTTCAAATCATGCATGGAAAACTGTATAATCCCCCTATTAGCCAGCAGCTTTAAATCTAATTTTGAACAAACTGGAAAGAATGATTAGATGACAAATGATCTTATTAATGTTTTCCCCTTTGCTGTACCGCTACTCCCAATTGCTGAGGTTGCTGCCTATAAACAACTTAAAGCATTTGCTCTTGATTTAGGCTAGGTACACATTAGCGGCTTAAAATGCACTGAGGTTGTTTCCCCTGATGTGTTTCGAGTCGCGTTTTTTGTGTTGCTCTATACACGTGCTGGGGGGGATGATGTCTTCACTTGATATGCATTACTTGCTTGGCTTCCCCACGTGTGAAAACACATACACACACACACACACCAAATTCCTATTCAGTGAAGCTGTCGTCTGAGCATGTGCAACGGCTGTCTCAAAAGGACACACCTCAACTTAAGAGCAGTTCATGTTTTCAATTTGGTAGGAAGCTGGTTTGAGGGAGAACGCATCAAAAAGAGGTATTTCTCAAGAAACTGCAGGATACGTATGGATTAGGGTGAACGTCATGTGCCCTATGCTTCAAACATCAGCAAAGGAAGAATGCTGGAGCCAGACTGAATGGTAATGTGTACACGGCCTAAATAAATCAAATATATCTGCTTTTCCCGTGATAATAGCAGGTGTGCAAAGACAGATGAGGCAGTAATTCCCCTTTTGCATGACATCATATTGTGTTACATAATATTGACTTTCAAACAAATAAGCAAGGTTTGTGACAATTGTATGCTCAAAAGTAAGTGTATTTTTGAGGTTTGATGGCTCATAATACCACTTTTATTTTAGTAATACCATAAAATTATATATCAATGGAAAGATAATTTAATGAAGAATGTAATGCAACAATTTCAATTATTATTATCAGTTTTTATTGTTCAATTATCTGTATTTCATCAAACGTTATAGGCAAATAACCAGAAAAAGGAAGCACAGCTTGCTTAGGTTGATATGCAGTAGCTTGATATGCAGAGGGCCTTCTCGGTGGTGGCGCCCGCCCTGTGGAACGCCCTCCCATCAGAGGTCAAAGCGATAAACAACCACATGACCTTTAGAAAACACCTGAAGGCAGCCTTGTTCAGGGAAGTTTTTAATCTGTGATATTTTAATGTATTTTTTTATTTGTTGGAGGCCGCCCAGAGTGGCTGGGGAGACCCGGCCAGATGGGCGGGGTACAAATAATAAATTATTATTATTATTATTATTATTATTATTATTATTATTATTATTATTATTATTTGAATGTAGCCAATGAGCATAAGTGTTTAGAGAGCCAATCAGGTGTTATGAGCCACCAAACCTCGGAAATACAATTTTGGCCACTAGTGTACACACTTTAAAATACAGAACACTCAACAGGGAGGCAGCTGTTAATGTCTATATTGAAATCATTGTCCATTTTAGATGATGACAGTCTAAACCCAAATTACTTTCTTATGTCTAGGAAAGCTAAAGCCACTAATAATCAATATTACTGTTAGCTAGGGATGATGGGAGTTGTAGTCCCAAAACATCTGGAGGGCCGAGTTTGCCTATGCCTGTTCTAACGTTTTCTCAGCATCTCAGATTCATTAAGAAATGGACTAATGAATAAGCAACTGAAGAACTCTCGCCCTAATCCTTACCCTCTTTGTGGGCTTTCAGGTAGAAATCAGCTTTGGAAAGGTTATTGTTGTTACTTATTTAGCTTGTATTTTTTATTTTAATTTGATTCCAGTCTTCCTTAAGTCGCAGCAACTGATGTCGTTCTCCCCAACAGTTTCCTATGCAGGTGCTAATCAGTCTGAAAGCTTTAGCAAGGAACAACATCAATCTCCTCACACGGCTGTTCTCCAGACTCTGCATTACAATCTACGATATTAAGATTTCACAAAAGAGTGATGGAAATAAGAGGGCAAATGGGTGGGGGAGCTCTTCGGTATTGAAGACTATTTACCCAAACTTCTCCCTCAACTTGGCACAGAGGATTGTAGATCACTTGGTTGTAATTTTCCTTAGCCACCAACAAAATGGCTGCCAAAGGAAATTGATCGGCTCTGACATTATATCTACCACCAGGCTAACAGTCGATAACTGTAATTCACAGCTAACCCTTTCAGATCATCAGCTCTAGCGTTCCTGGTGAGCTCTAATGCAAGCCAAATTTCATTTTCCATTTTGTGCATATTACTGTTGTCCCATTCTGATGGTAAAAGGTAAAGGTATAGGGACCCCTGACCATTAGGTCCAGTCGCGGACGACTCTGGGGTTGCAGCGCTCATCTCGCTTTACTGGCTGAGGGAGCTGGCGTTTGTGTGCAGACAGCTTCCAGGTCATGTGCCCAGCATGACTAAGCCGCTTCTGGCAAAACCAGAGCAGCGCATGGAAACGCCATTTACCTTCCCACCGGAGAGGTACCTATTTATCTACTTGCACTTTGACGTGCTTTTGAACTGCTAGGTTGGCAGGAGCAGGGACCGAGCAACGAGAGCTCACCAAGTTGCGGGGATTCGAACCGCCAACCTAGGCTCTGTGGTTTAACCCACAGCGCCACCCTGATGGTAGCCTCCCACATTTTGACAGCGAAAAGGTGGCAGATGCCGAGGTTTGGGGGGGGGGGTAAGAATATTTTCATGAACACCTGAAAAATGCATACAAACCACTGGGAACACACCAGCACATCAGAAGCCAGGGAGCATTATTCAGATTGATGCAAAGTTTTTGAGGTATCAATTTAGAGCTGATATGAAAATCTCCAGAGCTGAATAGACTCAGGCCTGAAAAATGTGCTCAAGATTTGCCTTCGTTTGCAGCTTTATCTATCATTTCATAAACAGCACCACAGCTTTCAAAAATAATTTTCTAGACTTTATTGTGTTCTTTTTCTAAAGACGGGTTTAATGTTTTATATATTATTATGAGTTCTCCACTTCCCCAGGCAATAAGAAATTCAAGAAACAGCAAAACTCCTCTCTAACTGTAAAGCTATGCTCTAAACTCTACACATGCAGACTTTGCGGCAGGATCCTTCTCTTAGCTGGCCGGTACCTCCCTTAAACTGATGGTTCCCTCATTCAGGCACACATAGGAAGTTACCACTTTCTCCCAAACATCAGATTCCCCCCCCCCAAAAAAAAATACACAACAATTGTACTGGGCTATTAACAATCTCCTTAACAAGCAAAGGTCAGGCAACAGCCATAATATTAACAATTTTAAACAGAGAAGAATATAACTATGTAGTAAAACAAATGATTCTTTTTCAAAAATATATCCCAATACAGCTCTAATTGTGATTTAAGAAGGTGTCTATGTGTAAACAGTTGTATCAGAACATGAATGAGCCTATGGAAGTGCATGGCAGGTGTGCACCAGCTCCATCTGGTACGCAGGCTGAGACCCTACCTGCCCGCGGACTGTCTCGCCAGAGCGGTGCATGCTCTAGTTATCTCCCGCTTGGACTACTGCAATGCGCTCTACGTGGGGCTACCTTTGAAGGTGACCCGGAAACTACAATTAATCCAGAATGCGGCAGCTAGACTGGTGACTGGGAGTAGCCGCCGGGACAATAAAACACTGGTCCTGAAAGACCTGCATTGGCTCCTAGTACGTTTCTGAGCTCAATTCAAAGTGTTGGTGCTGACCTTTAAAGCCCCAAACGGCCTCGGCCCAGTATACCTGAAGGAGCATCTCCACCCCCATTGTTCAACCTGGATACTGACGTCCAGCTCCGAGGGCCTTCTGGCAGTTCCCTCGCTGTGAAATGTGAGGTTACAGGGAACCAGGCAGAGGGCCTTCTCAGTAGTGGCGCCCACCCTGTGGAACGCCCTCCCATCAGATGTGAAGGCAATAAACAATTATCTGACTTTTAGAAGAAATCTGAAGGCAGCCCTGTTTAGGAAAGTTGTTGATATTTTATCGTGTTTTTAATATTCTGTTGTGAGCTGCCAAGAGTGGCTGGGGAAACCCAGCCAGATGGGTGGGGTATAAATAATAAATCAATATTAATATTAATAATATTTTCCAGTCCTAGATTGACAGAAGCCATACTGGTTTTTTATTTGATCCCAGAATATCCCACTTTTCCTTAGGGTGTCCCCATTTTCACTGGAGAAATGTTGGAGCATATCGACCCCCGAGCCATCTGAAGGCAACCCTGTATAGGGAAGTTTAATGTTTAATGTTCAATTGTGTTTTTATATATGTTGGAAGCCACCTAGAGTGGCTGGGGCAACCCAGTTAGATGGGCAGGGTATAAATACTAAATTTATTGCTGTTCTTCTTCTTGTTGTTGTTATTGAATAGGACATCCGTATTTTCATTGGATAAATGTTGGAAGGTATAGAAGTGTGCTGGGTTCAGACCAGGCCTGAATCTGAAGTTTATGTGAACTATGAACCCCAGTCTCTTTGTACTTGTGCTCAACCTTTGGTAGAAGACATCACTCATTATATTTTAGCCTGCCCCTTATATAGAGACCCAAGAGATCACTTTCTGAAACCTTTGTTCTCACAAGCAAGCAGGTACTCCCTGGCAGAAACGATTTGGGTTTTTTGAGTGACAGTAATAGCCTCATAACACAGAGAGTGGCCCTCTATGCACTGGCTGAGGAAAGAAAAAAGCAGAAAAAGGAATTGGATAAAATTGCTGTAAATTGTTGTGGTGATTCAGAGGTTTAAAGTGAAATCAAGCTGGATTTGAGTTTGTTAGTGTCTCTGGCAACTTGTCTCTCTGGTATTCATGGATGTTGGCAAATTGGATTTTAAAAAAGCAAAATAATATTAGAATTGGATCTGTCAGAGATGCACAAAGGAAACTGTGTTTTAACGTTCAGGAACTTGGCAAAGTCTTTGCAGATTTTTATATTATGGATGTATGTTTTGTGTTATTTTATTAAAAGTATTGCTTAATATAAGTTTATGAGGGCCTTTGGCTAGAACAATAAACTTTATTTTCTTTAACAATAAAAGTTCTGCAGCTCAGATCAAGTTATTTGATAAAAGCTGCATTAAAGTTCCTCTGCTGGATAGCTCAGTCAGTAGAGCATGAGTCTCTTAATCTCAGAGTCATGGGTTTGAACCCCACATTGTGGTCCCTTCCAACTCTTCAATTCTATGATTATCTTTGAGGTATGTTTAAACCCACAAGATACTAGTCTGGGCCATAGTTGGTAACAGTTGACCCTAGAGAATATTAACCACTCTCAATTTTACCTGTGGACTGCCATCTGTCCAGATTTTAATTTGTTCTGAACTTCGAAAGCATGTTAAAGTGCAAGTAGATAAATAGGGACCGCTCCAGCGGGAAGGTAAACGGCGTTTCCGTGCGCTGCTCTGGTTCGCCAGAAGTGGCTTTGTCATGCTGGCCACATGACCCGGAGGCTGTCTTCGGACAAACGCCGGCTCCCTCGGCCTATAGAGCGAGATGAGCACGCAACCCCAGAGTCGGACACGACTGGACCTGATGGTCAGGGGCCCCTTTACCTTTACCTAAATTTAAGATACAGGTAGGTAGCCATGTTGGTCTGCCATAGTCGAAACAAAATAAAAAAAATTCCTTCCAGTAGCACCTTAGAGACCAACTAAGTTTGTTATTGGTATGAGCTTTCGTGTGCATGCACATGAAAGTTCATAATAATAAATAATTTTAAGATGTATTTTAATTAATTGATTGCCTGTTTTTATGTTTTATGTTCTTTGTATACTGTGTTAGTTTTATGATGTTAGTCGCCCTGAGCCCGGCTCCGGCCGGGGTACAAATAAAAATATTATTATTATTATTATTGAAAAGCATTCTGTTTTCATGCAAAATGAAAAGCTTTCATTCATTCTTCAACAATCCCTTTTCCAAATTGCCATTAGGCTAAGCACTTAATGGTGAATGTGACTGTCTCTCTCCACAGAAGAATGACAACCCCATATAATCAATAGGTTTGTCATGCCAGATTCCTTCCCAAAGCAAGACGGGCTGCCAGTTCCTCTTAAGAAACTCTCAAGGGAAATTAAATTATGTTGCTCACTTCTTAGAAGTCCCCAAATGAAAGTTAAAGCAAGTTAAATGAGGCTCCCAATGTGCAGTTGTAAGCAAATGCTTATCTAAAGAAGGGACCTGCTAGGCTCTTCTCTAAACATTGAATGAGGCTAGCAGAGCCATCCAAACTATAAAAAGCTGGTGTGTTGTACATTAGAGTACATTACACCAGCTTACGTTGGCCCTCTTCCAAACCCCATTCAGGAGGAATTCGACCTTCACCACCTGGTTGCTAAGTCATAGGTCACCCTGTCCTGCTTCCACCAAATCCCATTTTTGGGGGGGTGGGGAGGGGGACTTACACCAGCACAAGTTCTGCCAATATAAATTCTGCCAGGTGAGCCCCAGCTGAGCCAGGGTAAAAGATTTGCACTGGCATATCTGTGGGGCTTATGCTGGCATAGCCCCAAGTGGTCCCTGGCTTAGCCGGTAAAGCTCAAGATCCACTGAACCCAACTCTCTTATCCCGGTGGGTCTTAGTTTGAATTGCATTGTGGGACAAAGACATGACCAATGCCAACAAGTAGCCAAGTGAGTTTGCCCCAGTTACACATTTTGAAGTATTCCAAAGGTATCTATGGCTGTAAAAGCCAGATTCCAAGATTCTGTAACGAAGTTGTTAAAAAATGAAAAACCAAAGTGGGGGTTGACCAGATTAAGAGGTGGAGCTATGGAAAGAGCAGCAGGTTTGAGTCACAATACCTCCCATGATGAAGATGATTAAAAAAATAAAATGTGTTAGTTGCTTTATCTTGCCCAAGGCAACCCAAAGTGACTCACAACCAACCATGTGCTTACATGGTGTGTTTTTTTCAAATTTGCACCCCACATTCATAACCCAATCTGGGATCCCAGAACAACTCACAAAGCAAAGCAACAACATATTGTGTTGTAAAACCCACAGTATCAATAAATTCCGATGAAATAAAAATCACAACCCACTAAAATCAGCTGTCAAGAATCTAAAATATGCATCATCGACAAAAAAATTTTTTTAAGTGCACCAATTTTCCAGCAAACCCAGAGTCCGAAAAGGTCTAAACTAACACACTGAAAAATCAGAAGAGTTCTGGTAGCACATGCACGCACGTTGAAAGAATGATTTTTCCCCTTTTAAATCTGTGACATTTGAAGAATGAGAGTGAATATTTGGTCGTGAAAATGTCTGGTTAAAAAAAGCCAG
Organism: Darevskia nairensis; assembly: GCA_034642065.1. Classification (NCBI taxonomy): domain Eukaryota; kingdom Metazoa; phylum Chordata; class Lepidosauria; order Squamata; family Lacertidae; genus Darevskia; species Darevskia nairensis. Next base: position 2,554,808 of record JAWWNI010000085.1, on the reverse strand, counting down.
TGGCAGCTGATCTCTCTGGGCTAAGAGATATTGCTTCAAATTGCACCCATCTGACCCATCCAGCTTTGACCACCAGGATCCCTTCGATTTCCCAAGCTCATTATCTCATTTATTATACTTAAATTATTCCCAAAAAATCCCTTTTCTGTGACTCTGAGCATGGCAGGATGCTTAAAGGGAGTAAGGGGTAACTTTAGAACATACTATTGACTTAAGGAAGGTGTTCATTACAAAGAGGTAAAAGCTTTTGAACTTGCTCTTATGCAAGTTATATGGCACTAATGATTTATAGATGCTAAAAATGGCAACAGGGTTCTGAAGGAGATGGCTATTTCTCCATTTATTTTTAAATTTTTGAAGCCCTTCCCAGTGAAGAAGGAAGGCTTTTCCAGATAGGTATGCTGGGAGAGGGAGTTCCACAAATAAGATGCCAAATAAGATGTTCTGTGGTGGTAGTATTTGACTCCTAGTAAGTTAGCAAAAAAAGGATGCAGGTGGCGCTGTGGTCTAAACCACAGAGCCTAGGGCTTGCTGGTCAGAAGGCTGGCAGTTCAAATCCCTATGACGGGGTGAGCTCCCGTTGCTCGGTCCCAGCTCCTGCCAACCTAGCAGTTTGAAAGCACATCAAAGTGCAAGTAGATAAATAGGTACCGCTCCGGCGGGAAGGTAAACAGCGTTACCGTGCGCTGCTCTGGTTCTCCAGAAGCGGCTTTGTGATGCTGGCCACATGACCTGGAAGCTGTACACCTGCTCCCTCGGTCAGTAAAGTGAGATGAGCGCCGCAACCCCAGAGTCATTCGCGACTGGACCTAATGGTCAGGGGTCCCTTTACCTTTAAGTTAGCAAAAATGTATAAGACAAGTACAAATACCTGCTGGAAACGTAAAGAGAAAGAAGGTACCTTTTACCATATGTGATGGTTCAGTAAGGTAATAAAAGCAGTCTGGGAAATGATATATTATGAATTGGAAAAAAATGTTTAAAATAACTTTTATTGAAGAAGAAGAAGAAGAAGAAGAAGAAGAAGAAGAAGAAGAAGAAGAAGCTTTTTTATTAAGAATTGTAGGTACCAACATTCCAAAGGAGCAGAAGAGACTTTTTATGTATGCGACCACGGCCGCACGGATATTACTAGCCCAGAGATGGAAGGGACAAAGTCCCTACCATAGAGGAATGGCAAACCAAGCTGTTGGACTACACCGAAATGGCAAAATTGACCGGAAAACTCAGGAACCAAGAAAACAAACGTTTCAAGAAAGAACAGGGAAAATTTATCATTTATTTAGGAGACTACTGTAAGCAGATGAAAACATTAGCAGGATTCTAATAACACTTGTAATGTAACAAACACTATGGGCAATACGGAGAGATACAGAATATGGATTATAAAATAATATGCAGTCGAAATGTGACAATAAGACCCATGGAGGGGAGGGTGGGAAGTCTGGAGAAATCTCTAAATATGGATATGTATTTTGGTATTGTTATAACTTTACATTTGTAAAATCAAATAAAAAGTATTTCCAAAAGGAAATAAAAAAAAAGATGTTCTGTGGGACAATGTAGAATCATAGAACTAAAGAGTTGGAATGGACCCTGTTGGTCATTTAGTCCAAATAAATCTGATCTTTATATATAATAATAATAATTTATTATTTATACCCCGCCCATCTGGCTGGGTTTCCCCAGCCACTCTGGGCGGCTTCCAACAGAACATTAACATGCAGTAATCTATTAAACATTAAAAGCCTCCCTAAATAGGACTAGGCATCAGAAGATGCAGTGAAGAATCTCCACCACAAACTTTTCTTTCTTCATTACTCCATAGGGAGAAATAGTGCTTGATCACAATCATAGCCATCCTTTGAAATCTGCCCTTCTCTGAATTTTGCAATGCAGATCTCCAGCCACATAATGTGGATTTTTTTTTAAAGCATATTAGGGTAAAAGGTGCATATGAACACATGACACATACATTGGTGAAACTAGCCTACATAACATATTATATTGGCGAAAATAGCAGAAATGTGTACATTAGGCACAATTGTGTATAAAAATGAGTATAGTAGGAGAAATTTGCACAAAGAAACACTGCTGAAGTTTCACGAGAACTTTTTAAAAATGCAAACTGATATGGAAATGTGGAAAACTTAAAATTGGAAAAAAAATGAGGCACTGAGATAAACCAAAAGTGAAATCTTCACCCATCCCTAGGCAAAAGGCTAACAAAGAAGAAGAAAAAGAGAAACATCAGTCAGCAATGGCCCACAGGAGATACAATGGTACCTATGGTTACAAACTTAATTCGTTCCGGAGGTCCGTTCTTAACCTGAAACCGTTCTTAACCTGAGGTACCACTTTAGCTAATGGGGCCTCCCGCTGCCGCCCTGCCACCAGTGCACGATTTCTGTTCTCATCCTGAGGTAAAGTTCTTAACCCGAGGTACTACTTCCGGGTTAGCGGAGTCTGTAACCCGAAGTGTTTGTAACCTGAGGTGTTTGTAACCCAAGGTACCACTGCACTGTTTTTGGTTCATAACTGCCTGGAAAATGTGAGAAAGGCCTTCTCATTTTTGTGCGGTAACTGTGTCTGCAGACAAACCCAGGATTCATAGCAGCACATAGTCCAGGGATGCTCTGCAGCCTCTTTACAGTGGGACCTCGACTTACGAGTGACCCGACTTACGTGTTTTTCGACTTCCGAATGACTTCCGGAAGGAAAAAAATGGCCGCCGCAACCGAATTTTTCAACTTCCGAAAGGAAGTCGCGGCCGCTTTGAATAGGATTTCTTTGACTTACGAATTTTTTTCGCTCAATGCATCCCTATGGGGATTCGACTTACGAGTGTTTTCGACTACCGAAGATCGCGTCGGAACGCATTATCTTCGTAAGTCGAGGTCCCACTGTACTTAACTTATCTACAGGGCCGGCTTACCCATAGGCACTAGGGGTGCAGGGCACCTGGGCGCCAGGCTCTTAGGGGCGCCAGGCTGAGAGTCCGGGGCCGAGATTTGGAGTCTGGGGGTTGAAGAGCCAGGCCAGCCGGGAGCCGCTGCCGAGTGGAGCAGAGCCCGTCAGAGCGCCTCAGGCTTTTGTGCTGCGGGGGCTGAGGCAGCCGGCCAGCTCTGCCCTCCTGTGTGCCTGGGATTGGCGGGCTGTCGAGAGGCCCGCCCAGCACACAGACGCTCACACGAGGCACACAGCTTCCCTCCCAAGCCTCTGCGGGGATTGCTCTCCTCCCTCCACAGTGGCATGGGAGAGAGTTGTGTGCCTCCCCCAAAAAAGCTCAACAACTCTGAGCTGCCCCCTGGCGCCGCGTATGCTAAGTATGGCCCTGCTTATCTACTGGATTGAACTCCAGTTACCTCACTGGAAATATTCGAAGAATTAACAGCAAATGCTACTCAACAGTAAGTTATTATCCCCAGATTCGTTTGCCTGTGTCATTCTGCTTGAAGAAACCTCACACCACTTCAGATGTCACCTTAAAATAACTAATTAAATTAAGGCTAGTTCAATGTACCCTTCTTTTTTTGAAAAGAAAGTTATATATTTGTTAGGTTGCACACCTACAACCCTGAAATATTAAACTGTCCCTGTGGGCAGTTTATGAACCAGAACTTTTCAAGTGTATCCACCTACACGGGTCGTCATTTGCCAAGATTGTACATAATCAAAGCTACATCTAGCTACTCCTGCTTGATTGCTTTTGCATATTGCTATTGACTCCTACCCTAAATCAAAAATATGACAGTCTTGACAGCAATAAATAAATTTCAGATTTCAGGTTTTAAATAACTTTTGTTTATTAAAAAGAAATGGAAATCATGTAGTTTTCCATTTGGTGACCTCCAAATATTTTAGACTACAACTGCTGTCATCCTTGACCATTTGCCATGCTGGTTGGAGCTGGTGGAATATCTAGTCCACAAACAACTGAAAGACAACTACTCGCCAGAGTAGTGCATGCTCTGGTTATCTCCCGCTTGGACTACTGCAATGCGCTCCACATGGGGCTACCTTTGAAGGTGACCCAGAAACTACAATTAATCCAGAATGCAGCCGCTAGACTGGTGACTGGGAGTGGCCGCTGAGACCATATAACACTGGTTGTGAAAGACCTACATTGGCTCCTACTACATTTCCGAGCACAATTCAAAGTGTTGGTGCTAACCTTTAAAGCCCTAAATGGCCTTGGCCCAGTATACCTGAAGGAGCGTCTTCACCCCCATCATTCTGCCCGGACACTGAGGTCCAGCTCCGAGGGCCTTCTGGTGGTTCCCTCACTGCGAGCAGTGAGGTTACAGGGAACCAGGCAGAGGGCCTTCTCAGTAGTGGCGCCCACCCTGCGGACACCCTCCCATCAGATGTCAAGGAAATAAACAACTATCTGACTTTTAGAAGACATCTGAAGGCAACCTTGTTTAGGGAAGTTTTTAATGTTTGATGTTTTATCATGTTTTTAATATTAGAAATAGAAATTTATTGCGGCTATAAGCCATATAAATATATCAATATAAACATAAACATACATAAAACAACCCATATAACACAGAAATATGGAGATACCACAGTAGCAGAATATCATACCACGGCTGTCAAAAGTAACCATCCCCCAGAGATATTAAAACTGCAATATAAAATGGCGAAAGACCTTTAGTAGTTATGTAATTGGCCATTTCGCCTTTTTTGGGACAAAACGGAGTAAGGATCATTGTCTTTTTTAATATTCTGTTGGGTGGGGTATAAATAATAAGTTGTTGTTGTTGTTGTTGTTGTTGTTGTTGTTACAGAAGCCTGACATACGTGTTTCTTCCCAACGTCTGTGGTCCATTTCTTTCTGAGAAAATGAATGTTCATGGAAATTTCCATATCTGTTGGTAGTCATTCAATTTTCTAGATCCAGAGGTAGCTGCTTAAGAAGTAACATTGTCACCATCTCCTTTAAGCAGCCAGGGAGCACTCCCTCTCATACAGAAGCATTAATCACCTCCCTGGCCCAGCCAGCTGCCCCCTCTTTACTAGGTTTTACCAGCCATGAAAGGCAGGGAACAAGACCCATACATGGTTGCCCACAATGATTTGAACAACCAGCAGGGTTTTTTGGCTACTGGTCTCCCTCTGCCAAGGAGCTCAATGTAGAGTACATAGTTTTCCCCCCCTCCCCAATTTTATCCTCACAACAAATCTGTGAGACAGGTTATTATCATGGACTGGCTGGGTGCAGAGGGCTGGTGGGAGGCACCAACTGGAGAACTCCTAAGAGAAGGCATCTCAGAACTAGGGGATTTGTGGTGGGATGACAAGGAGTGGTCCAAGGAAACTGGGAGGAGGTGGTGTCAGAAGCTGAAGAAGTAGCAGCAGGGTTTAATGGTTAGGAAGAGGCTGGAGAGGAGGGGAGTCAAGAAGCAGAGGTCAGGCAGGCTGCTGAAGAAGCTAGAGGATCTCCTTCTCCTGCTGTAACCAACTCCCTTCCCCCCCCCCGGTCTCCCAGAACCAGAAGTGGTCTAAAGAGGGCAGAGCTGAGATAGACATGGTGCCAAAGTCTCAGATTGCCTGGGAAGGACCCCAGGAAAGATGCGACCTCCCAAGAACTGTTGGGAAGACAGGGACCTTCAGCCCTCACAACTGCCTCATATCTACTGGGATGAGTTGCTGGGCTCCCTGTGTTATGTCATAGTCTGGTTGCTGAGCAACCACATGCAGAGCTCAGTGGAGTGGGAGGCCAGCCAACCAGAAGTGTTTCTGAGGTGTACTTGCCTGGAGGCAGAGGCAGCATTCAAAGTCAGGTCCAGCCTTAGGGTCAGGAGAACAGCAATCCATGTAGTCAGACGGTCCAGCGGTCAGGGACTCCAATGAGCAGGGGGTCAAGGCAAGCAGGAAGCAGCAAGGTAGGACCAGAAACTACAAGCATTGTTTTCAGCAGGGGTAGGCAACCTAAGGCCCGGGGGGCCAGGTGTGGCCCAATCACCTTCTCAATCTGGCCCAAGGACGGTCTGGGAATCAGCGTGTTTTTACACAAGTAGAATGTGTCCTTTTGTTTAAAATGCATCTCTGGGTTATTTGTGGGGCATAGGAATTCGTTCTTTCTTCTTTTTTCAAAATATAATCCGGTCCCCCACATGGTCTGAGCGACTGTGGACCGGCCCACGGCTGAAAAAGATTGCTGACCCCTGGTTTTCAGCATCTGACTGCTGCTGGAAGCTCTGCTTAAGAAGGCTGAAGCCAGCTGGTTCTCATCAGTACCTTTTCCTCAGTGTCCGTGAAAGCTGATTGGCTGCAAGTGGAGCCTCTCCGCCTTCTCCCCCTTCAGGCTGCTGTTCAGCAGGTGAAGCTGACTCCTGGCCCGTGACATGTTATCTCTTTGAATATAGACGTAACTTCACGGACACCTTGTGAATTATTGCTGACTTGCTCCCAACGCCCTCCCTGGCAGCTACCCTGGGATGCTGACTGAGCCAAGGTCATCCAGTAAGCTTCATAGCCAAGTTGGGACACACACACACACACACACACACACACACACACACACACACACACACACTGCCCTATACCTGGAGGTCTCAGGGCGGTTCACAGAACAAAATCAGAATATAAAACCACTACACACACACACACACACACACACACACACACACACACACAGTGCTTTTTTCTGGGGGGATGCAGGGGGATGCATACCCCTAAACATTTTGTGAATCTAAGTTTGGACTCATTGAGAGGCAGTATTTCAATATGAGTAGGAAGATGAGAGTACTCCTAAACATTTTTTTTTTAGAAAAAAGCACTGTATATAACCAAAATAAAAACAACAACCCAATAACACCCCCCCCCCAAAAAAACCCCACATTTTAAAAGGGCATAGGATGTAAATCAGATCAACCAAAGGCCTGGTTAAAAATGAACATTTTTGCCTGGTGTATAATGAAGGCGTCAGGCAAACTTCCCTGGGGAGAGCATTCCACGGACGGGGAGCCACTGTAGAGAAGGCCCTGTTCTCGTGTTGCCACCCTCCAGACCTCTCGAGGAGGAGGCACACGAAGAAGGGCTTCAGAAGATGATTTCAGGATCCAGGTAGGTTCATACTTCCATATTTTAAACTGATGTCTCAGTCTTAGTCCAGTATTCTAACAGCGGCACAGGCACACCACTAGCTGTTTTGGCACTGTCCTCACATTTATGGCCTGGTGAAAAGACTCCCCAATCTGTATTGTCACTTAAACAGTCAAGTGCCAAAGCTACCCAGCACATGATGCTCGGGCATCTAAGAGCAGTCAGAGCATTAACCTAAATTGAATTTCTGAGCAGATTTGGAGGATCCTGCTCAGGCTAAATATCAGCAGAAATTCCAGAGGAACTTCATTAAGAAATTCAGAATCATTCGCAACATTTCTCAGAGGAGTTTCACTTACTTTTAACTGCAGCTGACCTTAATTACTGTAGAGATAAATGCAGGGCAAGGAATTGCTGGATTCAGTCATGGCTCCTTGTCTCTTGGTGCAGCCTCCTCCTGCCAGCGCTGCATGGAGTTCTGCCTCGTTCTCCTCATTCTTGGCACACCTTTCACCAAAAAACCCAAACCTCCTGTGAAAGGGCACTTTTTTCTTCCTACCTCACCCCGCCCCAATCACCTTAGCAACCTCTATTTTGCACAGACACTTGTCTGATGCATAGGTGCCTGTTTCATACTATCTTTGTGCTGCACTTATATGGCACCGATTGCATTCCTAACATTCACATCCTAAATTATAATGCACTAAATTGCTTTCATTATCCAAAGAATTAAATGGTGTTGCCTGTATTTCAGAATATTATGGGATTGAGCATTTTGGGCCATTTCATTCTGGGCATGTTGGCACATAATCTGCAGCAGCCTTTTTCTCTTTTAAGACGTTTTACAGATCGCAACAGTATCCTTCTGAGTCATGATGACACCAAAATAAGAAAAAATAGTTTCTCTCTGGTCTCTTCCATGCACTTTGTGTTAAATCTGTGGTATGTTTTGAAAAGTTTGAGACTTATTATTCCTTTATACAAATACACCCCTCCACTCAGGTCTCCAATCTGGATAAAGGCCACGAGAACAAAACACACCACTCTTTGTCTATCGTACAACAGATTTCTTTTAGGCAAAGGTTAGTCTTCTGTGTGTAGGCACATAAATCTGCATCTATTGTAGAATGTTAAAAGTTTCTGCTTAGTATAATAAGATCTAAAAATGAAATTAGACCAGATGGTGGAGGTGCAGGGGGAGAAACAATAGATATATACAACAACAACAAAGTATTGGCTATAATAAGTTTTGTGGTAGGACATTACATTCTCTCTGACGCAATAATTTTGCTGTTGTTCTGTCTCAAAACCTGGATTGTCAACGTGATGGCATGGGAGAACATGTGCCAACAGAGCCAGTGTGGTGTAGTGGTTAAGAGCGGTAGACTCCTAATCTGGGGAACCGGGTTCGCGTCTCCTCTCCTCCACATGCAGCTGCTGGGTGACCTTGGGCTAGTCACACTTCTTTGAAGTCTCTCAGCCCCACTCACCTCACAGAGTGTTTGTTGTGGGGAAGGAAGGGAAAGGAGATTGTTAGCCGCTTTGAGACACCTTCGGGTAGTGATAAAGTGGGATATCAAATCCAAACTCTTCTTCTTCTTCTTCACTAAAATTAGGCTTTAAATAATTGTTCTGCTAAAGCCAATAGAATGGGTTGTGGTCTGTTCTTGGTTGCAGTATGTGTATGGTAGAAGGTAAAGGTAAAGGACCCCTGGACAGTTAAGTCCAGTCAAAGGAGACTATGGGGTTACAGCGCTCATCTCGCTTTTCAGGCTGAGGGAGTCGGCATTTGTCCACAGAAAGATTTCCAGGTCATGTGGCCAGCAAGACTAAACCACTTCTTGCACAACAGAACACCGTGATGGAAACCAGAGCACATGTAAATGCAGTTTACCTTCCCACTGCAGCGGTACCTATTTATCTACTTGAACTGGTGTGCTTTCGAACTGCTAGGTTGGCAGGAGCTGGGGCAGAGCAACGAGAGCTCATACCATCGCGGGGATTCGAACCGCAGACCTTCCGATCTGCAGGTCCAGGAAGCTCAGTGGTTTAGACCACAGCATCACCCACGTCCCAAAAGTGTATGGTACCCACAACAGGTTCTCTAGTTTCAAATGGGTCCATTGGCCAAACAGATGTATTACCCCTAAAGGATAGTGCAGCCCTGATCCTACAGAATGCATACACAAGGTTTCCAAAAAAAGGTGAAATCCCTCTGATCATCCACTTTACATAGAAGAGGAAGTAGGAAAGCATAACCTAATAGTCTGCTCTTCCTCCCGAATATTAGGATTCAGGCTTTGTTTACAAGATAGGCGAAGCCGGGGCTCCTGGATTCGGGTGGGGAACTGTTCGTGAAATAGGGATTCCTCTTAGCTCCCGGATTTTTTGTGTCAGTTCTATAACTGTTTCAAGCTCCTGAGAAATGGTTACTGACCTTAAAGTCACCATCCTTGTATGAAGAAACTTCAAATGGCAACTGCAACATGAACTGCAGGATTAGATTTCATAAAAAAGTTCAATGCTAGCAGTTGTGAACTGAATTGGCACAAATATTATTTTGTGGGGAGGGTAATCACACTACAAATGTTAATTGGTTTACTGTTGGCAGGACGGCTGTGTTTTCAACATCTGTGTGAGTTTTTTTTTTTCTAATGGCCGGTGTTAATAACATAATTATCACTGTCTATACTTTCTGCATTTCATTTTCTTTTGACCCCATTATAACTCTGTTTGTGTGTATCAGAATAGCACTGTGCATCTGATGAAGTGGACTATAATTCACAAAGCTTTTTCCATAATAAATTCATCGGTCTTCAAGTTTTTATTTATACTTTTCAAGCTTATACATTTCATTAGTTTTATAATCAATTTAACACTTCAAAGTTTGACTTCCTTCCCCCTCTTTCTGCGGTTCCTTAAATTTAATTTTTAATATCTTCTGCATATCCAAATTCATTTAATTTGTTCATTTAATTATCTACTTTAAGTATATACTCTTATGAAACTGCAGGTTATTACAATCATCTGCTAATGTTTTTATCTGTTTGCAATTTATCTGTAAATATTCCATAAACCATTTCCATTCTTTTATAGAAAGTGTGTTATCTTGATTTCTAATTCTTACGTTAAGTTTCGCCATTTCTCCATATTCCACAAAGCGGGTTCTCCTTCATGGAGAGCACGTGTTGTGGTGGGGGCTAACAAGTCACCCCACTGTTGCTGGGTGGGTTAGGATGGATGACCATGGCAGATGATTGGGCCCTGCGGGTTGCTGGGGAGAATGTTATATAGCAATTTTTGATTGACAGCTCAGAGGTTATATATTCCCAGTGCAGGCAGCACGCGGCCCTCTTTGCTGCGTGCATCGGATCACCCGCCCTCCCTCCCTTTATTTAGGCTTGCGCGTTGACCTTGCTATGCCTGTCATGGGGTCGTCTGCTTTTGGGGCAGGGGCCTGGTAGGAATTTTTCCATCTGGCTGATTGGCTGGTGCCATTTGGTTTTCGCCTACTGTGTAGCAATTAGTCACAACTTGTAAGGTTGCGGTTAGGCATTGGTTATGGATTTGGTTGGTGGAGGGGATGTGGTTGGCTGTGCCTGCCCCTCCAATGCTGCTGCTGCACGGGGAATTCCGTTAAAGGAATCCAGGGGCTCATCATGCTTTTGTCCGTATCCCCCGGTAGGGGGCCAGGGCCACGCAAGAGCCCCTGGGAACATTTTGGAAGAGGCGAGGGCCTGGGACCCCGACCCCCATTCTCTCCCCAAAGTGTTTTCCCCTGTACTGACTTCGCTAACCGGGCAGATGTCAGTCTGCCCCCAGGAGGGGGCAGCTAGTTGGAACCAATGCCTAAGCAACCACTCACATGCTTGTATTTTAATAAAAGTTGTGGCCAAAATCATGCCAAAAATCTTAAACTTAAATTACGGTGTGTAGTGTGAGTTATTTAGGGGGGTGGCTTGGGGACCTCGACACGCAAGTTTTTTTTAATCCATTCATCAGTCTTCGAGGAATCACAAGAGTCCTTGTTGTTTTAGGTACCTTTCTATTTCCCTTGCAGGATGGAGACCAGCTTCAGAGGAAATATGAGAGAGTTTAAACAGTTCTCCTCCAGCACAATAGGCTCAATCCAACCCCACGGTTGCATTTCACTTGCAATATCCCGTTCATGTGGCTCCCATATCATGAAGAATTGTGCTCTCAAAAAAAAACTTGCAGATAGGAAACTGCTGAAGATAATTTTTGGTTGCTACAAGTTTGGAAGATTATGAAACCAGTAAAACCGACTTATTCAGTATGAAGGAAGAATGACAGCTATTGAATAAATTTATAGACAGATGGGAGGAAAGCAATATTTTCTCTGGTAATTCTGACTTTCAAGCCTCACAGGAAAGATTGTGATTATAGCTATTGTACTAAAATGGCGAATACTGTTTTATCAGAAGATATGAAATTGTTTTTCTTTTGGTTCCAGTTAACAAAACAAAAACGTAGATCAAAAGTAGCATCTTGAGACTTTTAGGGAGATGCCCCCCCCCCTCAGAATGCATGTGGAGGATCAAATTTTGTTCATGCTCCTTCATCTCAAAAGGAAAGGAAGCATATCAGGAATAATGTTTCTAACCTAGCCTTAAAGACACCTATTTGAAAAATCCCTGCTCTGAGAGCCTTGCTACCTGGAGCCGTGCTGAAGTTAAAAGACAGCTTGCTGGCTACATTTGGAATTAAGATTTAAAGCTTCAGTATTCATATTTCTTCAATTTACTAAAATATGGCTGATGAGTGCAAAAATATAGTCATGGTAATTCAAAGGTAGGATATTTTTTCCCCATCTACGTCAGATTTATTAGTGCTAAAAATATTTCATCTTATCCTTCAGCAGAATATATGCTGAGCATTCAGCAAATTAATGAGGTCATGTAAGCTGCTAGTATTTTTATTTTTTTTCTGCAGTTTGTAGGAACTGCTAATTTTCCATTTTGTTTAACCAGCCTCATATTTAAGAGTGAGTTCAGTTTATTGGTTTACCAAGAGTGTTTTACCTGCCATTTACTGCAGCTTCTCAGAAAGCACCGTCTAAGATCCCAATAAAACCAAATGGGAATCATGAGATTGGGCCTCCATGAATTTGCCTTACTGAGTATATAATGATCTGAAAGTCAAAACTTGATCTTATCCATATTACAATAAAACCATTGCAAGAACCCATAAGAGATCCAGGAAAACGGCAAAAGTTCCAGCACAATAAACATTTCATCAATAAACAGAAACATTTATCATATCACACACTTGCACTTTAACTGCCTATACAGTTCAATCGCACTTTTACTGTCAGCCTCTTATTCCCCCCCCAAAAAAAAAGGAAGGAAGGAAGGAAGGAAGGAAGGAAGGAAGGAAGGAATGCAGGGAAAATACCGGTATACCTGCGAAGGACTGGAAAGATGCAGAGATGAGCTAGCTGAATTCTCATGGTTTCCAGTAAATTCTATGGGACACAAAAGAAAGTGATTGCAATGTGGGACTTGACTGAAAGTGAGCAAAACCTGGCCCCAGTCCCATTATTATTATTATTACAGTGGTACCTCGGGTTACATACGCTTCAGGTTACATATGCTTCAGATTACAGACTCCGCTAACCCAGAAATAGTACCTCGGGTTAAGAACTTTGCTTCAGGATGAGAACAGAAATTGTGCTCTGGCAGCGCAGCGGCAGCGGGAGGCCCCATTAGCTAAAGTGGTGCTTCAGGTTAAGAACGTTTTCAGGTTAAGAACCAGGCTCTGAATGCAGGCTCTGAATGCAGATTACACGAGTCTACCGCTCTTAACCACTACACCACACTGGCTCCTAATGGGAGATGACAGGCAGATAGGTTCATAAATAAATAAAAAAGGTAAAGGACCCCTGGACAGTTAAGTCTAGTCAAAGGCGACTATGGGGTTGTAGCGCTCATCTTACTCCAGGCAGAAGGAGCCGGCATTTGTCCCCAGACAGCTTTCCGGGTCATGTGGCCAGCATGACTAAGCTGCTTTTGGCGCAACGGAACACCGTGATGGAAACCAGAGCGCACGGAAACGCTGTTTACCTTCTCACCGCAGAGGTACCTATTTATCTACCTTCACTGGTGTTCTTTTGAACTGCTAGGTTGGCAGGAGCTGGGACAGAGCAACGGGAGCTCACGCCATTGCAGGGATTCGAACCTCTGACCCTCCGATCAGCAAGCCCAAGAGGCTCAGTGGTTTAGACCACAGTGCCACCAGCGTCCCATCAAGGTTTTTAAATATGCAGATGTTTGCATGGTACTCTCTCTCTCTCACACACACACACACCACCTTTGAACCAATAGAGGATTCACTTTTCCATAAAACCCTTTCACCATTGGATTCCTCTGTTAAGAGTTGCAGAAGGAGAATACACAATTTTCTCTTCCGTAGAGTTTTGCTACTTGCAAAAGCCTGCCATTATAATTTACACGTTGGCTTTCCATTCCCATTTCCTTCCCTGCGAGATAACATAAAGATCAGCTGCGCACCGCTGTGATAATTCACGTAGATCATGAGAATTTGATAGACGTGACAACAGAAATAACCTTCAGGTTGCTACTCCTTTTATGCTAGTTGCACACACAAAAGCCCTCTACCCCAGAGTGCCCAACGTGAGGGTTACGAACGGTCCTCACCCTTAAGTGCAGAGTTCAGAAAGTTAAAAAAATCTTATCACGACCACCTCACAGCGTAAAGCCAGAGATTAATCATGGGGGAAGGGGTGCTCTCTGTTATTGACAGAGTTGTATTGCAGGAATGACAGCGTGAGGCAGGTAAGCAGTACTTGCGAGAGCACAACAAACTTGGAGGAAGGGATTTTTGAAGCAGCTTTTCATAAAGCTCAGACAGATACCCTTTGGAATGGAGTGCTTAAACAAGCTGGTGGGGCTTTGCAGAAGGAAATAGATAGCATCGCTGGATCGGGCACCTGTTTTCACCATATGCTTACAAGAGATAGCTAGATCACAGAAAGCTGAGAGAGAGAGAGAGAGAGAGAGAGAGAGAGAGAGAGAGAGAGAGAGAGAGAACTACTGTCTATTAGGTGCTGGTTTTGACCTTTAAAGCCTTATGCGGCCTAGGACCCTCGTACCTACAGAACCGCCTCTCCCGGTATGCCCCGCAAAGGACCTTAAGGTCCACAAATAACAACTTGTTGGAGGTTCCGAGCCACAAGGCTGTTAGACTGGTGTCGACTAGGGCCAGGGCCTTTTCTGTACTGGCCCCAACTTGGTGGAACACTCTGTCACAAGAGACCAGGTCCCTGCGGGATTTGACATCTTTCCGCAGGGCCTGCAAGACAGAGCTGTTCCACCTGGCCTTCGGGTCAGACTCAGCCTGATGGTTTCCTCCTCTTGGTTTTGTTTATGGGCAACAAATGAGGCTGTATTTTAAATTTTAAATGGGATTTTTAACTTGTATCTTAATTAATTGTTGTTGTTTATATATATATATATATATATATATATATATATATATATATATATATATATATATACTTTGTTGTGATTCTGTTGTGATCTTTATTGGTGTTAGCCGCCCTGAGCCTGGTTTCGGCTGGGGAGGGCGGGGTATAAATAAATTTATTATTATTATTATTATTATTATTATTATTATTATTATTATTATTAAGCCAGATGAGTGGAAGGGTATTCAATGAGAATAATGAGTAATGCCTTGGAATGGCATACAAAAGATGAACAGGTTAAATCTGTAATGATACACTGGGTGAGTGATTTGGGGCATAATTATTCAACGCGGGTGGCACTGTGGGTTAAACCACAGAGCCTAGGGATTGCTGATCAGAAGGTTGGCGGTTCGAATCCCTGCGATGGGGTGAGCTCCCGTTGCTCGGTCCCAGCTCCTGCCCACCTAGCAGTTCAAAAGCATGTCAAAGTGCAAATAGATAAATAGGTACCGCTCCGGCGGAAAAGTAAACGGTGTTTCTGTGCGCTGCTCTGGTTCACCAGAAGCGGCTTAGTCATGCTGGCAACATGACCCGGAAGCTGTCTGCGGACAAAGGCCGGCTCCCTCGGCCTATAGAGCGAGATGAGCGCCGCAACCCCAGAGTCGTCCGCAACTGGACCTAATGGTCAGGGGTCCCTTTACCATTACCTTTTTATTCAACTTTCAAATTGGGAAAGGTTATGTAAAACTGACTTGAAATTCTCGGCATGTTGTACGCTGAAAGAAAACTATATGAAAATGATGTCCCGGTGGTATTTGACTCCTAGGAAGTTAGCAAAAATGTACAAATACCTGCTGGAAATGTAAAGAAAAAGAAGGTACCTTTTACCATATGTGGTGGTTGTGTAAGGTAATAAAAACATTCTGGGAAATGATATATAATGAATTGAAAAAATGTTTAAAATAACTTTTCTTTTTTAAAAAAGAAGCTTTTTCATTTGGAATTGTAGGTACTGATATCCCAAAGATGCAGAAAAGACTTTTTATGTATGCGACCACAGCCACATGGATGCTACTAGCCCAGAGATGGAAAGAAGATAAAGTCGCTACCAGAGAGGAATGGCAAGCCAAGCTGTTGGACCATGCTGAAATTGCAAAACTGACAGGAAAGCTCAGGAACCAAGAAGACAAAAACTTCAAGAAAGAATGGGAAAAAATTGTAATTTGTTTAGGAGACCACTGTAAACAAATGAAAACATTATAGCTAGATTTTAATAACACTTGTAATGTAACAATCACTGTAGACAATATGGAGAGATACAAAATATGGATTATGAAATGATATGCAATTTAAAATGTTGACAGTAAGACCCATGGAGGGGAGGGTGGGAAGTCTGGAGAAATCTCTAAATATGGATATGTATTTTGGTTCCACCAGGCTGGGGCCAAAGCCGAAAAGGCCTTGGCCCTGGTTGAGGCCAGTTTTAACCTCCTTGAGGCCAGGGACCTCCAAGATATTATTTGCGGACCATAAGGTCCTCCGCGGGGCATACCAGGAGAGGCGGTCCCATAAGTACGAGTGCCCTTGGCCATTTGGGGGGGGGGCATCACGTGCATGTGATACCGCTCCTGAACCCGCCCAGGCCAATTCGGCCTGCTATCCCCGTCCACCCACCTCCTGCCAATGCAAGGCAGAGACCCATCTAGGCCCTTTAGCAAGTTCCTTTGAGATCACCCTCAGCACCTTTTCCTGCAAAGATTCTCCCAAACACATCCCTGGTGAAGATTGCCAGTGCACCTTCCCAGAAGGTGCCCTGTCAATTGTCAAAAGGACGTGCCAGGGCAAACATTGTCCCATTGGTGCAGAAAGCATAGTGTGTCAACTGGCCCTTATTATCAGATTTATTTTCCATTTTTACAGTCTTCCACACAGTCCACCTCTCACCCCACGTATAAGTGGCATGTTGCTGAATTGCTGAATATCAGAAGGTCTTTAAATACTTCTGGACGCCCTAACATGGCAGTAATGCAGGTTTCCTGTTTTAAAATGTCTCTTACCTCTTCTGGCAACAGTTGCTCCCTCTATCCCGCTCTTTGTTGTGGCAATACATTCAGAGCTACAGATAGGACATTGAGCCACTTCCAAGAGGAACTCAGCAAGCTTAGCAGCACGGAGGCAGAACAATGGCTACTGGCAACGGAGCAGAAACAGAGGGACATGCTCTTTTTGAATATTATGTTGCTGGAAAGCAAGAGGGACCGCAAAATAAAAATGGGAACCAGAAGAGAGGAGAATAGAGGACAACAAAAAGACAATTAAGTGGTGAAATGACAGCTCATTTGAGCTGGATGTATTTATTATATTACATGGAGACCAGACCTCTTTTCTTGTTCCAGTTTTCTTCTCCTTCAGTTCTGGTATCCCTCTCAATCCCAAATCATTTTAGATAGAGTTTCAAGCTTAACGACGACAACAACAAATTCAGGAATCATCTTTTACACATATGTCTCAATGTAATTTACAGGTATATCATTAAAACAGCTAAAATTGGGTTTGTTTGATTTTTTTAAAAATGTACAAAAAACTGAAAATTGGTTTTTAAAAACTGGTAGATCAATCAACTACAGCCCTGCAGGTGCTACAGACTACAGCTTTCATCACTCCTTGAAATTTGCATGCTGGCTGGAGCTGATTAGGAACTATAAGTTCAGTGACATCTCAGAGGTGTCCATATAACTGTCTAATCCTGTTGAGTTGGATGAGTTTCGGCCCAGTATACCTGAAAGAGCATCTCCACCCCCATCATTCAGCCTGGATACTGAGGTCCAACTCTGAAGGTCTTCTGGCGGTTTCCTCCCTGCGAGAAGTGAAGTTACAGGGAACCAGGCAGAGGGCCTTCTCGGTAGTGTCGCCCGCCCCGTGGAACGCCCTCCCACCCGATGTCAAGGAAATAAACAACTATCTGACTTTTAGAAGACATCTGTAGGCAGCCCTGTTTAGGGAAGTTTTTAATGTTTGATGTTTTGTCATGTTTTTAATATTCTGTTGGGAGCCGCCCAGAGTGGCTGGGGTATAAATAAATAAATAAATAAAATTATTATTATTATTATTATTATTATTATTATTATTATTATTATTATTAGCAAGGCTTGGACAAGGCCTTGTAAATGTGTTTGTGGGTAGGTGGGGTATTGCTTTGTTTCCGTTTCCGTGTTTGCTTTTGTTTTAGTATGTATTCTGTGCTCTCATTTTGTATTTTTATGCTGTGAGCCTTCCTGTGATCTTTGGATGAAGGGCAGTATACATTTATATATATGAGGACCATAGATTAACCACTTCTGAACTAAAACAGCAATTCATGGATTAAGGATGTGCCCATTTTGTGTCAGTGGAAGCAAATCTTAAGAATTGGTAAGGCTGAGAATTAAAGGTCAGTTGGGTTCTGAACCTGTTTTGGTTCTGCAGAGAGTGAGGGGAGGAACAATTTCAAGATTGCCTTTTCTTCTAAAAACGTGCTTTCATTTGCTTATTAAATTGCTTGTATTCTCACACTTCCTTGCAAATCTGAAGAAGCAACCTTTGTTGCCGATTCATTCTATACAGATTTGTTTAAATGAAATCCATTCTGGGCTGCATCAATAGGAGTATAGCATCTAGATCAAGGGAAGTAATAGTACCACTGTATTCCGCTCTGGTCAGACCTCACCTGGAATACTGTGTCCAGTTCTGGGCACCACAGTTCAAGAAGGATACTGACAAGCTGGAACGTGTCCAGAGGAGGGCAACCAAAATGGTCAAAGGCCTGGAAACGATGCCTTATGAGGAACGGCTTAGGGAGCTGGGTATGTTTAGCCTGGAGAAGAGAAGGTTAAGGGGTGATATGATAGCCATGTTCAAATATATAAAAGGATGTCATATAGAGGAGGGAGAAAGGTTGTTTTCTGCTGCTCCAGAGAAGCGGACACGGAGCAATGAATTTAAACTACAAGAAAGAAGATTCCACCTCAACATTAGGAAGAACTTCCTGACAGTAAGAGCTGTTCGACAGTGGAATTTGCTGCCAAGGAGTGTGGTGGAGTCTCCTTCTTTGGAGGTCTTTAAGCAGAGGCTTGACAGCCACCTGTCAGGAATGCTTTGATGGTGTTTCCTGCTTGGCAGGGGGTTGGACTGGATGGCCCTTGTGGTCTCTTCCAACTCTATGATTCTATGATTCTATGATTAGCTACGTAACCAGTTAAAAGTAATCAAAAGTAACCTGCCACAAATGCTGCAATCCAACAGGCACAGAGGAGCTAATCCGTCTAAAATGTTGACTTAATTCTTTCAGGACCCTTTCACAGCATTCATTTGGGAATCATTGGACAAGTGTAAAGTATCTCTTTGAATCGTGGCCAGCTGTTTGTTATCCCATTGGTTCTGGCTTGCTCTAAAAGAAATCTCTTTGCCCAGAAAACATTTCAGTTTGGCTTCTTTTCCACAACAAACAAATGACACTTTAAAAAAATGCTCATCTGTTAAAATATGTAAATCTCTACTTAAAAGTTACTCGATTAGCAAAAGAAATAAGCAGTCATTGTGGCTTTATTTCAAAATGAAAAGAATTAACAGTTGCTCACAAGGGCAAGGGAGGGCCTTCCACGAAAATCTAATTTTCAGAGCTTTCCAAAGGAAAAAGAAAAGGGGGTTTCTTTATACAATCAGCTTGTTGACTGCTGTTTCAGAAATGGGTGGGGGACAATGTAATTCGGTTAAGAATTTGGCACGTTGTTCAGAAATACAAGATTTTCCCTTTAAGAATACATCTTGGTTTTCTCGAGACCCTTTGAAATTCTGCAATTGAATCCGAGCTAACAAGGGCTAACTGGCTCAAATTTCACCAGAGTTGCAAACACCGGGAGGCCTCAGACCTCCTGAGGTTTCTTCTCAGCTTTGCCCTCCTGTGCAATACGGTGATAATGATACCGCCTTACTTGACAGGTTGCAAGCATGACTGTGAATGTGTTGTGGAGCACTTTGAACACTCAGAAAAGGTGCTATATATTCTGTGACTCTTTTATAATGAGGTTTCAGATATCTGCAATCTGTCCACCTTTTCAGACCCTCCAAGTGTCCCTATTTTTCAGGGACACTCCCTGGTGTACCGAAGCTGTCCCAGTTTCTGATTTGATCCTGGAATATCCCACTTTTCCTTAGGACAGTGATGGCTAACCTTGACACTCCAGATGTTTTGGAACTACAACTCCCATCATCCCTAGCCAACAGGATCAGTGGTCAGGGATGATGGGAGTTGTAGTCCCAAAACATCTGGAGTGTCAAGGTTAGCCATCACTGCCTTAGGACGTTCCTGATTTCATTGGAGAAATGTTGGAGGGTATGGTAAAGGTAAAGGGACCCCTGACCATTAGGTCCAGTCGTGTCCGACTCTGGGGTTGAGGCGCTCATCTCGCTTTATTGGCTGAGGGAGCCGGCGTACAGATTCCGGATCATGTGGCCAGCATGACTAAGCCGCTTCTGGTGAACCAGAGCAGCGCACGGAAACACCGTTTACCTTCCCGCCAGAGCGGTACCTATTTATCTACTTGCACTTTGACGTGCTTTCGAACTGCTAGGTTAGCAGGAGCAGGGACCGAGCAACGGGAGCTCACCCCGGCGCGGTGATTCGAACCGCCGACCTTCTGATTGGCAAGCCCTAGGCTCTGTGGTTTAACCCACAGTGCCATCCACGTCCCTCGGAGGGTATGGTAGGATGTCGCTATTGTCATCAGAGAAATATTGGAGGGTATGGAGTTATGTGAACCCTGAGTCAAGGAAATAAGTAACTATATAACCTTTAGAAGACATCTGAAGGCAGCCCTGTATGGGGAAGTTTTTAATGTGTAATGTTTTATTAAGTTTTTATATATGTTGGAAGCTACCCAGAGTGGCTGGGACAACCTAGTGTGTAGTGTTTAGGGGGGTGGCTTGGGGACCTTGACACGCAATCCTATTCTCTCTCTCTCAACTTTATTTTCAAGACAGGGAGGGTTGCTTATTCTATTTATTTTGGTGCATTTATATACCGCCTATTAACCTGGTCTTCCAGACAGTTCACAACATTATCAAAACAACGAACTTCAAGGTGCAGTCAGGGTCATGCACGTCAGTCAGAAGCGTTCAGAGCTTTGAGACTCCTTCGGGTAGTGATAAAGCGGGATATCAAATCCAAACTCTTCTTCTTCTTCTTCTTCCACAGACCCCTGGCTTCAGCAATGGAAGAGATCTGTCCCATTTCTGTCGGCAATTTCAAGCTATGCTCCGGGGCTGATAACAAAAAAAGACAGCAAACATTTTGGCCGATGACTGGGGGTGGGGGTGGGGAATTGCATGCATTATCATCCACACAGTACAGAGATATTTCATCTATTAATAATGCATGGGTTATGAATAAATAGCAAGTGACAATTTGGATCACTGCTGTTTTGGATGTTATAAACCATAACGTTTCTGTGCAAACAGTTCATGAATATAGAGAAGAAAGGGTTTTAATGGAATGAATCAGTAGCAGCAGAAGAAAAAAAAGAATTCCAGATGAAAAGGGAGCTTGATTTGCACAGCTCTGGGAAACACAAGAGGCTGTTCTCATATGAAAGGCAGGTTTCTACTTTTCCACATGAATGCGCATGGACAAAAGTCTCATTTGATGCTCAGGGATGGTACCTAATTATTTCATTGTATTAATTTAGTCACACATAACATTGTTTATATGTACAATACTATCGACATGCAGAGCAACGAATGCAAAAAAGAAAAAGAAAAAGGAATGTCCCTTCCAGGGGAAACTTACCATCTCAATTTCAGCAGTGGAGGAAACTATTAGTAGAGTGGCAACGCTCTGTTGATACATGCTAAACAGATAGCTGCCATCTGCACAGTCCTGCCAACCAATCTTTCATGTTGCATGCTTTAAGTGCTGTGGGTGCCTGCCCCCTCCCCCACAAATTTCCTTGCAGTGGTCCTGGTATGCATAAAGGATTCCATACACTGTCCTAATAATAATAATAATAATAATAATAATAATAATAATAATAATAATAATAATTTATTTCTTATACCCATCCCATCTGACCGGGCCTCCCCAGCCATTCTGGGTGGCTCCCAACACAATATTATAAACACGATAAAACATCAAACATTAAAAACTTCACTTGAGATATCTTCTAAAAGTCAGTTGTTTATTTCCTTGGCATCTGATGGGAAGGCATTCCACAGGGCGGGCGCCACTACCGAGAAGACCCTCTGCTTGGTTCCCTGTAACCTCATTTCTCGCAGTGAGGGAACCGCCAAAAGGCCCTCAGAGCTGGACCTCAGTTTCCGGGCTGAACGATGGGGGTGGAGGTGCTCCTTCAGGTATACTGGGCCGAGGCCGCTTAGGGCTTTAAAGGTCAGCACCAACCCTTTGAGTTGTGCTTGGAGATGTACTGGGGGGGTAATGTAGGTCTTTTGAACCACCCCAACAAAGTTTAATCACTTTGGATAAGCTCTTGATTGGATTGAGTGGAAGTGCACTTTGAATGCCAGAAAGTGAGCCCCAGTATTGACTATTCATAAGCCTCTTTATCCAAGATGATGAGAAACCATTAATGAGTACTCTTTGGGTTTGGTCAGTCAACCAGCTACAAATCCACCTAACAGTTCTCTCGTTCAACACCACATTTTACCAGCTTCCTTGCAATAATATCCCTGGGGAGAGCATTCCACAGATGGGGAGCCAATTCAGAGAAGGCCCATTCTTGTGTTGCCACGCTCCGGGCATCTTGAGGAGACGACACACGAAGGAGGGCCTCAGAAGGTGATCTCAGAGTATGGATAGGTTCATGTGGAAAGAGGCGGTCCTTGAGGTATTGCGGTCCTGAGCTGTTTAAGGCTTTATAGGTCAAAACCTGCACTTTGAATTGGGCCTTGTTGATTTGAGAATGCCTTCCCTAGAGACACTCCTGTGGAAACGTGTCTTCAGTTACTGGCTAACACTTTGGTTTAGATTACCTAGCTACTATATAGCCCAATGCCTTTGGCGCGATGAGTTTAGCAGCCCTTGGGCCAATAAGATTCATGCTAAACTTTTATCTATTGGAATCTCGCCCATAGAACTCTTGAACCAAGATCTTACCTTAGCAAGGAAAATTATTTATCAAAGACTGGATGACATAGAGTGGCAGCGTAATCTTATGCTTGGTGGGAGGCTATGTTCCCCGCGTCAGTTGGGAGTTATTTCTCCAACTCATGTGCCATCTTACCTATCATCCCTTTCTATTGCCAGTCATCGTTTTCCCTTTATCAAAGCACGTTTTAATGTTTTCCCTTCGAATTCCCTTTTTCATAGATTTTCTAGGGGCCAAATCTCGGCTTTATGTTCCTGTGATAATAGATCGATTGAAACACTTCACCATATAGTATTTATATGTCCTTTATATTGTGTTGTCTGGAAGAACTTACTGTTACCATTAATCCACAAGTTGCCTGGGCACCCGGCAGATTTTCGCCTGGCCTTCTTACTGCAAAATACTGATCAGCATGTAACTTTAGAAATGGTGAAATTTTTAACTTCTGTTTTGACTTATAAACGACGTAATGGACTGCTGTTTGGAAGCTGAAAATTCCTTATAGTATCTATTTCTAATTTGTACTCTTTTAAGTTTTTACTGGTTTTAATTTTTAAATCAAATTGTGCTGTGTATTGTTCTAGTTCTGTTATTCTTATGAGCTTAAAGCTGAAATAAAGTGATTGATTGATTGATTGAATTGGGCCCAGAAACTAATTGGTAGCCAGTGCAGTCGGACCAGGATGGGTGTAATATGTTCAAACCGTCTTGCTCTAGTGAGCATCCTGGCCGCTGAATTCTGCACCAACTGAAGTTTCTGAACCGTCTTCAGAGGCAGCCCTACTTATAACGCATTGCAGTAATCTTACCAGAGCATAGACAACAGTAGTTAGGCCACCCCTGTCCACACAGGGGCATAGCTGGGCCACCAGCAGAAGCTGATGGAAGGCACTCCAGGCCACTAATAATTAACAACAACAAAGCACCCTGAACTCAGTGAGACTTTCTTATGAGTAAGCATTTTTAGGACCAGACTGCAAAGTAGTATAATGGCTTAGCAGTTAGCACAGTAGGTCCTTTGGAAATATGGCTTGCAACAAGCATTTGCGAGCAACTCGCATGCAAGGATTAATGACCAAAAACCCATGGAATTTGTGTAATTTTAATTGGGTAGGGTGCATCATTTTCGCAAGCTTGATAAGGTCATTTGAGAAACAATTAGGTGGCACCATGGGGTAAATAAAGCAGGCACATGGAATAAATGATAGCTCACCTAACCTTTCTTAGCTCCTGTAATTGGGTACACATTATTCAAAGTTAAGCAAAAGGACACACGTAAATTGGACCCTCCACTGTGATATAGCTGCCACGAGACAAACGCGATAATGCCCGGGCGGGCGCATGGCTCACAAAACATATTATAGATCTCCTTCAGACCATTGACAGAGTTTGCAAATTGCATAACTTGCCTAATTCCTGCTTTGAGATAGTGTTCCTGCTCGCTGCATAATGCTCATCAGTCTTTCAGAAACTGTCGCGGGTCGCTAACAATAGCTGTCATTGAGAAAATAATCCTAGGCAATTTTCTACCAGATAATTCAACCTACCGTGTTATCTTCTTCAGGGGAGTGAAAAGGCAACGCCAGGGGAGCTTAAACGGTGGCTTTACCCAGTGAAAGATTATTCCAGTTCTGAGGCAGCTCTGCTTAAAAAGGTTAGAAGCCTAGAAATACTCTACATTCCATCAACAGCGCAATGCGCTGATAATGGCAGAGTTTAAACAGCCGCTCCAATTATCATCAAATAGCATGTAAAAGTCTACTCCAAAGCTACCAAAGTCTATTAGCTTATCCTTCTCTCAAAGCCATGGTAGTGCTCTAGTTCCCTTCTGCTTCACAATGATATGGATTTGCGTCCATGAGAATCGGCAGACGGTACTTCGCTCTTATCAGTTGCTGGGGGAAATCATGAATTCGGAACTTTCCAAAACCTGACATGAAGCCTATTTAAAATTAGAAACTGACATGAAATCAATGTTTTGGACTTTGCCCCCTACTTGGAGAGAACAGCCGGCTTCCTCTCCTAGGGCGAGCCAGGCTGGGGGCCCCATGGCAGGGAGGTGCTTTATGCCCCCCCCTCCCAGTGGCAGAAGGGAATCACCTGGTGCTGCACCCTGCAAGCAGAGGGGCAGGCAGGTGGTAGGGCTGAGTGATATCCGGTTTTCAACATCGTGACGCATCACCAGCTGAACATTGCAATAGACAATGTCTGGAATAAGGGTGGAGCTGTGTAGGGCCTTCTCGGCAGTGGCGCCCTCCCTGTGAAATGCCCTTCCTTTGAAATGTCAAGGAGATAAAGAATTACACAACTTTTAGAAGGCATCTGAAGGCAGCCCTGTATCGGGAGGTTTTTAATGCTTGATGTGTTTATTATGTTTTTAGATATGCTGTACGCCGCCCAGATGGAAACCCAGCCAGATGGGTGGGGTAAAATAAAATAAAATAATAAATGTACTAATGCAGCAGTTTTGGGCAGATAACAATCATTTCCATATTTTCATGGGCATTTTGACAGTATTTAAATATCTCAAATCCCCGCAACGGGGTGAGCTCCCGTTGCTCAGTCCCTGCTCCTGTCAACCTAGCAGTTCAAAAGCACAAAGTACAAGTAGATAGATAGGTACCGCTTTGGCGGGAAGGTAAATGGCGTTTCCGTGAGCTGCTCTGGTTCGCCAGAAGCGGCTTAGTCATGCTGGCCACATGACCCGGAAGCTGTACACCGGCTCCCTCGGCCAGTAAAGCGAAATGAGCGCCGCAACCCCAGAGTCATCCGTGACTGGACCTAACGGTCAGGGGTCCCTTTACCTTTACCTTTAAATATCTCATAATAGTCTCCACTGGAAAAAATAAATGACACATGATGATACCTGATTTGAATATAGTTTCCTCCATTAGTTCTACTTACACTACCCATAGCAGACTTCCTAGTTCCAAGTCAGCAGAAACATGTGATTTTGTGGCATGAAATGAGATGGGCCCGATTCATCAACATTCACTGAGATAGTGCTCCAATTAATCTCAATGAGGCATAGCCTATTCACCGTGTGTAAGCCATGCACTGCCATTTTCAAAGGCACATGTGCACAGCCTCACACATAGAATCATAGAGTTGGAAAGGACCCCGAGGGTTGTTTAGTCCTACCCCCTGCAATGCAGGAATATCAAGACGCAGTTCCCCGTCCAATTTGAAACCATACTGGACCTTGCTTAGCTTTGTAATCGTGCTAGCAGTTTTATTGCTGAATCAAACGGAGGTGGTTAATAAAGTGGGAGCTAGTGTAGTGTAGTGGTTAAGAGTGGTAGACTCGTAATCTGGTGAACCGGGTTCGCATCTCTGCTCCTCCACATGCAGCTGCTGGGTGACCTTGGGCTAGTCCCACTTCTTTGAAGTCTCTCAGCCCCACTCACCTCACAGAGTGTTGTGGGGGAGGAAGGGAAAGGAGAATGTTAGCCGCTTTGCGACTCCTTCAAGTAGTGATAAAGCGGGATATCAAATCCAAACTCTTCTTCTTCTCCTGCTTCATGAACTGACCCAGAAAGTGTATGGAGACATAACCCTCAACTGTCTCAAATTGGGACTCCCCAAGAGCACAGCACCCGAACATGAGTGAGATCACAGCACCCCAAAATGTCTTCTTTTCTTTGGTGATCACTTGTAGCTGAGTAAGATTGTCTTCCATGAGCATGATCTTAACAATGAGTTCATAAGTGACTGGGGAGACCAATTCCGGATCCGCACATCCTTCCACAGTGGGGACATTGGTTTCCAGGCGGGAGTTAATCACAGTGAGGGTTTGCCAAGCGTGCCTTCCTCTTAGCACATTTCTCCCTTTTGTCCTGAGTTTGAGATTGCAGCACCCCACAAACATTTGTCTTGGGACACCGTACTCTTGCGGGAGTGGGGCCCCGGAAGGCAGGCGTCCCAGTTTTCCGCAGCAACATGTCAGAGGGTATGTGGACCAAGCTCAGAATGCCTCTTTACCGACATTTCAAATTCACCAGCTATTGAGAATCTGCAGCGGTGGTAGAAACAGCAGCTTCTCTCTTTGCTCCATAATCTTTGTTGTCACGGCAAAACAAATATGTTGATGGACTAACATCACCACAGCTGAAAAGCTGACACCAGGGATCAGATGGTAGACCACTGAGAGACTACTGGGGATTGGCGACTTAGACTTTTGAAATCATGGGTATCAGTGAGCATCCTAAAGGATTTTTTACTTCCACACTTTAAGGACAAATAAATCTTGCTAGACAATATGTTTGCTGCCTGTTGGCAGGTATATTATTGTAGGAAGCAGGTGCTTCACCAGTGTCATGGAAGCCACTTTGCATAATAGAATGCAGAAATAAAGACTCAGCATACAGCGTAAGATCTGTTCTTTAGTGTAAATAAATTTAGCAGCCAGTTGGAGAGGTGTATTCTCAAGAGTACTACTATTTTGTATGTTCAGCAAGCCATAAATCAGTTGGCTGTTCCTTTTCTGGCTGCAGAGAGCAAGTGAGTCACGGTCGGTCACGGGAACTTCACAAAGTAAATTTGAGTCACAAAGGCCTGAAAAACTTGGGACCCACATGACAAGTTCTGCCCATTAACCACATATATGGTCGCCATATATACGCAGGACGTGGGTGGCGCTGTGGGTTAAACCACAGAGCCTAGGGCTTGCCGATCAGAAGGTCGGCAGTTTGAATCCCCACGATGGGGTGAGCTCCCGTTGCTTGGTTCCTGCTCCTGCCCACCTAGCAGTTCAAAAGCACGTCAAAGTGCAAGTAGATCAATAGGTACCGCTGCAGCGGGAAGGTAAACGGCGTTTCCGTGCGCTGCTCTGGTTCGCCAGAAGCGACTTAGTACCAGGCCCCTGCCCCAACAGCAGACGACCCCATGAAAGGCATAGCAAGGTCAACACAGAGGCCTAATAAAAGGGAGAGGAAGGGCGGGAGATCCGTTGCACGCAGCAAAGAGGAACATCACAGGGCGTGCCAAGGGTTATATACCCGCTGGGCTGTCCATCACAAATTGCAACAATTAAATCTCCCCAACAACCCAGGACCCAATCGGAGCTGTGGCCATCTATCCGATCCCGCCCAGCACCGGAGGGGTGATTTGCTGGCCCCCACCGCAACACGTGCTCTCCATGAAGGAGAACACGCTTTGCAGCCACATTCAGCCCATAAAATATCAGGTGCACTGGATAATTCCCAATTCAAGGGCTCAAAACCTTTTGTGGCCTAGACCCCTGCTACCTTAAGAGACTGCCTCTGCCTACATCAACCCCCACTTCAAATTCAGCCATCAAAGCAGGAGAAAAACAAGATATGCTACAAAAAAACTGGAGTGCCCCCAGTTCCCCATTCTTAGCTTAAACCTATGAGGTCTTGTTACAGGTAGATAGCCATGTTGGTCTGTCATAGTCAAAACAAAATAAAAAAATTCCTTCCAGTAGCACCTTAGAGACCAACTAAGTTTGTTCTTGGTATGAGCTTTCGTGTGCATGCACACTTCTTCAAATGACTTCTGTTTCACTGTATCTGAAGAAGTGTGCATGCACACAAAAGCTCATACCAAGAACAAACTTAGTTGGTCTCTAAGGTGCTACTGGAAGGAATTTTTTTTATTTTGTTTTGACTATGAGGTCTTGTCAGAGAAATGACTTCATTTTCTAGCTTAATTTGCAAATAATATACAGTTGTACCTTGGAAGTCAAACAGAATCCGTTCCGGAAGTCCGTTCGACTTCCATAGTGTTCAACTTCCAAAGCACGGCTTCCAATTGACTGCAGGAGCATCCTGCAGCCAATCAGAAGCTGCGGGAGCAACGCCGGACATCCGGCTTCCAAAAATCGTTCAAAAACCGGAACAATCACTTCCACGTTTCGATTGTTCGGGAGACGAAACATTCAAGTTCAAAGGCGTTCCGTTTCCGAGGTTCCACTGTATTTGGAACCTAGCTCGTGTGGTATAAATGCTTTAGTTTTTTCGACTAGCTACAATTTATTTATTTTTTTAGGAAATCCAAATTTGGAAAGGGTAAAGAAATCAAGAATGCATGTGGGTGTGCATGCGCATGCAAAGGATTTAATCGGTGCCTTGGGATATCTTCAAGGTGAACATTTTTTGACCACGAGAGTTTGCAAAGTTACAAGAACCATAACCTCCACATTCTTTTCATCCAAACCCCACAACTGCAAAATGTCATCAGTGATACCGCAAAGTCCGTTTGAAATGATGCCCTTTAGCACAGATAAAGCCAGGTTGCCAGATGCTGTCTTTTTCGCAATTCCCCGGAGCCAGAGATGCTGAACGTGAGGGATGCTTTTCTTGTCAAGCTGTTGAGCACAGCCTGAAGCGGCTCTGCATTATTCCACAAAACAAAGTGGCCTCAAGCCAGCCCAAGGGAAGACGATGAGGTCCAATGCGCAGAGCCCTGCTGTAGAGCCCATTAATTTAGTATGGGTGCGCACACACTTTGCGCACTCACCCACATGGAAGCCAGGAAGGCTCAGTAAACTACTCCTTGGCTCGTCATCAGAAATTGCTAAAGTGCCAGAGGAGAGAGAGAACAAATTATGTTAATTGCATTTATAGAAAGAAAAAGAAAGGTTTCAGCCAAACTGAACAATGCCCTTGTGCGGCTACAGGAGTCAAACTCAACTTGCAAATATGTTTAGCAAACATATTAGCGTATCCCAACGCACTGACCATCACTGGCTATGTGGACCACCACCCCTCATGCACACCCCATCGCAGAAGGCTCTTCTCCACCAACTGTTTACTGTGTTTGACAGTCGCCTGCCCTACTGCACTGATTCCTTCCAGCTAAGGCCCTAAGATGGCGGCGCGTGTAGACGCAGCGGCTGGTTGCTCCTTAACCCAGGATTTGGCTTTTTTGTCCTGCCAAGATAGACTTGTTTATAGTCAACAAGATATGTTATCTATTTGACTACGGAGCAAGTGCTGCACAAATTGTGAGTGTCTCCGCGTCTGCAAGGAAGATTTTTTGACTTCAAAGAGCCGGGGAGGAAAGAGACACAGGAGAGACCGCAAACAGAAGAGAGGCTGCAGAGGAACAAGCCGTCTTAGAAACAGCTTCTTCTCTAGAGCGATCGCGGCCTTGAATGGGAAGCCTGGACTTTGAAGTCATCTAATTCTACCTGTTATGTTTTATCATTGTATGGTTTTAATCAGTGTGTATGGTTTTAATCAGTGTTTTTGTAGTTGTTTGTTTTTGCATGGAGTGCCCTATCTGGGTTGGATGGAGCAGCCAAGTAATTTCGTTGTCCCCGAAAGGGATAATGACAATAAATATATTCTATTCTATTCTATTCTATTCTATTCTATTCTATTCTATTCTATTCTATTCTATTCTATTCTATTCTATTCTATTCTATTCTATTCTAATGGTTAGCTTTGGAAACAGAATGATCCTATACCCTCACTTCAGCTGCAGTATGTGAAAATAGCACTGTACTCGATATCATTCCTTAACATGCATCTGCATGCACACACATCCTAACTACAAATGATAATAATAATGTGTGGGATGCGGGTGGCGCTGTGGTCTAAACCACTGAGCCTCTTGGGCTTGCTGATCAGAAGGTCGGCGGTTTGAATCCCCTCAATGGAGCGAGCTCCTGTTGCTCTGTCCCAGCTCCTGCCAACCTAGCAGTTTGAAAGCATGCCAGCGCATGTAGATAAATAGGTACCGCTGTGGCGGGAAGGTAAACAGCATTTCCGTGCGCTCTGGTTTCTGTCACGGTGTCCCGTTGTGCCAGAAGCGGTTTAGTCTTGCTGGCCACATGACCCGGAAAGCTGTCTGTGGACAAACGCCGACTCCCTTGGCCTGAAAGCGAGATGAGCGCCACAACCCCATAGTTGTCTTTGACTGGACTTAACCATCCAGCGGTCCTTTACCTTTTTAAATAATCTATATAAATATAAATGTAAATGTGTGTTTGTTCAAAACCTCAACTCTCCAAAAGTACTGCACCGATTGCTTTGAAATTTTGACACAATGTTGGGGTCCATTCCTGGAGTGTTTTTACGTAAAAATATGACATAGATGTCACACCAGTGACAGGTAAAAAGTAAAAAAACATACGTTTTTAGATCCTAACCAATCGCAGACTGAGCAGCATGACATCACAACACTACATAGCCACATAGCCTCCACCATTGTCAATGTGGTGACATCACTGCTGTGATACAGGCTATACAAGGTCAAAGAGCCCAGGAGGAGAGAGGAGAGAGGAGAGGGAGGGAGGGGGGCCTTGGAGGCGAGGGCGGCTACACCAATAGGCTATTGGCAGCCTACGACACACGGTATGCAAGAGCATACCCACGTCGTCAGAGGGAAGGCGCGCACAAACTACAGAGAGAGAGAGACAGAGAGGAGAGGGAGATGGAGAAATGGAGACACAGAAACGGGAGGTGACAGGGGAGTCTCGGGGTGCGCAGGGAGAGTGCGGGGCCAGGGAACGAATCACGCCGCGTTGTGTGAAAGGAGCCGTTTCTGAGGGAGGAAGGGAGGGATTGGGAGAGGGACGGTCTGAGGGGGGAAGGGGGGGAAGGAGCCTCTCCGCTGGGAGAGGAGGCAGGCGGGAGTTCAACGGGAGAAGCTGTGGGAAGGCAGGCGAAAGCGGGGGTCATGTGCACGGGGGGCGGAGCCAGCACCAGGAAAATGGGGAGGCTGTGGGGAGACAGGCGAAAGTCCATGACCGATTGCTTTGGGTTCCATTCCTGGCATGTTGCTATGTAAAATAACTGGGCCACAGCAACTCGTTGCAGGGTCAGCTAGTAATAATAATAAGAAGAATAATTTTATTATTTATACCGTGCCCATCTGGCTGGGTTTCCCCGGATGTGGAAGACCCTCTATTTTTCTTGTCTAAGGCTACCATCAGTGAAGATGACAGAATGGGTCTTCTGCTCCTTGCCCCTCCTCACCTCAAATCCTCTCAACATTAGGCTTTAGTTTAAAATGGATGAGGAGGAGAGGGAGAGGGAGAGGGAGGGAGGGAGAGTAGAAAGCTTAGCGAACAGAGTGAACTGCATTCAATGGATCGTGGCCACACATGCCCTCTGCTCATGAAAATGTTGCCACCCACACCGTGTCAAACTAGTTCACCCCCTGCTCCGCTCCATGAGACTCTTAATCTCAGGGTTGCAGGTTTGAGCCCCATGATGAGCAAAAAGATTCCTGCGTCATAGGGGGTTGCACTAGATGACCCTTGTGGTCCCTTCCAACCCTACCATTTTATGGTTGGGGGGGGGAGGAATAGCACCCAGCGACCTCCAAGGCTCCCACTCCTAACATGCACGGCAGAGCAAAATGCATCTGTTCCTATTCTAGAGGGTTTCCTCGCCCAGAACATTGGACTAGGCAGTGATGGCTAACCTTGACACTCCAGATGTTTTGGAACTACAACTCCCATCATCCCTAGCTAACAGGATCAGTGGTCAGGGATGATGGGAGTTGTAGTCCCAAAACATCTGGAGTGTCAAGGTTAGCCATCACTGGACTAGGGGGTTCGACTCGATGACTCTCTGCATCACTTCCAACTCTACAGTTCTATAGTTGGGAGATACATGCTGAAACATCCACATGAAATGTGTTGATTTTTAGAGACAGGGACAGAGGGGTGTGTGTGTGTGTGTGTGTGTGTGTGTCTGTGTGTGTGTGTGTGTGTGTGTGTGTGTGTGTGTGTGTGTGTGTGTGTGTGTGTGTGTGTGTGTGTGTGTTGGCTGTTCCAAACAAAGGTAAGTTTTGCATTAGGTTTTCTGTTCTAAAATAAAAAAGAAGGCTGTTGGCATCCATCTGTCTTGAGAGATAGTGGAGTGTGCCTCCAGGGATGAAGCCAAACCGCTGTGTCAGCAGCACTGAAGTGACATCCCCAGGGCACAAGCCTGGGCAGTGTGTCTGGAGGTCCTGGGCTGCCCAGACGACGACGACGACGATGACGACACACACACACACACACACACACACACACACACACACACACACCAGCCTCACAGATATGGTCCAAAGGAAAGCGGAGCAATACATTTAGCACCAGCTTGGCTGTAGGAGCTGACAGACAAAGGCAAACAAGATGCCACCCAACCATTTTAGGAACTCCACTCTGGATTAGTGTAGGGTTTACTCCTTAGCCATTTCTTCTTCTCCCAAAGATGTCCTACAAGGCAGCAGAGGCTTAGGACAAGAGTTTTCATTCTCCTGGATGGGCTACCTTCCCATGTTGATGAGTCCCATCTGCCCCTCACTTCCACTGGGAGCCAGTGTGGTGCAGTGGTTAAGAGCGGTAGACTCGTAATCTGGGGAACCGGGTTCGCGTCTCCGCTCCTCCACATGCAGCTGCTGGGTGACCTTGGGCTAGTCACACTTCTCTGAAGTCTCTCAGCTCCACTCACTTCACAGAGTGTTTGTTGTGGGGGAGGAAGGGAAAGGAGAATGTGAGCCGCTTTGAGACTCCTTCGGGTAGTGATAAAGCGGGATATCAAATCCAAACTCCTCCTCTTCTTCTCCAGCATGAGCAGAAATCGCCTTCTTGACTGTTGGACCCACTATTGGTCTTGTCTGCTCAATCGGCCAAAACTTGCAGGGGAAGCCCCTTAATCACCAAGGGTTTGAGACCCATCAATGACCCTCATTTGATTTAGCCAGCCAGTCGAAGCCGTTCCCGGGGTGTGGCTGCTGTAGTACCTCTGATGGGGGACACAGTTAAAACATTGGATACCAGTTATATATATATATATATATATATATATATATATATATATATATATATATATATATAAATAGCGGAGGAAATGAGGTATATATTTAGAAAAACACCAAGTTAAAAAGCCTCATGATATCAGCTGCTAATGGAAAAGCCAAAATATTGTTAAATGGATCTTTATTTAATAGATAGCAATTGCAAGCTGCAATTTGCAAGCTGTAGTTGCAGATGGCAATGTTTTCCCATTCTTCAACGGTCGACTACAGTAGTTGCTGTGGGGATCAGCTGACAATGAAATGCCAACTGCAAAAGATATGCTCGTGAGTATACTGAACTGTTAGATTGTTCCAGGGATGTTCCAAGCTTGAAAGCTACCTACTTTGAATACACACAAGGCAAATATTTATAGAGTGCAGGAGTGAAAAGAGGCTCACAGACATCATTCCGTTCATTTGGCATTTTAAACACAACTGAATACCAAGCACAGCAGACAGCTGAAAAGTGCAGAAGCTTTTTAAATACTACTTTAAGAGTAATTCATTTTCCAATTAAAACAAAACTTAGAAGCTCGGAGATATATTCTCTTAACGGAAAAGAAACATTCTGTTATGGAAAAGGGCAGAATTGTGAATCGGAACAAGTGAAAGAATGCGTGAAACTGGCAGAAAACATGGGAGGATTAGTAATCGTAGTTTTATCTCA
The DNA here is from genome assembly GCA_034642065.1 of Darevskia nairensis. Taxonomy (NCBI): domain Eukaryota; kingdom Metazoa; phylum Chordata; class Lepidosauria; order Squamata; family Lacertidae; genus Darevskia; species Darevskia nairensis. Next base: position 2,520,745 of record JAWWNI010000085.1, on the reverse strand, counting down.
ATCATGGATACGAGTGAAAACTGTATTGAGATGATTGTTAGATAATGCATCTCTACAGGTTAAATGAAATCAACCACCATTACAACCCAAAGTGGTAGACCTGTCAAAAGAGTTTGGTTTGGTTTTGAACCTATTTGGTGAGTTTGCACAGGAGGGTGGAGGTTAAAACCATAATGGGAAAGATATTAGGATAGCCTAGACGACTGGATACATTGCGGTTTGTTCTTTCTTTCTTTCTTTCTTTCTTGTATAATATTTTTTATTAATTTTCAAAAAACAAAAATAATACTTATAAGAAAAACCCAATAAAATAAAACATTTAAAACAACTATATATACAATCCATATTAAATCCACAGTATGGGATTAGATTACTTGAATCCCCTGACTTCCCTCCACTGCCTCCCTTGGTTCCTTTATCATATTTTCATTCACACATGTCAATAAAATCTTTATCTCTGATTACTTCCAATTTTTGTACATTGTCTATAATATTACAAGTGTGTGTTTTTTTAAAAAAAAATCCTGCTAATGTATTAACTTGTGTACATTGCTTTTGTAAATATGCAATAAACATTTCCCATTCTTTTTAATATTTGTTATCACCTTAATTTCTACGTTTCCCAGTTAATTTAGCCATTTCAGCATACACCATTAACTTAATTGTGGTTTGCTCTTAAGCATATTGATGATACAATAGCAAGTCATCACAGAGTGCTAATGTCCTAACTGGCAACAGCAACCGCCATAAATTGTGCTAGATTCTGGATGCAACCAAAGATCCCTCATAGACACATTACATTTCATACATTAAGGTACTACTCAAAAGTAGCATGCGTCAGGTGGCAGATCACCTGCTATATACAGTATGTGCTAATAGAAACATGGCGGAGATTAGACATTCTTGGAAGGAACTGGACTTGCATTTTTTAGCAACTTGAACAGTAATTTAATATATTCTGGTGAGCAAAGAATATGAGAAAAGAAACAATATATACAATATACAATAATGAAGTTTGCCTCCAATTTTAATTGAGAAAAAAAAGTGCACTTTGGTGCTCAGAACTTGGGAAAAGACTGCTCTAAGAAAAAGCTGCATCATCCCTTTTCTTGCGAGGAATCCTATTCAGAATAAGGGAATTTCCCACAAAAAAGGAAAAAGTTGACAGCTATGTGCATTGTGTCGATACACCTCCCCACAAACATATTATTAATTATTCCAGGTGATAGATTTTTAAAAAAATTATTACACCACCGGGTTATTTCCTTCAAACACATGCACCCATTCTGTTGTTAAACAACTCATTCATATTAGTTTTGAAGGGGCAGGGAGGATTAGAGGAGCAATTATTTAACACTGCCCACTTAAGAGTGTTACATAAAAGCTATAAATAATGCATTCTGCAGTGCCATCTAGGGGATTTTAAAAAACGGAGAGACCTATTCATCGGAGAGAAGGAACAATAAACGCTAAATAAAGTGGTTGCGATTCCCGAGCATCCTGTGGATTCTGGGGTAATGTTTGATTTTACTGTAGGGATATCTGTGCAAGGTCATATCTGGCATTGCAATTTTAAAACCAGGAGATGCATTGAGCCATAGTCAGGCTTAATAGACCAATACTTCACAAATGTAACCTTGAGGTAGGGAAGGTTTTTCCTGATAAAAAACCAGAGTACTGCAGAAACGTGGATGTACTAGAAATTTTTCGCTAGAGCCTTTTATTAGATACCATGAAATATACAGCCTCCTTATATGTTATATGTAGCCACTCTTCCATCCTTTGATCCCATGCTTCTGCGGTTGTGTTCGAAAGACCAAGACCACTTTGGAGGGGCCAACCGTGTGAAAAATATCTGTGCAGTTTGCCCTGTTCATGTGGGTTCTGGATTTTCAAGTACCACTACAGCTCTGCAGGACAAATCTTACAAAAATGGCTCCCACATCACACACAAAAAATGGATCCCAGATTGAAGGGGGCATGCTTGGAAGGTTTCTGGTTCAGAATAAATACAGTGGTTTCTTGGTTCTCAAACTTAATCTGTTCCAGAAGTCATTTCCAAAACCAAAGCGTTCCAAAACCAAGGCGCACTTTCCCATAGAAAGTAATGCAAAATGGATTTATCCATTCCAGACTTTTAAAAACAACCCCTAAAACTGCAATTTAACATTAATTTTACTATCTAACGAGACCATTGATCCATAAAATGAAAGCAATAATCAATGTACTGTACTATAAAATAAATAAGACAGTATTGTAGATCAAGAAGCGATCAGTATTGTAGATCAGGCATGTCCAACTTCAAGTAGGCTGCTTCCCCCGAGGGGGCAGGGGTGGGTTGGCGTGCAGCTCTCTCCCCCCCCAGGCCCACCCTTTCTCTTCCCCCCCCCCCAAAGCAGCTCTCTCTCTTTCTCTCCTCAAACCAGCTGGGCTGTAAAACTCTCCTCAGAACACTGCAATTACTATGGGGGGGGGCACAAATTGGCAGCGCAACAGTAAAGACCGGGAGGGAAGCCTTCAGTTACTATGGGGGGGGACACAAATTAGCAGCACAACAATAAAAACAGAAGCTCGGGACTCAAAACGGAGCACGTTCGACACTTCCGAGGCAAAGTTCACAAACCGGAACACCTACTTCTGGGTTTGAAACATTCGAATTCCAACTTGTTTGTGAACTAAGCTGTTCGAAAACCGAGGTACCAGTGTAAAATAATTCGATTCCAGAGAAAGTCTTTACAGATTGTCAGATCAAAGAGGCTGAGTAAGTGAAAAAATGTAATTTCTGCATTTGGACTGCAGACCCATAAAAGCTGTTTGGTTGCTCCTTTATACATATTATTAAAACATTTATTTCCTTCCGTCTGACTGAAATAACAAGTCACTCCAGTGAGTAACTGCTTCCCAGGAACGTGTCAGTTAGTTTGTTTTTATTTTTCATTTTATTGCTCATTTAACGGAACCCATTCTCATCTCCACACTTCAGTTTCCTACATGATTAATACCGCAATGTTAAAAGAGATACTGGAATGCAAAATTTATGCATCTGCAGAATAATTATATTTCCTGTCCCAGCCAATGAAGTGCATGATGGGAGAATATTGCAGCCTAATCAAAATGATTGTATGATTTACCTTTTTTTAAAAAAAAGCATACTTTTATATATTCTGTTCCTCTAAGCATGCTGGGTCTTGGTTTATAACAGAGGTGACTAATGTCCAGTTTTGGGGTTTGATCTGCCTGCCTGCCCCAATGCTTTTTCTTGCCCCCCTGACCAACGAATTTTGGAAGCAGTGGAAGGCAGAGCTCAGTGCTCCAATGTGGGTGCAAATTACATCCCACCCCGTTAATGCAGCCGCGAGAGGGTTCACCGTGCTTCTAAAAGCGTTAAAGAGTTAGCCAGTTCCAGTCTATATGAACATGGGATACCTAGGGGTGCAAGCAATACACACTGTTTTCATTTCCCAACATGAAAGGAGAGCATTCTCGGTAGCACACAAGCATTCCAAAACATAGAAACAAGCTTCCGGACATTTACTGCATGTCTGCAAAAAAAAAAAAAAAGATGGTTTTTCTCTTAGTCCAATTTCAAGACAAGGGGAAAGATAGCAATAGCCCAACACGCTCAGAGAGCCAGTTAATCTGTAATTGCTTGGGAGAAAACAAAAACAAAAAAAGATGATGAAAAATACTGTAGTGTGACGTGCTGCAAAATAGCAAGTTGTCATACAATGGTGGTCTAAACGTATTTATAGGTTGAACAAGCCAATTGTCACATCTGTGGTGTTTAATTGAAAAGGAGCAACAGGAGAAAAAGATGCAAGAATTGCATGTTGATATTTGAATTATTCAGTTATTTTAAGTGTGAGCTGCCTTGACTCCATGAGCTTCCTTCCACCCCTGCCTCCAGGAACCAGGATGGAGGAATGAACCACTTGCAACACACACACACACACACACTGCTATTTTGGTTCTCAAACTTAATCCGTTCCAGAAGTCCGTTCCGAAACCAAAGCATTCCAAAACCAAGGTGCACTTTCCCATAGAAAGTAATGCAAAACGGATCAATCCGTTCCAGACTTTTAAAAACAACCCCTAAAACAGCAATTTAACATGAATTTTACAATCTAACGAGACCATCAATCCATAAAATGAAAGCAGTAAACAATGTACAGTCATACCCCGGGTTGCATACGCTCCGGGTTGGGTACGTTTGGGATGCGAACGCCAGCAACCCAGAAGTACATTTCGCCACGTGGATGCTTCTGCGCATGTCCGTGTGGTCCACGCGGTCCGTGCGTGCGCAAAAGCGTTCTGTACAGGTTGCACATGTGCAGAAGCGTGATATCGCGCTTTCGCTTATGCGCAAGATGGACTCCCGGTTTGTGCACTGTTCGGGGTGCGAACGGCACCCCGGAACGGATCAGGTACGTAACCCGGAGTACCACTGTACTGCAGCCACACAATCAGTTGGTCTGTAGCTGAACTGGGTTCCACACAGTCACACATAAAAAAGCCACAAAAACGTAAAATAAATAGCAAAAACAGACAGACCTCAGCGTAACGCTCAAAATGGAAGTGTGGCACTCAAATTGGAAGCATAACACTCAAAAGGGAGCACGTTCGGCTTCTGAAAAAAGTTCGCAAACCGGAACACTTACTTCCGGATTTGCAGTGTTTGGGTTCCAAGTTGTTTGAGTATCAAGGTGTTCGAGAACCAAGGTACCACTGGCGGGGGGAGGTGGCTACTCAGATATGAAACACAATCTGACCACCCCATTACTCTGGCATAATTACAATTTTGTCCACCGAATAAACTATAGTCCATAAACACAGGCGACTTGCTGCATCCAAAGCATTGCTTTCTTTGCAGTTCACATCCAGCCTGTCAGTCACATTTCGTTCCTGAAAAGAAATGACATTAGCATTCATATTAAGAGATTCTTTTGCCGTCTGGGTTTTACTGCATTCGCTGAAGTTTGGAATGACATCTTGCCACAAAAGCAAGATGGACATAGCAGCGATTATTCCGCCCTCCGGCGATACTACCGAGAGTAATGCACTTTCTAAGGGACATGGCTGATGAATATATTAATATTTCAGTGGAACATTCATATTTTTGGCAAACCTTGGATCACCTAGAGATGAATGAAAGAGCTTATGTGTGGCTTGTTCTGAGTTATAAAAAAACATGTGCTGCGTAGAAATTCCCTATTTCTGTGCTTTTCGAGAGACTTATATACAAACACATGGATTTATTTAGCCTTAATGCTAAATTTAGGATAGGAATCTGGAAGCCATGGGCACTAATTTTTAGGTGTGAAGGCCCTTCGTCCTTAATTTTGAATGAGACATAGAAAGCTGGTTTATCCTAAGTCACACCATTGTGTACGTTGACTGACAGCATCTGTCCAGAGATTCAGACAATGTTATTATTTTTTTAAAGGGAATGTCCCTTATTTATTTGGTTTTTCAGATTAAAGTTTTACAATCATATATTGAACATACAACATAAAAACAAGATTCCAAAGAATCTCCTGGACTCCTCCCCTTTTGTGGGTCCTAACGTTGTTTTTTTTTAAAAAAAAATTATTGGTTTTTCCATGTATACATCCTCTAACAATATTTCTCTAACAATTTTCCATATTTTCCCCCCTCCTCCCCTGGACTTCCCTCATATTCCCATTTTGATTTATTTCCATATTACTCACCCTGCGTGTTGTTTCCCAAAATTTTCCCAATACATATAGTCTTACTTTTCTTTATATACAATTGTGTTTATTTATTCAAACCCTGCCAATGAGTCCAATTCTTTATGTTTCCTCTTTATATATGTTGTAAATGGTTCCCATTCTCTTTTAAAGTCTTTGTTATCCTTTTCATGCAATTTATCTCTAATTTTGCCAGTTCTGCATATTCCATGAGTTTCCCTTGCCATTGTTCTTTCATTGGTATTTCTTCTGTCTTCCAAGCTTGTGCTAATATAATTCTTGCCGCTGTTGTTGCATACATAAATAATGTCCCATTTTCTTTTTTCAAATCTTGATCTAAAATTCCTAGGAGGAATGCTTCTGGTTTCTTAACAAAAGTCTTTTTAAACATTTTTTTTCAATTCATTATATATCATTTCCCAATAATTTCTAACCCTTCTGTATTCCCACCACATATGATGAAATGTACCATATTTTTCCTTAAATTTCCAACAGATTTTAGATCCTTTTTTATACATTATTGCCACTTTCTCTGGCGTAATATACCATCTAGATATCATTTTCATATAATTCTCTTTCAATAAAATACAATCTGTAAATTTTAAATTCACCTTCCACATCTTTTCCCGATCTTCGAGTTCTATATAGTGACCTAAATCCTTGGCCCACTTTATTTGTGCTGACTTTACCATTTCATCCAGCATTTCCCCATATAACAGGAAATTATATATATTTTTTGAGTAATTTTGTATCCCTCTCAATTATCTCTTTTTGAAAGTTTGACACTGTATCTGAAACCTTTCTTATTGTCTTCCTTAAACTGTTTGTTTAATTGTCTATGATGTAACCAACTTTGTAAAAAAATCTTTAGTTCCTCATATTCTTTCATCTTTAACCCTTTTTCAGCCTCTATTAATACTATTGTTAATCATTTCCTCCTGGAAACAAAAATGTTTAAAATAACCTTTTCTTAAAAAAAAACACCAAAGCTTTTCTTTTACAAATTCTAGGTGCTGAAATCCCAAGGAAGCAGAAATGACTGGTTTTGTATGCGACAACAGCTGTGCAGATGTTGTTAGTCCGTACCAGAAAAGAATGGCAGGTGAAGTTGATGGACTATGCTGAAATGGCAAAATTGACTGGAAGGATCAAGACGACCAAAACTTTAAGGAATGGGGGAAATTTATAATTTATCTTGGAGACCACTTTGAACAGTTAAAAACGTTAGCAGGATTGCAATAACACTTGTAATGTAACAAGAACTATGGCTACAATGGAGTTATAAAAATTTGGATTGTTAAAAAAAGGATGCAGTAGAAAAAGGTTTAATAATGGAACCCACGGAGAGGGAGGTGGGAAGTCCAGGGATTTGTGGGAATCTTGTACTTTGGGATGAGTTGTGGTATGATTGTAAATTTAAATATGTAAAACCAAATAAAAAAATTATGGGGGGGGGCATGCCCAACTTATTTTTTATTGCATTCTGAAAACTGCAAATATGACCAAGGAACATAATAAACTGTTCATATGATGTACTGCTGACATATATATATATTTTTAAGTCAGAGGTAATCAACGGGATTATAGAACAGTGAGTTTGCTTCTTTTTCTGGGAAATTAATTATAAGCCTAATTAAGAATATAATTGTGCAGCATTTAAAGGGGAACTTGATAGGTCACAGCAACAATATATCCATGAAGGGAAAAGGAGATTACGCCATTAAGGATACTCTGAACATTAAGAAAGCAACATTTAATTCGAGGATATAGGTATTTATTTTTATACTTTGATTGAAATTTGGCCTTTTGAAAATCACTTGAGTATTGAGTTCATCAGGTGAAGTGGAAGCAGAACATTCGAAGAAACCTTTCCAGAAATGCCTCCATCTTCATCTCTGTTGAAATGACAGGCACAGGTAAGTGTATTTTATTTTATTTTTTGTCTTTGGGGTCTCATGCCAGCAGACATGGTCGGCAAAGCCACATCTGTCTGTACACAGTCATGCACATTACAAGGTCCACACAAACCTCCACCCCCATCGTTCAGCCCGGACACTGAGGTCCAGTACCGAGGGCCTTCTGGCGGTTCCCTCACTACGAGAAGCCAAGTTACAGGGAACCAGGCAGAGGGCCTTCTCGGTAGTGGTGCCCGCCCTGTGGAACGCCCTCCCTTCAGATGTCAAAGAGAACAACAACTACCAGACTTTTAGAAGACATCTGAAGGCAGCCCTGTTTAGGGAGGCTTTTAATGTTTAATAGATTGTTGTATTTTAATTTTCTGTTGAAAGCCGCCCAGAGTGGCTGGGGAAACCCAGCCAGATGGGCGGGGTATAAATAATAAATTATTATTATTATTATTATTATTAAACAGTGTTCAGGGAACTTCTTTCGGTATTACAGTGAGGAGCTGTGCAGTTCTGCCTGCACAATTGTGCAAATTTTGTGGGTGCGTTTATGTCTCACATCTAGAAATGGGTGACCTAATATTGTGGATTTATTAAAAACGGGTTAGTTAAGAGGATGTCTCCGATTCTTAATGGGATCAATAATAAACTGGCAATGCTTTGATGCCTTTTTCTAATGTAAGTCTCTCCGAAACCTTTGTCCCTTCCCAGCTTGGATGGATCCCTCCCTGCCATACTGCCCTCAACTTTATTGGAGGCAAGAGGTAGCATAGTGATGTAGAAAAAAAACACTGCTCCTTTTCCTTTATCCAAGAGCTCGTATAGAGTCCGTAAGTGGGTTCCCTATCGGTTAGGAGAAAATACCAAGAGGCCAACCAGAGAATATTGAGAAGCAAAGCAGCTACCGGTAGTAAGCCTGATCTTTATTAAACTGTTGCAACAGGGTCCTCACTCACCAGATGCAGGAGGGAGGAGGAACCCAGAACAATGGTGTGCAAGGCTTTATATGTTGTTGTTGTTTAGTCGTTTAGTCGTGTCCGACTCTTCGTGACCCCATGGACCAGAGCACAGCAGGCACTCCTGTCTTCCACTGTCTCTCGCAGTTTGGTCAAACTCAAGTTAGTAGCTTTGAGAACACTGTCCAACCATCTCGTCCTCCGTCGCCCCCTTCTCCTTGTGCCCTCCATCTTTCCCAACATCAGGGTCTTTTACAGGGAGTCTTCTCTTCTCATGAGGTGGCCAAAGTATTGGAGCCTCAGCTTCAGGATCTGTCCTTCCAGTGAGCACTCAGGGCTGATTTCCTTCTGAATGGATAGGTTTGATCTTCTTGCAGTCCATGGGACTCTCAAGAGTCTCCTCCAGCACCATAATTCAAAAGCATCAATTCTTCGGCGATCAGCCTTCTTTATGGTCCAGCTGTCACTTCCATACATTACTACTGGGAAAACCATAGCTATACGGACCTTTGTCGGCAAGGTGATGTCTCTGCTTTTTAAGATGCTGTCTAGGTTTGTCATTGCTTTTCTCCCAAGAAGACTGCCCACCCTGTAGCTCAAGACCACCGCAAAAACATCATACATACATCACAGAAGGAGGCAGTCTACAGCAGAAATCCTGTCTGCCAGGATACCTGACAATGGCCACTGATTGCTTTACCTGGGCAGTCCGGCCATTCTTTTGTGATGGTAAATACTTTAATTCCTGAATCCAGGTCACAGGCTCACCCTATTCACACACAAATACACCGTTAAGACAGGTAAGCAAAAGACAATGGAGAGGCTTTCCTATTTCCTTCCTCCTTGCAGAGAAACATTTGAGGTCAATTTGGGAGAGTCAAAATGGTTTCAGGATTGCTCTCCTGTACTATTTTCAGACATGTGGTTTATATACTTATAGTATGTATGTGTTTGCCTTGTAAATTTATGAACATTTAATTTATATATTTGAGACCTTAAATTCTTATAAAAAGAGAGTCTATCGGGGCTGGGAATGGCATAGAGTTCAGGAAGATCTCAGACATTCCTACATATGAGCACTACCTCAATCGCAACTGGGTCTCCTGGATACTGAACCTTTTTTCAAAATGCGACTTCACCTCTCACAGAGCTACAATTCCCAGAACCTTAACAAACTCCTGTTTCCAATATTCAAGGAGTGGGGTGTGCTACAAATGTGCAGCCTAAGAGTACACTGGAACCTCAGTTTTCAAATGTAATCCGTTCCTGAAGTCCTTTCGACTTCCGAAAAGTTCAAAAACCGAGGATCAAAGGGCTGCCAGCAAGTTCAATGGGGGAAATTGAGAAACATGCCTTGGAAGCCGTTCGACTTCCGAGGCATGTTCGAAAACAGAAGCATTGACTTCTGGGTTTTCAGCATTCGGCTTCTGAAATGTTCGGCAGCCGAGATTTTCAAAAACCGAGGTTTGACTGTACTCTGGAAATTTCTAAACCTGCCCAAAATAACACTATTTCCCCCAAACCATAACCTCATCCCTGAACACCTACCAACTGATACCAGGAATATGAGCTGGGATACTAGATAGCTGGCATAGCTCAGTCGGTAGAGCACGAGACTCTTAATCTCAGGGTCATGGGTTCAATATTCATGTTAGGCAACAGATTCTTGCCTTGCAGGGGGTTGGATGAGCCTCTGATTTGAGGATGATCATGTTTCCTGGAGCATCTTAGAATTGCAACTGCCCATTGCTCTAAGACAGGGTTGCCCAAACTTTTTTCAAAGAGGGCAAGATTTGATGATGATGATGAAGAAGAAGAGTTTGGATTTGATATCCTGCTGGTTAAACCACAGAGCCTAGGGCTTGCTGATCAGAAGGTTAGCGGTTCAAATCTCTGCGATGGGGTGAGCTCCCATTGCTCAGTCCCAGCTCCTGCCAACCTCGCAGTTCGAAAGCACGTCAAAGTGCAAGTAGATAAATAGGTACCGCTCCGGCGGGAAGGTAAACGGCGTTTCCGTGCGCTGCTCTGGTTCGCCAGAAGTGGCTTAGTCATGCTGCCCACATGACCTGGAAGCTGTACGCCGGCTCCCTCGGCCAGTAAAGCGAGATAAGCACTGCAACCCCAGAGTCGGACACGACTGGACCTAATGGTCAGGGGTCCCTTTACCTTTACCTTTAAGGAGTCTCAAAGTGGCTAACATTCTCCTTTCCCTTCCTCCCCCACAACAAACACTCTGAGGTGAGTGAGGTTGAGATACTTCAAAGAAGTGTGACTAGCCCAAGCTCACCCAGCAGCTGCATGTGGAGGGGTGGAGACGCAAACCCGGTTCACCAGATTACGAGACTAGCACTCTTAACCACTACACCACACTGGCTCTCGAAGTGAACATGCATGAGGGCCGATCCAAGGTTGTTCAGCTTTTTTAGGATTGAAGTTGCTGAGCTTTTTTAAGGATTTTACCTCCAGGACATATACTGCCATGGGGGCTGGATTAAACCGACTGGTGGGTCAAATTAGGCCCCTGAAATGGACTTTGGAGATGCCTGCTCTAAGAAATAATTGATAATACATACATCTCTGGACTGAAGAGTGAAGTTCACCTCCAGTTGTAATCCAGGGACAATATATGTCATGTTACAGAAGTTGGGGAAACATCCATGAGAAAATGAGACCAGGGAAATCCTTGAATTCATTCGAGCCCACCCATCGACTTCATGGAAACTAAGTTCCGGCACTCTGGCACATGTGGGCCCTGGGCATCAAGGAAACGAGAAAAGATTTAATTCCCAAGCTTCTAAGAAAGCATTACGAACACTGAAATCCAAATTAGAAACTACTTTTAAAAGACCTTCATGAGACAGCTCCTCTTAAAGCTGTCCAAATACTACCTAAAATGCCAAGTATTCCCTAGTAACCTGCTCTCTCCCCTGATACAGAAATGTTAGACGAGATATTGATTTTTAGATTTGTCCGAAGTAACATTTTCCCTTCTCGGTTTTATTCAGGTGGGGAAACCAAAGTGGAAAGCAAACACTTTCTTTCTGATATTCCCCAAGCAGGACCCACAACGTCTGCCAAGGCTGGAATTTAGAGTTCAAAGATGTCTGTCTTGGTTTAATAACATCCACTTTATATGTCAATGAGCCAGACTCCTGCAGGATGTGTGAAAGAGAAACTCAGTAATTTGCTCTCTGGAAACCGCCAGCATGGCTCTAGGTGCATATTAATGCAACTCAGGAGTTTCAATGAGGTGATTATAGTCTCCCCAGAGAACTCATTTCACAGCTAGCCCCTAGGAGCCTTAAGAGAGTTCATTCAAACGATGCGAGGCAAGAATCTAACCATCTGCAGGCATGCTGGCCTAGCCCTCACTCTGACAAAGCTGACATTTCTCCAACTTCTCCTAGGGCACAGCTCAAAAACGCAGTTATTTTAAAGGAGCAAAACGGTGTCCACAGTAGGGAATTCACATCTATCATCGGACTGTGTCTGAAGTATTGGTTCCCACTTCCTCCCTGCGGTTCCAGAAGAACGTAAGAGAGGGAGAAGCTCAAATTAGCATCAAAGCAAGCTTGCTACCAAAAATCTCCTCCTCTGCAAATATTCACCTGGAAACATTTACCAGATTTTCAGGGCGGGATTTAGGTTTGATGAGGCCCTAAACTACTGAAGGTGATGGGGCCCTTTATATGTCCTGCTGTCCCTTGTCAACAACAAATTGTCACTGTTTTTTGTGTTGAATATATGCTATATGGATCATGCAACCAGTCCATGCAGAATGTAGGCACCACATATATATATATATATATGAGCAAACCAGTGATATTGTAGGGAGCAGGCTACATACACATTTTTGGGGGGTAAGGGCACAAGGAGAAGGGGACGGCAGAGGATGAGATGGTTGGACAGTGTTCTCGAAGCTACTAACATGAGTTTGGCCAAACTGCGAGAGGCAGTGAAGGATAGGTGTTCCTGGCGTGCTCTGGTCCATGGGGTCACGAAGAGTCGGACACGACTGAATGACTGAACAACAACAAAATAGCTTGTTTAGCTTATACGTAAATCCGGCACTGCAGATATTCTTCCCATATCAACGTCGCATTTGCTATCTATATTTGATATTTGATTTTTAATATTTGATGCAGAATAATATTTTCCTTGGCAACATTTGCTGCTGGCAGGCAATGGCAATTAATTCCATTTGATATTTCATTGTAGCTGGTAGCTAACTTGACAATATTTAACATTTGACCATCTATTGACATGCACCGATTTTTCGGCTGCAGTCCCTTGTACTCTTAGTGAGGTACACTTACCATGAGTACGCATGCTTATGATTGTGCTCTTAATAACTGTTGGCATTAAACAGATAGCATGCTATGGTATTTAGCATCTGACAGTTAACTGTTTAATCATGCTTCATATCTGAGCAATCAAAGTATGTCAAAAAGCATAAAGCACTCACATTTTGTGGTGCAAAGACATAATTCTAAATTTCAAACTTGAGGTATGAAATAACAGCATCCATTCTTTAAATGCAAAGAAGCTCAGAGGTTCTTATAAGTAGCTGTAAGGTATCTGCAGAATCACTGAGTCTGCTTTCCCTATGGTAAGATGGGCTGTTATATGCCTTAGAGCTATCTATACCTTTTTTGAAAATCACAAAGCAGAGAAATTTGAAAACTTCCTAATCCATTCTAGCATTTTTTCTTTCTTTTTTTCTGGTAAGGCTCTGGTGTCATGAACAGGTGTTTGCCCAGCACAAATCAACCCTGGGTGCTTTTGTCATGCTCAGGCTTAGAAAGACACCTGCTGAATTTCTGCCTGTAAAAAAGCACATCTGCCCAGCAAAGGGGGGGGTGGCAACTGCATCTACAGCTTACTAAACTGTTCTTGTATCTTAGAAGTTCAACACACACACACACACCCAATTATTTTTTTAAAAAGTCCTTTGTGTAATTTAAGCCGATTTCTTCTTCAGTGCTGGTATCAATAAATTACTCGTTTTCTTTCAGATATACTTGAAATTCCTAATATCATTAATGTGCCTTCCCATCCCTTAAAACTCTTTTCTTCTAGATCCATGCTTTTAAAAATACGTTTGGCTTCTGGCCCGGAATCAGAAACCTGCAGAATTGGTATTGTCAGGACTGGATTACTGCCTTGCATGTTACATGGTTCTGTATCGAGGGTGGCTGTCTACCAGCTCCATCAGGTACGCAGGCTGAGACCCTACCTGCCCGCAGACTGTCTCGCCAGAGTGGTGCATGCTCTAGTTATCTCCTGCTTGGACTACTGCAATGTGCTCAACGTGGGGCTACCTTTGAAGGTGACCCAGAAACTACAACTAATCCAGAATGTGGCAGCTAGACTGGTGACTGGGAGTGGCTGCCGAGACCACATAACACCAGTTCTGAAAGACCTACGTTGGCTCCCAGTACATTTCTGAGCACAATTCAAAGTGTTGGTGCTGACCTTTAAAGCCCTAAACGGCCTCGGCCCAGTATACCTGAAGGAGCGTCTCCACCCCCATCGTTCAGCCCGGACAGAGGTCCATCTCCGAGGGCCTTCTGGCTGTTCCCTCACTGCGAGAAGTGAAGTTACAGGGAACCAGGCAGAGGGTCTTCTTGGTAGTGGCTCCCGCCCTGTGGAACACCCTCCCATCAGATGTAAAGGCAATAAGCAACTATCTGACTTTTAGAAGACATCTGAAGGCAGCCCTGTTTAGGAAAGTTTTTAATGTTTGATGTTTTTTCGTGTTTTTAATATTCTGTTGGGAGCCACCCAGAATTTGAATTCTGAAAATACAACTGCTGAGGTTATCAGAGTAAGAGTTTCATTAAACCACCATGGAAAACACGTTCTTAATAGTGTGTGCTATAAAAGCTTCATTCGAGTTACATAAAAAGGTAAACTGACCTATTCTTGGCTTTAATTTTGTGCATATATATATATATATATATATATATATATATATATATGCTGATGTTTTCTTTTTCTAAATCACAGCTGCAGCAGTTAGTTATGCAAATTAGTCCTTTTTTCTGGAACACACTTTAAATGGTGTTATCATCACAGCTATGTGGCATATCAGTTTCTGCCAGTATTTAACTCTGTTCCTGTAAACAGTGCTTTGCTAATCTTCTAAAGGCAAAAAATCTATCTAATCCTAAAGCAAAGTAAACATAGTTGGGATGTGGGGAAGGATGCAATCAGAAATAACTAAAGAAACCTGCTTCTGTTTTGTTTCACTTGTCCACCAAACAAGCTGCATGTATTTGGTTATTTTAACCAAATTTGGTTATTTTAATTTCATCTCTGAACTTTGATTCTCAAGGTGGACATTATGTATCAGGTAATACCAATAAAATAGGACCAGATAACAATAGCACATCGCCAACCGCAGTTAAGAGCAATTGCATTAAAAGCCATATATATATATATATATATATATATATATATATATATATATATATATATATATATATATATATTTATATTTATATATATTACCCAGTGCCTCAAAACCATCAGGCTCGGTGCCAGAGGAATGACTACTGTTACAGAGTTCCATAAATCGAACCTGTGTGAAGAAGGCCCTATCCCCAATGACCACTCAACTCACAAGGAGAGACCCTGAGAGTCACCATGCTTGTGAAACATGGACCACTTCTAAACGCCATCTCCAACTCCTCAAAAGATTCAGTCAACGGTGCCTCCAAAAATTTTTACACATCACCTGGGAAGACAGGTGAACTAATGCCAGTGTACTAGAAGGAGCAAAGATCACCAGTGTCAAAGCAATGACTCTTCAACATCAACTTCATTGGACTGGTCATTTTGTGCGGATGCCTGATGATCGTCTTCCAAAGCAACTACTCTGTTCTGAACTTAAAGATGGAAATCGGAATGCTGGTGGTCAACAAATGAGGTTCAAAAACTCTCTCAAGGCAAATGTAAAAAAAAAAAAATGTAGTATAAACACCGACAACTGGGAAACACTGGCCGGCGAGCGCTCGCATTGGATAACAGCCTTTACCAAAGGTTTCATGAGCTTTGAAGACACTCAAACTCAGGACGAAAGGGAGAAACGTGATAAGAGGAAGGCATGCTTGATAAACCCTCACCATGATCAACTCCTGCTCAGAAACCTATGTCCCCACTTGGGAAGGATGTGTGGATCCAGAATTGGCCTCCACAGTCACTTACGGACGCACTGTTAAGACCGTGTTCATGGAAGACAATCTTACTCAGCTATGAGGGATTGCAGAAGAAGAAGAAGAAGAAGAAGAAGAGTCTGACCCTCTGCAATACAGGAATCTCAACTAAAGTATCCATGACAGATGACCGTCCAACTGCTGCTGAAAAACCTCCAAGGAAGGAGAGTCCCCCACCTTCCGAGGGAGTCCATTCCACTGTCAAGCACCTCTTGTCACCATAAACTTCTTTCAGATATTTAGTCTGAATCTCCTTTTTTCTAACTTGAATTCATTGGTTTACGAAAGTAGATTTTGTACTTTCTACCTCGAAGCTGCCTCAATAGTAGATTGGCAGCAAGTTCAGATGCTTTAACTATGGTGTCACATGCTGTCGGCCAGATTCTCTCATCAATGGTCAAGGCTAGGTCCATGGGCCACATAGAGTCCACGTTGGAGAAGAACCACTGAAGGGGTATATTGATCTAAGGCTTTGTTTGTGACTTAAAGGTAAAGGGACGCGGGTGGCATTGTGATCTAAACCACTGGGTCTCTTGGGCTTGCCAATCAGAAGGTCGGTGGTTCAAATACCCTCGATGGAGTGAGCTCCCGTTGCTCTACCCCAGCTCCTGCCAACCTAGCAGTTCAAAAGCACGCTAGTGCAAGTAGATAAATAGGTACTGCTGCGGCGGGAAGGTAAACGGCATTTCCATGCGCCCTGGTTTCCATCATGGTGTCCTGTTGCACCAGAAGCGGTTTAGTCCTGCTGGCCACATGACCCAGAAAGCTGTCTGTGGACAAATGCCGGCTCCCTCAGCCTGAAAGTGAGATTAGCGCCACAACTCCATAGTCGCCTTTGACTGGACTTAACCGGCCGGGGGTCTTTTACCTTGTGACTTGTATGGGATGAAGCAAGTTATCACTTTTGCCACCCCTAGCAGTGGGTTGATAAAGACAGATCATTTGCAGCTCTGACTCTGTGAAGTACACACTTCTTCCTGCAGTGTTGCAGTGATTTTCTAATCATTAACCCAACTTTGTGGGAAACAAGTTGTGGGTGGAAAGTACACTGGAATTTGAGGCAATTGATAATAACTAAACAACTATCTGACTTTTAGAAGACATCTGAAGGCAACCCTGTTTAGGGAAGTTTTTAATGTTTGATGTTTGATTGTTTTTAATATTCTGTTGGGAGCCGCCCAGAGTGGCTGGGGAAACCCAGCCAGATGGGTGGGGTATAAATATATTATTACTGTATTATTACTGTATTTATTAATTATTATTATTATTATTACTAGACATATACAATGGAAAGAAAGGCTTGCACAAGTCTTTTAGCAGGGAAATTTCCTGTAATGAATTCACAACAACAAGGTGAGTAGACTGAAAAATAGGAAGCTGTCTAAGACCACCCATCAAGTTCTGGGCACATTTGAGATTTGGAAATAGATTGCATTTTTGGACTGTACTGCCTGTTACAGAATGTAGCTATTTCATCAGATATCTCAGGGTTATACATTCCACAGAATAAAATGGTAAAGCATTTCCTGAACTGCAACACTGCAGAATAAAGATGTAGATTTCATGTTTCAGTGCTCCCCGTGGTGGTGGTGGGGAAGTATTCTAGCATATTGGGAAATAATGCAACAGATAGATGGCTAGGCTCAACCTTCCTTCTTCGAATTGCTCAAGGAATAAGCAGCCGTGTTAGTTTGGTAGAGCAGAAACAACTATGAGGCCTGTGACACCTTAAAAAGACTTAGGGGTTAATTTTGGAGTCTAACGCCCACTCTGTCAGATGAATCGTGCTGATATTCTACATGTATGGCAAGAGATGTGCATGCATGTCTGGAAGAGAACTGGCAAACAGCCAAGTGTACAATGCCTAACCTGCAGCTTCAAGTGGTATATTTGGGGGGGGGGGATTTACCACCTGATTCTCTTGGGCATACAAAGTGGCCCTTAAAACAGAAGCAAATATCAAATACAATGACCCACTGCAGTTTTATCCAGACTGAACTGCTTCAGATAGCAACTGGGGAATCACACACACACACACACACACACACACACACACACACACACACACACCAAGACCTTTCATTTTCTCCAGCAGAATGTTTCTATACGTTATTAGATGCAGAAAGAAATTACACGTGCGGTCTGTTTTGGTTCAGCACATCAGGTTTAGGGATTGGTTGCGAGTGTGAGGGTACTGGCGGCGAGCCTTTTTAAGGCTCGATTGGCGGCTAGGCATTGGATTATCTAGGGAAGGCTGAAGGTGGGGGGGGGAGTTGGGCCATCACCTCCCCCAAATGCTGAAGGGTACTTCGTTAATTGAGTCCGGGGGGCGTGTCCCTGTCCGAAGCCGTGGTAGGTGAGGGCCAAAGGCACGCCCCATATCGGTGACCCCAGGGTGAGTTCCTGGCTGATGTGCAGCAGCAGGACTCTCCCATCGGTGGTTAACTCTTCCCGGACTGCCAGCACAGTTTGCTGGAGTCAGATATAGTTGGTTAGATCCAATGCCTAAGCCAATACCTCTCTACATTCGTAACCAATAAAGTTGTGGCCTTTCTATGCCCATTAACCTTAATTATTGAGACTTGTGTCTTTATTTCACCATGGGAGGGGTCGGGATTTGACATGCAAAAGAAATTACACGTGCGGTCTGTTTTGGTTCAGCACATCAGCAGTAATTTTACTGAGAAGTTAAGGATTCCGAGCCATTCTGAGTACTCTCTCTTCTCCCCCACCATCCAATTCAATTGTCTGGGCAAGGTTTGTTTTGTTTTAGCATCTTCATGGTTGAGTATATATAAAGATTAATGGCTATGAAAAGCTTGGGCAAATTCACTTCTACCAAAATTGAATAGCAAGCAAGTTGGGACTTCAAGTCACCATCCTGTAATAATTTGGGCTACATTTATGGAAACAGCTCTTCCACAGAAAGGGGGGCTTCTTCAAAAACTAAAATATAGCCCTCTTTCCCACTCATCATGGGCTCTCACTTAGATGGTCACACTTGGAAGCGAAAGGCACTGGCCATTATTTTTATTAAGGTACTACGGATACAGTTCCCAAGTATATAAATCTTTTGGGAACGGTCATCTGTGGCAGCAAGATGTATTCTTGCGTCTCTCCCCTGCTGTCGCAGCTCATCTCTGGCGTGACTAATCAGACCCCACAGATCTTCTTCTGATGTGTGCATACCAAAAACTCCCGAGTAAAGTTCAGGAGAGTTTTATAATATCGTTACGCAGCCGGATTGACAGAAACTGCCAGACCTCTGAGAAGAGGCTCTTGGCAGCTCCATCATTCTTTAATTTAGTTTCCATTAGCAAACAGGCACAATGAAGGGTAGAAGGAAAATCATGGCATGCTTTGAGTCAGGTTGCCGCCTTTGTGGGTGAAAACCTGCCATTTGCTTCTCTCGTGTGCTCAAAAGGGCTAACTTGTGCTATTCCCTCTCACACACACTTTGCTAAACATTTGTCACCATTTGGCTCAAGCACACGGCTCTCGTTTCTAACTTTCCAGTGAAGGGCATTGCCTTTGTCCTGTGCGACGACTTCTAGCTCCTACTGATCTTTTTGCAATTCACACAGTGATCTCTTGTAATCACTTGTATCTTCCCATTAGCGTTTGTTTTTAAACACATGCGTGAACACCTGTTCTGCCAGTGTGAAGCCCTCATATATCATGAGCACACACTGGGTTTTAATCTGCTCTAACTTGGAAAACTACACGGGCTCCAGTTTATCTTTTGCATTTAGTTTATTGAGGATAGCAGTTATCTATATGATGGCTGGAAAATACAGAGCTCTCTTGCCGGCATGTCTGCTCTCCTAAAACCATCCAAGGCTGCTATTTATAGAGTATTGCAATCTGCTCTAATCCCACTCATTCTTTATTATCATATTTTTCCTAGCATTCAGCAGGAGTTCAGAACTGGCAAACGCTGGGTGGGTGGAGGACAAAGTCAAATCTTATTGGTTTAAATCAGACATCAAGGGCTAGCTGGACACAGAGGAATAGTGGGACGAACCAGCTGGGGAACCATCAAGGGAAAAAGGCTCAGAGCCTGGGGAGTATATGGGCAATCTATCCAGAAGATAAATTGTATCGTGGAGTTAGTGATCTAACATGATGGCCCTTCCTGCCTCTGTTCCTTCCCCTTCTTATCTCTTGTTAAGTTCTTTGATGGCACAAGAACAGCCTTTAATGTCCTAATCAATTGAGAGGAAGTTATAGTGATGAGTACCTTCTTTGATGTTGGACATTGTGTTAGGACGCCAACAGGTTGGCACACTGAAGAGCTGCAGTCAGATGCAGATAAAGCCGAGGTCCAACAGTCTGGGTCAGGAACCAGCCAAGGTCAGGTATCAGTACCGGGGTCAGGAGAAGCCGAAGTCAGGAACTGTCTGAGTCAGGGCCAGCAGGGGACAGACGGCCGCACAGGGGGTCTGTAGTAGTCGCAGTCGGTTCAATTCAGGAGTCGGGGAGGCCTAAGCCCCGTCCAAGCCAGGAATCAGGAAGCCGCGGTCAAGAACAAGCCAGGAGTCAGGAAGCCATAGCCACGAACCCAGGAATCAGGAACAGGACGAGCATGAACAACCACACGCTCCAGCACAGCAGTTGCAGGTGCTGGTGAAGGGAGCAGCCGACCTTCCTTAAGTAGCCGGCTCATGACCACGCCTCTTACAAGCTGCAGCTGCCTCTAATTGTTCCCTATGTCTCTCAGCTCTACACTCTACAGCTGAGAAGGGAGGAGGGGAGGGGGCCTGCTGGTTCCTCTCCTCACAAGGGCCTGATTCTGGCTCAACTTCTTCCTCCTCCTGCTCTGGTCTTTCCCCTTCCTTATCTGATTCTTCCTCTTCTGAGGAGTGCCGCCACCAGTCTTCTCCAGGTATGAATTCCTCCATTTCCCCAGATTCTTCCGTGGGTGCAGCCTTGCCAAGGGGGGCTTGCCACCACTCCTCGTCCGGCTCAACCCTGACACACTGTTTCGAAAAAGTGAGGTATTGGGAGAGGGTGGCTAACGAATAATCTGCATGTAGCTAGTGATCTGCATGTAGTCAGTTGGGCAAACCACACAGGTTAGCTATCTATAAATCAGATGGCTGTGGACAGAGTTTTTTTGAGAAGCTCATGCATGGACTGATGGCCGCAGGGCTGTGCAAACTGAGAGTACCTGGGGGAGTCACTTCACCGCTTCTTGAGGGCTTCCAAGTGACAGATTGAAGTGCTTGCTTGGTGGGTGGGTGTGCATTGCTTGCTGTTTAGAATAAAATCTTTAATCTTCTCACCCACTTGTGTTTTGTATTACTTCTGAATCTCATTTTTAAAGAAGCACCTTGCTTTTGGCAAGGGAGGGAGTGGTGATGGGACAACCATTTGTGGTCACAAGGAGAAGAGGCAGAAGACTGGGAGAGGAGGTGTCAGAAGCTGAAGGCTCAGGAACAGGGCTCAAGAAGTTGGGAGAGTCTGTGGCAAAGGGAAGCCAGGCTGGTGCAGGAGTTATAGGTGTCTGCCCCTCCTGTTGTGACAAGCTCCCCTCCTGCCACTGACTCCCTGAACCAGAAGAGGTATGAAAAGGTAGGAGCAAAGACAGGCTCCATGCAGGCACAGTCTCTGATTGCATTCAAACATTCAATCCCCAGTCGCAGTTTGAAATGGCGACAAGCAACAAAGACAGCAGCTTGAAGGTAGTGTTTGGGCTGATGCAGTTCTTTTGATCAAGGTTTGTTACTCAAGTCTCTCAGGTCCTTTTTTTAATTTACGTGCACATTTCTGCTCCAGTCTAAGATGGCCATCACCACCCATTATTTTGACTTGATTGTCCCCATTTGTTGTTGGGTCAGACCCGCCTTATTGCTATGGCTACATGATTAAAATCTATCAAGACTCTATTCACAGAGCACAGCAATTAAAAAGAATGCTGCCTCAATTTGACATCAGACATGCAAGACTTTCAAATGTGCTTTAATTATACAGTATTTGAATTTTTCTTATTTTAAATTATCGCTGCCTATGGTGACCCTTCTTTCATCCAAATAAACCAATGAATCACAGAGAGACAGTAGTTAGACTCATTGAAAGAAAGTGAGAGTTGAGGTCAAAATAAACCTTCCCGATTTAAATAAATTAACTCCAGGCTCACACAGGTAAATTACTGACTTCAGAACCCCACCCAGTAAGTTAACTTAATGTGACGTATTAAATTGATTTTGCTTTTTCCAGGAGGTTTCTTCCGAACACTTCTGTTAAAGGACGATCAGCACCTGTGCTACTGATATAATGGACATGAATTTTGATTTTAGAGTTAAGTGTATAATGCTATTGACCTACAGTTCAGCCTCTTAGTACCTTCTGGTCCGTGTGTGTGGTGTTAGCTGCCCATTCCTCTCCCTCTCTTTTCTTCTCTCATTACCATGCCTTTTCTGACTCATACCAACCTTCCCATTCCAAGTTTTTATTAATTATTATTATTATTATTATCATCATCATCATCATCATCATTTCAGCTTGTCATCTTGCTCTGCCACCTGCTAATAGTTACAACTATGCTGCTAATGGCTTCCTATTAGCCATTCTCCACTTGGCTGCAGAGCACAGGTTTCTTTTTTTATAATTTTTATTAATTTTCTTTTTCTCATAACAAATATCCATTATCAATAACATTCATTTTCCAGTTCCCCCCTCCCTGTTAACTTCCATCAGTTTCTATTTCTGGTTTGTTACATAAAATGTTACATTCTGCTGTTTATAATAATATTTTGTCAACTTGTTAAGTCTTCTTGTTCTTTGTAATTAAGATTGTAAATGTTTATTTAAATCCTGCCATTGATTCCATTTTTTGTTGTTGTTTCTGTATGTTGTAAAAGGTTTCCATTCTTTTCCAAAGTCGCTATTGTCTTTTTCTCGTAATTTGTCCGTTAACTTTGCTAACTCTGCGTAGTTCATCAATTTTTCGTGCCATTGTTCTTTTGATGGTATTTCTCCAGTCTTCCAATTTTTGCTCTATTCTTGCTGCTGTTGTAGCATACATGAATAATGTCTGTTTCTCTTTCGGAATATCTTGTGCTAGAATACCTAGAACAGTGATGGCTAACCTTGACACCCCAGATGTTTTGGAACTACAACTCCCATCATCCCTAGCTAACAGGATCAGTGGTCAGGGATGATGGGAATTGTAGTCCCAAAACATCTGGAGTGTCAAGGTTAGCCATCACTGACCTAGAAGCTTCTGGTTTTTTAACAAACGTTACTTTAAACATTTTTTTCAATTCATTATAAATCATTTCCCAAAATTTCTTAATAATCTTACAATCCCACCACATATGATAAAATGTACCTTCCTCTTCTTTGCATCTCCAACAGTTCTTTTGTTCTGTTTTATACATTTTTGCCAATTTTTTTTTGGGTGTGACATACCACCTGTACAATTTCTTCATATAGTTCTCTTTAAGCAATATACAATCCGTAAATTTCAAATTCACTTTCCAAAGCCTTATCCAGTCTTCAAATTGTATGTTATGACCTATATCCTGTGCCCACTTAATCATTAATGATTTAACTCTGAAGTTAAAGCAGAGCACAGAGGTTTTGAAGCCCTTGGTAATCATTCAGAAAGATGCTTTTTCTCCGTGCGAGGCTGAAGCAGAGGCAGGAGCCACTTTCTGCCAATGCCAATCCAACGACAAAAGAAAGCCCATGCCACAGGGGCGCTTAACTGAAGAAAGAGCAACGCTGATTTCGTTCACATTGTGTCGTTAAGACGCTAACAAACCAATGAAAATGTGGAGAAGCGTGTCCACTCAGTGCCAAAGCAACAACTCAAGATAATGGCTGGATGTTTCGCATCATATTATACACCATTGCTGCGGTCTATGAACACAAGCCCTAGCCACAGAAGGTCGCCGCAAATGATGTTCTAGTTCACGATAGAATCACTATTGACGAATGGTGTGTTCCTTACATAGCCTTTCCCCTCTGCTGCATCCCTAATGCCTGCATGCGCCTGCGAAACATGCATGCTCATGCACGCACAGAAAGGTACACTTACCAATACCGTGAGAGCGAGGGTGGGGCCAGATGAGACACAATCGTAACCACATTAAGCCCCGCTGATCTCAACGGGAGAATTAAGAGCATGCTTAAATCTTCTCCATTGAAATAAACACACTGAACTCTAGCTGGCTCGTGGCTGCACCATATTGGCAGGCTAGAGGTAAACGGTAAAGGAATCCTGGACGGTTAAGTAAAGTCAAAGGTGATGATGGGGTTGCAGCGCTCATCTCACTTTCAGACCGAGGGAGCCGGCGTTTGTCCACAGACAGCTTTCCAGGTCGAGTGGTCAGCAGGACGAAACCGCTTCTGGCGCAACGGGACACCATAACGGAAACCAGAGCGCACAGAAACGCCATTTACCTTCCTGCCGCAGCGGTACCTATTTATCTACTTGCACTGGCGTGCTTTCAAACTGCCAGGAGCTGGGACAGAGAAACGGGAGCTTACCCCGTCATGGGGATTCAAACCGCCGACCTTCTGATCAGCAAGCCCAAGAGGCTCAGGGCTTTAGACCACAGCGCCACCCACGTCCCATCAGCAGACTAGATATACTGTTTGGTAAACAGCAGCAGATACCTAACTTGTTCATGCTCTGCTTGTGAGCTTCCTAAGACATCTTATCAGCTGCAGACGGGCAGAGAATGCTGGCAATTCTTATTTGACAGACAAGACAAGCCTGCCCTAGCAATAAATAAATAAATAAATACATCATAGGAAGTGTTAGCTTTGCAGTAAGAGTCTAGCATCAAAATTGACAAGATTTGTTTAAATCAACATGGCAGACATCACAAGACTACCAGAAGCAACCCATTGTCAGTGACTTAACACAACATATCTAACCCCAACTCCCACCAAACTATTTGATTTCTGCTCCCAGTTCAAAACATCTTAATATGAAACATCTTAGAACTTAACTGATCTTTTGTTCTGCATCAAACTATATACAGACTTTCAGATGAATAACACTGATTCCTCTGACAAATGCTTAATGATGCAATTTC
This sequence comes from Darevskia nairensis, assembly GCA_034642065.1. Lineage (NCBI taxonomy): Eukaryota > Metazoa > Chordata > Lepidosauria > Squamata > Lacertidae > Darevskia > Darevskia nairensis. Next base: position 2,495,910 of record JAWWNI010000085.1, on the reverse strand, counting down.
AGTACTAATTTGAATTTGCCTCTTAAAAGCAAACTGATTAGACTTTCATGACTGCCAGTTTCAGAATTGACAATTACAGTGTTGCCCTAATGTATCAAAGAGTTGGTAGGGTATCATTTAATAATACAAGTTAGATTTCATTGGGAAACTGGTTTTTCTTCCGGCGTCACAATACTCAGTTTATGTCACAGTTGGCGGAAAGACATCGGTGCCTGATCCAGAAACAAGTCACTGAAAACTGCCTCCATTTCTGTAAGTTTGACCATAAAGATAATTCTTTAAATAGCACAGTTATGGCATGCATCCTGTTAGTCATACCACCTTGTGAACATTAATTTGGCGTGATTACAGTGAAGATGACACAAGGAGACAAGTAAGGATGGTGGTAAAGGTAAAGGGACCCCTGACCATTAGGTCCAGTCGTGGACGACTCTGGGGTTGCGGCGTTCATCTCACTTTACTGGCCAAGGGAGCCGGCATACAGCTTCCGGGTCACGTGGCCAGCATGACTAAGCCGCTTCTGGCAAACCAGAGCAGCACACAGAAATGCCATTCACCTTCCCACCACCTATTTATCTACTTGCACTGGTGTGCTTTCGAACTGCTAGGTGGGCAGGAGCTGGGACCGAGCAATGGGAGCTCACCCCATCGTGGGATTCAAACCGCCAACCTTCTAATTGGCAAGCCCTAGGCTCTGTGGTTTAGACCACAGCGCCACCCGCGTCTCTTACAGGAACCTAATTCTGACCAGGTTCCTGTAAGAGACTTGTTAAACTTCAGGTCAAATTCAATTAGCATTTAAAACAACAACAACAACATATCCATCATGTTGGAAATATGATGCCAATATCTTATGGTTTAATAAGATATTGTTTAATATGGAATAAAAGCTGAAAGATGAGATTTCCAAACTTCCAATCTATTTCTGAAATTACTTGTGTCTTACTTGCCCACTGCCAGATCCTTCACAGTCTTCACATTCTCCTTATCAGCCAACCTTTCGGAAGTTTTTGCCCCCTTTTTATCAAGCTCCTGCAGAGACACCCTTTCCAGCACTTTCCAAGCATCTCACAATCAGCCTTAGCAACTTGAAGCTTCTGCTTCTACCAATACAGATGACATCTGCATTTGTAACTCTAATCAGAAGATTACAATCAGATGCAAACTCAGGAAGCTTTGAAGATGATCACACTTGTTGTTCACACTGAGATACTAGAATACAGCATTGTGCATTTTTTTTTTTTAAAAAAAAAAACACTTTCCTTTGGATCTGGCTCCTCATATAAAGGAGAATCAAACATATCTACAAACTATGTCCCTAACCTGTACAACTTCATATTCTATATACTTGCCTACAATATAGGGCACGGTGTACCAATTCTTACATTCTATGGGACTAAATTAGTCAACAAACTGTTTCCCCCACCTTAGCATGAGGGGGGGAAAGTCTGCATTTTTAAATTGGAAACTCTGCAAGGGCTTTTGACAAGTGCTTTTGACAAGCTGCCTTTCAATCATGTGGCATCATAATGATGTAATGGGATTGGCAGGCAGCTACCCTGTCCACCTGTCAAATGTGGCCCATAAGGTTGTCCCTGATAATTCATTCATTTCATTTATTAAATTTATATACTGGTCGTCATCAAAAGAGCGCAGTTTACAGAACGATTATATGAATTAGAGGGATACAATTTTAATAAGAAAAGAATACATAAGGAAGAAACAAATTCTAAGAACAGCAGCATAAAAACAAAAGAGGAAATCAGCAAAAGGAGAAACACAGAAACTGTGCACAGATACAAAATCTTCTCTTAATCTCAACCCCACTTAGAAAATGGCAGACCTTCCCAGCTCTCATCTTTCCTCTCTCTCTCTCTCTCTCTCTTTCTCTCTCTCTCTCTGGCGAGAGCCAGTGTGGTGTAGTGGTTAAGAGCGGTAGACTCGTAATCTGGTGAACCGGGTTCGCGTCTCCACTCCTCCACATGCAGCTGCACCTTGGGCTAGTCACACTTCTCTGAAGTCTCTCAGCCCCACTCACCTCACAGAGTGTTTGTTGTGGGGGAGGAAGGGAAAGGAGAATATTAGCCGCTTTGAGACTCCTTCGGGGAGTGATAAAGCGGGATATCAAATCCAAACTCTTCTTCTTCTCTTCTTTAATAATTTTTCTTAAGTTTTTGAAAAAGTTTATACATATAAAACAAAACCATTCCAAACAATAAAATACAGAGTTCTTTTGAACCCTTAGACCTCCTTCTCTCCCTCCATGAGTTCTACATTTAAATTTAAGTTTATCGCATCTTTTACCCTTATCCATCTATTATATAACCATAATTACCATAAATAATTCCACAATTCAAGTGTCATGACATCCCTGCCAACGATTTTAACTGTTTACAGTGGTCTTTTAAATAAATTACAAATTTACTCCAGTCTTTGGGAAATACTTGATCTTCCTGGTTTCGGATCTTCCCTGTCAGTTTCGCCATCTCCACATACTCCATCAGTTTCATCTGCTATTCCTCTTTTGTTGGTAATTCTACTTCCTTCCATCTCTGGGCTAGTAGTCCAGATGATAAGGAAAAATCATATTTCCTCTCTCAATCCTTTATGCCTTGAGTGTCTATTTCTCCTGTCCCCTCCATGTCTCAGCTTTGCCTGTCAGTCCAAACAAACATGTTGACTAACCGAGGGCTTCCAGGGTGGCAGTGAAATCATCCCAGGTGTGGATACGGCAGAGTCTCTAGATTCCCAGTCAGCTCCATTGGTGCATCACCAAGGTGCTGTCTCAAGCAGCCCTTCACTCTTCATACCTGGTGGAGGGGGAGCAGGTGGTTTCAAGGTCTTAATATAATACAGCCTCCCTCCAAACACACACTTATCCCTGGTTCCCCATCCCTGCCCTAAACAATGACCAGCTATAGAAATTGAGGGCAGTTAACTGTGACGTTTACCCCCAAATTTTAGAAGCAACTCGTAACTCGCTTTTTCGAAACAAACCCTTCTTTCCACTCGATTATGAGAATGCAATTATTTGAGAAGATAAGTATTATTGAAGGCACTACACAGTAAACAATTAGGATTCACCTCGTTCTAATAAGTCACTTGCCGGCATGAGATGTTTCATCCTTGTAAATTAGACGCTTTCTGCATGAATGAATTACATAGAAATCATTAATAACCATTCAAGCACAGAAGTGTCAGGAAATGATTTGTGAGTTATGACTCCATCACACCAGACTCATTTGCACACTGGTTTGTTAAAATTTCACGGGAAGGACAATGAAAATTCTAGATAAACTGAGAAACACCAGGCTTCACACTTTCTCTACCTAAGCCTGTCATGATCTCCTCTCAAATATTTAATTTTAAAGGTAAGGGTCAGTTCTAAGAAAATGACAAAGAACTGGCTATAAACATGTGTGAGACCATGGCTCCTCTTCTGCAAGGGGCTGTACTTCAGGACATGGGTTTTGCGAAAGAATAGTCAGTGTATTATTATTATTATTATTATTATTATTATTATTATTATTATTAATTTTATTAATTTTATATACCACCCTTTATCAGAAGATCCCAGGGCGGTGTACAACATTAAAAACACATTACAGAACATCAATGATAAAACCATAATAAAAACGTAATAAAAAAACATACTGACAGACAACCTAATAATAAAACAGTCATCATAGAATCATAGAGTTGGAAGAGACCACAAGGGCCATCCAGTCCAACCCCCTGCCAAGCAGGAACACCATCAAAGCATTCTTGACAGATGGCTGTCAAGCCTCTGCTTAAAGACCTCCAAAGAAGGAGACTCCACCACACTCCTTGGCAGCAAATTCCACTGTCGAACAGCTCTTACTGTCAGGAAGTTCTTCCTAATGTTGAGGTGGAATCTTCTTTCTTGTAGTTTGAATCCATTGCTCTGTGTCCGCTTCTCTGGAGCAGCAGAAAACAACCTTTCTCCCTCCTCTATATGACATCCTTTTATATATTTGAACATGGCTATCATATCACCCCTTAACCTTCTCTTCTCCAGGCTAAACGTACCCAGCTCCCTAAGCCGTTCCTCATAAGGCATCGTTTCCAAGCCTTTGACCATTTTGGTTGCCCTCTTCTGGACACGTTCCAGCTTGTCAGTATCCTTCTTGAACTGTGGTGCCCAGAATTGGACACAGTATTCCAGGTGAGGTCTGACCAGAGCGGAATACAATGGTACTATTACTTCCCTTGATCTAGATGCTATACTCCTATTGATGCAGCCCAGAATTGCATTGCATAATAGCAGTCCACTCTTCCACACTTTCACAGGCCATAGATTTTTTTAAAAAACCATCTTTATTGAAAGTTCAAAAAGTACATAACTATATGTGCACCAGACATGGTGAGACCATCTCTAATCAGAAGTGAGTCTCACTGAATTCAATGGGGTTTACTCCCAGGTAAGTGAGATTAGGACTGCAGCCTTAGACTATAAGGTTCTCGAGACAGAAAACTGCATTTTTGTTTACATTACTCTGCAAAGCGCCAGGCATGTTGTAGGTGCTCTTCAAACAACAAGACACTGTGGTATTTTAAAATTGTGTTTCCTTATGCATTCAGCTACAGATTGGAAACCAACACTAACCTGGCACATTCCTATTTCCTATTTTAAACTCAGTCCTAATGAGTGGGATTTTTATTGAATGCCAATATTATTTTCTTTGGGGGGGCATTTTTATAAACAGCCATTTTAGCCTTAGGAGACAGAATGCATCTTTCCCCCATATATGCCATCAGAAAAGGAGAGAATTCTTGCTGGCTTTCCTGCTAACATGCCCAAATGGATAAACATCAGTTGACAGCACTTACAATGTTATGAGTTTGGTGGGGAGGGGAGAAACCGGGGTCCAGCAAATGTTAAAATCTAATCAAGCCTTCTCATTATGGGAAATAACCAAGCTAGCTTCCTGGTGAGGTGATGGGGGCTTTGTGCAAGATGGCAAATGGGTGGGCCCCTCTCTTTTAATAGACAAAGTCAGAGTTGAGAGCAGAGCTGGGGGTGATTTGACCGAGAAGTAAAGCAGGAATCAGGAGAGTTGCAGCAACGTTTGAGAATAATGTTTGATGTCTATGTGAAGCCAAGGATGCTTCTATGGGAGAAATAAGTCCTTTTGGGGTTGTTGATCCTGTGAACCCCTCCATTATAGGTTCAGGTTGCATATATGTTTAAAGAAACAATGCTTTTTAACAGCTATATGAAGCCTCTGGGAGAGATCATCAGGGACTGTGGGCTAGGTGTTCACCAGTATGCGGATGATACCCAACTCTACCTTTCCTTCAAATCTGAACCAGTGAAGGCAGTGAATATCCTGTGTGAGTGTCTGGAGGCAGTTGGAGGATGGATGGCAGCTAACAGATTGAGGTTCAATCCTGAAAGACAGAAGTACTGATTTTGGGGGAAAGGGGGCGGGCAGGTGTGGAGGACTCCCTGGTCCTGAATGGGGTGACTGTGCCCCTGAAGGAACAGATGCGCAGCCAAGGAATCATTTTGGACTCACAGCTGTCCATGAAGGTGCAGCTCAATTCTGTGTCCAGGGCAGCCATCTACCAGCTCCATTTGGTACACAGGCTGAGACCCTACCTGCCCACAGTCTTGCCAGAGTGGTACGTGCTCTGGTTATCTCCCGCTTTTACTTCTGCAATGCGCTTTACGTGGGGCTACCTTTGAAGGTGACCCAGAAACTACAACTAATCCTGAACACGGCAGCTAGACTGATGACTGGGAGTGGCCGTCTGAAAGACCTACGTTGGCTCCCAGTACATTTCTTTAAAGCCCTAAAGGGCCTTGGCCCAGTATACCTGAAGGAGCGTCTCCACCCCCATTGTTCAGCCCGGACACCGAGGTCCAGCTTTGAGAGCCTTCTGGCAGTTCCCTCACTGCGAGATGTGAGGTTACTGGAAACCAGGCAGAGGGTATCTCGGTAGTGGCACCCGCCCTGTGGAACGCCCTCCCGTCAGATGTCAAAGAAATAAACAACTATCTGACTTTTAGAAGACATCTGTTTAGGGAAATTTTTAATGATTGATGTTTTAACGTGTTTTTAATATTCTGATGGGATATAAATGTTGTTGTTGTTGTTGTTATTGTTATTGTTGTTGTTGTTGTTGTTGTTGTTGGCAGACCTTCCCAGCTCTCATCTTTCCTCTCTCTCTCTCTCTCTCTCTCTCTGGCGAGAGCCAGTGTAGTGTAGTGGTTAAGAGCGGTAGACTCGTAATCTGGTGAACCGGGTTCATAGTCTCTACCTCATAGTCTCCACTGTACCTTATTCCAAAAGGAAACCTGAGCATTGGGTGAAGAAGAGGAGGAGTTTGGATTTGATATCCTGCTTTATCACTACCCGAAGGAGTCTTAAAGCGGCTAACATTCTCCTTTCCCTTCCTCCCCCACAACAAACACTCTGTGAGGTGAGTGGGGCTGAGAGACTTCAGAGAAGTGTGACTAGCCCAAGGTCACCCAGCAGCTGCATGTGGAGGAGCGGAGACGCAAACCTGGTTCCCCAGATTACGATACTACCGCTCTTAACCACTACACCACAATGGCTCTCTGAAGTGCCTGGAGTCCCTGAAATCTCTCACTGCTTGGAGATTGGGGTGGTGTGCAACAATATTCTGCACTTCTTTCCCTTGGCTCTACCTCTTTGTTGGTGCTGCCTCCACCACACACAAATCCCAGGTTTGTAACTTTTCTTCTTCTTCGACAGCTGTTCTCTTGGGGGAGCAACCCCGCCAGAGCAAGTGAGTGCAAGGCACCTGAACTTCTGCAGTTTGGGAGACTTGTGTTCGAATCGATCCTTAGACGCCACCTCAATTCCTAACAAATCAGCGAGTAACTGGAGTTAGAGAACTACGTGATAAAGAAAGGACGGCACCCTGCAGATTATTGACATGGAGGGAGAAAAGTCAGAGAATCCCTGAACTGAACCAGTTTGCCACGATGCAAAATATCCTTGGCGACATGGCAAAAGTCACGAAACTTCACAAGCCGACTTACGTGTCAAAGCACAGTCTCCAGCTGACTGCCTTCTCTATTACGAGCGGTCCAGTTTAATTTAACACAAATGTTCAAGATACCTATGGTTACCATATTCAAAGTATCAGAAAAGCAGGGGCACATAATGTAGTTTAACGTTACTTTGGCAGATGTAAATCACTCTGTCAAACCATGCATTAAAAAATGGCACTCAAAAGTCATATTGCTTTTTTGTAAAGTGTCAGAGCACAGAAGGAGCTATATGATAAATAAATACTCTTGCAAAGTCATACAGAAAAAATATGTAATAAAAAACTTGGGGAAATAGGCATTTTTAAAAGGATACGTGATAAGAGAAACTCTGACTAAATTTAACAACAGGGATTATAGTAACAGCTGTTAAACACACACTTTCAAAAAAAACCAAATCTAGCATTCATTTTATGCTGTCCAAATCTATTGCTAGAAAATGTATTTATATAATTAGTTGCAAAAATCAGAGAGTCAGCAGTTTAAGTGCAGTACTAAGCTGAAGAAGGGAAAAAATGAAAAAATGCCCCGTGCTCTTTAGTAGCAGCAGAAAAGCTATGCCAAGGTTATATGCATTTTATGTCAGCAACAGCTTTCAGATGCCCCCACATCATCTGGCATTTACTATAAGAAATTCAAGAAAATACCAGAAAACAGTTGTGGTAATTGTACTTGACATTTATTTTTAAGTACGAATACAATTAATGTTTCCTGATACTCTGGACCTCTGCCACACAAGCCGGTTCAAAGGTAAACAGATCTGTTTCCTCTGCGTACCTGAATGAGAGCCCACCATTAAAGACTTTGTGCAAAGTGATGGTTTGATTGAAACACACCAGAATCTGGAGATGAAATTCCTGTTTAGGCTGTGAATGGGGCCCACTGTGGAAGGACGTGTGGATCCAGAATTGGCCTCCACAGTCACTTGCGGACTCACTTTTAAAACCGTGTTGATGGAAGGCAATCTTACTCGGCTATGAGTGATCGCCAAAGAGAGAGTGGGGTGGGTGGAGGTGTCAACTCTTGCGCTTTCCCTGCCTGAGCCAGCTGCTTCATTCCGCCCAATGGGTGTGCCGGCTCTGGCACAGAGAACTTTAGAGCCCCAAAAGCTCTAGAAGGAGAAGAAGAAGAAGAAGAAGAAGAAGAAGAAGAAGAAGAAGAAGAAGAAGAAGAAGAAGAAGTGGAGGAGGAGGAGGAGGAGTTTGGATTTGATACCCCGCTTTATCACTACCCGAATGAGTCTCAAAGAAGCTAACCTTCTCCTTTCCCTTCCTCCCCCACAACAAACACTCTGTGAGGTGAGTGGGGCTGAGAGACTTCAAAAAAGTGTGACTAGCCCAAGGTCACCCAGCAGCTGCATGTGGAGGAGAGGAGACGCGAACCCAGTTCACCAGATTCAATCAATCAATCAATCAATCAATCAGGTTTATTGCAGCTTTAAGCTCATATGCACATACAAAATAGACACAGCCAGTATTGGGTAGATACAACCAGTAATATATACATATAAAACATATACATTAAAAAAAAAACTTTCAAAATTCCTGTAGCATTCCATTTCGCCTCTTATAAGACAACACAGAGGTTAAAAATCTTGCCACTTGCAAGGATACGGTTGAATCAGTATCTTGCAGTAACACCAGATTACAAGTCTACCACTCTTAAGCACTACACCACACTGGCTCTCTAAAGCTCCTCAGGCAAGAGGGGAGTCCAAAGGGGTGCACAAACACAGTATGCCATAGTTATAAAAAATAAAAATCCTAAAGCAAAGCCACAAAGGTCTATAGAGAATTGGCATCACTTAGTCAACAACCTCTGTAAGTGCATTCTGCTTGTTTTACATTCAACATCTTTATTTTTTTCAAAGGAGATGAAAAAGACGGATGTTGCAGGCACCAAACCAGCACCCACAGGCCAGTAATGATCTGAAATGCATCTAGAACACTTTGTTGCAACAGTTCAAACAAAGCATCTGTTAAATGCCAAAGCCTAACAAACAGTACAGTGGTGGCATTGCTATCCCCCCCTTTTTTTAGAGAGAAATGCTGGCAGATTGATTTTCATGTTCAGACTAAACAAGCGCTTAGCAGCCTTGCACTGTCAGTTGAAAAGCATCTAGCATCCCAATTAGAAAACCCAGTCAATGCATAGGTCAGCCAACAGGGTCTGTAGAGTCTCAGCAAGACTAGGCCATTCAAGTTCACAGTGATTTGTTCTGACCTCTTCCTCATCAGAGGTGACCCTTCCATAAAAATGTTGTGTTTCTTTTTTAAAAGAAAAAAAAGAAAAGAAAACTGCAATTTACTATTATTACTATTATTGCAGAGCAGAAGCGAAGAGCTCAGGAAAGATGCTACTTTTCATAGCTTTTAAAAAAATAAAATCTGTAATGATACAGGTCAGGAGAAGCTTTTGGCTCTGTGAGTAAATAAACAGTTAGCTCTCAATCCTCAAATAAATGAATTTAATAATTGTAGCTTCTAAATGAGAAGTGGTTTCAAGGAGCCTGCATGTAGGCTTTTCCACTAGCCATGTCAATAAACAGCATAGATAATTGGGCATTTGCCACTCTATTTTCTTCTACTTACATGGCAGTTAATTGACTGCTATAGGAAGCATTCACCTGACCAAGGTCCCAGGCCTGACTCAGTGCAGACAATCGGAATTTAGCTATTAACTTCTAGACTCAGGCCTGCTAATCTGAATGCAACAGCAGCACACACTTAGTGTAGTCAAATGTCTCCAGATCGGGTTTGTGCTGCATACACTTAAACACAAGTTGCAAAAACCAGACTGGCAAGCACTTGTTTTGCATAGTGAACTAGAAGCCATCCCAGAAAGAATTAACAAGGTGCAGAGGAAAAGTACCTATTTGTCAGGTAGAGTGCCTGCACTTCAGGTATATATATTGCGTGTCGAGGTCCCCAAACCACCCCTCAAATAATTCACACATCAGACAGAATTTTAGTTTTGGTTTTTGGCATGATTTTGGCCACAACTTTATTAAAATACAAATCATGTGAGTGGTTGCTTAGGCATTGGTTAAGACTATCTGTCCCACTGGGGACAGAACTGATGACCGTCAGTAAGGGGAAAACACTCTGGAGAGATAAAGGGAGCCGGGTGGTCTGACCCTCCCCTCTCCCCACAGGCTCCCAGGGCTCTCGCAAGGCCCTAGCCCCCGACTGGGGGTTCAGACAAAAAGCATTGAGTCCCTGGATTCCTTTAACAGAATTCCTCTAACACCAGCAACAATTGGAGGGGCAGACACAGTCAATCATAACCCCTCCTCCAACCAACATAATAACCAATGCCTAACCGCCAACCTTAGAAGTTGTGACTATTTGCTATACAGTAGGCGAAAACCAGATGGCACCAGCCAATCAGCCAAATGGAAAAATTCTTACTAGGCCCCTGCCCCAACAGCAGACGACCCCATGACAGGCATAGCAAGGTGAACACAGAGGCCGAAAAATAGGGAAGGGAGGGCGGGTGATCCGAAGCACGCAGCCAAGAGGGGGATCACGTTGCATACCAACCAATATATATACGTTGGGCTGTCCATCAACAAATTGCAACATACAAATCTCCCCAACAATACCCAGGGTCCAATCACAACAGTGGCCATCCATACTATCCCGCCCAGCACCAGAGAGGTGACTTGCTGGCCCCCACCGCAACACGTGCTCTCCATGAAGGAGAACACACTTTGTGGGCTTGAAATGCATGATATGTCATTACTTACCTCAGGATTTGCCAACTTTTTGGGACCAGTGGGCACATTTCACATTTCATTTTAAGCAGGTTTCATTAAAGATTTTCTTGGGTTCCAAAAATTACAAAAGGTGTCTCTGCTTTTAGCTCTTTCTGCAGATGATTCATATTCGATATCGATGTGAGACACAAATGTTATAGACAGTATAAAGTTGGGGAAGAAGAGAGGTGGGTAGAGAGAGCAGGGGGGAGGGTAGTAAACTTTCAATCTTCTACATAGCGTATGTGTAATATTTTTGAGTCTTCTTCAAAGCCCATGACACCTTTGGTAAAGGCTGTTCTCCAACTGGAGCGCTCGCAGGGCAGTGTTTCCCAGTTGTTGGTGTTCATACTACATTTTTTAAGATTTGCCAACAAAAGAGGTTTAAAGTCTCTCTCAAGGCAAATATTAAAAAATGTAGTAAAAAAATTCTGGGAGACCTGATACAAATACTTAAAAACAGAAAGCCCAGAATCATAGAAACTGGTTTTATGCACACATTTACACAATTCTACTGTTTTTTGTGCCTCAAGAGGGGTCTGGTGGCTCTCACCAGACGAGCCCCAAATGTCTGATCCTTCTGAAATCCTTAGTTCTTTGACAATAGATTGCCCTGCACTCTCAGCAGCAACCAAACCTCTTTTTTTGCTTTCGTTACGGAAAGTGCTTATTTGCATTTGCACATAACACATCACCACCGTAGGGAAAGCGCATTTAAAATAAAAAATGTCAAGACATAATTAAATGAAAGGTCAGGTTTAATTACAGACTAGTTGTTGCAAATGAAATACCCTAATTACCACAACCATGTCAAAAGAATTATTGGAACTGTTTGAAATGCTTTCCTTGCCACCTTCACCATTTGATATATTTGATACCTTTTGTCCTGTCGCAATGTTGTTTTGACAGCAGTTTGTTTCCTTGCAGAACAAACAAAAAAATTCAAAACAGAAAATGAAGGCGTACGGCAGCTTGAGAAACCCTGGCCTGTTGCATTAATTGTTTTCTTATAATCTGATAATGATTTTAAGTTTTTGTTTTGATCTGTTTTGCAAAGAATGTCAGGAATTAAGCCCACAATGGGTCAAACAGGTGACCTGTTGAACAGTAGGCTTAAGCTATGCTCCGGTTACCTGGAATTGCCCAAAGAATATTGCTAGGAGACCAGCTAAGCAAGGTCAGCTCTGCAAATTGTTATTCAATTTCTTTGACCCCTATTAAGACTTCAGGGTCAGTCTTCCAAAGTGGCCCAAAAAAGAAAGAGACTTGATCTTGCAGTTTCATCTCCCTTTGGCGAAACTCCACAGAAAGCAGGTCCGACAGAGAAGCACAATGCCTAATTCAGCAATAACAGAGGAAGCATTTTTATGGCATTTAGGATTAATGGTGAAGCAAATCAATAAGAAACAAACTTGTGAGTAAATAACTCAATAGCTGGGCTGAGGTGCAGGGAGAGGCTCCATTACTCGATGCTGGGAATACATGCCAATGCTTAATTATTTCAGTTTCCTCCCTGAGCATCCTTATGTGGATTCATATATCATTCCATCCCATTGCAGAAAGTTCTGCAACTTGTTTCTCCATCTATCACTGGTTTTGCCAGCATGAATGTTGCCCTCAAATAATCAGCATTTCTTCTCTCTTTCCCTTGCCATTTGACAAGAATAAAAATAAAAATTTAAAAAGCTGATAAGTTGGTACTCCGTAAACAGTAAAACAGTAGCGATGGGCAAACTCCTACAAGCTAAACTGTAGCTGCCAATAGCAAGAGTTTTGGGGGAACTCTCAGGGGGGGAAATAGTATGTTCCACCACCAATTCTAAATACACTGATTGTTGCCACCTCTTGGGTCTCAAATTCCCCTTCCCAGCCCTTCAAATCCTTTCCCCATTCTCTCCTTCCTCTTTGCAATAGATCACTGCTGTGGCAATGTTTTGGGGGCCAGGCTCTGGGAAATGTAGTTTTCTCAGGGCATCTGACATTACCTAAAATCCACATGTTCCAGAATCAGGGGGAGAGTAAGCAAGTAATAATGAAAAGCGAAAATTCATATTACAAACAGAATATTCACAAGGCTGGGCATCATCACCATGAAACCATGTAAGATTTTTATCCCACTTTCTTCAAAGGCACTCTGGGGGTGGCATGCAGTTTCCCAACAATTTTGTCTTCACATTTTGTGAGTTAATTTAGGTTGAGAGATAATGACTGGCCCAAGGTCATACAGAGAGCTCATTGGTTGAGTAGGGATTTAAACAGAGGGCTCCCAGCTTCTAATCCAACACGATTGGATTATTTAGTGTCTGGGTGGAGAACTGGATCCAGACAGGGAGTCAGATCCTTATCATCTGTCAGGAACGTACCCCCCCCCCCCCCGCCCAGCATAGTGGAAGAGTCAGCCTCAGAAATTTAGCTGAGTGAGCAAGGGGCCGACTGCAGATGAGAGCTGTCTGAGTTTAGAGAGGACAGCTCGGCCCCCCTCCTTCCCAGGGTAGAAGCTGTTAGCTCCCAAGGAGAGAAGACTTGGAAGTCGGCCAAAGCATTGCCAGGCAACCAGCAGATAAGCCAGAGTCTGAGGCTGTGTCTTCTGGGGAAGAGACAGGCCAGCTGTTCAGTCCCCATACGAGGAGACTGGAGAAGCTCAGAGAGCAACGGAAGGAAAGGAGAAGAAAGGCAGGATTTTGACGTTCTTCCTGTTGGGGGAGGGACGATGAGTCAGACTGAGCAACTAATGTTAATGAGAGCAGGTGGAATGCCAGGCTCTGGATGTGTTTTTCTTGAAAATAAACTTACATGACGGAGAGTCCTTGTTGCTTATCAGGCTGCTTGCCCGCCAGACATCGTTATATCATCCTCACCCTCATGAGCCAAGCTTGACAGATAAATGTTCCCATCAACCTGTTAATCCCCTAACATCCTAGCAACTTCAGATTACCCATTTTTTTGCACCACAATATGTAAGCAATCCACAGGTCTCTAAGACAAAGAAAGAAGTTTTGCTTCCGCCATTATTAATGGTGAGTCCACCTTTGAGAAACTACTGGATAATGACACTCCCATCCCAGGAAGAAATTTGGTGAAACGGTTTATCCTTTTTCTAGGCCCCAAAATAGGATGGAGGATTTGAGAGAGTTATTTTATGCACAGCTCTAATCAACAATAATGTTGTAGGCCAGGCATCCCCAAACTGCAGCCCTCCAGATGTTTTGGCCTACAACTCCCATGATCCCTAGCTAACAGGACCAGTGGTCAAGGATGATGGGAATTGTAGTCCAAAACATCTGGAGGGCCGAAGTTTGGGGATGCCTGTTGTAGGCAAACCGATCAAGGAGAGCTTGTGCTGGTCAGGAGTCCAATTGTGGGGAAAATAAACAGACCTTTCATTATGAGTTTCTTAACGTTGAGGTACTGATGATATTGCAACCCATAGAAACAGAAAGTGTTTAATCAACATAGTTCACGCAAACAGTCACTTAGTTCAAATTTATGGCTATCCGCAAGAAAAAAAGAAACACTCAGTGAAAGGTTTCCATCTGGCAACATTCATCATTGGCATTCAAAGTGAGAACAGCCACAATTTAAAATTTAATAATCCAAGTCGAGATGCACAGCATTCCTTCTTCTCGAATGTTTCTAATAGCCCCAACTGACTTCTTTATTGCGGTCTCCTCATAAAAATGCCAGATATATAAATAAAAAGGCATCAAATGTTAATTTCAATGTGTTCAGCTAGCTGATGTGTGCATTAAAACAATAGCAAACAGTCTGAGAAATCAAACAGTGCACACATTATGTCTCTCTCACATCTTACATACATTTTAATGAGTCAAAAGATTAAAGCCTGAAACATTCCTAACCAACTTTGAAAAACCACCATTATATATTACATGCCAACCTACTAGTCCTCTGCTGCTGCTCTTTTTAATGCGATTGCTTATTAGTCAAAGAATAGGTCTTTAAAATGTTCTCATTTAAACATCCAGGGAGAGTTGTGTGGTTGAAGCTCCATATCTCGCCAGAGAGGTGCATGCTCTAGTTATCTCCCGCTTGAACTACTAATTGGCTTTACGTGGGGCTACCTTTGTAGGCGACCCGGAAACTACAACTAATCCAGAATGCGGCAGCTAGACTGGTGACTGGGAGTGGCCACCGAGACCATATAACACTGGTCCAGAAAGATCTACATTGACTCCTAGTACATTTCCGAGCACAATTCAAAGTGTTGGCGCTGACCTTTAAAGCCCTATACAGCCTCGGTCCTGTATACCTGAAGGAGCGTCTCCACCCCATCATTCAGCCCAGACACTGAGATCCAGCTCTGAGGGTATTTTTCAGGTTCACTCCCTGTGAGAAGTGAGGTTGCAAGGAACCAGGCATATGGCCTTCTTGGTAGTGGTGCCCACCCTGTGGAATGCCCTCCCATCAGATGTCAAGGAAATAAACAACTATCTGACTTTTAGAAGACATCTGAAGGCAGCCCTGTTTAGGGAAGTTTTTAATGTTTGATGTTTTATTGTGCTTTTAATATTTTGTTGGGAGCCGCCCAGAGTGGCTGGGGAAACCCAGCCAGATGGGCAAGGTATAAATATTGTTGTTATTATTATTTATTATTATTATTAATTATTATTATTATTATATTAATGTTTTGCATTGATAAGAAAAGGTTTGGTTTGGTTTATTCTTTTCTGGAAACTTACAGATGGCGTAAAGGTCCTAATTAGACATGTTTGGTTTTTTACTTTCTAATAGGCAGGCACGGGGAGCTCAGGTTAGGAACCTCGGTGTCTGCATTTGTAGGAGAGTGACATATATGCAAAGAAGGGGAAGAACCTTTCTCCTGGGGCAAATGGTGTCATGACCAAATGGAAGCCCACCAAAATGGTTCTAGAGTCCTCCCCTCTCTTCCTCAACCTCTACATTTCAAAATGACACATTTTCTTTTCTGTGACATCATGCCCCTGTCCCCTTGGAAACCCTTTCCTCTCAATGGCAGAGCCTCCTGCCTGCTTGATGATTTCCACTGATGGATTAAAGACTTGATTCCTTTTATCAGTCTTAACAACTTCAATCCCAGGTGAGTCCCTGTCCAGGAAAAGAAACTTCTCATATACATTGTTTTTTCACTGGTCTGGCATCTTCCCGTCAATACAGTACTCCAAATATTATCTAAAGTCTACCATTTATTATTTTCTAACATGCACTAACTATAGCAATTATGGGTGCCCTTGCACCTCCAAACTCTGTTATGCCAGCGGGTGGCGCTGTGGTCTAAACCACTAAGCCTCTTGGGCTTGCCGATCAGAAGGTCGGCGGTTTGAATCCCCGCGACGGGGTGAGCTCCCATTGCTCTGTCCCAGCTCCTGCCAACCTAGCAGTTCAAAAGCATGCCAGTGCGAGTAGATAAATAGGTGGTGGGAAGGTAAACAGCATTTTCGTGCGCTCTGGTTTCTGTCACGGTGTCCCGTTGTGCCAGAAGCGGTTGAGTCATGCTGGCCACATGACCCAGAAAACTGTCTATCGGCAAATGCCAGCTCCCTTGGCCTGAAAGCGAGTTGAGCGCCGCAACCCCATAGTCGCCTTTGACTGGACTTAACCATGATCATCACAATGATGCTTCTGTCGTGCAGCAGTAAATTAATCAAAGCAGAGTCTTCTTTATAAACAGAATAAAACTTTTACTGAAGAAAATAAACTTGTTCATAAACAGCATAGTTAAAGAGCATACACAGAGTGCTCATAGCAGCTATTTGACTCTTCACAGAGGCAAAGTCTTAGTTACTGATTAACTGGAGTCCTAGGGAACATGGGTGGCACTGTGGGTTAAACCACAGAGCCTAGGGCTTGCTGATCAGAAGGTCGGTGGTTCGAATCCCAGTGACGGGGTGAGCTCCCGTTGCTTTGTCCCTGCTCCTGCCAACCTAGCAGTTCGAAAGCACGTCAAAGTGCAAGTAGATAAATAGGTACCGTTGTGGCGGGAAGGTAAACAGTGTTTCCATGCGCTGCTCTGGTTTCACCAGAAGCGGCTTAGTCTTGCTGGCCACATGACCTGGAAGCTGTACGCCGGCTCCCTCGGCCAATAAAGCGAGATGAGCGCCGCAACCTCAGAGTCGGTCACGACTGGACCTAATGGTCAGGGGTCCCTTTACCTTTACCTAACTGGAGTCCTGGAGCTACACTGTCTGCAACAATTATACACAGGCACACACTGACACTCTGAACTGGAAACAGACTGAGGCTCACAGAGAGGCTGGCTACTTTTTATAGGGAGAATGAGTCATCACCCAAGATGAGTCACAAGTCACAGTGACCTAGCAGTTTGCTGTTAACAGTTAGCAGGCTTGAACGATTGTATACGCCTTGTAGGCCTTACTGCTTCTGCTCTCAAGAACCTTTGTCTCATGACAGCTTCCTCCACCTTCATCACCTTTCAGTACTTGAACGCTGCTCCGTTGCTTCGCCAGACAGACCCAGCCTCTGTGTTTTAGGAGTATTGTGCCTCTGTGTCTCTTTTGATCAACTGGAATGGGAAGAAAGGAGGAGAGGAAGTGCTATTCATACAACCAGCAGCATTTTGTTCCATTTAATGCTGTATTGCATGACTGCCTACAGCATCTTCAGAATCACAGTATTTTGCATGCTCTAGGGATTCAGAACGTTGATTTTAAAGATTCATAGCCTGGCACATTTTGCTTCTGAGATTAGATCCACGTTGATCTTGCTTTTCTTGCAAAACAAATGCAATTCGCTACACTTTATCACAGTGTAGAGATGTGTTGTGCCGATATATAGCTAAGGTGTGGTGGTTTTTTAAAACAGGAAAATTGGATGCGGAAGGGTAAATTACACTAGAATTTTATTTTATTTTACTTTAGTGTACAAAGCTCAGGAACATGCCAGGTGAAAGTTCATCTGTTGTGGTGATATGGCCAGAAGAGAGTAGCCCAGTGGTGATCATACTTTGTTGTGTGGCGTTGTGCAGAATACATTTTAAGGAGCTCTCCCAATTTAGCCTGCACACGCAGAACAAAGCAAATCCACCTGTCAAGCCATTCCACTCTGCGGCGTTTGCAGAAAGTTTCTTGAAACATCTAGAAAGTTCTGTTGGCAACGTCACTTAAATAACGCAGGTAGAATCCAGAGCAAAAAGAAATCCTGGTAACACTTTGCCAAGGAAAACTGAACAAAAACAATGTGTCATCTGAGGAGAAATGAACAGAGGTTTTGTCTTTTTTCTTTTTTTACTCTAGCAGATACCTGAGAGACATTCAACCATTCAGAGGAAAACTCCCTCAGAACTAGACAGTCAATCAGGGCATGTGCTGCTACAACAAATATTATGACACTCTGCTTGGTTGCTAATAAATGCCTCCACACATCACCAGTAGCAGCAGCATCTCACAATGATCCAATCTCCTTCTGCTGTTCTCCCCACATTGCCCTGCTTCAAGTAACAACTATGCCCAAGGCAGTGGAATGAACTTTCTCCTGAGGTGCACAATTTCCAATTCATTGGCTTTGTAGAGCAGGATGTAGAATGCTTCTCTTTGTTTGGCTTTTGGTTCACCTGACTAGTTTGTTTATCAGTTATGTTATCTACTACCTAAATCTTTTATCTATTTTCATCTATTTTTCGGAAAGCTGCCTTGAGAGTTTGCATCAGTAGTTAATGAATTCTTTTCAAAAAATAAGGTGACCATCCTTAACCATGCATACTCGGAAGTGAGCCCTGTTATGTTCAACAGAGCTTCTAGTTAATTGTTTATTTACTTCGGCTTCAACTATGCACAAAACCACAAGCCAATGTTTCGGGTGACCCCCAGAAACACAACCGCTGTAGCTCTTTGTGAAATGATCGCAGCTGACCAATGACCTTCAATCGCAGCTGTAGAAGCCCATTGGAATAATATCGACCATGACCTCAGGATTACAGACTCAGAGGTCACAAAGGTCTGAATTTAATTTCTTTTCCAAAATTCCTTCTCGCCAAGTCTCCCAGTAGCTCAGATAAAGAATCAGATGGAAATGGCAGATGGCAATGAAAATAGTTTAGTCATATTAAAAAGCAAACAAAGATCGATTAATAGGCTGATCATTTATTGTTGTATTTCAGGAAAGTTGATTTAAATAGACACGTATTTATCAGATAAGATTGAAAATATTGTTAATTTAAGAAGCATTAGCTCATGTTACAGAGGTTAAATCTTTCCAGCGTAACACAACAGAATGACAAAACTAAGGTTGAAAGTGCACTACCTATTTGGAAATTCCCCATATTGTGTGGAGTAATGTGGATCCACATGTGAGAACATCTACGAGTGTCATAGTTCATAACTCTTTTATTCTTATTAACAGAAAAATTATAATATGGTTTGTTTGAGCTATGGTCAATGACTTATAAAACCATGGCTTGATTACATTCATTCTGACTAACCAAAATTTAAATATGCCACAGTTCTGAGTTCAGATGTCACGGGGAACTGCAGCCGGCTTAACAGCAGAAGCTTCCAATCTCCTCCTCGTGAACATAAAAGTCTGATTCCCTTTGAAGAAGAAGAGTTTGGATTTGATATTCCGCTTTATCACTACCCGAAGGTGTCTCAAAGCGGCTTACATTCTCCTTTCCCTTCCTCCCCCACAACAAACACTCTGTGAGGTGAGTGGGGCTGAGAGACTTCAAAGAAGTGTGACTAGCCCAAGGTCACCCAGCAGCTGCATGTGGAGGAGCGGAGACGCGAACCCGGTTCACCAGACTACGAGTCTACCACTCTTAACCACTACACCACACTGGCTCTTTGAGTCAGGTCCAGACCCGCATGTATGAAAATCTAGGGCTACAGAACATTTTGAGTAAGGGACATAAATAGACATCGTCATCATTATTTGCAAGTTGAAAAGAACGGGAGAAGATTTAGTGAGGTATAAAAGGGAAGGGGGGAGGGATTGTGTGTGCTGTGAGGGGATGGGGAGTTGGGGGAGCTCCGTGTGGTCTGGGGTTGACAGGTATGGAGGGTGTTGATGGTCGTGTCAGTTTGCATTTCTTAGTACAGAAAGTATTAATCTAGTGTGTAGAGGTCTTTCCTATTCTACGTAATACAGTGGGACCTCGACTTACGAAGATAATGCGTTCCGACGCGACCTTTGTAGGTCGAAAACACTCGTAAGTCGAATCCCCATAGGAATGCATTGGGAGGAAAAAATCCGTAAGTCGAAAAAAACCGCATCAAAAATTCGTAAGTCGAAAAAATCCTATCTAAACGGCCGCGACTTCCTTACGGAAGTCGAAAAAATTCGGATGCGGCGGCCATTTTTTTTTAGCGGAAGTTACTCGTAACTCGAAAACAACATAAGTCGAGTTACTCGTAAGTCAAGGTCCCACTGTACAAGAGGGTTCTTGAAGCTTCCCTGTGTGAAAGAAACAAGCAGAAGGTTCCTGATGTTTGGATTATTCCTTCAGAGGAGTACAGCTGGCTTAAACTGGTTCTCCTATCTCTTTCTGTCAAAGTCATGCTGACTATAATAAGAGGCCAGAAGGAGCCTCTGTTTCACTTTCTCTTTCTATCTCTTTTCCTTCTGGTGTGGCATTCTGTACATAGTATGCTTAGTGTTAAGGTTTAGACTTCTTATAAGTTATTGTAAGTTTAAATTAAGTCTGCTGCAACTGGATTTCTTATGGACAGTGCCAATCCTGAATGTATTGGATTTGTGGCCATGATGCTCATTTGCCTTCAGTAGCAGTAAAGCTCTGCTGGATGAAATACAATTGCCTCTGGTCTATTTTTTTTGGGGGGGGGGGGAATCCTGCAACGTGTTTAAGTTTATACTCTGCTAACTATATATTTGGAATCTGCTCTGGATCAATATTGAGTAGAATTTCCAGGACAGGTCGGTGGCAGGCAGGTGGGATTGGCAAGCAACACACGCAGGAGTGGCAGCCTCTAGTACAAAAATAATGGTAATTTATCCACAAGAGGTGATGATGGTCATCAACCTGGATGGCTTTAGAGGAGGATTAGACAAATTCATGGAGGATACAGTTAAGTTATGAATGGCTACCAGCCATGAAGACTAGGTTCTAGCTTCACGGTGAGAGGCAATACGCCTGTGAGTAACAGAAGCTGGGAATCACAAGTTGGGGAGACTTGTGTTGCACTTTGGTCCTGCTTCCGGGAACCCCATAGGCATGTGAGAACAGAATGTCATTGGCCTGAACCAGCAAGCCTTTCTTATCTTCTTAAATTAAACAACATACAACCAATCAATCATTTTATTTGTATGCCGCCTTTCCAAAGATAAAACTACGCTCAAGGCGGCTTACGGCGTATAAAAAAACCACATAACTACCAAAATAATAGCGGTTATAATAAACAAAACTTCAGAAAGTACACAACCAAATTGAACTATTTCCACATAAATCCAAAATAAAGATACAAAATATTAGTATCAACAGTCACAATACCCCCTCCAGCAAAAACCCCTCAACTTGTTGTGAATATTTGTCCAAGCCGAGCGGCAAACAGCTGCTGCGAGGCCTGATATGACTTTTGCCTGAAACCATGAGAAAGCTATTTTATCTGCTTTCTCGACATGTGATATTTATGTTCACTGTACTATTGTAATCTTTACTTTTGTACTCTCTCTTATGGCTTGCTACAATGCCAAAAGGACGTGCCTAACGGCAGCTCTGTCTTATTGAGCTACCACTATTCCTACAATAAATAGTTTAGCCTAAATCATGGCTTCTGTGTGTTGTTCTTCATGCTGGGAACAATCACATATGACTGCGCCACCGGACTCTCTGTAGCCGGGGATGTGCGCACACGGATTTGCTCTGGCTTTGGGGCAGTCTCACAAACTGCCCCAGGCGGGGTATTTACTGACACAACTATGCCCCAACCCAAGACGAATATATAAGCTGTTAGCATGCATCTGTTTGCATGCATATTTGAAAGCACATCAAAATGTGCATTCCATGCAAAACAGTCTGGTGCTGCCATTTCTTGATACCCCAAACCAGCTGCCTGAAGCTCATGACCTTTGCTACCTTATGGTCGCCCAGTCATTTCAAAACATGAGCCAGATTAAAAACTTTCATGTGTGAGTGGACAAAAGAAGCCTCTGCAAACCTATGTCACAATTTTTGAAGTCTAATGATTAGATACTGGGACATTGGGGGGGATTCTGCATTTCTTTTTCTCCCACCCCGTATGCATGCATATGCAAACCCTCGACTGGACAGTGTGTCCAATGGCAGAGTCTTATAAAGGCCGATTCTCCGTGTTCTATTTCTCACTACACAAGGGCAAGCACACTCTTGATGAAATTAAAAGGCAGTCAATTTAAAATGAATAAAAGGAAATAGATTTTTAGCAGCATGTAATTACCAAAAGCATAGCTCACTTCTTCAAAAGGCATCCATTATTAAGGAAAATAGATTGGTAAGATTAAATAAATTATAAGGAAAAAAAACCTCACACTTGATCAGCTACTGAAATGAGAAGAAAAATTCTGGCCTGATTGACCAGAATATATTAATTGAAGGAAGTGTAATTTGGCCAACTAGCCATCTTCGAAGCACAGCATAAAGGCCACCCAAATATGAGGAACCTCTGGCTAAATTCCGCTAATGCCATTATATCCTACATCACAAGTGTTAATTGCAACCCTGCTAGCGTTTTCATCTGCTTGCAGTGGTCTCCAATATCCTCTATAATAATTCCCTATGTCCCTGCGGCGCCGTCCGTGTGTCAGTGGAATTCGCAACTGGGCATGCGCCCCACTGACAGACGGATTGGAGCAGGGATTGGAGAGGGGGCGTGTCCGAGAGGCAGCGACGGCGCACGCGCGTCGCCATTTGGCTCAGTGCCGCTGCCTCGCACGGAGCTGAGCGCGCTGCCGGGGTGCCCCTGTCCGCCTGCGCTCACCCGCTGCCGCAGCCTCCGAGGCTGCCCCCGCTCGGCAGGCTCTGGCTGCGGCTCCGGTGGGATGCGCGGCGCCCCGGCTCGCCGCCGGGCTCGCCCTGCCCAGGCCCTGGCCCTCCTTCCCCGTCCGTGAGCGCCCCTGCCCTCCCTCCCTCCTGCCCGGCTCTTCTCCTGCGCAGCCGGAGCCGCCGAGGGAGCTGGGCGCGCGCGGCGGTGCCGGCCTCCGAGGGGGCGTCCGGGGTTGGGGGGCTCCCCGGTCTCCCTGCGCTCAGCCTCCTCCCACCGCGGCGGCAGGAGCGCAGCCGCGGCTGTGCCCCCCGCCCTGCAAGGCGCGCGCGTGTGCTGCCAGGCTAGCGCCCGTTATCTCAATGGGCTTCAATTCACTAGTATATTATAAATTTTCCCCATTCTTTGTTAAAGTTTTGGTCTTCTTGGTCCCTGAGCCTTTCAATCAGTTTTGCCATTTTGGCATAGTCCAACAATTTAATTTGCCATTCTTCTCTGGTAGGGACTTTATCTTCTTTCCACCTCTGGGCTAATAGCATCCGTGCGGCTGTTGTTGCATACATAAAAAGTCTTTTCTGCTGCTTTGAAATATCAGCACTTACAATTCCTAATAGAAAAGCTTCTCATTTTTTATAAAAGTTATTTTAAACATTTTTTCCAATTCATTATATATCATTTCCCAGAATGCTCTTATTACCTTACACGTCCACCACATATAACAAAAGGTGCCTTCTTTTTCTTTACATTTCCAGCAGATATTTGTCAATACATTTTCGCTAACTTACTAGGAGTCAAATACCACAGGTGTGCTGGCCCGAGGGTATCCGGGAAGTGAGGTCCAGGTCTGGTCCGGGGTTCGAAGAGTCAGTGAGGAGTCAGTCCAGAAGAGTCAAGGCAGGGAACGGAGCAGGGGACCAGGCAAGGTCAGGTACAGGAACACAGGCAGGATCAGGCAAACAGCAATGCTGCTCCCGGTGGGGTCCGGCAGCCTTTTATCTCTGACGAGGTAATGGCCGGTCCCGATCCCCCAACGACTCACCACCCTGCCTCGCCCGAAGGCGAGCACTCCTCCTGCGAGTACTCAGGTCTCTCCTTCTTTCAGACCTGAGTCTCTGCAGCTCGGGAGGTTACTAGACCCAGGGGCCGCCTCAGCCTCTCCTGACCCAGCCGGTAGTGGAGCAGCTGACAGTGATGGCCCTGCTGACGGCAATGAGGTATTCTCCGCACCTGGAGCCAGGACAGGCTCAGGCCCCTGACTCGGCTCAGCTGGTGCTTGTTGCAGGGGAACCTGTGCAGACTGCGGTTCCTCAGAATCAGGCCCCAGACTTGGTTTAGACCAGTGATGGCTAACCTTGACACTCCAGATGTTTTGGAACTACAACTCCCATCATCCCTAGTTAACAGGACCAGTGGTCAGGGATGATGGGAGTTGTAGTCCCAAAACATCTGGAGTGTCAAGGTTAGCCATCACTGGTTTAGACAATGTCTGGGACAGAGGATCCTGTATAGACTGAGACTCCTCTGGTTCCGAGTCCGAGCCTGAATCCCAGGCCATCACAACAGGTACATCATTTTCATATAGTTTTCTTTCAACGTACAGCATGCTGAGAATTTCAGATCATTTGACAGTAATTTTATATTATTTTCTAACAAATCTTTTTCGAATCCTGAGGTCTCATAACTGAAACCCCTCCTTTCTATCTTGAAAATATTGTTTAATTAATAGAATTGTAGCCAATCAGTCAGTAAACCCTTTATCTCTTCAAAATTGCATGACTCTCACTCTTAGGCTTCTAGGCAGCTCTCTCATACACAGTGACCATAATTCTTCTCACTACCAGCCCATTTGCCCTCTGGTGCAGAGCAATTTCCTTTCTTATACTAATCAGCCAAAAATAGGAAACATTATGGCCCTCGCCTGGCTGATTGGACAATACTCACATCCGTATTTAACCTGATTCCTTTCTAAGGCAAGAGCTCCCTTCAGTTGTTATGCCCCCCCCCCGATTATCAATGCATGGTTTAGAACGCTCTCTTTTTCGTTATTATTGCACATCTGCTTTTATTTTCAGCATCGCCGGAGAAACAGTATTTGAAAAGCAAAAATAAAAAAAGCAGCAAATGCTACACCCGCATAATCATTTGTTCTTATGTCAAAAGTTGCATTAAAAAAAAGGAAAATGTGATCAATTAATCCACTCTAATAAGAAATGATAATAAGAAACGAAAAAGGCAATTCAGTAATCCACTCCTAATATAAGCCTGAAAAGAGTGATACAGCCCTCCTTGGGTGTCATATCTCAAGATAGGTTTTTCTTACCCAGAAAACTCTAGTTACAAAAAGCAATTAGGCAAAATTCTCTCATGATCTGAGCAAATATAGAAGGCATTATTTAAAAACTCCTGAGCTGATTTAGATAATATACAGAGAGCTATGCTTAAATATTAAATGGTGAGCTCAACATTTATTTCCTTCTGTCAGAGTGCTCCGGTTCTGGGTTCTTCCAGAATGGTTCCTAGTAGATGAATGCTAACAGGCTCACCCTACACATGTCAAAATGCATATGCCTCTTTAAAAAGACTGAAGAATTATACTAAGCAGAAATATATCACTGATCAGACTATTAGCAGGAATAAATCACTAAAGTGTAGATAACTAAAGCAAGCTACCCCGTGGATAGCACCCCCCAAAAGTTGGATTTTCCAAGGTTTGAAAAAAGAGAAGAACTGAAAAAAGTGATAATGTAATGTACCGGTATATTATGTGTTGGTTACATCAAGACAGGTGAACTAATGGCAGTGTACTGGAAGAAGCAAAGATCACCAGGGTTGAAGCGATGATTCTTCAACATCAACTTCATTGGACTGGTCATGCTGTGTGGATGCCTGATTATCGTCTTCCAAAGTATACTCTATTCCGAACTTTAAAATGGAAAGTGTAATGCTGGTGGTCAACAAAAGAGATTTAAAGACTTTCTCAAGGCAAATCTAAAAAAATGTAGCATAAACACCAACAACTGGGAAACACTGGCCTGCGAGCACTCCAATTGGAGAACAGCCTTGACCAAAGGTGTCATGGGCTTTGAAGACGCTCGAACTCAGGACAAAAGGGAGAAACGCGCTAAGAGGAAGGCACACTTGGCAAACCCTCACCGTGACCAACTCCCGCCCGGAAACCAATGTCCCGACTGTGGAAGGAAGTGTGGATCCAGAATTGGCTTCCACAGTCACTTAGGAATCACTGTTAAAACCGTGTTTATGGAAGACAACCTTACTCGGCTACGAGTGATAGCCAAAGAGAAGAGACTTCAAGACTGGATTACCGCAATGCGCTCTATGTGGGGCGTCCCTCGCTCTTGATCCGGAAGCTGCAGTTAGTGCAGAATGCTGCAGTCTGATTGCTGACAGGAGTAAGACTTTGTACCTGGTGTTACATCCCCAAAGCATCAGAGTAATCACCTGGTAATAGTGAATACCTTCCCCACTGCAGTTATGTCAGGGTAGTTCAGAGGGGTTCTCTTAGAGGTATCTGTGCGGACAGTCTAGATAAAATCAAGTTGTACAAATAGTTCCCCTAGTCAGAAATCTATAGCTGAGCAGTTCAGGAACAAAAGAGATTGGGTTTGAGTAGACCTATAGGTCTGTGTCCTGGTAAATCAGACCCACAGAATAATATTTGCTCTAGTTTTTAGTGCATTTTTTGTCTATTAAAAAGAAATGGGCTGAAATTTACTGCCAGGATGAAGGAGCAGGAAGAATGCTATATATTGTAAGAAGCTGTTGAATTAAATTATTATGGGTCAGGTTCTGTTGTAGTCAATTTTGGCAAATAGTGTGACAGATGTTTATTATTGTAAAAGTCATGGATATGTCCTGGATATTGTAACTGACTGTGTTATTAGGTCATGTTTCAGTCATACCGTAAATAGTGCATCTCATTATTATTTTTATTGTACTACTAAAGGTGATAGCCTTTGGCTAAACAAAAAGATTTAGGTTTGGCTTAGCTTCAGTGTGGTTGCTGTCTCATACTCCTTCAGGCCATGCCCAGGAAAGATTTTCTCATTTTCACCCATCATTACCCTGGTCTCTAACATAGATTGTAAGCTCATTAGAGCAGGGACCCATTTTTTCCCTGTTTTTATTTCTCTGTGCTGCTCTGTAATGTGCCACCCATAATGATAGCCCTGCCTAAAGAATACTTCCAAGATGAGATACATGCAAAGCAGAATTTTTGCCTGCACAGTTTCAAGTCGAATGCAATCCAAGCTCATTTCGCTTCCCCTCCTTGCAGAGAAATTTCCTTCAGGCTTGCAAAGTTGTTTTGTAGCACGGAGACTGCCCTGTGGAGAATCACTAATCACCTGCTTTCTGCAGGGACTTCCTGTTTCCTGGGCTTATTACTGTTAGATCTTCCAGCAGCATTTGACATCAGTTGACATTGCTCATCCTGGGATTCCAACAGAGCATCTGGAATTCTGTGTTGGTCTAAGCGCAACCGTTCTCCTCTGTGCTGCCTCAAGCAGTCAGTTTTTAATCCTTAATTTGTGTGGCACGAATACCGTTAGGCTCCATTAGATTCCCTTTCCCCCTCCTCCCCACCGTCCCACTATTGATGTCGACATATTGCTCTTAGCTACAGTAATTAGGCAATTTGAAAAATACCCATTAAAGAGCCGTGGACAAAGAAAATGACTACATCCTTCGCATTCTGCAAAATTTCAACGCTGTCATCAATTCTGTTAGAAAGCGTTACTGGATGAATGAGCTCTTGTGCAGGTAACTCTTTTTATTATTTAAAAATGGGTCACACCCAATGGTACAAGGAGAAAAAAATTCTCGAAGGTACTATTATCAGTCTGAATTTCCAAGGCTCATTCCTGTTCACTTAAAGAACACTTTCTGCCGTAATTGGCTATGGTCCTTCTTTAACAAAATATCTGACGTAAAATAAATAAATAGTGGCTTGGATCCTAAGTTGCTTATTAGACAAGATGTATATGGTTGCTTCTCTAAACCATATCTAGCCATATCGGGAGATTCCTGGGAATCAGCTGCATTAGCCGTGTTACAACACTATAATTGCATTATAAACACGCAACACCAGATGGTGCTGTAGAGCACATAACTTTGTCTATGCGATTTTACATAGAGGTCTTTTTTTCCTTTTGTTATGATGATTTAATTTATGACTTATTTATAGCGGGGGGGAGGTGTTTCTCTGTGTGTAGATCCAGACCAGCTCCCTGCCTTACACGCCTTTTCCCACCTGGCCTGAGAGGGCAGAGCCCAGAATAATAATAATAATAATAATAATATAACCCACCCATGTAGGTAGCTTCCAACAAAATATGAAAAACACAATAAAACAAACATTAAAAACTTCCCTAAACAGGGCTGTCTTCAGATGGCTTCTAAAAGTCAGATAGTTGTTTATTTCCTTGACATCAGATGGGAGGGCGTTCCACAGGGCTGGCACCACGGTCGAGAAGGCCCTCTGCCTGGTTCCCTGCAACCTCACTTCTCGCAGTGAGGGAACTGCCAGAAGGCCCTCAGAGCTGGACCTCAGTGTCCGGGTAGAATGATGGGGGTGGAGACGCTCCTTCAGGTATACTGGGCCGAGGCCATTTAGGGCTTTAAAGGTCAACACCAACACTTTGAATTGTGCTCGGAAATGTACTGGGAGCCAATGTAGGTCTTTCAGGACCAGTGCTATATGGTCTCAGTGGCCGCTCCTAGTCACCGGTTTAGCTGCCACATTCTGGATTAGTTGCAGTTTCCGGGTCACCTTCAAAGGTAGCCTCACGTGGAGCACATTGCAGTAGTCCAAACGGGAGATAACCAGAGCATGTACCACTCCAGCTATGAAAGCTGAGGCTACTGAGCAGATTCTTGTGCTGGGGTATTGTTTGGGGCGGTTGTTGGTGGGGTTGTAGCTGTTGGGTTTTTTGTATCTGTATTTTAGATCTTGTGATTTATCTGGAAATTGTTCAGTTTGGTTGTGCATTCTTTGGTGCTTTCTTTATTATTGGTGACTACTTTTGTTTTCTTGCAGTTATGTATTTTTTTCATGTTACAAGCCACCTTGAGCATGCTTTGAACTGTGGAAAGGAAGCATACAAATAAAATTCTATGTGTATTCTTATGTAAACCTCTTCTAGTTCCCAGGTATGTTTACTTTGGGAAAGGAGGGGGACTGGATTTCCAAGTGGTGCTCCACTATGTACTAAGATTCCCAGGGGTCAATACAATAAGATCACCTTTAGCACACAGCTGGGAGAGAATTATGTGAAAAATGCACCAGTTCTTTGCCCACCAGGTAATGCTCTTCAAGAAAGTTAATAATTATGAAGTTGAGGAGTGGTAAAAGCTTTCTGGGAAATGATATAAAATGAGTTAAAGAAAATGTTTAAGAAAACTTTTGTTAAAAAAGCAGAAGTTTTTTTGTTAGGTATAATAGGTGAAGAGATACCAAAAGACGATAAGAGATTGTTCATGTACAAAATGACGGCAGCGAGAATGCTTCTAGCCCAGAGATGGAAGGAGGGAGAAGTGAGAAGAATGGCAGACCAAGTTAATGGAATATTCAGAGATGGCGAGACTGACCGGAAAGATCAGAAACCAGGAAGTTTAAGTATTTCTAAAAGACGAATAAATTTTTAACATACTTAAAAGACCACTGTAAACAGTTAAAATCATTGGCAGGGATACAATGACAATTGTAGTGTGAAATGAACTTTGGAAGCTATGAATACATAACAGATAGATAACGGTAGATAGCCGTGTTGGTCTGTCATAGTCAAAACAAAATAAAAAAATTCCTTCCAGTAGCACCTTAGAGCAGTGTTTCCCAGCCTAATCTAGGCAACGGCACACTTGAGTCAATGAAAAAATCTCGCGGCACACCGCTCCTCCCCCACCCGGCTGCGCCGGGTCTCCTGACCCAGAGTTACCAGAGTGACACTTACTTTTAAGTTAAGCAGTTATTGCACATGTACAAAAGGTAAAAAAAGTACAACAAGCGGTCGGCGGGGGCGTCTTCATACGCAGTGTGCACCCCGCAGGGGAAAAAGAAAAGAAAGCGCACTCTGACACAGTTAATAACAGCGTGAGGAGAGAAGCGGCGAGGCAGGCGTAAAAGAAATATAAAGGGAGCCTGGGCGGGGCAAATGGTTGCTGCTGTTTCCACGCTTAAGGAACCTGCCCGCCTCATCCGCCCGCCCCCCCCGCCCCGTGCGCGCATGCGTCCCCGCAGTCCACAGCCATGGCCGCCCTGCGTATCCTGCCCATTCGGCTCCCGAGGGTTTCGCTGGCGTTTTCCCGCCGGCTCAGCAACAGCCCTCCTCGGCGCGCGCCCACGGTGCCCGAGCGCATCGAAGAGAAGCGTCGGGCTGCGCTGCTCGGCGGCGGCCAGGCGCGCATAGATGCGCAGCACCGGCGGGTGAGCGAGCGAGAGAGCGAGGAAACGCCTGCTTCGCCCTCCTAGTCACAGCAGGCGAGCGAGCCTCTGGTTGGGCTTGCAGCAGCTGGCTGCTCCCGGGCGACCCTCGGAGGGACGAAGGTCCCACACTCGCTTTCCTGACTTTTTCGGCGGCACACCAGCCGGTGTCTCGCGGCACACTAGTGTGCCGCGGCACACCGGTTGGGAAACGCTGCCTTAGAGACCAACTAAGTTTGTTCTTGGTATGAGCTTTCGTGTGCATGCACACGAAAGCTCATACCAAGAACAAACTTAGTTGGTCTCTAAGGTGCTACTGGAAGGAATTTTTTTATTCAGATAGATAACGGTAAAAGATGCAGAAAAAGAATATATATATATATATATATTTTCTTTGGAAATGGAACCCATGGAGGGAAGGAAGGAGTTCTGAAGGTTTTTAATGACCTTTTATTTTAATGTTTTGAAATGGTTAAAGTTAAAATGTATAAAATTATGTAAAACCAATAAAACATTTATGAAATACTTATTAAGTTGAAGAGAGGTAATTCATCACTTGTTCAAAAGCATTGTACTGCATTCTTTGCTAGTAGAAGACTTCTTAGGCTGCGATACCCAAATGGCAAGATAATCCGAAAGTTACAGACTATTGCTGATTGTTCTCTACTAACTTCTGAAGTCAGCAACTGCCAGAGGTTTCTACTGTTCCAATAGTCACTTTTGCAACTTAACTTATATCTGACATCAGGAGGGTGGATGCTGTAAGGAAGAAACCTGAAGACTAGGTTCATAATTCATTTTGCCCGAAACCATTTTTAATTAGATGTCATTTGAGAATTTCTTTTTAATTACCGCTTAGAGCTTCTGGTCACTGAACTCTGCACGGTGCTCCTGTATGCTAATGAGAACGTTGCTTTAGAAATGTAAATGCTAAAATTTTAAGTGCAAAAGCTGCTGTTAATATCTGGCTCTTAGAAGACTCCTGCTATCGCCAAGTCTTTTTCACACAGTTTTAATAAACTACACAGATTGTGATTAGATGGAAAGAAATCAGGTGAAGCGTTCCTTCTCACCTTCGTGCTACATTAATACTACAACTGCTGTAGAGCATTGCTCCTCAAACAGCAGGCCAAGGGCTACCAGGGGGTCTCAGCCCACTTTCAGGTGGGCCTCGGTACCACATCCCTCCCAAACCTTGGCTTTTGGGGTGGACTAACAACAGCAGCTCCCAGGTGTTTGCAGGGATGCGGGTGGCGCTGTGGTCTAAACCACTGAACCTCTTGGGCTTGGCAATCAGAAGGTCAGCAGTTCAAATCCCTGTGACGGGGTGAGCTCCCGTTGCTCTGTCCCAGCTCCTGCCAACCTAGCAATTCAGAAGCATGCCAGTGCAAGTAAATAAATAGGTACCGCTGCGGTGGGAAGGTAAACGGCATTTCCGTGTGCTCTGGTTTCCGTCACAGTGTCCCGTTGCGCCAGAAGCGGTTTAGTCATGCTGGCCATATGACCCAGAAAGCTGAGGACAAAAGCCGGTTCTCTCTTGGCCTGAAAGCGAGATGAGCGCTGCAACCCCATAGTCGCCTTTGACTGGACTTATGGGACTTACCCTGGACTTACCCTGTAGACATACACGGAAAACACATAAATACCATTAGCTCCTTAGATGTCACTTTCTCAGGTTGTTCTCCCCAAATTCTTGAAGTATCGCTGCTGTATCATTTCTGTAATGCAAATATCATATTCCAAAACTGTGATGCAACAGGACATGACCAAGACATGTGCATATGTTTACTTTGCTGGTCACAGTTTTTCTCAACCTTTTTGCAGTACAGTGGTACCTCGAGTTACAAACGCCTCAGGTTACAAACTCCGCTAACCTGGAAGAGTTACCTTGAGTTGAGAACTTTGCCCCAGGATGAGAATGGAAATCATGTGCCCGTGGCACAGTGGCAGCAAGAGGCCCCATTAGCTAAAGCATGCCTCTAGTTAAGAACAGTTTCAGTCAGGTCTTGTCTGGGGAGGGCGGGGTATAAATTAAATTATATTATTATTATTATTATTATTATTATTATTATTATTATTAGTCAGCCAAACACCTGGTTAAAGAGATATGTTTTTGCCTGGTGCCTAAAGATATGCAATGAAGGAGCCAGGAGTCTATGAATTCCAGTTATTTATAACTGATCAATTAGACTTCTTATTACTAAAGCGGTTTTGTGGCAGATGTCTTAAGAAGGTAGTATTTGCAAGTTGTTGCTTATGATGCTGTGGTGTTCATCCCTAAAGCAAGATTCTGAAATGTTGGCTCAGTTTGTCATCAACTACGAAAACTGGAGACAGAAGAAATTTGTGCTAAGACTAAGCAAAGAATAACCATATCAGGATCTAGCAAGGTGTATCCATGTAGCTCATCTTTCCTTAACCAAAGTTTTATAACTCTGTTATACATAGTAAGTCTAGATCTTTCCAATCAAATATTAGTTTTTTGGGAGGAGAAGCTACTGGGAAAGCAAATGACATTAGGATTTAATACTTTTGTCAGTTACATGAAGCCAAACAAACAGAAAATTGAAAAAGGAGAGAACCAACACCAAGTATTTAATGTGAATTGATTAACATTTAGATGTAATCAATCCCAAGCATGAAGTGTTATTAATTCAGGTAGTGACCCCACTGGTAACTTGGTTCGGTTGATTACAAATTCAAGAGACCAACAAAAGAATAAATAACATAACCCCTTTTCCATCTCTTGCTAATTATAATCAGCAAGCTTCGTGGCCAAAGAGGTGAGCAAATAGAGGCAGCCTGCAGGAAGCTTAAAACACTTGAGAAAATGTGATATTCCATTTTGCAATAGACCCAGGAAGTGATGTCCAGTTGTTTCACGGAGTAATCACAGTCATGTACTGTGATATAAAAATGAGGAGTGGGGGGCTCTATTTAATTTTAAAATGACCAGTGCTTTACAATTTGGGTGGTTTTGCGTGTTTAGACCTTTAAACTTCCCCCATAAATAAATTCAGTCAAGACTCAAATTTTGGTTTGGTTTTTGGCAGAATTTAGGCCACAACTTTATTGATTACAGTGAGTGAGTGGTTGCATAGGCTCTGGTTCTGCTGACCCAGGGCACCAGCAAAGGTCAGCCTGGGGTGAACACCTGGAATAGCGGAAAGCAGGGGTCATGCTAGTCCACTGCCCAGATGTCCCCCTGGACTCAGGAACTGGCACAACCCCTCTCAGGGTTGACCAAACCATTGAGCCCCTGGATTCCTTTAACGGAATACCCTTCGCCTAGGGGTGGCGAGAGCGTTCCCCCATCCCTATCACCTGAACCAGAGACCATTCAGTATTCCATTCTTGCATCCATCAAAACTTATATACACTGTTGAATTTATCTTAATGCTGCCAGCGTTTTCAGCTGTACATTCCCACCCTTATTTCTTATTAATCCATTTACCTCAATAATTACATTCCCACTCCATTCCCACTCCCCATATTCCTTAACAAATACATTAAACCATTAGCTGTGATTGCAGGAGGATAAACCCACAGTGGTTTCCAGATAAAAGAAGGGCTTTCGTGTTGGTTCCAGCTTCCCCTCAATGTAACTAGTCCAGAAAGTGATGGAGGTTCCTGTTACTTCCTGGTTAGTAAAGGTAAAGGGACCCCTGACTGTTAAGTCTAGTCAAAGACGACTCTGGGGTTGTGGCGCTCATCTCGCTTTACAGGCTGAGGGAGCCAGCATTTGTCCACATACAGCATCCGGGTCATGTGGCCAGCATGACTAAGCCGTTTCTGGCGAACCAGAGCAGCGCACGGAAAAGCCGTTTACCTTCCTGCCGGAGTGGTACCTATTTATCTACTTGCACTTTGACATGCTTTCGAGCTGCTAGGTTGGCAGGAGCAGGGACCGAACAACGGGAGCTCACTCCATCACGGGGATTCGAACCGCCGACCTTCTGATCGACAAGCCCTAGGCTCTGTGGTTTAGACCACAGAGCCACCCGCATCCTTTTTTAGTTAGCTTTGGTTAAAGGAAGCCAGTGGATTGTTTCTAAGGCAGTGTTACAAGTCCTATTTTCCTTTTTTTTCCCTTTTCTGAATAAATTTTATTAGGATTTATAAAGAGAAATACAAAGCTTAATATCAAATATCTTTTTTTATCCAAAACTGAAACATTGATCTAAGTACAATAAAAACAAGGGAAAAGAGAGAGAGAAGGAAAAGCAGGAAAATAGAGAGAGAATAAGAAATAAACAAGAAATAGAGAGAAATAAAGTTCAGAAATTAAACTTCTGATTCTTCATCTGACAGCTGTATATAATCAATATTCACTTTAAACACTCCAGTCTAACACAGCCACTTTCTATAAACAAACATCTTCCATCCTCATGGATGGAATCCAAATGTCATTATTTCTTTTTCACGCAAAATGTCTACAAGAGGTTTCCAATCTTCAGTCAATGTTAACAATGACTTTTATCCGATTAAGCGTGCCCATTTGGCCATCTCAGCTAAGTCCGATAATTTTAACAGCCATTCTTCCATTGTTGGTAGTGACGAGTCCTTCCATCTTTGGTATGTATAAAAGTCTTGCTTCCATAATCATATATGGAAGCAAAGCTCCATAGTTCTTTTCTAACTGTATATCTGGAAAAGAGGTGCGAGAGCTCACCACAAACTTCTCCTCTTGGAATGGCAATGGTGCCCACTTGAGAGGTGCCGGAACCAAGCTCCAGTGAGCTCTGGCTGAAATAAAAAGCCCTGAGTGCTATGCTCCCAAATGGGGAGCAGGTCTGATGTGGTCCATCATTCCTTTCCCCACACCCAAAACAGGCCCCACTTTCTTGTGGTTCCTAACAAGAAAGCCAGTGTGGTGTACTGGTTAAGAGCGGTAGACTCATAATCTGGTGAACCGGGTTCGCGTCTCCGCTCCTCCACATGCAGCTGCTGGGTGACCTTGGGCTAGTCACACTTCTTTGAAGTCTCTCAGCCCCACTCACCTCATGGAGTGTTTGTTGTGGGGAAGGAAGGGAAAGGAGAATGTTAGCCACTTCGAGACTCCTTCGGGTAGTGATAAAGCGGGATATCAAATCCAAACTCTTCTTCTAACTTCTCTTAACTATTCCTTGCCTTCTCCGATGCCTGCCATAAATGTGGCTTAGTGCTAGTGCCCGATGAAGAGGCACAATTGTGAGCAGTTATTCAACAAGGATCATAGGAATAATGAAAGATATAAATAAAAAGACCAAGTCTTCCAATGTCATTTGTACATCACGAATATAGCATAATAAATTGGCAACACATAATTGGCAACACATAAATTGGCAACACATAAAACCTACAACACATAATTCCTTATTAGTGGTCAATGTACAAGTCCTTGGTTTAAATAAACCAAGTGGGGTGGATTAACTAAAAACAGCAAGTGAAAACAGGGTAAAACTGCTTGGATCTGTTTCGTTTAAAGCTTCCTATGCTTTTTTCTTTTTCTTTTTCTGGTTAGGAAGAAAAGAGGGTGAAAGAGGGAGGGGAAATGGTAAGGGGTGAGGTCGGGGGTTATGCTTCTACAGTGGTACCTTGGGTTAAGAACTTAATTCGTTCTGGAGGTCTGTTCTTAACCTGAAACTGTTGTTAACCTGAGATACCACTTTAGCTAATGGGGCCTCCTGCTGCCGCTGCGTGATTTCTGTTCTCATCCTGAAGCAAAGTTCTTAACCCGAGGTACTATTTCTGGGTTAGCGGAGTCTGTAACCTGAAGTGTCTGTAACCTGAAGCGTCTGTAACCCAAGGTACCACTGTATTCTTTTACTTAGTGTGGGGTTTTGTGTCACTGTCACTTGTGTGTGTTCTCTATTCGCTTGTTGTATTTCTTTGGTGGTGAAAGAGGTTGGGGGTGGCCTATGGGGTGGTTGGCTGTCTTTGGTTGGTTGTAGTGAGATTTGTTTATGTGTGGGGTGGTGGTGGGGTTTTGGATCAGGTTAGCCAGATTGATTTGTATGTTGTCAGCAGATTCTTCTTGTTGTCTTGTTGGGCTATGTAGGTGATAAAGGGGAACCATTCCGGGTTGAAAGTGTCTTCTTCTATTTGTCCCTGTATGAGCAGTTATTCTGAAGAGCTCAACACCACCAGCTGCTTGGAGAAAAATACCGTGCAGCAAGAAAATGTTGCAACCCGCCCCCCCCCCCCGCAACGTCCATACAGCAGCCCAATTGTTGTGATGGCTTGAAGAGCCACCATTCTTGCTTCACTAATAATAATAATAATAATAATAATAATAATAATAATAATAATAATAATAATTTATTATTTGTACCCCGCCCATCTGACTAGGTCTCCCCAGCCACTCTGGGCGGCTTCCAGCAAACATTAAAATACATTAACACATCACAGATTAAAAACTTCCCTGAACAGGACTGCCTTCAGGTGTTTTCTAAATGTCATGTAGTTGTTGATCCTTTTAATCTCTGATGGGAGGGCGTTCCACAGGGCGGGCACCACTACCGAGAAGGCCCTCTGCCTGGTTCCCTGTAGCTTTGCTTCTCGCAGTGAGGGAACCGCCAGAAGGCCCTTGGCGCTGGATCTCAGTGTCCGGGCTGAACAGTGGGGGTGGAGACACTCCTTCAGGGATACATAACAAATATGGAGGTGATCTTGCTTCAGTTACAACACTAATAGTCTAACCAAGAATTCTTTGATAAGCTCGAGAATTCACCAGAGCATAGTCCGATAAACCAGTGCTAGATCTGCATAGCTCTTAATGGTTTGTCGATTTAACTCACACTTAGATATACGTGTCTCTAAATAAATGCATATACTTATGGCTTCTCCAATGAGATCACCTCCGCCGTGGTTCTCTGAAGGACTAACGGACATTTCTTGGAAGTCATTTCTTGAACGCGCCATGCAACGCAACATACAATCTGATCACCTCCAGGATCATAAAGCAAGCCCAACAATAAATTGGAAAAACTGTCCAAGCAGAAAGAATCTCCTGTTGATTAAACAATGCCCTCTAAAACAGAATATTAATAGAGGAGAAAAGCAAAAGTTCTCCTAAGGTTTACTCTTGTTATCTCAAATGTTGTAGAACTGTGCAAAATTGTTTAGAGGTTACGGCAGCATTTCTGGTTTTACAGCTCATTTAACTATGCAATTAGACATTACAAACAGATATGGAAGATTTAAAATTGGATATGCTTATCTTCAGTACATAGGTCAGGACTTTAAACTTTAAAACAAATTAGCATTTTTGCTGCTTATGCCCACCCCACCCCCTCCTCCGCATCCCTTCGTGCCGCAGAACGAGGGTGTTTATCTTAACTCAGCAATTCTGACGATTTCCATCAGATGG
Organism: Darevskia nairensis; assembly: GCA_034642065.1. Classification (NCBI taxonomy): domain Eukaryota; kingdom Metazoa; phylum Chordata; class Lepidosauria; order Squamata; family Lacertidae; genus Darevskia; species Darevskia nairensis. Next base: position 2,458,398 of record JAWWNI010000085.1, on the reverse strand, counting down.
TAAGAGGCACAGTGATAAGCTTTGCAGATTTAAAATGAAAGTGTGGCTGTGGAGCAATTGCAAGATAGCCAAGCTAATAATACATTTTTGTAAATGTGGGGAGAAAATGTGTATGAGCACAAAATTTCCATGATAGGGAAGGTGAACAGCCTTGCCCAATGACTCGTAATTCAATGCAGGAAATTGCATCACCCCGAACAGACATACAATATTATATTCCTATTTAAAAACGAAGAAACTCAATGTCAGCGCAGAGGGAGGAACAAGGTAGACGAGGAATATTGCAGCTTTAATAGGATTTTAAAATCAAATGTGCTGAGCAAAACTGTTTAAAAATTGCATTTGAATAGTAAACAGATAACATTTTCATTTAAAGACAACCATAAGCTGCCAGTTTCAACATGTACCATGCAAAACAGAGGGTAGCAAGGGAGAGAAAATGCAGCATAAGAAATAGAAAAATAGAATGAGATAACAATGAGCTGGTTCGGAAGCCGTGATAAACCATGGTTTATCGTGATCAGAAGAAGCTGCGGAATGAGTTCCCCCCTCTTTTTCCTCTGGCAGAGGAGATTGGAAACTTTTGCTTCTGTTTTTATTCAACTGCAATTTATCATTTCATCTGAATCCAACTAACTGAAGTTACGGTTTGTTTGAAACAAGCCAACTTCAAACCATGGGTTATGAAGCTGGCTTGTTACAAGAAGCAACGTTACAAATATCCACAGTTTAGGGTTCCAATGTAGTTGTAAATTGCAGTTAATTAAAAACAACAACAACAACTGTTTGCTCTCCTCCTTACAACTGAAACAGAGAAAAGAGGGAAAGTGCACAAGCCCAAGGAGAGTTACAGTGCTCTGGCTGTAGAAATCAATACAGGAGAGACATTTTCTGTTGCAGGTGGGGCAGATGAAGGTGTCCAATTATGCTGCTGCAGATGCACCATGGCATTTCTTCTCTCTGTGATTCTCCCAGAGGTCATTCCTACTCTGGCCTCTGCTGTGGTAAAGGTAAAGGTAAAGGACCGCTGGACAGTTAAGTCCAGTCAAAGGCGACTATGGGGTTGTGGCGCTCATCTCGCTTTCAGGCCAAGGGAGCTGCCGTTTGTCCACAGACAGCTTTCCAGGTCATGTGACCAGCATGACTAAACAGCTTCTGGTGCAACAGAACACCGTGATGGAAACCAGAGCGCATGGAAATGCTGTTTACCTTCCCTCTGCAGCGGCACCTATTTATCTACTTGCACTGGCATGCTTTCAAACTGCTAGGTTGGCAGGAGCTGGGACAGAGCAACAGGAGCTCACCCCATTGCGGGGATTTGAACCGCTGACCTTCTGATCAGCAAGCCCAAGAGACTCAGTGGTTTAGACCACAGCGCCATGGATACACAACCTGACTGTCTGTCTCCAGGCACTGCGGTCATCTGCAAGGGATCCCCACAGCACAGGGTTAACGTTGACAGCCTTCTTGTCATGTTTGCAGACATCTTTGTAACGTAGGGGTTGGTCTGCCAGTGGGCATGGTGCCCGAAGCCAGCTCTTTGTAGAGCACATCCTTGGGGGTCCTGCCATCTTCCATTCTGTATTCACATTGCAATATCATGATATTTTACATCCCTCAAACTCCCATTGCACATCATCGGCTGTCGCTACTGGGGTTGAGGAAACACACTTTTCTTCTTCTTCAGCGATCCCTCATAGCAAGTAAAATTATCTTCTATGAACATGGTTTTAACAGTGTGTCCATTAGTGACTGTGGGGGCCAATTCTGGATCCACACGTCCTTCCACAGTGGGGACATAGGTTTCGGGGCAGGAGTTGATCACGGTGAGGATTTGCCAAGCGTGCCTTCCTCTTAGCATGTTGCTCCCTTTCGTCCTGAGTTCAAGTGTCTTCAAATCCCATGACACCTTTGGTAAAGGCTGTTCTCCAATTGGAGCGCTTGCAGGCCAGTGTTTCCCAGTTGTCGGTGTTTACACTAGAAGAAGAAGAAGAGTTTGGATTTGATATCCCGCTTTATCACTACCCTAAGGAGTCTCAAAGCGGCTAACATTCTCCTTTCCCTTCCTCCCCCACAACAAACACTCTGTGAGGTGAGTGAGGCTGAGAGACTTCAAAGAAGTGTGACTAGCCCAAGGTCACCCAGCAGCTGCATGTGGAGGAGCGGAGACGCGAACCCGGTTCACCAGATTACGAGTCTACCGCTCTTAACCACTACACCACACATTTATACACCACATGATACTGTCACAATACCTCTAAATCTTAGAGGGAAGACCTTGGCATGCGATAACCATTTCGAAAGCCAACATTTGTCTGGTATAACATCTCATTCCAACCCGAAAACCTGAACCGGCTGAATGTTTCACTGACTCTTCTTTTAATTTTACAGAGGCAGCCTTACAGGGGTTTTTTTTCTTTCAACAAGGAAATGAATGGAACTTATTTCCTCTGCCTCTTCTCTTACATTTATCTATTAAGCAGGAGCACGTTGTAAACTGAAAAATAGTATGCAAACTATCACAGGCTGGGTCTGCAGCATCCCTTTGCGAGCAAACTCTGTGTGACTATAAACGTGTGACACTCAAGATAAGCCAGGACTGCTATAACGGTGGCATCTCTGCAGGAGCTCTGAAATCTTTGAGATGAAGCTATTTTGTAGGTGAAACCAAGTTAATGTACTGGTGGCAAAAAATAGTTCCATGAGCTCATAAGCTTTTTAAGCCCGAGGGGTTAAGGTGGAACTGATCACAAGAATCCTTTTTTTCAGTTAAAGAACCCGAAAAGCCTGGAGTACATTTTTACTTCAAAAACTCACCTATCTCCATTTAAGTCAGGGAATCAAAATTTAATGAACAACCAGCTTGGAAATGCTGCCCAGTGGCACAATCTTTGTAAATATCCTACCATGTTACTACATTGTTAGCATGAATAATATACGGAACGGCGCTTAAACTTTGGATGATCGTTCCCATGCACGCACACAGAAAGAGTTGCACAAACATTGGCCTCAATTGCCGGCAGCTGCATCGTAACAACCCACCCAAGGGGGGTCATTCACATTACTGCCGCTTTTGACTCCCTTACCTTTCATTCCTGAAGTGCCTTAAAAACAACGGCGTAATGAACAAAAAACAGCCCAACCTCACCCATAGCAGCTTTGGAGAAATTACTGTGCCATCTGTGAAAAGTGGAATCACACCTCTTTATTTGAACATAATGAATACCATTTATAGATTCCCAGAACTGACTAATTACTGGCAAGTCTCCAATTTACCCTTTTAGAGGATGCTATGGCTGCCAAAGGTCACATCTTAGGATAAAGGAGCAAGGAGTGTTGGTTTTGTTTTGTTCTTGCTTTTATTATGTTTTTAAAAATATATATATTGTATTTTTATGTTGTAAACCACCCTGAGATCTACAGATGAAGGGCAGTAAATAAGTAAATAAATAAAGTGGTATCATATTATTATTATTATTATTATTATTATTATTATTATTAAAAAATATTTATACTTTTCAGATATATACATTTTACGGATTTTACAATCATTTTGACATTTTAAAACTCAACTTCCTTCTTTCTCTTTCTGCGGTTCCTTAAATTTATTTTTAATATCTTCTGCATATACAAATTAACGAAGTTTACTCATCTATTTATCTTCTTTAAACATATACTCTTATGTAGCTGCAGGTTATTACAATAATCCTGCCAGTGTTTTTATCTATTTACAATTTATCTGTAAATATTCAGTAAACAATTTCCATTCTTTTATGAAAAGTTTGTTATGTTTCTCAGTTCGTCTAGTCATAACAAGTTGATTTCATTGCCTTGAAATAATAGTTAACTAATGTGGTGCTGTATTCACCCTCAGTATCACGCCTTTTAATGAGTGAGGCTGCAATCATATACACACCTGGCAGTAAATGGTAATATTTAAAATAAATACAAGCTAAACTTTTTTCTAAAAAGAAGAAGAAGAAGAACAAGCTTTGGGGGAATTGCTCTGTGTGGTTTTACAAAGTAATTTATCAGCTGCTGAAAAGCTGGATTGCTATGCATTTTATTACTGTTTTTAGGCGCTTGTACTATATTGGTAGCTAGTTCGGTATTTTCATTTTTATTACACAGAAATGGAATTGTATTGTTTTTATACTTGATTTGTTGTAAGTCAGTCTGAGGACCCTAGAGGGAGATGCTGGTGGGATAGATACAAATGACTTCAGGGTGGTGGTAAAAAACAAACAAACCAGGGATTACGAGCGGTTCCATAGGGACCACTCCACACTGGGAGAATGGGTAGTATTAAAATGATAAATGCAGTTCGACGTAAGCAAGTGTGAAATGATGCACATTGGGGGCAAAAAGAACTGGGATGTGGCAGCTGTGAAAAGGGTGAATTCCATGCTGGGGGTCATTAGGAAGAGATTAAAACAGTGTTGACAATATCATTCATAATGCCATTGTACAAAACTGATCTAAAACCACACTTGGAATGCTGTTTACGATTCTGATCGCTGCATCTCAAAAAGGACAGAGCTGGAAAAGGAAATGAGAAGGCAGCGTGGGCTACCGGGGCAGGGCTGGTGGACTGGACAGCTGGGGTGGAGGTATGCACCGGGGGGGGGGGACATGGCACATGACTGCTAGCAGTGGCCATGCAACTTCTCAGCTTCGCCGCTCCTCTGCCTTGTGGCTCGGCCAGCCTAGGGGCAGGGTGTGTGGGCATTGCACCTGGCTGCACCCCTCAGAATTTTGCAGCCAGGGATGACGATGCCCTAACCCCCCCCCATGCTAAGCCACTCTGAAAAGGGCCACCAAAATGCCCTATCAATGGCTAGTAAAGGTAAATGTCAATGGACCCCTGACCATTAGGTCCAGTCGTGTCCGACTCTGGGGTTGCGGTGCTCATCTCGCGTTACTGGCCAAGGGAGCAGCTGGGTACAGCTTCCGGGTCATGTGGCCAGCATGACAAAGCCATTTCTGGCAAACCAGAGCAGCACACGGAAACGCTGTTTACCTATTTATCTACTTGCACTTTGACGTGCTTTCGAACTGCTAGGTTGGCAGGAGCAGGGACCGAGCAACGGGAGCTCACCCCGTCACAGGGATTCGAACCGCCGGCCTTCTGATCAGCAAGCCCTAGGCTCTGTGGTTTAACCCACAGCGCCACCTGGGTCCCTATCAATGGCTACTAGCCACAATATTGCATCTCACCCAGCAGAGCTTTACTGCTACTGCAAATGAGCATCGTGGCCACAAATCCAATACACACAGGATTGGCACTGTCCATAAGAAATCCAGTTGCAGCAGACTTAACTTAAACTTACAATAACTTATAATAAGTCTAAACCTTAACACTAAGCATAGTGTTACAGAACACCACACCAGAAGGAAGAGAGATAGAAAGAGAAAGTGAAACCCAGGCTCCTTCTGGCCTCTTATTATAATCAGCATGTGTCCACCACATTTTCAATTCATTATGAATTATTTCCCAATACTCTTTTACCCTTTTACAACTCCACCACATGTGAAAGAACGTTCCCTCCACCTCTTTGCATCTCCAGCACTCATCTGATTCAGTCTTATAAATACGAACTGCGAATACCATTTTCAATTCAGATGTGACAGAGAAATAGAGTTGGGTATCTTCAGAAGAACACTGACACCTCACCCCAAAATTCCTGGTGACCACTCTCTCCCAACAGCTTCGTATAGATGTTAAAGCAGCATTGGAGACAAGGCAATATCCTGTGACACCCCCCCCCCAAGCTTACAATCTAGGGGCTGAGTGACACTTATCCAATGCTAGCTTCTAGAACCATCCCTAGAGATAAGACCAGAATGACTGCAGAACAGTGCCTCCCAAACCACAGACGATACCATGGTCAATGCTATCAAAAGCCAGTAAGAGGATGACACTTCCCCATCCTTCTCTCAGTAAATGTCATCCAAGGCAGATTCAGTCCCAAACCCTGGTCTGAATCCAGATGGGAATGGATCTATAATCAGATTCGTTTGAGAATATCTGCAACTGCGCCACCGTTAAAAGGCATTAATGTTATGCATATTGTGGCAAATTACCCCTACGGTAGGTAAATCATTGCCTGTATTCTGTCTTTGACTTGAGGTACCTACAAATGAGTGTTTGGATAGACACAGACCAAGATGCTGGCACAATATCACTAACCATGGCATTATAAATGTTATGCCAGCACTATGGCTTGACTTGATATGCGTGCATCAGTGTTTAATATATCAGAGTTAAGAGGCACTTTTACTGCACATTTTCAGCCAGACAATATCCTTGTAAGTAAAATATAGCACACTCTCACATTGGCAGTGTGGTAAACACTCCTTTTTAGTTCTTCGGGGGTCTCTTTGTAGCCCTAGCTATTCTTAGTTTTATTGAAACATCTGCTTGAAAACATTTTTTTTTCTCCAATAAAAACCACTCTGCCTATGCAGAGTTTGTTCTCAGTAACCTGAAGGTGCTTTGGGATGACTTCTGCAGGTTATTATTAGTTGTTAGGATCGCATTTTGGAAATGATACGGAGTATAAAAAGAGAAAAGTCATGACTGTAACACCCAAGTGATTCCTCCTACTGAAATCTAATATTCTGTTTAATTTTTTTAAAATAATAATAATAATAATTTATTATTTGTACCCTGCCCATCTGGCTGGGTTTCCCCAGTCACTCTGGGCAGCTTTCAACAAATATTAAAATACATTAAAAGTCAGAGATTAAAAACTTCCCTAAAGAGGGCTGCCTTCAGGTATTTTCTAAATGTCAGGTAGTTGTTTATATTTTTGACCTCTGCTGGGAGGGCGTTCCACAGGGCGGGCGCCACTACCGAGAAGGCCCTCTGCCTGGTTCCCTGTAGCTTTGCTTCTCGCAGTGAGGGAACCGCCAGAAGGCCCTCGGCGCTGGACCTCAGTGTCTGGGCAGAACGATGGGGGTGGAGACGCTCCTTCAGGTATACAGGACCGAAGCCATTTAGGGCTTTAAATGTTGACACCAACACTTTGAATTGTGCTTGGAAATGTACTGTATGAATATTCTTTATCAGAACTTCAAAATAAAAAGTTCTTACTGAGACACTTCTATAGTAAATAGACTAAGGATTACACCAGGGGTCGGCAAGGTTTACCTCGCCTGGGCTGGTTCACTCCAGCGGAGATCCCTCCGTGGGCCGGGTCACGTGCGCATCCATGATTTCCAACGTCTGTGTCTGGCAGACGCAATTTCCGGTGCCACAGAAGCGAGTCGCTGCACCACTTTAGCGCAGCGTGCGGGGACTCGCCAAGTGGGCGGCTCGGTTTGAGGACGGCTCGTGGGCTGGTTAAACGACCCCCGTGGGCCACTTGTGGCCCATGGGCCTTAGGTTGCCGACCCCTGGATTACACTTTTGATGGAGTTCTGTGTAACTTTTCCCTGAATGCATTCCCCGAATACACATTTCTTTAAATAAAATAAACACCCACTGGAGGTTGTGCTCAAAAGCAGAAGAGGGGGAAGTGGAGACACTCAACCTTTTCCACTTAGACCATATTTTCACTCACTCTGCCACCAGCCTACAGTACTTGTCCCCCCCCCCCCAATATGGGGAAAAGTTTCGGTGCATTGTAATGTTTTTCCTATAAGGGAGAAAGCAACCTGGGACTTGAGAAGGTACTGGGGAGATGGAAACAATTGGCAGCCACAAGGTATTCCACATCACAACACGTGTAGCAGATTCACTTATTGGAATGTACTGCTCAGTTTGCACGTACAGGATGACATGTCTCTATGCTGCACCTTGAAAACTCTCTGCACAGATAGTCTGGATATTAAGTTTTTCCAAGGGCTTAGGAAAGCCCAATGGGGTCATTTACTTTTTTCTTTGAATGACAGAAACACATATTGCACGATATTCTTTGAAAGCATGTTATTCTTCGAAGGAGAACTACCTGAAAATGATTCACAGATGGTATTCAATGCCAAGTAGCCTTGCTAAGATGTATAAGACTGAATCAGATAAGTGCTGGAAATGCAAGGAGGTTGAGGGAACGTTTCTTCATATGTGGTGGACTTGGTAAAAGGATATTGGGAAATGATCCATAATGAATTGGGGGGAAATGTTTAAAAGTACTTCCCCCCCCCCAAAAAAAACACCCCAGAGTCCTTTCTGTTGGGGATAATTCAGACTGAAATTCCCAGGTGTCAAAAAAGGTTATTTACGTATGCCACTACTACGGCCCATGTTTCGTTAGCCCCAAAATGGAAAACAAGCGAGGTCCCAACCAAAGAAGAATACCAACTTAAGTTGACAGAATATGCACAACTCGCAGACTTAACATATGGAATAAGAGAACAAGAGGAACATATGCTTAAAAAAGATTGGAAAATGTTTATTGAATATATGGGAAATAATTGTGTACAGCTGAAAACACTGGCAGCATTAAGATAAATTCAACAGTGTAAACAAGTTTTAATGGATGCAGTAATGGAATACTGAATGGTATAGTTTTTGTAAATTATCCAGGGATTTATGATATGTAAAAGGAACCAAGGAAAGAGAAGAAGGGAAGTCATTGATATCTTAAGGATGTAAAATGAGTATTTTAAATTATAAAACAGAAAAATTAATAAAAATTATTATTATTAATTTAAAAAGATTTCTTTTTCTATACCCTTGTGGGGAAAACAAAGGTTGTGTACACATGGCATGATAATATGTGTTCAGTGCTGGAGACGGACATCTTCTTTGGGTGCTGTTCACATGACAACATCACCAAGTCATCCCTTTCCCACAATACTGGTTGAGTTAAATTGCATTTTTCAGGAAAGGCTAAGTTTTGTTTTGTACTGAGTATGTACTTCTCAAGAGCTTACTGCCTCCACGAAAGAGCTTTCTCGTAGGTCGCCTCCAGTTGGGTTGGACCTAGTGATGTTTCAGAGCTGTGCCACTCCCCCTCTCCTATTGGACTCCGAGTGTGTGTGTGTGTGTGTGTGTGTTATTTTTAAAGCAAAAAGGAAGAAACTGTATGTGTGCAGGTGCAGCAAGGTGTTGTTTCTGGCAGCGCTTAGTGGATACAGATAGACTAATTGAGGAGAGAGAAGTAGAGAATATTGATACACCCTACTGCATAAACATGCCCACCTGCATGTAGAGACAGTGTGTATTTATGCTTTAGGATAACATTACCAAGCGAAGGTGCCAAGTGCTATGTACAAAAGTGTTCTTCAAAAAAGAGCCCTGTGCATCTTAAACCCTACTGAGCCTAATTTAGAAGACTCGTCTTCTCCTGTGAAGGCTCACCTACTATTAAATACAGTGGGTCCTCGACTTACGAAGATAATGCGTCCCGGCGCGATCTTCGGTAGTCGAAAACACTCGGAAGTCGAATCCCCATAGGGATGCATTGAGCGGGAAAAATTCGTAAGTCGAAGCAACCCTATTCAAAGCGGCCGCGACTTCCTTTCGGAAGTCGAAACATTCGGATGCGGCGGCCATTTTTTTTCTCCCGGAAGTCATTCGGACGTCGAAAAACACGTAAGTCGAGTCACTCGTAAGTCGAGGACCCACTGTACAGAGTAGCATTCTGTAAAGTCAAGAGCCGAGCCGCGGAGCCAATGCAACACAAGGCAGGTGGTCTAGTAAAAGGCAGTGATTTAGCTTTTGCAAATAGTGTGCAGTCCAGTGGAACAGCATATAAAGGATTTCTTACGTATGTCGTTTTGCCTTCTTGATATGAACACATTTAAATGACTATAATAGCAATGATTCCTTCAATTTCAATGGTTCAGTTCATGCTACGATTGCGATACATCCCCTACAAAAGAAGAAATGGGTATTCTTCTTCTTCCAGACTAGCCTGTAAGCCTTATCCCTAACATGGAAGTCTTCTGTGTCTGAGTTCCAAAAAATAAAACCAGCTTAAGTTCCCCTTTGGATTTGTGATTCCTTCCTTCCTTCCTTCCTTCCTTCCTTCCTTCCTTCCTTCCTTCCTTCCTTCCTTCCTGTCTTTTTCTTTTTCCAACCAAGAGACATGTAAAAAAGAAAAGCTTGTAATATGGTGGTATGTGTTTCACACACACATATATATTCTGTTTTACAATTGAAAATACTCATTTTACATCCTTAAGATATCAATGACTTCCCTTCTTCTCTTTTCATGGTTCATTTTATATACCATAAATCCCTGCATATTTTACAATAATTATACCATTCAGTATTCCATTATTGCATCCATCAAAACTTATTTACACTGTTGAATTTCTCTTAATGCTGCCAGCATTTTCAGCTGTACACAATTATTTCCCATATATTCAATAAACATGTTCCAATCTTTCTTCTTTTGTAGGGGATGTATATCAATTGGAACATGAGCTCAACCGTTGAAATTGAAGGAATCATTGCTACTATAGTCATTTAAAATGTGTTCATATCAAGAAGGCAAAACAACATAAGTAAGAAATCCTTTATCTGCTGTTCCACTGGACTGCACACTATTTGTGAAAGCTAAATCACTGCCTTTTTGTTGTTGTTGTTGTTGTTGTTGTTGTTTAGTCGTTTAGTCGTGTCCAACTCTTCGTGACCCCATGGACCAGAGCACGCCAGGCACTCCTGTCTTCCACTGCCTCCCGAAGTTTGGTCAAACTCATGTTAGTAGCTTCGAGAACACTGTCCAACCATATCGTCCTCTGTTGTCCCCTTCTCCTTGTGCCCTCAATCTTTCCCACCATCAGGGTCTTTTCCAGGGAGTTTTCTCCCAGTTTTTATTTTATTTGGTCTATTTTTTAAAAGTTTGGTGTCCTTTATTGCATCCCTGAAGTTATATTATTTTGTCTTTGTTTCTCCCTCATTATGTAGGATGCTGCTTCTGTTATTTTGGAATCTAAAGGGCAAGAACTACAATAGCATCACTACTCATCCACATTTCTGGACAACCTCCCACACTAGCCTCCTGGCAAAAAGGAGCCTCAGAATGCTACGGAATGCCATTCTGAGTCTATTTCTCTGCATTCCAGTGTTGAAATTAAATTTTACTAAAACTAAAAGCCATTGCAATATGTTGAAAAAAGTGGAGAGTGCTTTTAAATGTTGGGAAAGCAAGCAAGCTAATCCACAATCACCCTGCATAATTTCTTCACACACTCATTTTTTAAGTTCCTAAACTAAAAATGCTTCCTAGCCTGAAGACAGAGCGCAACTATTCAGCTCAAAGTGCTCAAATCATTTCAATGAGAAAGTTGGGAAACCTGGAATGATGTTTAAAGGTAAAGGGACCCCTGACCATTAGGTCCAGTCGCGGACGACTCTGGGGTTGCGGCGTTCATCTCGCTTTATTGGCCGAGGGAGCCGGAGTACAGCTTCCGGGTCATGTGGCCAGCATGACTAAGCCGCTTCTGGCGAACCAGAGCAGCAAACGGAAACGCCGTTTACCTTCCCGCCGGACCGGTACCTATTTATCTACTTGCACTTTGATGTGCTTTTGAACTGCTAGGTGGGCAGGAGCTGGGACCAAACAACAGGAGATCACCCCGTTGCGGGGATTCGAACCACCAACCTTCTGATCGGCAAGGCCTAGGCTCTGTGGTTTAGACCACAGCGCCACCCGCGTTCCTGGAATGATGTTTAGAACAGGAAAAAATATAGGAGCTGTGTAGAAAACTGTGTGCCATACGATTCCGAAGAACCCCTAGGTATTTTTTCCTCCACTTGTACTTAAAGGTGGAAAAATATTATTTAAAGTATCTCTGAATCTTAGAAGTCAAAGTAGGATGTTAGACTAAGATACAAATTTGGAAAGCGCTAATTAATTTATTTCACCAAAGGTTTCCTTTAATAAAATATTTAAAGAGTCTGTTTCTGGTTCCTGATAGAGAAGCAATTAATCTATCTTCTCTGGGGCTGTTGCCCCCCTTGTTTCGGCACAACACCCACAACTGCCCTTTCTTTCCCCCAACAGAAATATGAGTTAGTAGGTTTAATAGGCCTTTTTCATCTCCTCTTTTCATTATTCTCAATGAAGCCTGCTGCTTTTGACCCTCTCAAGACCTGGACTGGGGGTAAGGCATTTCAGCAACCCAGAACTACAAGGGCAACATTTCAAAGAGCTTTACACTCCTAATTCTTTAAATCTCAAACTCCAATAACTCTGTAGCTTCCGACCTATAAAGTAGTGGATATCAGTGGGATATCCCATTAGTGGGACACCCCTTTCAGCGACCGTTACAGGATTTTTAATGCAGAAGAAGTGGGAACTTTTGCAATAATGCACTTTTTAAAGTCCGTTTCAACAGTTAGAACAGAGTTGTCCTATCCTGAGTAAAGGGTAAAGGTTTGAATTCACACTCTTGTACAGAACCACCAATGACCCCCTCACTTTATTGCTGGAAGTTATATTATTAAAAGTGCTTTTAATATTTATCCCGCATCTAAAAATATTGTAAACCACAGAGCGTGGGGTTACTTCAAGGAGGGGAGCATCTACAAACATAGCTTAAATATTTGCCGGCTTTTCCAAATTTGCCTGCATTTGCTGGCTGCCTCAAGTAACAACGTTGTTTAAGTGTGCAGTTCTGGTAGCTATGGGTTCCTTCATCTCTCCGCATCTCTGCTCCCACCAAACAAAGCACAACCACCGCACAGCTTAGACAGCAAAATGCATGTCTTGATTTTCAGCTGTACTGAGGGTCCCAATTTTTTAATATTTGACTTGCTTTTTTTGTTTCAGTGCTCTGTGGACCAGAAGTGGGTTAGTGAAGAACTCCACCTGCAGAGAATAACATCAGTAATGAAGTCCCGCCAGTGTGGTGTAGTGGTTAAGAGCGGTAGACTCGTAATCTGGGGAACCGGGTTCGCGTCCCGCTCCTCCACATGCAGCTGCTGGGTGACCTTGGGCTAGTCACACTTCTCTGAAGTCTCTCAGCCCCACTCACCTCACAGAGTGTTTGTTGTGGGGGAGGAAGGGAAAGGAGAATGTTAGCCGCTTTGAGACTCCTTCGGGAGTGATAAAGCGGGATATCAAATCCAAACTCTTCTTCTTTCTCCCAGCCCACCCTTCTTTTAGGCTGTTCCTCCCCTATTAATCAAAGTGTGACTTTTATCTCGCAATCATAGTTTATAACATTCACATTTCTATCACACACACAACTTATCACATTTTCCATTCAAATTCAAAAGGCACCCCTCTACAAAAACAACTGTGCCTTCTCTGCTTCAGCTGATATCATTACTTTCCCTTTTTATTTTGGTAGCAGTAACAAATCCCACTTAAAATATAAAATATTCAATATTCACTTTATATTTACAGATTTCTTGATTCCATATGGCAAGATGGGATAACATTACGTTTTGCAATCACATCTGCTCAAAAACGGATAGAACTTGCCCCCGCAAAGAAGCAACAAAATTATACTGACCTGTCCCAAATCTTTGGGTTATTCCCTTCCATTGCAATCCTCCAGCTGCCATTTATTGTTGTTGTTGTTGTTGTTGTTGTTGTTGTTGTTGTTGTTGTTTTATACCCCGCCCATCTGGTGGGTTTCCCCAGCCACTCTGGGCAGCTCCCAACATAATTAAAAGCACAATAAAACATCAAACATTAAAAATTCCCCTAAACATTAAACCGGAGGATCACAGAAAGAGCTTCACAGAATTAACAGGCAGATCTCTAGGGAAGCAGAGCAGCAAGGAAGAAACAAATGAACACATAGATATAACACTTTTCTGTATAACCCACAAGCCTGTAGCCAAATGCCAAGTCAAGTATCTTCCTACAAGGAAGGAAAGTTATAATGTTCAGTGCTTCGTTAAACACAGAGCTCATCTCAAAGTACACAGGACTGGGTTGCACAAAGTACAGAGAGGTCGAGAACAATTAACAGGGACATGTTTCCCTTGTCTCTCTCTCGACAGAGGTCATCCTAAAGGGCGCCCAAAGCAGTTTCTGTGCCAAAACCAGACCTAAACCCTGATTGAAATGGATCCAGAAAAATCAGTTTCTTCCAAAAGCGCCTGGATCTGGTCTGCGACCACTCGCTCCAGAACCTTGCCCAGGAAAGGGAGATTAGCAACTAGCCGGTAGTTAGATAAGTTTTCTGAATCCAGGGAAGGTTTCTTAAGGAGTGGTTTTATCACTGCCTCCTTCAAACAGGCAGGGACCACCCCCATCTTGTAAAGAGGCATTGATCACCTCCCTGGCCCAGCCTGCTGTTCCCTCCCTGCTGGATTTTATCGGCCAAAAGGGCAAGGGTCTAGAGCGCAAGTGGTTACCCTGACTGATCCGAGCATCTTGTCCACATCCTTGAGCCTTACCAACTCATCCAACACAACAGGACTAGACTGTGCTCTGGACACCGCCTGAGATTCATCTGCTATAACAGCAGAGTCAAGGTCTTGGTGGATGCAAGCGATTTTATCCTCAAAATGCTTTGCAAACAAGTCGCAGTGAGCTACCGTTGGTTCTATCACCTCCTTTGGGCCAGCCTGTAAAAGGCCCCGTACAACCCAGAAAATCTCTGCCGGAGGATGCAAGTAAGCCTATTTTGCTGCCTTCACTACCACTAGTGAAGGAAAGTTATAATGTTCCTTACTCAATAATGAGTCCTTACCAGTGTTCGGTTGCATTCATTCCGATCTTTCCTCCGCTTGCATTCAAGCCGTCTCCCAGCTTCCTTCCTTGCCCTAAGCTCTGGAGTATACCAGGGAATCAATCGGGCTCCACAAAGTAAGAGAGGGCGCTCAGGGGCAATTGCGTCAATAGCCCAGGCCATTCGTGTGTTTCAGAGGTCAACCAGGGCTTCGACAGGAGCACTGGTCATATCAGCTGGGGGGGGAAACCCATTTGGAATCCCACTGGATCCATCAGCGTCCAAGGCCGGACCTTCCTAATAGGTCCCCCGCCTCTGTGGAGGGGGAAAGGTACTGACATCCTAAATCTCAACAGGAAGTGAGCTGACCGTGACAAGGGACTGATGTCAATGTCCCCCCGCCTTCAAATCACCCTCTAAATAAAGTACATAGGATTGGGTTGCACACGTGTTTGCTCCAAAACGCTTCATGATGACCAACCCTAATCCAGCAATGGTAAAAGGTAAAGGGACCTCTGACCATTAGGTCCAGTCGTGGACGACTCTGGGGTTGCGGCGCTCATCTTGCATTACTGGCCGAGGGAGCCGGCGTACAGCTTCCGGGTCATGTGGCCAGCATGACTAAGCCGCTTCTGGCGAACCAGAGCAGCGCACAGAAACTCCGTTTAGCTTCCCGACGGAGCGGTACCTATTTATCAACTTGCATTTTGACGTGCTTTCGAACTGCTAGGTTAGCAGGAGCAGGGACCAAGCAATGGGAGCTCACCCCGCCGCAGAGATTCGAACCGCCGACCTTCTGATCGGCAAGCCCTGTGGTTTAGACCACAGTGCCACCATCCAGCAATGGTACCCATGTCAAATTCCAACTCGGAGAGAAATGACTACCTTGGTCACTGGTTTCACTGGGATTTATTTAGTGGCATGGCTGCCAATCAGTTTAGAACAGGATTCAGTTCCCTCAAGCGCTGCCAAGCTGTCACATATTCTGAAAAGGAAGAACGCTTGCAAACGCCACACCAGTTATTGATTTGTAGTAGCTGTGAATGTAGCTGATTTTTTTTTAGTCTTGCTTGATATATTTTTGTCTTAGTCCTCTCTAAGTTGGTTGTTCTAAAGTTGGGCTGTTCAGCTCAGCTTAACAATAGTTAATTGTGTGACCAGTATACAGATAAGCTTTCATTTCCAACTTGGAAGAAAGGCACCGGGGGGGGGAGGTGTAGCGCTGTAGCTCAACCTATCTTTGCATAGATTAAATTTTAAATGGCAGCGCAAATTTAACTTGAAGAGATAATTATAATATTTCATCTTTTTTCATCTCAGGTTATGTAAATGAAACTTTAAACTTTTCATGGTTTAATGAATTTTTCACCAAGCTTGAATTTTAACTGTCAGTCATATCATAGGAGAACTCTGCAAGGAAAAGAATGAGGAAACAAGTTGAAAATAATATTCCGAGGCATTCCTATACACCGAATAGAAGCAAACCGATGCGAGTTCATCAAAAGGAAAGCAAAAACACACGGGTGATGTTGCTGTTTCATTCTTTAATTGGTCTACCTTGTGAATGAATTCATCCATCTGGTATTCAAACTGTTTTCCAGGACCTTAGTCCATTGATCAGACGCTCATTTGTTTAAACCAGTTATTCCCAAACTGTTTGCTGTGAAAATGATTAATTAAAGGCTCTTGTGAGCCCCCGGTGCTCATCGACAGAGGAGTCTGCCCATTACGCTCCCTCCTGATTCGGCCTGGTCTCCTCTCGATCAGCTTCTGCTGTGAAGTTGATAAATCTGCTGCATCTCTTCACTGCAGGCAATTGGCTCATCCAGTCACTCTCTGTGCAGAAATACAGCAGAATTAACCATCCTGCGAGGAAGGCTGCCTTAACCATCTCTGCTTAAGTTCAGAAGTATCTCCCACTATCTTCAGTTTTAAGTGTGCGCAGGATTGCAGCCCGAGTTGCTGGCCGGCTTCAAAACCCAGTGCTACACTTGGTGACACAAACAGGCAGCTGATTCTTACTCTTTTAAATATATCCTAAAATATCCTAGATACTATCTCTCCTTATGCAAGCTCTCATACCAGCTGCATCCTTCAAAGCCTGCCCTGCTGTGTATTCCTTTTTTAAAAAAAAATCATTATTATTTTTTTGCAAAATACAGAAAAAGAAAACCAATTACATAAGTAAAACAGAAATTTACAAAAACAGAAAAATACCCCTGCTGTGTATTCCAACAGTGTGCCATTGTGTGTGTGTGTGTGTGTGAAATTTCTGTTTTACATTTTAGAAAATTCACTTAAACAATCTTAAAATATCAATGACTCCCCTTCTTCTCTTTCCATGGTTCATTTTGCACAACACAAACCCCTGCATATTTTATAGAAGCTAAACCATACAGTATTTCATTATTCCCTCCATCAAAACTTATTTACACTGTTGAATTTATCTTCAGGCTGCCCACGTTTTCAAATAAACACATTTTTTCTCCATATATTCAATAAACATTTTCCAATCTTCTTTAAACCTATGTTCTTCTTGTCCTCTTATTCAATATGTTAAGCCTGCAAGTTGTGCATATTCCATCAGCTTAAGTTGCCAATCTTCTTTAGTTTTCCATTTTGGGGCTAACAAAACACAAACCGCAGTGTGTTATTTTGAGAACTGTAGTCACTGGAAGCAGGCGCTCAAAAGGAATTAGCCCAAGGCTGTGAAGCATTTTTCTTCCTGAAATCCAGAGCTCCACTTTATTACTCGCCTTTAGAAAATGTTGCAAGATACAACTTTTGCACTTGATTCCGGTACTATATTATTCCATAGGCACTTTGGTGCCGTCATTTTGTTTTAGTTTGTCTTTGTTTGAATGGTTTTTGTTTAAATTGAATATTTATTCATTCATTCATTCATTCATTTTATTTCATAAAATTTATGTACTGCTTGATTGTAAAAAACAAACAAACCAAAACCTCAAAGTGGTTTACAAAAAGATAAAACAATGAAATTTAAAGCATACAAAAGTTAAAATACTAAAACCGATTAAAACCACCTCAACTTTAAATAGTTGTCAATGTGTGTGCACTGCTCTGAGTTGTGGAAAAGGTTTGCGAAGGTATTTTAAACAATTAAAAGTAAACCCTTTGAGGTATTAGATTTGAAAGTGCCTCCGATTTTAATTTTTAAAAGCATGTCATGCCTATCAAAAGTTTGGGAAATACTGATTTAAACTTAATGTGAACCAATAATAAATGGGGCAACTTTCGCTTGCACATTCCTGCATTTAGGTCTAACCAAGACAACACCAAGTTATTCGGAAGCATTAGAAATATGATTCCCATGAGAAGGGCTGAGGGAGAAATTCGATCAACTTCATACTTGAAGGTGAATTCATCTAATCCAGTTTCAAAAACAATATGCAAATCAAAATACAGTTATTCACTGAAATATGCACTCCTGAATTTTTCAATTTTCCAGACAATTAGCATGTTCAAACGTGAATATACTAGTGAAAAGTGTGCATATATTAGTGATAACAACAGGTAAAATTTCATTATGGGAGGGGAAATTGCATGCAAAAATGGTGTACTAGCCACAGATGAATATAAAAATGTGCATCTAAAATGCTGGTGAATTTTCAAGAGGAGATACATACACACACACACACACACACACACACACACACACCAGGGCCTTCTCAGTGGTGGCCCCACATCAGATATCTGTTTGATCTTCTCCCTTGCAGCTATTAAGTGGATGCCAAAAATCTGTTTAAAAAAAAAAAAACCTGTTGAGTTTTTTTGTATTGATTTTACTGCTACCCCCAGAAATCATTTTCTCTGCTGCTCCTTTAATTCAATTGTTGTACTCATTTTATGTTTTTTTTAATTAAAAGCTTCCTTGTACTGGCTTACATGAAAAGGCAGGGTTGAAACAAATAAAGTGAATCCTATACCACCCAGCCTGCTTTGTCTGCATGCATGATTCCCAAGCCCCATGGGACTTTTGCTATATGATGCACCTCTTCATTGGTTTATTTTGAGCCAGGAGTTTGCAAAACTACTTTGCAACAAACTGAAATGTTTCTGCTTACAAAGACTGAAGGGCGAAGCTTGTAAGGAGATAGATTTTTTTAAAAAAATGCTGACTTCCACAAGGTGGAAGAATGTATGAAATCAGAAAAGCTTGGCCACATTAGTCATATCCTAAAATATTCAGAGCCTTAGAAGTAGGGGAGGGCGCAAGAATGGGGAAAGCAGGCAAGAGCATGTAGTTAAAAGGTTGCTTTTCTCTTGAGAACCAATCTCCCTTTCCCCCCTTTCTGCTCCTTCTCCAGAAGTGCTGAATGGTAATTCCACTGACAGAAAGCATTTTTAGTTATTTGTTTGTCCACGATAGAACAAACTAGCCTCTCCCACTTGGGGGGAACTCAGAATTGAAAACGTCCAAAAATTGCTCAGGCAGGTCAATCAAGGTTAGCTTTCACATCTGACTGTTCATGCTAAATAAAATACTTAAGACTCAGAAAAGAACCTGTGTTCCTTTGGATTATGTCAAACAGGAACTACGAATCAATAACCTTGTGAGCCAAGTAACAGCGCTCCTACGAAGGAAGGAAAGTGAAAGGCAAAACTATGGAAAGTTATTTTAAAAGATGCCATTGAATGCGGCATCTGAAACACATAGGCTGCAGAGGTCCTGACTGTGTGGGGTAACAATGGGACATTAGCTCCGCCGAAGGCATGATGGAGAACAGCAACCACCGGGAAAAGAGAGACATAACATTTTACAAGGACAGGAAGAAATATCACGGACAGAATAATTGCCACACACAGGAAGAGTAAGGATATAGTTTGAGTGCCTCACTTGTAGTTTTTTTTAATCATTTAATGTGTCAATACGTAGGGAAGTTGTTAATATTGCAGTTGTTGTATATGAGATTGTTATCTTGACTGGAGTGTACTTGAAATTAGTAAGATTTTGGAATGCAGAAATAAAGAAAATATTAAAACCATCAATTCTAGCATGCGGAGGGAACACTTAATTATATAATTTGGTATTTGAATGATTGGTATTAGTAATGGTATTATAATTTGGCATTGTTATAATGAGGCTATTATTGGACTGTAATTCAAAACTAATTAAAATTATTATCTAAAAAAACACCAGACTGTGTGGGGCATGTTTGCTTATGGGAGAAGCCACGCTATTGCAGAGAATCACGTAAAGCAGGGATGTCCAACAGGTTGATCGCGATCTACTGGTAGATCCCTGGGATGTTTTGGTAGATCGTGGTCGATCACTGGGTCCCTTTCCTTAGCATTGGTAAAATAGAATCCGGTCCCGCCCCCTCGCCCTGCCCTCCATTGTTGTGCAATCTGCATAACGGAAGATAGAGTTTACTCAGTGAGGCTGTTTGTTTCCCCGGCGATCTGTTGGTGAGTGGCTGTTCCCCTTGAAAATTCAAAAATCGGGTCTTTACTCCTTCCTAAAAAAAACCAGAGCGCACAGAAACGCCATTTACCTTCTGTCACAGTGGTACCTATTTATCTACTTACACTGGCATGCTTTCCAACTACTAGGTTGGCAGGAGCTGGGACAGAGCAATAGGAGCTCACTCCGTCGCAGGGATATGAACCGCCGACCTTCTGATCAGCAAGCCCAAGAGGCTCAGTGGTTTAGACCACAGTGCCACCCACGTAAGAACTGTGAGCCCTCGAAAACAGCTAAACAAGGCATGGGATGCTATGCCTCTACCCATCCCAAGAGGAGACTTCCCTTGAGTCTTTGTACGAGTCACAACTCTAGTCTGCCTCCTTCGAGTCAGTAGTTTAGGAGCAGGTCTTTCTTAAGTTGGGCAATTCTTACTCTTTCATGTTGTAAAACTAAGCCCTTTTGGGTGCATGATTGCAGTGTGACTCCAATTTCACTTCAGGAAAAAAGCAGCATCAGTAGCGGTTCTCAGATATCAAAAGTCCCGGAAACACTGTGTTAAGCAGATCCCAAACAAAGCTGATATTTTACTATCTCTGTCCTTAGTTAACAGCTAACGTCAATATACTGCAAGATCAGAGGATAAGTGCCCAATCAAAATCACAATGTTTATTTTCCTGGCAGGAGACATTGATCCTGTGATAGTTCCCTGTTTCAATGACATTCTTGCCAGAGACTTAGCCTGATGATATCCTGGCCTTTTAAAATGGATATTGGCTTCATAAAGAGGCAGCAGCTCCTTTTATGACTGCCTATTAGCCACAGAGACTCTCTTTAAATGTAAGAGAAGCACAAAGACTGCTAGGGAAATTGTAGCTGCACTGGATCATCACCATTTCAGCACAGCCTTCACTGATAACAAAGTAAAGCCCGCATCTTTGGCTCCTTCAATACAGCCAGGTTGTTGGAGAGGAAAACAGGCAACCTTGTTTATATTGTAAGCTCTCCAAGGCAGGTACAGTAAAGAAGAAAAAGTGAGAATTCTTGGGATTGCTTTTGGATCTTGTGGCTCCTGTTCACTACAACCTTAGCTTTAAAAAAACTGAGAGCAAAGGAACTGAGTGGTGCTTGTTCCACCAAATGAGCATGGATGTTAAGCTGGAAGTGTAATCCATCGGAGCACTAAAGAGAACCAGCGTTACGAGAGCCAGTGTGGTGTAGTGGTTAAGAGCAGTGGACTCGTAATCTGGTGAACCGGGTTCGCGTCTCCACTCCTCCACATGCAGCTGCTGGGTGACCTTGGGCTAGTCACACTTCTTTGAAGTCTCTCAGCCCCACTCACCTCACAGAGTGTTTGTTGTGGGAGAGGAAGGGAAAGGAGAATGTTAGCCGCTTTGAGACTCCTTCGGGTAGTGATAAAGCGGGATATCAAATCCAAACTACTTCTACATTTGTTTTGGAAGAAAGGGTATGCTGTGGTGGGAGTGTTTTAGATTATGTCTCTCTCCATGTGTACCCATTGTTTCACCTCATCTTCTAGAATGTATAGGATTATGTGATGCATTTGGTTGGCAATATAGTGGATTCCCCATCCCCCTTCTGAGGCAGGGAGGTGCAGGTTTTTGGGGTGTTATAAACAAAATATCTTCCCTTTGTAGGTTCTCCATCAGTAGGAGAAAATAACAGAGGCCAACCAGAGAATATTGAGAAGCAAAGTAGCTAGTAAGCCTGATCTTTATTAAAGCTGTTGCAACAGGGTACTCCCCTCACTCACAGGAGAGCAGGGAAGGACCTAGAACAAAGGTGTGCCTGCCCTTATATAGACATTTAAATCCCTCCCCCCCTGGAGTCCAAGACCACTCCCAGAAACATCATACATACATCACAGAAAGGGTGTAGGACACTGAGCAGGAGTCCTCCCAAAACACCTTATTGAATCAACCCTCCAGGAAGTATGAGTCACGATAATACAGTGATCCCAAGGTGATCCAGAACAATACCGTAATTGGCGGTACTGAAAGCCCCTGAGAATGCTAATGGACCCAACAGGAACACACTTCCACTGTCCGTCTCCTGACACAGCCCATCTGCACCAGGGCAACAAGGCAGTTTCAGTCCCCAAACTGGGTCGGAAACCAAACTGAAATGGGCCCATTTCATATGGAGCTGTAATGGATCAGCCCTTCTGGCTGGAAGAATGTTTAGTTTATCCCCAGCATTTGATGGGTTAAGTTATAGAACTGTTTGAATGGCGGCTCGCTCTGAGAAGGCGGAACCTTCTGAGGTTTAAAAGGGGGGAGCAGCCGTTGGTTCGTGGTGGTTGTGTGGAGTGTGTGGAGAGAGTTAGAGAGGATCAGGAGAGGGAGGAGTTAGAATAGTCTGAGGGAGGTTTTGGGTAGGTTTAGTTGCTGTTTATGAAACTGATGAAGAACTAAGCTGTAATGAAACTAAGCTCAACATCTAAGAAATACTGAAACCGTTATGCTTGTTGTAAAATAAAATCTTGTTCTTATTTGTGCAAAGAGGTATCGTCGTCTGATTAGTCCAGCACGTTATATAGAAGCTCTCAACAGGGTGAACTCAGAGAGGAGGCAAATCTTGACCTGAGGGGGATAGTTTGTGTCTTGGAGTTGCACTAAGGAGGGGCTAGAGGGTGGAAACCTTGGACATGCCACACCCAGAGTTGCTAACGGTGGCTAGGCAGCTGATACAGTGAGGGTTTCAGAGTAAAGGAAGCCCAGGACTGTAGGCATAAGGGGTTTACATCGCAATAGCCCGGAGCAGGAGATATAACTGGCCACGCCAGCTGGACGGGAGCACTCACATTACAGGGATCCCCAGAGTTATAAGGGAGATCGGTCCAAAGTCGAACCTCGGAGGTTCAAGGTGGGAGGGGATAAGGTCATATCCTGCACACCTGAATAAAATCATAAATTTGTAATGGAGTGACTGGCGAAGAAAGCGGGGTTCACAACAGGAGCCATGCTTGTAAACCTAACCAAACATGAACAAAGCACAGGCCCCATTGGTATCTCATTTGAGCGAGAGCTCTTCTGCGGCAATAGTTCATGATAGCTAGCCACATCTAATAAGCATAACAAGAGACTAATTTAGGACACCCTGAAGTAGCGTTCTCATTAATATTATGCTGAAAAGGCACTTTGGCCTGCAACTTCTTTTTTTAGCTGCAAATCCTGTTGCAGCTAAACCATAATAATCAGAGTTGTGCAGGTGGGATAAAATAAAGCATTGTTAATACAGCAGCATGCTGCCAATTTAAAGTATTTGGCTTACTTTAAATTGGCAGCACGCTGCTGTATTAGCGGTGCTTCATTTTATCCTACCTGCAAAACTCTGTTTATCATTACTAGACAGGTATTCAGGAACCACACTGGTATTTGAGAATCCAGTTCACATTTGTATATGTGCGTTTGTGTTGTATTTTACGAGTTCCCATTAGAGAGGGTAGAATGCCTCCCTTGTCACACAGATTCAAAGAGCTGGAAGGGATCATCTAGTCCAACTCCTTGCAATGCAGGAATACACAGCTGTCATTTACAGGGATCAAACCACACTCAAATTCAATTTTAAATATGCCATTACTAACCACCTAACTTCCAGATATCTGTCTGGAATCAAATATCTGTCTCCCTTGAGAATCTGTCCCCCTTGGAATCAGATATCTGTCCCCTTGAAAATCTGTCCCCCTTGGAATCAGATATATATCGCCCTTGAGAAGGGCAAATTTGCTGTGTTAGTTCGTCCATTATCTAAAAATTCCACATTTTTTGGATACCAGTACTCTTCCGAAGGTGCTTAGCAACTACTCTACTCCGAACTTAAAAATGGAAAGCGTAATGCTGGTGGTCAACAAAAGAGGTTTAAAGACTCTCTCAAAGCAAATCTTTTAAAATGTAGTATAAACACCGACAACTGGGAATCACTGGCCTGCAAGTGCTCCAACTGGAGAACAGCCTTTACCAAAGGTGTCATGGGCTTTGAAGAAGCTCAAACTCAGGACGAAAGGGAGAAAAGTGCTAAGAGGAAGGCACGCTTGGCAAATCCTCACCACGATTAACTCCCGCCCGGAAACCAATGTCCCCACTATGGAAGGACGTGTGGATCCAGAATTGGCCTCCACAGTCACTTACGGACTCACTGTTTAAACCGTGTTTATGGAAGACAATCTTACTCGGCTACAAGTGATCGCCAAAGAATAAGAAGAAACGTTGTTGTTTTTGGTTTTTGCACCATCACTAATTTGGCAGCTGTTAACAAATTATGAATTAATGCTTACAGTACACCTAGTTCTTAACCATCAACTCACTGCTGATCAGTTTCCAAGTATCCTAGACGGGTCGCTTTGGGATATTCAAAATTTCATTAGGGACATTGAAGATTCATGTGACATGGATCTCAGTCTGCAATCTCAAAGATGCCTATGTTGTGGCTTCAATGCTCTCTGAATTGCTGCAGCTGAACAGAGCTTACCAGTCCACATGTATATTTGCATAATCAACACAGGGTTGCGGGTGGCGCTGTGGTCTAAGCCACTGAGCCTCTTGGGCTTGCTGATCAGAAGGTCAGCAGTTTGGATCCCCGTGACGGAGTGAGCTCCCATTGCTCTGTCCCAGCTCCTGCCAACCTAGCAGTTCAAAAGCACACCAATGCAAGTAGATAAATAGGTACTGCTGTGGCAGGAAGGTAAACGGCATTTCCATGCGCTCTGGATTCTGTCACGGTGTCCTGTTGTGCCACATGACCCAGAAAGCTGTCTGTGGACAAACACCAGCTCCCTTGGCCTGAAAGTGAGATGAGCACCTCCACCCCATAGTCACCTTTGACTGGACTTAACTGTCCAGGGGTCCTTTATCTTTTTCTTTTACCTTTCATGATCAGTGCAGCATTTGAATCAGTTGCACGTGGGTAGCGTTATTTGGTAGAATGACAGATTTTCCTGGTTTGTACCTGTTGGGAATACAGAAGATGACCGTATGTTTGAATCATTCCCAACAACAATCCCTTGCACTTGGAAAAGGACTTGTCAATGGCAAGACTAAACTGAACCTGTTTTCATTATATAGGGATTTCTTTTGAAGGAGCAAGTATCTGTGGGAAACCAAAATTGTTGTTTTCTCCGACTGAGTGCTAAAGAACAGTTTTCCCTGGGATAAGAGTAAATGTAGATCAGCCCTTAGATAGGACTTAACCTTGACTTGTTATTCTATATGCTTAGTGACTCTATTTTTAATAATGTTTTGCACCACTTTTCTCAGAGCAGTTAAGCCAACTGGCCTGTAATTCCCTGGATCCTTCCAAGAACAAACAAACAAAGCAAAAATTGGCGTTATATTGACCACTTGTTATTTTTCAGGTTGACAAGCTGATCTTAGGAAGAAGTTAGTCATTTTTGTTATATGAATAGATGTCATCTGGATCTTTTTATTCGTTCATTGGACTGCAAGAAGATCAAACCTATCAATTCTTAAGGAAATCAGCCCTGAGTGCTCACTGGAAGGACAGATCCTGAAGCTGAGGCTCCAATACTTTGGCCACCTCATGAGAAGAGAAGACTCCCTGGGAAAGACCCTGATGTTGGGAAAGATGGAGGGCACAAGGAGAAGGGGACAACAGAGGACAAGATGGTTGGACAGTGTTCTCGAAGCT
Source organism: Darevskia nairensis (assembly GCA_034642065.1). NCBI lineage: Eukaryota > Metazoa > Chordata > Lepidosauria > Squamata > Lacertidae > Darevskia > Darevskia nairensis. The sequence continues at coordinate 2,432,723 of JAWWNI010000085.1, read as the reverse complement.
ACCAACATGAGTCTGACCAAACTGCGGGAGGCAGTGGAAGACAGGAGTACCTGGCGTGCTCTGGTCCATGGGGTCACAAAGAGTCGGACACGACTAAACGACTAAACAACAACAACAAGGACTAGGGCTTCTTCTCTTGTCACCACAATTTTCCTCAGTTCCTTAGACATCCTTCCTAAGAAAGTTAGTGCATGCATAGGGATCTACCCAACATCAAATTTCCCCTATATATTCTAATTCATAAGTATCACACGGGGGTGGAGGGAATTCAAGAACACAATGAACTTGGGCTATTAGCAAAATATTTACAGACTTATTACATTTATAGACAGTTATTCATCACATTAACTTTCCACACTCCAGCACCGTTAAACCTCCAGCTCTAGCTATACATTATTAATACCAACAAGTGAATTTAGATGACATTGAAATGCAGAAGCTGTTAATGAAAACTGCAACGCAGCCTTCCTGAAGACATTCTTAAAGATTTAGAATCGGGGATTACTAGCTCCTCCAATAAGCCACTCTTGTATCTTCCCTTCATTCCCCTTTCCAAGCTTGACCTGCCTGCTCTATCCAAGCTTTGCCCAAGGAAGCCCCTGCTGTTTTACAGTTCTGATCAATAAAACTGCATCCTGGCAGGTAACTAGAACTAGATTCAAAAAGGACTTCATAGCTACCCTGCAGAGATCTGTTGCTATTGATCTGTCCTCCCCTATCCTGCTGTATCTGCCAGGTCACACGCAAGATACACTGGTTATCACCCCTGCTCTTTCCCTGGCTCACCATATCCTGTCAAGTGAAAAAGAATATGCCAGGTTGCTACCCAGCCAAAAGATGATAATACCGTATATACTCGAGTATAAGCCGACCTGAATATAAGCCGAGGCACCCAATTTCACCACAAAAAACCTGGGAAAGCTTCATAGGAGCCACTGCCTGCCTCACTCGAGTATAAGCCGAGGGCGGCTTTTTCAGCACAAAAAAATGTGCTGAAAAACTAGGCTTATACTCGAGTATATAGGGTATGCATTAAGTGCAGGTGCCTTTTGGGGATGCTGTACACATGACATCATCCCCATGTCCCACACTATCCATCAATCTAAAGTGCATTCTGCTGGGGCATTTTCTAATCTATTTTGTGCTAAGAATGCACTTTTTGAGTGCTTCCTGCATTTGTGTACATGGAGAGTGCTTTTTCCTAGGTCTCCTGCAATAGGGGCAGGCCTACTGTCAAGGGGCTGTCAGGAATGCAGGTTCATCCGTGGGTCAGGAAAAGGACTCGAGGCAAAAAATTGCAATCCGCTTTCATTCACCGAAGCAAAAACACAACAAGGTTAATCTAGGCTAATCTGCCCTAGTTGACAATGTTGCTGAAACTGGTGTCTGGCCCCCTCCTTCCTTCTCTAGCCCTCTTCTTCTAGACTCCTCCCAAGCAGCCATAGACTGCTTGGTAGAGGGGATCTCCCTCTGGCCTGCTCCTCAGCAATGTGCAAGGCTCTTTGTGAATCTGGGTGTCAGTGGAGGAGGAGATCTAGCTGAAGGGGAGCTGTCCAGCTTTGGGGCAGCTGAAGCAGCGTCTGGTTCCTCTCTGTCAGAGTCTGAGCTCACACTGCGACCCTCAGAACTCAGCCTGGCCCTGGAATAGCTTTCCTCTTCTGACCCCCTGTGTTCACTCAAACCTCTTGCTTCTATCACCTGCCAGCTTGTCCCTTCCACAGTCTTCCCGCGTCCCACTTGCACTAGCCTTGCCTGGATCATGTGCCCTGACCCACTTCTCCCCTCCCCATGGCAGTCTTTTCCTGTCCAAGGGAGACAGAAAGCCCTCCGGAATGGGAAACAATGAGTTTCTGGAAAGCAGGGAGTCAGCCAGGTTCCTTTCCCTGGTTTCCTTCCCAACACAGGAGCATAGGAAGTTCCGTTATACTGAGTCAGACCATTGGTCCATCGACCTCACTGTTGTCTACACTGATTGGCAGCAGCTCAAAGCCAGTATCACAATTTCAGGTTGGAGATTAATTATTATATGGTCAGCATTCAAAACTCCCATTGTTCTAGGTGCATTTTGCAACAGGGAATTTCATTAGCGCGAGCAGTTTCTGAGCTCTGGGACTAAGATTTTCGATTAAAACTGCAGAGTGGAAGGAAATGAGGACCTTTTTCTGCCTCCCCACTTATGGCTACTCTCTGAAGACTGGAGAATAGACCTTTTAAAGAATATTAGGGGGATGGGGCATGGGAAGGACTAGATCATATGAAAAATGAACATAATATTTTAGCCGCAGTTCATTCATTTTCAGCTTTGTATTCTTGTTATAAAAAAGCACACCTGGACATTCCGTTGTTGCGCCCGTAACCTAGGCTTAAGGTGCCATTTAGCTCCTAGCTTTCGTATCTCTGTTTCTAACCTGTATATGGTCCTTGCAATAGGTGCATACTCTCCAACATTTCTGTGATGAAAATAGGGGTGAACTATTCAATAATAAGAATAATAAGAATAATACCCTGCCCATCTGACTGGGTTGCCCCAGCCACTCTGGATAGCTTCCAACATGTATAAAAAGATAATAAAGCATTAAACATTAAGAAACATCCCTATACAGGGCTGCCTTCAGATGTCATCTAAAGGCTGTCTAGTTACTTATCTCCTTTGCTCATGGGTTGCAATAACTTCATACCCTCCAACATATCTCGGATGAAAATAGTGACATCCTACCACACCCTCCAACATTTCTCCAATGAAAACAGAGATGTCCTAAGGAAAAGCGGGACATTCCAGGATCAAATTAGAAACTGGGATGGCTTCTGTAAATCTGGGACTGACCCTGGAAAATAGGCACACTTGGAGGGTCTGTAAGGTGCCAGTTTAAAAGTTTGGCTACCAAATGAAGGACCAGAAGGAGTTTGTGAACAAAGAAAGAAGGAAAGAAGGAAAGATGACTGATAAACAGCTACCTAAGACAGGAAGAGGAAAATTAACGTTCTCTAGTTCATTATGATGAGATAAGTGTATTGTTAGGGGCTAGCCTTTGAATTAGATTAACTTTAAAAAAAATACATGTTGGAGACAAAAAGGCATTATTAACATCGTTTGTGATGCGAAACTTTGTTCCTTCTCTGAAATGTGTTTTGGGGCCTATCTGGGGAAAAAGTGGGGGGAGCCAATTTATAGTCTTTCTTTCATCAGGAAGCTTTTCATGGCGCCCAGTTATTGGATCCAACTGCAGACACACAGTGCTTGTTATGCTAATTTAGATATAATAAAAAAATATACCTTAGTTCTACAAAGTAATATTATGTACCTTCCGAAATCCTGTTGAAACTGTTAAAGCACATAACAAAAGATCATGCTGTTAATGTTGCTCTACTTTCATGTTGCTATTTTGGTTTTCTTTTCTTGAGATATTTTTTCATGTCACCAGTAATAAATGGGACCTGTCCTCCCCTTCCCCTGGGGATGAGAGTTTTATGCACTTTGCTGCGATTGTGGAAATGCAGGCAAAGGAAGAGAGGGAGGAGAGCATTGCGTTGGGACCAGCCCATTCGTAACTTTTCCACTGTGTTAGCTGGAAAAGTAGGAAGATAACAATTATTTGTGATATACTCTGAAGCCATTCTTCTATTTTATTTTTTGTCAGGTCCTCTGGGAAATTTTCTTTGCTGCTATATATATATATATATATATATATATATGCATCCGAAAGCCGCAGTGGGCAAGGTTTAAGATACTTGGCAAATCTTCAAAGGTTATTGCTTTTATTCTGACACCCAGTGTCTTATTTGAAGATGATAAACAGGCACTTCTGAATGTGCTTGCCTGCAGTAGACCAGGAGTCCATCCATTACATAGGGATGATCACTGGAAGCACCAGAGATTGTCTAAGACACTTTGGTGCCTGAGGCAAAAAAAAATTCAACGAGTGCCTTTCACATGGTGCTAAAAATATAATCATAAACTACAAAACTGATATGGCCAGTCTTCTTTAGTTGCATCCCAAAAGTCTGCTACAGAAGGTGGGTCACCACACCTTGGCTAATGAAATTGCCTGTCCTGCAAGAGACCAAAACTCTACTCTTATGGTACCAGTCTGGCTGAGAGGCCAAGGCATGCTGTAAAAGGCTGGGGAAGTATCAACTTTGTGTGGAGAACAACCAGAAGTAGACAGCAGCAATGAGCAGAGAACAGATAGACAGGTATGGGCAGCTGAACAGGGATGCGGGTGGCGCTGTGGTCTAAACCACTGAGCATCTTGGGCTTGCCAATCAGAAGGTTGGTGGTTCGAATCCCCGCGACGGAGTGAGCTCCCGTTGCTCTGTCCCAGCTCCTGCCAACCTAGCAGTTCGAAAGCATGTCAAAGTGCAAGTAGATAAATAGGTACCGCTGTGGCGGGAAGGTAAACGGCATTTCCGTGCGCTCTGGTTTCCATCAGGGTGTTCCGTTGCACCAGAAGTGGTTTAGTCATGCTGGCCACATGACCTGGAAAGCTCTCTGTGGACAAACGCTGGCTCCCTCGGCCTGAAAGTGAGATGAGCGCCGCAACCCCATAGTCGCCTTTCACTAGACTTAACGATCCAGGGGTCCTTTACCTTTTACCTTAGTGCAAGATATTCTGAAGCCTTAAGCGGCCGTGCCTTCCAATCTGCAGAAAGTCCTCAAAGTGCCACAGCAGAGAATGCCATTCTTGCCTAGTCTGAGACAGCCCTGGCATCTGCTGGAATACTGGAAGGAATCCAACACTGCTTTATTGCTGCCTCGAGTGGCTGCTTACACTGCTTGAGCTGTCAGGCTGGCCTGGGATGCAGGAACAGGCAGCGATGTAGCCTTTGATAACAGCTGCAGAAAATAAAGAAGGGAAACGGGGAACTAAGCCTGAAAAAAACCAAATTTTCAGTGCTCAACGTGCCTTTTTAAAAAGAGCCTGAACACCTCTCTCTGCAATCCAATTGCCCCCCTCCACACACACACACACACACACACACACACACACACACACACACACTTCTTGAGGATATTCTTAATGATACAAAAACTATGTACAAAACGGCTGCACTTTGACACATCTGAGGTTACACCAGGCCTGTAAGTTTACAAGCCTTATGAGCTCACGTAAACAAAAAACCCCGATCTTGGACAAATAAACCCACATGCAACATTCACAAGCTTTGCTTCACACAAGGAGCCAACAAGGGAGTTTTGACAAATGCCACATTATATGATACGGAAGGTTTTGTCTGACACTAACCTTTACACAGCTGTATTCCAAAAAGAAACGAAATGTTTTCAAACATCCCTCTTTTGTGCAAAGCATTTATTGCCATCATAGCACTTCAGTAACCCCCAGAATGTCTTTATTATCTTGGGGTAGGGAGCTATAAATCGGCTAGTTTTCTGAAATCAATTTGCGCTCCAGCCTTCTGCACCTAGAAATCACCGCCATGCTTGCTGCCACAGCCAATACAAAGCTTCCTTTTCTGTACAAGATGCAACAAAACGTAGCTTTTTATTTTCTCAATTATGGACTTCAGAAAGGCAAAGCTCAGAGAACTGTCGCTGGGGAAATGTTTTTGACAACGAAGCCCTGGGAAGGATCTGTTATTAATCTCCAAAGTATTTGGAAGTGTATTGTGCATGCCAATAATGAGACTGGACCTTTGCCAAACCGTTTCACGGAGGGAAAATGTCTTCCCCCAGCTCTTACGTTCAATTTCTTAATATCTTTATTTTATTTTTTTACCGTGGTTGTATCTCATCTAGAAAGAGAGTAGGAAGTTGTGCCACCAGTCTCCTGCCCCCTAGATCTAAAACGAGACATTAAGAAGAAATTCTAGCATTGCAGAGTACTGCATCTGTTTGAATAGCAAAACACCTGCAGCAGCCAACAACAGAGAAAGCGAGATTTCCTTATCCCCTCTGGCAAAAAAAAACAGGAGGGGAATGTGCTGCCCTGAGGTTGACAGCATGACAGTGGCAGTCTCCTTGTTTAGAGCAAGCAAGGTGAGCAGAATAGGGAATTTCTTAGCATGACAGCAAGCAGTGGTTTGGGGAACCGGTGGATCCCACAGCTTCTGAGAAACTTCCTTCCACACGAGGTGAATATATGAACTCGTAGGGGGGAAAGACATCTATTCCATTTTCAAGTTATCAGAGGAAACAGTGTATTTCATAATAATAGTGGGGGAGACTTAAGTCTCTCTGTTGTACCAAGAACACCAAGATATGGCATAATAATCTGAAGCCTCCTGCTTTGTACCTTTGGGCACCTAGAAGACCCTGCAGATGCAGGGCTAATCCTGTCAGGAGAAAGAAACTTTATGCATAGTGAGGCCTGGAGTTGTCCAGTTTCTCATAGGGACTCAAAAAGGTATATGTGGTGGTACCTTGGTTCTCAAACTTAATCTGTTCCGGAAGTCCGTTCCAAAACCAAAGCGTTCCAAAACCAAGGCACGCTTTCCCATAGAAAGTAATGCAAAATGGATTAATCCGTTTCAGACTTTTAAAAACAACCCCTAAAATAGTAATTCAACATGAATTTTACTATCTAACAAGACCATTGATCCATAAAATGAAAGCAATAAACTGTGGACTGTGGACTGCAGTCACACAATCAATCAATCAATCAATCCATCAGTAGCTGAACTGGGTTCCACACAGGCACAAAAAACAAAAAGAGCCGCAAAATAAATAGCAAAAACAGACAGACCTCAGCGTAACACTCAAAACGGAAGTGTGGCACTCAAAACGGAAGTGTGGCACTCAAATTGGAAGCGTAACACGTTTGGCTTCTGAAAAAAGTTTGCAAACCAGAACACTTACTTCCAGGTTTGCAGTGTTTGGGTTCCAAGTTGTTTGAGTACCAAGGTGTTTGAGAACCAAGGTACCACTGTATAGCAAACAGACCAGGAGCAGGTGGTGGGATAGGCTCCGCCAGCCTCGTCCCCAATTTTCTCCTCACTTTCTACTGACACCCATGCAAATTTGAGCTTCTGATATTAGTTGCTGTGTGGAATGTGAGGAATAAAGGCAAGTTGTTTAAAAGGTATTTTTTATTTGAAAGATGAAATCCACAAAACATAATCTTGGCTTTTACTTATTTGTTTCTTAAAAAGTATATACCGCTTCCTTGTAATAATATTAATAATAATAATCATCATCATCATCATCTCCAAGTGGTTTGCAAAAAAAATATGTAGTTAGCCGGCCTCTGCATATTCACTGAGAAGAGAAGGAATGGATCTGGGTGTTGATGCTGGTTTTGAGCAGGACAGTGGTGTAGGGTGGGTTGACAGTGTCCGGGGCCACACAGAGGGAGGGAAATGGACAGCATGAGCATTCAACTGCCTAATGGTGTCTGCGCTACCCAGCAAATCACAGCCGCAGATATAAGATGAGTCATTTCATTGTCTGGAGCAGTTACTTCCTGGTTCGCACAGCAGTATTGAGGCAGCACCAAGTGTTGAAATTTTGCACCCCTAACAATTTTGCACCCGGGGCAACTGCCCCATGCCCCCCCGTGCTACACTACTGGATCAGGAGCACAAGATGAGCAGTGGATGGAGGCTTGTGTTATTTCATATAGTGTTAGGACACCAACAAGTTGGCGAGCTGAAGAGCAGCAGTCAGAGTTGGATAAAGCCGAGGTCAAACAGTCCGGGTCGGAAGTCAGGCAGTCGCACAGGGGTCAGGAGTAGCCGAAGTCAGTTCAAGCCAGAAGTCACGAAGCCGAGCTCAGGATTAAGCCAGGAGTCAGAAAGCCGAAGTCACGAAGCCGAGGTCAGGATTAAGCCAGGAGTCAGAAAGCCGAGGTCAGGAGGAAGCCAGGAGTCAGGAAGCCGAAGTCACAAACGCAGGAACCAGGAACAGGACGAGCAAGAACAACCACGTGCTCCAGCACAGCAGTTGCAGGTGCTGGTGAATGGAGCAGCCAGTCTTTCTTAAGTAGCCGGCTCATGACCACGCCTCTTACGAGCTGCAGCTGCCTCTAATTGTTCCCTACGTCTCTCAGCTCTACGTTCTACAGCTAAGAAGGGAGGAGGGGAGGGGGCCAGCCAGTTCCTCTCCTCACAACGGCCTGATTCTGGCTCGACTTCTTCCTCCTCCTATCCAGGTCTTTCCACTTCCCTATTTGATTCTTCCTCTTCCGAGGAGTGCCGCCACCAGGCTTCTCAAGGTATGAATTCCTCCATTTCCCCAGATTCTTCCGTGGGTGCAGCCTTGCCAGGGGGGCTTGCCACCACTCCTCCTCATCCGACTCTACCCTGACATATAGCCACCTTCTTTCTAAGCCTGCCTGCCATTGCCTACCCACTGCCAGTAACTGAACTAAAAATAAAAAATAGAAGCTCAGTTGTAAGCACCTTGTTGACACAGGTATAATGAGCAGTTTAGGAGAATTTATTTAAGAAGTTGTGCACACATTTCATTTTCATAATCAAACAACAGTCTTCTTTAAAAGTCATCTGAAAGATTTCGCATTGTCTCCTGCACACAGTAAGCTCCTCAACAGCTTGAGAAGTTCTTAACTTCCTGGTGCTTATAAAAGAAAGTCACCCATTACAAAAACTAAGATGCATTGCAAAAACTTTTCTAATGGACTGCCAGACTCCTATTTTTATCTTGTTACAGTTTGCCCTGTACAATGAGAACTACCTGGTTAAAACTTCGAACTCGGAAAGAGCAACAGCCAGCTATAAAGTGAGGAAGTGAAGCTGTCAGGAGAGCAATACTGGAAAGTTTTCACTGTGTGGCAGGTTTTATGAAACGCTGCTATTCCAGCAAGGGAGGGGGGAAATCACTTGTTCTAATACATAACTGGAGACTCACCAAGACAAATATAGCTTGCTACCCATGTATATCAGCCCTGCAAGGGACTGCTAAACCTCCTGTTTTTACTACTTGCTTCGTACGGCAAAAGCAGGCAGCTTGCTGAGCACTTGGCAGGTCGCAAGACATGGACAGAGGGCTGTGTTTGTTTTGGTGGGTCCCAAGATGTGCTGGTTGTTCTTGTAGCAGTTTTCATAATTGGCACTAGAAATGTACATTGCAAAGATGAGCCTTTTAACCCAAAAAGGAAGGAGGTACTTCAATTAGTTATGGAAATGTTAATGACCACCATTTTTAATTTTTTGACAATTTGTGAGGAATACAGCGGGGTGGGGTTTAAAAAAGAAAGAAAGAAAATGCCCCCCAAAACTTTGGAGCAGAAGAAATACCCCCAGAATTTCCAGGTTTTGTTGCTGCCTTTAGCCTACTTCAGTTTGTCAGGAGAGCATCTCAGAACAGCCATTGGTTAAATCCTGTGGCCCAATCACACAGAGGATGAGGCTGTAGAAGGATGTAGAAGAATTCAGCAATATGACCTAATTTGCCTCTCCTAGCGTAATACATGGATCCGTAATATAATTATAAATAAATGAATAAATAATAATAATAATAATACACTGAAGCTGCACGAAAGCCCACTACAAGGAAGCAGATCCCATAGGACAATAGACGCATGTGAAGTATCCTTTGCAGTCTCTTATTAATAATAATAATTTGTTATACCCCGCCCATCTGGCTGGGTTTTCCCAGCCACTCTGGGCGGCTCCCAACAGAATATTAAAAACACGATAAACATCAAATATTAAAAACTTCCCTAAACAGGGCTGCCTTCAGATGTCTTCTATAAGTCAGATAGTTGTTTATCTGTTTGACATCAGATGGGAGGGTGTTCCACAGGGTGGGCGCCACTACCGAGCAGGCCCTCTGCCTGGTTCCCTGTAACCTCACTTCTCGCAGTGAGAACTGCCAGAAGGCCCTCGGAGCAGGACCTCAATGTCCGGGCTGAACGATGTGGGTGGAGACGCTCCTTCAGGTATACAGGACCGATGCCATTTAGGGCCTTAAAAGTCAGCACCAACACTTTGAATTGTGCTCAGAAACGTACTGGGAGCCTATGTAGGCTTTTCAGGACAGGTGTTATATGGTCTCCATATAACTCCCAGTCACCAGTCTAGCTGCCGCATATAACTCCACTCCCAGTCACCAGTCTAGCTGCCGCATTCTGGATTAGTTATAGTTTCCGGGTCACCTTCAAAGGTAGCCCCACATAGAGCACATTTCAGTAGTCCAAGCAGGAGATAACCAGAGCATGCACCACTCTGGCGAAACAGTCTGCGGGCAGGTAATGTCTCAGCCTGCGTACCAGATGGAGCTGGTAAACAGCCGCCCTGGAAACAGAATTGAACTGCACCTTCATGGACAGCTGTGAGTCCAAAATGACACCCAGGCTGTGCACCTGGTCCTTCAGGGGCACAGTTACCCCATTCAGGACTAGGGAGTCTGCCACACCTGCCCATTCCCTGTCCCCCAAAACAGTACTTGTCTTGTCAGGATTCATCCTCAATCAATAAGCAGTTATCCTTCGGACTGCACACTTGTCTGAATTTTGCAATACATTTTTCAGCTCAAAAATTGTGTACAAAAATGCATATTTTAAGATAAATGTGTAGAACTTAAGTGCATTTGTGTGTGTTTTACAAAGTGACAGAAAATGGGACAGAATAGGCTTTTAACTGAACACGTGTGAAACTGACATGGACCAGAAACAAACAGATTCTGGTTTTTTTCCATTCTTACCTCTAGTACAGTTTATTTTAAACAGGGAAGCCCAGTGACCATTTTGCAATTATCACCGCAAGTAAGAGGATACAAAAACAGCACACTCTTCTCCTTTCAAGAGAGTTATGTTTTGTTCTTCATAATTTGGTTCTTGACAATTCAAAATAAACAGCATTCAGATTCAATGTATCTATTTGCTCTCTGAGCACCAAGGGAGATAACAGATTAGCTAAGGGTGGGGTTGATTATAGCAATGCATTTTACTGCAGATTGTTCTCCAGAAAAGTATTTTCAGAATGCAAAGAAAGCTGTCAAGTCCTCAACAAAAGTCACTTTCTCTCTAACAATATTGTCACAAAATTAATTAACTCAAATGTCATTCTCTTGTCGAAGCAGGTACTCTACAGAAGAGTCCTCAATAGTTGCTGTGTGTTTTGATTTTTTAAAAGTGCTCTAAAGGGAAGCAATTATTTTTTTCCAGCAAATTACTTTCACAGTAGAATGGAACGAAATAAAGATTCCCAAACGTCTGGTTGTGAACTTATGAAAGCAAGAGCCCTTGTCGTTTGCAGAGAGCCTTTTACCATGTTCGTTTTTGCAAGTTCTCTGTCTCTCTAAATATAGGATGGCTTTGGAATGGTATTAAAGGCTTAAAATAGAAGCAGAAATATATCCTTTTAAAGCAAAAGCTGGTGAAAGCTCTGGACTCCCAACAGGACATTCAGTGGTGATGAGAGGTAGAGGATGAAATCCACAGCGCAGTTTAACAAACAACTTACAGAAGTGTTTTCTTTTGTGTGTGTCTCAGGCTGGGGCTCCCCCTAAAAACCCAATCACTTTCTTTTAAGCAGTGCTTTTTTCTATTTAAAAAAAAATGTTTAGGGGTACTCTCAAGAAAATCACCATTTAGGAAAATCACCTAATCAGGAAAAATCAGGAAAAATAAGTACAGTAAATGGACAAAAGTACAAAGAACATGCATTACACCGGAAAAGGAAAGGAAGCCGCCATCGGAGGTGGTAACAACAAAACTGACCAATCGCCGTGCTAGATTCCAACTCCTACTTCACACATTAAATGCTCGCTTCCGTCTGAGACTCGGGAAACACAATGACAGGAAATGAGGTCGCCATCGGGGATAGCAATGGAACTGACAATTCACCATGCTAGAGATGAAACTATTTATTTTTTAAAAAAATAGTTTATTCTCCCGTTAGATTCACAAAATGTTTAGTGGTATGCATTGCGTACCCCCCAGAAAAAAGCACTGCTTTTAACCAGTAAGTTTCCTTTGAAAATCCTGGGGTGTTTTCTCCAGGCTGGAACCTCAAAATGTGATCTAGGTTTTCTCTTCACACAAAATTTCATGGCAACTTTAATGCATGCATATGCAACTATTGGTGTTCTTCCTTAAAACTGGAACACATGTTACTCTTGCCAAGGAGAGGTCACCAACAATATCATCCCCCGGGGTGAGTTCTCAAACTCTCCACTGTAAGTTTCAAAGGCTCATCCTATGAAGTTCTCCTACCAACATAGAAGAATCCAGGAAATCTCATTAATACTGAAAGATATGTGCTCGCCGTCTTCCTACACAATTGAAAAACTGATGTGCAAGTTCCAAGACAAGTTTGAAACAAGACCATGAGACAAAATAAACGCTTCCCATGTTACAGACTTGAACCAGGCTCTGACCGTTTCAAAAATATGCTGTATGAAAATTACCCCCAAAAGAGTGAGCAGTATTTGAGCTACGAGTAACAGAAGTAATTACCCAAACACATTCTTCCCAGTTCTTGTGAGATACACCTGATCTCCTGCACAATGTCCTTCATTTTGGTACCATCGACCATGGTCCAAGAAACCAAGTCTTTCCCAGTGAGGCACAAGTAAACCCTAGGGCAGTGATGGCTAACCTTGACACGCCAGATGTTTTGCGACTACAACTCCCATCATCCCTGACCACTGGTCCTGTTAGCTAGGGATGATGGGAGTTGTAGTTCCAAAACATCTGGAGTGTCAAGGTTAGCCATCACTGCCCTAGGGTGTGGGGAGCGGTTGCGCCCCGAGGCCCCCAAACCCTTCCCCAAGTAAATAACTTCACACTGACTCGTAATTTCAGTTTAAGTTAATGGGCAAAATTTAGGCCACAACTTTATTGATTACAGCAAAGTGAGTGGTATTGGCTTAGGCATTTGCAACAGACTATAACTGACTCCTGGCTCTCTGGCTGGTAGTCTGAAAGGGTAAACACCAAACAAGGGAGCAACATCGATGAAGATCAACCGAAGCTCACCCCGGTGTTCCTGTGGTCCTGGCATGGCCCTAGCCAATCAAGCGGACTTCGGGCGAGATCCAGGACCCCCGGATTCCTTTACTGGAATACCCTTATTCATGGAGTGGCAGGTGATGGCCGCACCTCCCCTCCCCACACATTGCTGATTCAATGCCTAACCGCCAAACCTTACAAAGTTGTGACGATTGCTAAGGGGGTAGGCGAAAACCAAGTGGCCACTGCCAATTTGCCAAATGGAAAAATTCCTACCCGGCCCCTGTTCCAAAACAGACGAACAACCAATATCTGAAGCAAGGCCAAAGCAGCAACACCTACAAATAGGGACGGGAGGGTGGGTGTTCAGCAGCGCGAAGCAAGTGCCTCAGCCATGTCGCGCTGCTACTTTTAAAGGCCCCCACCAATCACGCCACCTGCACTGATTTGGCTCAAATGGCCTGGTGTGATGGGGCCGTACAGACTGTCATGAATTTTCTCCACAGCGCTTTAGCAGAAATGTTCAGAGTCCCAGGTTCTTCAGTGCAGTATATTTATTGTGAGCAATATACCGTGGTCCCTCGACTTACGAGTGACCCGACTTCTGCATTTTTCGAGTTACGAGGGATCAAAGCGGCCGCGCGCCTACAAATTTTTTCGACTTCCAAAAGGAAGTCGCGGCCTTTTTAGATAGGGTTTCCTCGACTTACGAAGTTTAGATGCGGGTTTTTTCGACGTACGAATTTTTTTCTCCCAATGCATTCCTATGGGGACTCGACTTACGATTTTTTCAACCTACGATGGTCCCTTCGCATTAACTTCGTAAGTCGAGGGACCACTGTACAAATATCTACAGGCTATGATACATGAGCAGTTCATACAAATAAGCAGAGTACCTGGCTGCACCTTAAGGCAGGTAGGAAGACCTCTCTCTAAACCTCTCGCTCTCTCTGACCACACCCTTCTACTACAACACCACACTGCTGGATAGGTTTCCCTTTTATACCGATGACAGCCAATCAATTGACAGCACATTACTGCTGAGTCATTCTGACCCAGCACTCCTATAGAAAGTATTGCAGGCCGATTGCATCAGCCAGCTGCATCAGCTAGTCTCACTTTTACTAGCAAACTCAGGCCTGCAGACTTACTATCTCACACAGCATTCTGTGGATCCCGACTCAGACAAGTCCTGGGCCACGCCCAGCACCTTCAACCTGGCGGGGGTTGTCTCAGGGGCCTGTGTGCAACCAGGACCCTTGTTAAAGAGGATCCCATTTGCTTGCTGGCTCCCAAGAAGCTGAGAGGCTTCTTAAAGGATTAAGTTGCTCCCAGATGAATGGGAGTGGTGAAGTAGCAGAAAGACCTGCAAAAAGAGACCTCCATGTGCCCCCTCCCCTGTGGCAAGAATTCGTTGCTCACTCCATAGCTGTCAGCTTTCGGATTTGAAAATAAGGGATTTCCCCAAACTTTTGGATTTGAAAATAAGGGATGCCGCGAAGGCGGTGCAATGGCACCAAGTAGCCTCGCCACCCTGCGCTCCAGAGGCTGCGCGCGAACGGGTGAGCGAAAGAGCGAGCGTGTAGACGGCAGGCAGGCTGTCTGTCTGGTTGGTCGTGAGGGTCTGGCTGCACAAGGCATGCAAGCTCTGTCCCCAGTCGGTCTCAGACTCCTTATTGGCAGCCGAGCAACGCGGCTGAGGAGCCTCCCTAGCCGGCAGGGAGGGAGAGGAGCTGCTTCCTTTGAAATCCGGGAAATTTAAGGGATATCAACAATCCGGGATAGCAGTGGGAAACGGCATTGGAATAAGGGAGATTCCCGCAAAAAAAGAGAGGGTTGACAGCTGTGGCTCACTCATTTCCATGATCCATAATCTACTCTCTGTCTGGTTGAGCAAAGGGGAAGGACGGCTTCTTAAGAAAGCCCTGGGCCCTGGGCAGCTGCCTGACCTTGACAGTTATTCGTACCTGGAATGGCTGAAACAAGACTGCTTGGGGGAAGGGACTGTTTTAAGTTTTTAAAAGTATGCATTTCTAAAAGTATGAATCTCAGCTATATTTTCAGAAGTGGGGAAAAATGAATGAACCTTAACTGTGCATTAGTATGGCTGCAGAAATCCTAGAAGGGACACACACAAAAACCTCCTCTGAATTCTGTACCCACTGCCCGTCTCTCAAATGCTTTTTTAGATCATATAGAGAAGTATTATGACAATCTTATGCTTTAGCTTCTCTGGTCTTAATCCAGCATGGGTATATTAAAATAATGTCATATAATTTTCCTCATGAAACTATCATTTCACTGTTACCTGGAGGGATTCTGTAAGACATGCTATAGTACTATATATGTAAATATTCTCTATGCCAAATGTTCCATGAGAATGGAGACTTAATGATGTTTATATAACAGCAGCACTTCTGGAAAGAACATTTCCATTATAATCTACCCCTTCATTACCCAGGGCATTTAACTCTTCTGTTAAACACACACCTCTCACTATAGGCTGATATTTCGCTATTTTAGATCTCCCTGCAAGATATGTGCTTCATTAGAACAATGTGTATGGTCCAGCAAAAGCTAAGTACATTTAAGTACCATTTATTTCAGAGGGAGAATTTAGCCCGTTCATAATACTATTAATACACAGCATTATTCAGCACAGTTGGACCCACTGAATTGTGCAATTGTAGGCAATCTTTGCCCTGCTCACATGCACCATCTGTGATGTGTGTGTTTGTGTGTGTGTGTGTGTGTGTGTGTGTGTGTGTGAGTGAGTGTGTGTGTGTGTGCAAGAGAGACAGACAGACGGACAGACCAGGGTCTTTCCTTCCAATTACCATTCTATGCCTTATGTGTAGCAATTAGGTAGGAAGGACCCACACACAATCAATAGCACATGCATGCACACACACACAATTGTATTATTCCCATATACACTGCAGCTGCACGAGAGCCCACTACAAGGAAGCAGATCCCATAGGACAATAGATGCATGTGAAGTATCCTTTGCATTCTCTTATTAATAACAGTAATAATTTATTATTTATACCCCGCCTATCTGGCTGGGTTTCCCCAGCCACTCTGGGCAGCTCCCAACAGAATATTAAAACACAATAAAACATCAAACATTAAAAACTTCCCTAAACAGGGCTGCCTTCAGATGTCTTCTAAAAGTCAGATAGCTGTTTATTTCCTTGACATCTGATGCGAGGGCGTTCCACAGGGCGGGCGCCACTACCAAGAAGGCCCTCTGCCTGGTTCCCTGTAACGTCACTTCTCGCAGTGAGGGAACCGCCAGAAGGCCCTCGGAGCTGGACCTCAGTGTCCAGGCAGAACGATGGGGGTGGAGACGCTCCTTCAGGTATACTGATATATTAGAAGAGTTTGGATTTGGGTTTGATATCCCACTTTATCATTACCTGAAGGAGTCTCAAAGCGGCTAACATTCTCCTTTCCCTTCCTTCCCCGTCAACAAACACTCTGTGAGGTGAGTGGGGCTGAGAGACTTCAGAGAAGTGTGACTAGCCCAAGGTCACCCAGCAGCTGCATGTGGAGGAGCGGGGACGTGAACCCGGTTCCCCAGATTACGAGTCTACTGCTCTTAACCACTACACCACACTGGCTCATTAGAACATTAAATGAGCCTTGCTGGATCAAATGAGCCCAAGAAACCTACAAGCAGCACATGAAGACCCTCTCCTGCGGGGTACTCTCAACAACTGACATTCAGAGGCATCATAACTAATAACTGCTGATAGACATTCTCCATAAATTTGTCTGGTCCCCTTTCAAAGTCATCTAAAAAAATTAGTGACCATCTGCCCCCCCCCCAAAAAAAAAACCAGAAAAATGAGATGCATGAGTACAAAAAAGTAATTCAGAACGATGACTTTTCCCGGAGCAAAAAGAATTTAAAACAGCTGAATTTCAAAACAGGTAAGTTTCATGCAAACTTTGAAATCACTTTGCTCTAGCTGCACTTCATCACAAAATGAACATGGTTTTCTTCGTGTTCGCTTTGACTAGATGTCATCGGTTTTGATGACAGCTGTCAGCAAGAGGATTGGCATGAAATCTACTGCATTTTTAAAATTTGCTACAGTTTTAGGAGGGACCCAGGTGGCTCTGTGGGTTAAACCACAGAGCCTAGAGCTTGCTGATCAGAAGGTCGGCGGTACGAATCCCTGCAACGGGGTGAGCTCCCGTTGCTCGGTCCCTGCTCCTGCCAACCTAGCAGTTTGAAAGCACGTCAAAGTGCAAGTAGATCAATAGGTACTGCTCTGGCGGGAAGGTAAACGGCATTTCCGTGTGCTGCTCTGGTTCGCCAGAAGCGGCTTAGTCATGCTGGCCACATGACCCGGAAGCTGTACGCCAGCTCCCTCGGCCAGTAACGCGAGATGAGCACCGCAACCCCA
Source organism: Darevskia nairensis (assembly GCA_034642065.1). NCBI lineage: Eukaryota > Metazoa > Chordata > Lepidosauria > Squamata > Lacertidae > Darevskia > Darevskia nairensis. The sequence continues at coordinate 2,415,439 of JAWWNI010000085.1, read as the reverse complement.
GAGTCGGACACGACTGGACCTAATGGTCAGGGGTCCCTTTACCTTTACAGTTTTAGGAAAGCTAGGATGAAACAGAGCATGGGCCCCTATGTGAGAAATCATTATTATTTTTTATTCAATTTATATACCACCTTTATATAGCATGCCTGTCCTCCTCTCCATTTCTTCTCACAATAACTGTGAAGCCAAGAAATGGTGACTGGCCCAAGGTCACCCAGTGAGCTTCATGGGGATTCGAACCCTGGTTTGCCAGGTCATAGTCCAACACTCTTTTATGGTGCTCAGAGTCCCAAGACTCTGAGGACTAAGGATATGGACTTAGACTACACTTAACAGATGCATAGGTTTGTTTTAGAATTCTTTCCTTCCATACAACTACATTCAGGCTATGTTCTTCCTTTCAGAATTCCCCATCCTTTGCCTGTCTTCTGCCAATTCTGGGGTAGAGTGGTCTGGGCTTAGCCCAGAGTTTTCTGAAATACTAGTTTGGACCAAGGAATGGGTTTGTCATAAGCATTACAATAACCTCCTTCCTTATATATTGGGAACCTTTGCTTTGCTGCTACCATTGTCAAAGACCCTTGCTTTCAGCCATTGGCATCCTGGGACCATAATTGTCATTGCCAGAGCATCATAGAAGCCACTTCTCAATGGACCGGCCCTGCAGCACTCCAATAACACCAAGATGGCAGAGCCATAATGAGCAGAAAAATTACATACAGTGGTACCTCGGGTTACAGATGCTTCAGGTTACAGACTCCGCTAACCCAGAAATAGTACTTCAGGTTAAGAACTTTGCTTCAGGGTAAGAACAGAAATCATGTGACGGTGGAGTGGTGGCAGTGGGAGGCCCCATTAGCTAAAGTGGTACCTCAGGTTAAGAACAGTTTCAGGTTAAGAACGGACCTCCAGATCGAATTAAGTTCTTAACCCGAGGTACCACTGTACTCTCCAACATTTCTCTGATGGAAATATGGACACCCTATTCCATTATTATTATTATTATTATTATTATTATTATTATTATTATTATTCCCTGCCCATCTGATTGGATTGCCCCAGCCACTCTGGGTGGCTTCTAACATATATAAAAGCATAGGTAAATGTAAAGGGACCCCTGACCATTAGGTCCAGTCGTGTCCGACTCTGGGGTGGCGGCGCTCATCTCGCGTTACTGGCCGAGGGAGCCGGCGTACAGCTTCCGGGTCATGTGGCCAGCATGACTAAGCCGCTTCTGGCGAACCAGAGCAGCGCACAGAAATGCCGTTTAGCTTCCCACCAGAGCGATACCTATTTATCTACTTGCGCCTTGACGTGCTTTCGAACTGCTAGGTTGGCAGGAGCAGGGACTGAGCAACGGGAGCTCACCCCGTCGCAGGGATTCGAACCGCCGACCTTCTGATCAGCAAGCCCTAGGCTCTGTGGTTTAACCCACAGAGCCACCTGGGTCCCTTATAAAATTATAATAAAACATTAAACATTTTTTTAAAAAAAAACTTCCCTTCAGATGTCTTTTAAAGGCAGTCTAGTTACCTATCTCCTTGGCTCAGGAGTTGCATAACTCCATACCCTCCAACATTTCTCCAATGAAAATAGGGATGTCCTGAGGAAAAGCAGGACATTATGGGATCAAATTAGAAACCAAGATGGCTTCAGCAAATCTGGGGCGGTTCCTGGAAAATAGGGACAATTTGAGGGTCTGAAATTACATAGTTCCTTTTCCAATGTCAACCATCCCTTAACCAGGAAAACAGAGGCATGGGAAATAACTGCATTTTTGCCCCCCACCCCACCCCTTGAGATTCCTTCATTTGTGCTGAAGCTGTGTTGGGCTCCATATACAGCAATGTCAAGCAGGGTTGTGTCCATGAATATTCGCACAATGAAGGTATTTATCAATAATATTTTTCCCCATCAAAATTGCTAGTTTCTCTGAAAAAAAGTTTTGAGTATATTCTGTGCTGCTCTGTGCATAATCAAATCAGGGACTATTCCATTTTTGCAGTCAGCAGACAAACTATAATTCACAGAGCCAACCATAATACCAAACTATATAAATTTTTACCTTATCCAAACATCCACTAATCTAGGTCTTCCTTTATTCCAGACATGGTTTATGCTCACACACTATATTTTCTCTGCATTTTATTATTCCTTCTATTTAAAAAAAGCCCCTCTATTGCAAATGATCTTGAAGGCACTTGTAAATCCTGTTGACTTCAATGAGATTTACAAGTTTGCAGGTCGTTGGAGTGCTGCTCCTTTTACGACCACCAAGGAATCCAGATATATGAGAGAGATGTTTTTCCTACAAGTGGGCAGGAACAGAGATATCCAGAAAAGATGATAACTCAGAGAGGAAGCTCACAAAAAATGAAAATGTAGCGTCAGAACGCTCTGCCCATCGTGAAATGCAAACTGAAAAATAGTTAACAAATAAGGCTCAAGTGCCAATGAGGAGCAAGAGAGACATTTATTGAAGGAACTCAAAAACATGCTACAAAGGACATGTTTAAATGGAAGAGAAATAAAAATGAAGACATGAAGTCTTGCTCACATTCTATAATCCATAGAGAGTATCTCCCTTTGTCATTTAGGGTAAAGGGCTGACCTGCAAAATAGGAACCCCCTGAGTTATACACCTCTTATCGGTCACATATTATGCTCTACCATCAAATCTATATAAATAAAAATGTAATGTCGTTTCTTTGTCGCCAATGGACTCCGAAACTACTGCACCGATTGCCTTGAAATTTTGACACAACGTTGGGTTCCATGCCTGGAGTGTTTTTACATAAAAATATTAATTAGAAGTCACTTCAGTGAGTGGAACAAAGGAACAAACATATGAACCAATCACATAGTGAGCATCATGACATCACAAAGCCACATAGCCACAACCAATCCTAACCAATCACATAGTGAGCAGCATGACATCACAAAGCCACATAGCCACATAACCACCACCATTGTCAATGTGGTGACCTCACTGCTGTGATACAGGCTATACAAGGTCAGAGAGCCCAGGAGGAGAGAGGAGAGGGAGGGGGGGGCCTTGGAGGCTATTGACAGCCAACGACACACGCTATGCGAGATCACACCCATGACGTCAGAGGGTAGGCGCATGCAAACTACAGAGAGAGAGAGTCCGTGAGGAGAGAGGAGAGGGAGGGGGAATGGGAGACGGAGAAACAGAGAAACAGAAACGGGAGGATAGACAGGAGGCAGGCGGAAGTACAACGGGCGAAGCTGTGGGGAGTCAGGCAAAAGCGGGGGGGATAGACAGAGAGGAGGCAGGCTGAAGTTGCGGGCAGGCAGGCGAAGACGGGGGGATAGACAGAGAGGAGGCAGGCGGAAGTTCAACGGGAGAAGCTGCAGGCAGGCAGGTGAAAGCAGGGGGGATAGACGGAGAAGAGGCAGGTGGAAGTTCAACGGCAGAAGCTGTGGGAAGCCAGGCGAAAATGGGGGGAAAGTAGGAGAGGAGGCAGGCGGGACTTCAAAGGGAGAAGCCAGGCAAAAAAGGGGGGAAACGTGCACTTTCCTTTCACCAAATGAGCCACAGCAACACGTGGCCGGGCCAGCTAGTGTTTAATAAACCCTCTGGGAGGTGAGGTTAATCCCAGGCTGATGTCAAAAACAGTGGGATTTTGAGGTACCTGTGAATCTTAATCACACAATGAAAAGACTGCATAGTCCAGGGGCTATGAAGAGGCCTGGTATGAAAAAAGGATGTTTGCTTGCTTGCTTGTTTTAATTTGACCTGTAAGGTAAAAGTAAAGGACCCCTGGATGGTTAAGTCCAGTCAAAGACACCTATGGGATTGCAGCGCTCATCTCGCTTTCAGGCCAAGGGAGCCGGAGTTTGTCCACAGACAGCTTTCCGGGTCATGTGGCCAGCAGGACTAAACCGCTTCTGGCGCAACGGGACACCGTGTCGGAAACCAGAGCGCACAGAAATGCCCTTTACCTTCCTGCTGCAGTGGTACCTATTTATCTACTTGCACTTTGATGTGCTTTCAAACTGCTAGGTTGGCAGAAGCAGGGACAGAGCAATGGGAGCTCACCCCGTCACGGGGATTCGAACCACCGACCTTCCAATCAGCAAGCCCAAGAGGCTCAGTGGTTTAGACCACAGCGCCACCCGCGTCCCTTTTGGAGTGGAGCACAGCCAGGTTGGGTCATCTGCCAAGGGAGATGGTGGCACCAGATCTCAAATCACTGCTCCCCATCTTAATAGCTCTGGCTCATGACAACTGGCCTCTGGCATAGCCTTGGCACAGTAAAAGTGGAAAGTAACTATGAAAAGAATGAGACTTTATCAGCTCAGAATGCAGCAGGAATGCCAAGCTTGAGGAGCTATTGAGTGAGAAGCCTTTCATTGTCTAACTTCAGAATACCATGAGAACAGCAGTTACTGTCTTCAATGACATTAATCAGCACAGCTCCTGAGCAGAGATAGGAAATTAGGGCAGGCAGAACTCATTTACTTGCAGAGAAGTTTTTTAATCCTTACAATAAACATAGTTATTAATTGTAGAGACTAAGTAGGGGGAAAATTGCACAGCAGTCTAGGGGATTTGGATTAGATTGCTAGACTGCAAAGAAGCCTCGCATAAATGCCACCTTCCTTCCAGCTTGTTACCAAAACCGTGTACAATTACTTTTATTTTTATTTATTTATTTTGCATACAAAACAAAGCGTCTAATTTATTATCTCAGCAGTGCTAATGTTGAAAGAACAACTGAAACTGGATGAGAAGCTGTCAAGAACAACCAAAAACAGAACGATGGATTTTTGTTTGTTTTCTACTGCGAATGAAAGAGAAGAACACAGGTGAGGGGGCCTGAATTTTGCCAGTGGCTCCGTGTCTCAAACCAGTAACTTCATGGTCTGAGGAATGAATTTGATGTGAAGTTATGTCATGGCTTAAACTGGCCAGTTTTATTTTGAAATAAAAACAGGTGTTTTGGTCTATCTGGAATGTGTGATCTGGGCACCTGCCACTAAATATCTGGGATGGGATGGGGTGGGGGTGGGGTGGGAGAGAGAGAGCTCTCTATATCAACCTCTTGGGTATTTTGGCAGCAGATTTAAGAAAACTGCTCCCTCTCACTCCCCACATTGCCAACTGATCTGCTTAATGACAGAAGAACACTTTGTTGTTGTTGTTGCTTAGTCGTTTAGTCGTGTCTGCCTCATGGGTGAGCCAGCACTGGTTTTCTCCATCTATCTTTTGTGTGATGCATAATGGATTGTAAGTGTTGTTGTTGTTTAGTTGTTCAGTCATGTCAAACTCTTTGTGACCCCATGGACCAGAGCACGCCAGCCACTTCTGTCTTCTACTGCCTCCTACAGTTTGGTCAGACTCATGTTGGTGGCTTCGAGAACACTGTCCAACCATCTTGTCCTCTGTCTTCCCCTTCTCCTTGTGCCCTCCATCTTTCCCAACATCAGGGTCTTTTCCAGGGAGTCTCCTCTTCTCATGAGGTGGAGAGCCAGTGTGGTGTAGTGGTTAAGAGCGGTAGACTCTAATCTGGGAGACCGGGTTCGAGTCTCCACTCCTCCACATGCAGCTGCTGGGTGACCTTGGGCCAGTCACACTTCTTTGAAGTCTCTCAGCCCCACTCACCTCACAGAGTGTTTGTTGTGGGGGAGGAAGGGAAAGGAGAATGTTAGCCGCTTTGAGACTCCTTCGGGTAGTGATAAAGCGGGATATCAAATCCAAACTCTCTTCTTCTTCTACAAAGTATTGGAGCCTCAGCTTCAGGATCTGTCCTTCCAGTGAGCATTCAGGGCTGATTTCCTTCAGAATGGATAGGTTTGATCTTCTTGCAGTCCATGGGACTCTCAAGAGTCTCCTCCAGCACCATAATTCAAAAGCATCTATTCTTCGGTGATTAGCCTTCTTTATGGTCCAGCTCTCACTTCCATACATCACTACTGGGAAAACCATAGCTTTAACTATAAGAACACTTACTGAAGTCAATTTTGCTTGCATGTCCACACAGCCTAATAAAGCAATGGACAGGCACATCTGCAGAAAGTCTTCCCCTCCTATCCTTTTGTTTGGACTAAGGAACACGCGAAAGAATTAAAAGGTTTTTGTTGGGGAAGTTACCAAGAAGTGATCACTTCCCCATGGATTAACATTTCCTGACTTTGCTCTTCGCACAAAGGTTACAACTATTTATGTTATGTGCAAGCTATGCATAATAATTAGCAGCAGAGCACATAGCCTAAATCATTGCACTTGTTAGCATTTCAATGCAGATATCATTTTTTAATCCTTGAATTTTTAACATCAACAGTAGCTACTTAGGATTGCCATTGACATGTTTGATTTTCCTCTCTTCCCCCCAATAGATGTTCAGCAGACACACTTCATCCATTGATTGGGGCTGCAGATTACTGATTTTCTCTTCCTTCCTTTCAATCTGTCCTGTAGCTTCAAGACATGTTTGTGGCCTTGAATCAGTCTGTGGTTATATGTGGAGCTACTTCAGATTTAAAGTGAAGATGACAGTGCATTATCTTAAAGGTCAGCTGTTACACATATTGCCTGCTTGTGCAGCAGAATGCAAATGGGAACACAGCAGAAAATAGACAAGATTTTTGTGCCTCTGAAAGCAGATTTATATTCAGGAATGGACCTAGATGTTACTTGATATATGTGGTGGCAGCCCCAAGTCCTCCTCCCTTTCTGCCATTTCCTACTTACTAAGGGAGGGAGGGAGGAGGAGATGGAGATGTGAGCTGTTGTTTTCAGTGTCAGCCAGAAATCTCCCATAGTGTCTAGTTACAGTCTCAGATTATGAGGAATCTAAACCTATTGTGTTCCTTGCTATACAGGGAACTTCAGAAACAGGATCTGATGTTTACAAAAAGACAGCCAAATTAGAGAATTTTATAACCTCTTCTGAAGTTATATTTATAGGTGTACACCTGAGATTTTGAAAAGCACACACCTTAAGAAAGATAAAGCATGAATATAACAGACACACATGCACAAACTCAGACTAGTTCAAGGTAAAAGGTAAAGGACCCCTGGATGGTTAAGTCCAGTCAAAGGCGACTATGGGGTTGCAGCGCTCATCTAGCTTTCAGGCCGAGAGAACCGGCATTTGTCCACATACAGTTTTCCGGATCATGTGGCCAGCATGACTAAACCGCTTCTGGCACAACAGGACACTGTGACAGAAACCAGAGCACATAGAAATGCTGTTTACCTTCCCGCCGCAGCGGTACCTATTTATCTACTTGCAACTGGCATGCTTTCAAACTGCTAGGTTGGCAGGAGCTGGGACAGAGCGACGGGAGCTCACCCCATCACGGGGATTCGAACTGCCGACCTTCTGATCGGCAAGCCCAAGAGGCTCAGTGGTTTAGACCTCAGACTATCACATTTTAGAGCTCCTAAGACCCTCCCATAAGGCTCAAAGGGATGTGTCTTGAGACCGCAGGTGCAACTGTCTCATGCCTCTGAAGGTCACAACATGGGGTTTCACCCAGCTGGTATGCAGGAGATAGACATACGTCAATCATAGGTCATCTGAATTTTTCACAGGGCTGGTTCAGATGCAGGTCAGCACTCGAGACACAGAGACAAGCAGAAATGTTAGCTCTTTATTCAAGAAAACAGCACACAAGGCAGCAATGCCTACAAACAGGGTTGGGCCCTATAAAACGGTTGCCAGGACTGAAGGTCTTTGCCTTCTACTTCCGTACTTTCCAAGCAGCCTCAAACTATGCCCGGTGTGTGTGTGGATCTGTGCCTGTTGTTCTGCTCCATGAATTGTCCTCCATGTCCTTGGAAACGAGGGGATCAGGGAGCTTAGTACAGGAGGAGTGGAAAGCTCCTGGGATGCTTCATCAGCCGAGTCTGAACTGCTTTCTGCCCCTGGCTCCTCTTGCTCACTAAAGCCTGTCGCCTCTTCGGCATCCAGCCATTTCTTCCCTCCTTCCCCCTCTAACCTTTCCTCAGTGTCCCACCACCTCTCCCCAGCCTCTGAGCCTTTCTTCTCCGAGGCTTCCCTAGGGGGTTCCCTGTCTTGTGCCACCCACCCCTACTCTTCATCCTGCCAGTTCCTGACACCTATATATGGCATCCTGAGCTCTTTGGAAGAATAGCTATACTTAACCTTTATGTAGTGCATTTCAGGCGCCAAGAGTGCTTCACATACAAGACTGTTGAACTTGGATTAGCTGAGGTGATGTATTATCCCCGTCTAGTATACACTTCTTTTAGTGGGTCTTGTAAGATAATAAAAGCATTCTGGGAAATGATATATAATGAGATGAAAAAAAATGTTCTAATTAACTTTTGTAAATAAATAATAAAAAAAGAGGCTTTTTTTATTAGGAATTGTAGGTGCTGATATTCCAAGTGAGCAGAAAAGACTTTTTATGTATGTGCCGACAGCCGCATGGATGCTATTAGCCCAGAGATGGAAAGACGATAAAGTCCCTACCAGAGAAGAATGGCAAATTAAACTGTTGGATTATGCAAAAATGGCAAAACTGACCGGAAAGCTCAGGAACCAAGAAGACCAAAACTTCAACACAGAATGGGGGGGGAAATGTAATTTATCTTGGAGACCACTGTAAGCAGATGAAAACATTAGCAGGGTTGCAATAACACTCGTAATGTAGCAAGTACTATGGAGAGAGTGGTGTTATATAAAATATAGATTATTGGAAAAGATGCAGTAGAAAAGGTTTAATAAAAGGACCCACGGAAGAAAAGAGGGAAGTCCAGAGATTCAGGGAAATCTTTAAATGTGGATGTGCATGGTTTTATTGTTATAATTTTATGTTTGTAAAATCAAATAAAAATTATTATTTTTAAACAAGCACTTCTTTTCATGGGATAGGATTCTTTTTATTTATTTTTGATGGATGGTTGATGGATGAACTCTCCTTTTTTGTGATCTTCTGTTTTACAGTCATACCTCGGGTTATGAATGCTTCGGGTTACGTTTTTCGGATTGTGAACAGGTTTACTTCCGGGTTTCGCTGCCCGCGCATGCACAGAAGCGTTCTGTGCGGTCTGCGCATGCACAGAAGCGTTCTGCGCATTCACACATGCGCAGAAGCATGCGCGAAAGCACCACTCGGGTTACAGACTTTTGGGGGTGCAAACGGCACCCGGGAACAGATTAGGTTTGTAACCCGAGGTACCACTGTATTCCACGTAAAATGTTTGGTAAGTTGATCTGTAATATGATACTTTATAAGTCTCTTTGAGATGCTTTGTGTAAAAAGCAATGAACAATTATTAATAGCAACGACAAAGGGAGGCTGAGAGCAACAGCTTGCCAAAGACCATCTAGTGTATTGGAGGCTGAGTTTACAATTGAGCCGGAGCATCCCAGCAAAAAGCTCCCCCTCTTAGCTGCTACACCAACCTTCGGTGTCCAGACCCTGCTTAATCCTGTATGAGCCAGCCTGTTCAATGGAACCCACTCTAAAAAAATAAATAAATTCTTAAGTTCTGAAGAGAATGTTCCGTACAAGATGGGCTATTAAACAAACAAATACACTTTCAGGCAAGCCAGCTTTCAGTCCTGTGAAATGGCACAAATTCTACGCAGATTAATCTTTAATGCATTGGTAAATAGCAGCCCTGCTTTGCCAAGCACAACCTACAAAACCGTCCTGCCCATCAGCATTTACTAGCCCAGCGTGAGGCCTCTGTTAGAGATGCATCAGCCATGCTTGGCAGATAAGAGGTTCTATGTATAGTATATTAAGAGCTGCATTTAAAAGGCGCTAACTGGGAAAAAGCAAGAAGTGAATGGGACCAGGCAGAGCCAGGGAGTAAACCTTTCTAGGTTAGAACTAAAATTAGATATTAGCTCAGCCCTTGATTGGTTCGAAAGACGCCGAGTGAGATAAGTAGGTGCTGCTGCTTGCAAAACTCGTCGCACAGGAACCAATTGGATTAGGAAGGTTTTAAACATAAAAATCTTGATGCTTTAGAGAGCAAATTTATAATTAGACTAACACCAGTCTTCCACACACCCCTGCCTTTTTCTCCCCACCCCACTGAGAGATGGGGACAACTGAAAAGAACATTACCCCAGTTACTTCGGCCTTAGCAAAATGAGAGACATCAGAACATAGCCCAAGTTCTCTCGGGCATCTTCTAAAAACAAGTCCAATAATCAATCTGGAAAATTTCCTTCAGTCTCTTGCTGAGCCTACTAAGATGTACAGCTTTTAAAAACAGCATGAATTTAGAACATAGAGAAAGGATTATTTGCTCTATCATTTATTCATATGTTTTTGCACAAGGTTAATTCGGTGATTCTCTCCTCCTCCCTTTTCCTGCTTTTACATTCAGGCACAGGAGCGTACAAGCAGTGTCAGCAAAATGAAACACATTTTGAGTTCGTTTATGAGGGTATTTTAAAGTTCTATGGATTACCTAAACAGAAAAGAAGAAAAGAACCCGCCTTAATGGCATTTCCTGAGCTAAATCTGATAAAAACATAAACGGATCAAAACAACAAATAAATGCTAGCAGAAACAAAAAACATCACAGGGAAACATTGTGTTTTGAGCCAAAACTAAGCCTGAAACATCTAAATAAACTCAGAATATGTTTGCATTGTGAGCCAACTCTCTCCAATGATAACCTCAAGCCAGGATTATCTATTCAGGACACCTCAGAGTCCTTGAGTCCCCTGGGTGAAAGGGGAACTCCCACAGATCCCTCTGGAGAAGAAAAGCCACTAGATCCCAAACAATGAAGTCAGACTTGTCAGGGTAGAAGCCTGAAACAGCCCACTAACTGCTCTCTTCCAAGTCCTCACTGAAGAAAGCAAATGTCACAATTCAAAGCCATTCAGTAGTCACTGAAGATTCAGCTCAGCTTTGGACTTCATGTGAAAAGGATCTGGGGATCTTAGTAGACCACAAGCTTACAATGAGTCAACAGTGTGGTACATCAGCCAAAAAAAGAGAGCAATGCTCTTCTAGGCCAGTGTTTCCCAACCTAATCTAGGCAACGGCACACTTGAATCAATGAAAAAATCTCGCGGCACACCGCTCCTCCCCCACCCGGCTGCGCCAGGTCTCCTGACCCAGAGTTACCTCGGGATTCTCGCGCGAGGCTGCTGTTGCTGCTGCTGCTGCTGCTGCTGCTGCTGCTGCTGCTGCTGCTGCTGCAGCAGCAGCAGCCAAGGGAGCAGCGCCGCCCTGGCTTCCGCTTCGCCGCCGGGCTCCAGCAGCGCCGCCACCACGGTCCTGTGCAGCCCTGGGCTGCAGGTCCCTTTTTCCGCGGCACATCAGCCGGTGTCTCGCGGCACACTAGTGTGCCGCGGCACACCGGTTGGGAAACGCTGTTCTAGGCTGCATCAACAGAAGTAGAGTGTCTGTGGGAATGTCAAGGATAGTAGGAAAGGATATATTTATTAAGTATTATCGTTCCTTCACTCACACTAGTGAGTGATGTAGCAGAGCAGATTCCTCTCATTATAGCAGGAAACTAGTTTGCAGATTCGTTTGAATCTCTTTAGTTAAATAAACCAGTCTGGCTTGATCAGACTGGATTATTCCTGGTGTCCCCTTTTATCCCTCTTAAAAGAATAAAGTCACTGGAGTTTTTCCTCAAAAGTAACAAGACGTTTACTCACATTTCAGTTCACAATTTGATCCCTGAAATGCAGGCTTTAGTTAGTAGTTACATAACAATCTGAGTTCATCTCATGTGGAGATTGAGTTCATGTACTGCTGGCTGAGAGCCAGCAGACAGCAAAATTACATTAATACAACAAAATGCAAGGGGTCACAGCTCAGAGGAAGATGAGGGGGAAAGTTGGGAGAGGAGGAGGAGGAGGCAGAGCCAGAGCAGCAGCTGGCTGACACATCACTAGAAAGCATTCCAGACACACCATCTCCCAGAACCCGGCGAACCTTAAAAGTAGGTGTCACGGTCTGGTCAGCTGGTGAACGAAGTCCCGGCAGAGGACGTCAGGACCCGGGGCAAGATGATGAGGTAGGAGCAGGAATGTGAGTCCAGGAACCCAGGGTCCGAGAGTTGAGAAGCAGGGGGTCACGAAGGTGAGGTCCAGGGATCAAGAAGCAGGAGGTCACGAAACAAGGGACCAGACACAGCAAGGCAGGAAGCACGTTGCTGTGGCAAAGAGCTGAAGGGAAATGCTTACCTATATCCCTCCAGGCTCTTGCCACCAGGTGCAGTGAGTTACCAAGCAGCGTCACCTGTGTGGCCGCACCTTGCCTCTCCAGAACAAGCCGAAGAGGGCCCCAGTCCTGCGAAGCCCTGCTGATCCCAGGACCTGGCTCCTGCACGCACTCCTGACAGTAGGAGAGCAAAGAGCTTGGAGACGGAGGGCACTTAGCGGCACCCATAGAGGAAGTGGGCTGTCCTACTCTCATAGCTGTCAACCCTCCCTTTTTTGCGGGAAACTCCCTTATTCCAATGCTGTTTCCCAATGCTATCCTGGATTGTTGATATCCCTTAAATTCCCCAGATTTCAAAGGAAGAAGCTCCTCTCCCTCCCTGCCAGCCAGGGAGGCTCCTCAGCTGCGTTGCTCGGCTGCCAATAAGGAGTCTGAGACCAACTGGGGGCGGAGCTTGCATGCCTTGTGCAGCCAGACCCTCACGCCCAACCAGACAGACAGCCTGCCTGCCGTCTACGCGCTCGCTCTTTCGCTCACCCGTTTGTGCGCAGCCTCTGGAGCGCAGGGTGGCGAGGCTACTTGGTGCCATTGCACCGCATCCCTTATTTTCAAATCCGAAAGTTTAAAAAATCCCTTATTTTCAAATCCGAAAGTTGACAGCTATGCCTACTCTTCAGTTCTCTTCTGCTGTCCCCAGGCCTACTTCCCTCTATGACCCCTCAAAAGTGGCACTTTGTTTCCTATCATCATTGCACTGGGGGCTGCATACGCCACCAAGAGGTTGGCCACAAGCATGAACTTGCAACTTCACTCAGTTCTACTCTGTGAACAACCTTAATTCTTTCCAGTAACATTTGGGCAAAAGAACACTATAAAATATTTGAAATAAGATAAACTTCTATAGTGCAGGAAGTAAAAAAAAAAAAAAAATTCTCAGGCTTATCACAAAAGGCATCTGAAGCAGATTTTCTTTTCAAAGTCAACAAACTTCCCTGGGAGAGATTAGACTGAAAGATGTTACAGAAGCAAATTAAATAGATCTCAGGCTACAGTGGTACTAAAAGAGGGGTGGTGAGGAAAGGAAAGGAAATAACATCAAGAAAGCATTTCCTGAGCAGCTGCATTCCTAAGGATTAAAATGAGAATGATAAACAGCACAAGATGTACTCTACAATAGAAGTTTCTTGCTTGATTCTTTAAGCTAATATCAGGTTTCTCTTCAGATACCGCACCTAGATTGCTTTGTGGAGCTGAGAAGTGGCATTTGATGCTTCTTAAAACTCTTTTCTTTTAACAAGCCTTAATTGCGCTATTTATTTTTGAGATTTGTCCATAGCTTTAAAAATAGCTTTAAAAATAGGCAATTTTCAGTAGGATTCTCACAGCAAAGCCACCAAGTCCTAAAGAAAGCTTGCTTACTTATGAATGTAATGTTCATTTAAAAAAAAAAAAAGCCAATACTTTCTCAGCAGTTAGAATTCTCTTAGCCCTAAAAAAAGAAGATGATTACAGCTGCTAATGATTCATATTGTTTTGTTGTTGTGCTTACTTTTTTCCATATGACATTTAATAAACCACCGAGCCTCTCGGGCTTGCTGATCGGAAGGTTGGCAGTTCAAATCCCCACGACTCCCATTGCTTTGTCCCAGCTCCTGCCTACCTAGCAGTTTGAAAGCACATCAAAGTGCAAGTAGATAAATAGGTACCGCTGCGGCATGAAGGTAAACAGCGTTTTTGTGCACTCTGGTCAGTGGCGTCGCAACAGGGGGCGATGGGGGCGGTACGCTCCCAGTGACACGTCTCCGGGGGTGACAAGGCGGCACCCCGCCACGGTGGCGCGAGCAGCCATTGACCCTGTGGCGGACGAGGAGCCACTCCTCGACTGTGAGGCAGTGGCCGAGGACAGGCCTCTTCCTCCGCTGCCGCCTCCTCTCCCTTGGCCACAGGAATTCCCTCAGTTGCCGCCCATGGTGGGAGCGGCTCCCGAGGGGCCTCCTCCGTGTCACCGGTGCCCACCACCCCCAGTTGTGTAGCTAGCTGCTTGGGCTCCCTGCGAGCGGGGGCCGGGGTGCTGCGCCCTCGGGGCAGGATGGGCCAGGGCGCGCCAGAATCCCACTGCCCAAGCCGCATTCCGCTCCGGCGCCCTGCAGGCCCACGTTGCTTTTTCGAGTGGCGCAGAGCCTGCAGGGAGTCGGGCACCTGTAGGGCGGCAGCCTGAGGGAGAGGCAGCGGGCAGACGCAAGCGCCACGGTACCCTCTTGGGCAGCGCAGGTGAAACGCGAGGCTCAGGTGCGATAAGTGCTGCTCCCCACAGTGTGTGGCGCACCCCCCCCCCCCAAGGAAGCAAGACAAAGGCAGGAAGAGAGGTAAAGAGGCGCCTCTCAGGGATGCGCGGAGGGCGAGGGAAGGAAGTCCTTTCCCTTTCCCACCACAGGGGAGCCTTCCCTGCATCGCGCACCCAACGGCTTTTTATGGCATAGCTGTGGAGTGGGGTCCAGGTGGGGAGGAGAATGGCACTGTGTTGTTTTTTTTCAGACACCTTCTAAGAAGGGTTTTTAAACCGTTTAAATAAGGGAGAGAGGGTTTAGACCTTGAGCATATTCCACAGAAAGAGTGCCCATTCTTTCTCAGAGCTTCCTCTGCTTGACGGTTGTTTCCTCTTTCCGTCTCATCCTGCCACATGACCCGGAAAGCTGTCTGCGGACAAACGCCGGCTTCCTCGGCCTGAAGGAGATGAATGCCGCAACCCCATACAGTGGTTCCTTGGTTGTCAAACGGCTTGGCTCCTGAACAAATAGGCTCCCGGACTCCTCAAACCCAGAAGTGAGTGTTCCGGTTTGCGAACATTTTTCGGAAGCCGAACATCCGAAGCAGCTTCTGCAGCCTTGGTTTTTGAATGGTTCTGGGAGTCAAACGGACTCCCGGAATGGATTACGTTCAACAACCAAGGTAGCACCGTAGTTCCATAACCATCCAGGGGTCCTTTACCGTTTTACCAACATTTACATCCCCAGGAGTCAATAACTGAAAGTGTTCCCACATAACTGGACAGGTGCAGCCTGCCTGCTTGCAACATGTTTAAACACCATCTATTTTGGCCCTTGGATACTATGATACATGGAACATAGCCAGCCCTAGGGCCTGTGGCCAGGGCCGGCGTGTCCATTTAGGTGAACTAGGCAGTTGCCTAGAGCGCCAAAATGGAGGGGGCGCTGGCCAGCCTGCCCCCCGCCCCCCACCGCCGCCCAGTGCCGCCCCAACCAGCGGCGGAGCAAGCAGCTTGGGGCGAAAACCG